>CM073779.1:54923633-56123633 GCA_037158775.1 Hetaerina titia | reverse complement strand
TACTTTATCAATTTTTTCACATACTTTCGATGTCGATGGTCTGCCACTGCGTTCATCATCTTCGATTGACTCACGACCACTTCCGAACCGATCGTGCCACTGGCCAACGAACGTTTTTTTAGAGAATCGTTGCCGAAACACTTTTCCAACATTTCCAACGTCCGTGCGCCACTAAATCCGTTTTTTACGCAAAATTTAATACAAGTTCGTCGTTGCAAATTTAAATCCATTTCTGCAATTGTAAAAAATCGCCAACACACACAGAGATAGATGTACTCTTGGCTACGTAACTTTTGCAAATGTCAAGTTATGGCACTAAGATTTAAAGGGAAAATCAACAACAGATGTACCAATTTAACAAAAAAACCAGAACTCAGATCGGAACGATGGGAGCGCCACACGGTGGTTATTCCTGGAACTTTTTGATCAAGGTAGTATAAAACTTATTTTATACTACGGATTATATCTTATTTCATTTTAGCAGTACTCAACCTGTTAACTTTGCCTACTTATTTCACTTGGAACCGATTATCTTTGCGATTCTTAGCCATACCTAATAGAAAAGAGTATAAATTAAAGTAATTATACCATTAATAATTATGTTACTCTTTATATTTTCTCCATCCTGCGATGGAGATGGGGCACCCTCTTTAAGTTTACTGGCTTTTTAAATTTTTGTCTGTCGACCGACTATCTGAACGCTCAAGATCCCGGTTTCTGTTGACATTTTCATCGGTCCTTGAAGATGAAGACTTTCTGCTTCGTAGTTCATATTCAATCGACTCTTTTCCTTCTGAAAACGCCTTACTTAATTCATCGAAAACCTGGGCTCTTTACAATACCCTTTCTCCGCCGGCCAGCCGAAGTTCAGCAAGAGTTTCCATAGCATTATGCCCAAGTCTGGAGCAAAACTTGATAGCACACGGTTGCTCAAAATGGAGGTCACTCATTTTTAGAACCCAAAAAAAAACTTTCACAAAAAAATCGCTACACACAGCCAAATACCTCAATGATTTCCAACTCGTAATAAAGGGGGATCACTTTTTCCCCTGCCGCCCCTCCAAGCCCAAGTGCTGCCAGATCGAGCGCTACGTTGCAACTCATACCTCATATACTTTCTTATTATATATATAAATATACACACACACACATATATATATATATATATATATATATATATATATATATATATATATATATATATATATATATATATATATATATATATATATATATATATATATATATATATACATACACACATATATATATATATATATATATATATATAATTTTGTTAACTAATACTTTATAGAAATAGTTCAAAATACCGTCTTTCAAATACCTATATTTCTCTTTTATGCTAAAGAGTTCATTGATGAGCTCAATTTTACCGAGCGAAGATACTGAAGATGACAGTTTACCGTAAACGCATGACTAAAAATTGTTTAGAAATAATCTTCATCGTGACAAAATAATTCTTCATTATTTTCTCACTCCCGCTTTAAGGAAGTAAAAATGGCGTATTGCACCGATATTCGCAATAATTTTACGTCACACTTTTCGGTTTTAAGCAGCCTTGGAATCCATCTTCCTTTCTTCCCTTCCTCCGAAATATTTAAATCACTATATTTTGTGATTACCCGCGGCTAAATGTTATCAATGTCATTATTTTTTAAATCCATATATCTTCTTTCTGTCAACGTAATTTCTCCTCTTCTTCAGGATCCTGGACAATATCCTAGAGATGAGGTTTTTACAACTTTCAAATGTCTTTCTCTACCTTGTATTCATGGTTTTAGAAAAATACTCTGACAGGGTTGACCGAAAACTTTTGTTTGACGCCACGGATGTAATAATAAGAAAATCGAGAGGCTAGAAAATGCTGTTGACGCTAATTGCGTATCATTTAGATTGATTGCAATACCAAAATATTACAGTAATTTTTAATATTTTCACTCTCTAGGAATTTTGATATAACCGTGGTCATTTCACAAATGCAATTGAAACAAAGTCTACACTACATGTATAACATTTTTTTATAACAGGACACATTGATTGCTATTTATTGGTGGCAAAATTACGTTTATTTAAAATCAATGAAACTTGAAATTGTAATCTGAGAAATATTTAAACACTCTGGCATTCTGTTTTGCGACAAATTAACGTGATACTACTTGCTTGACGACATTCACAATATTCCCGCTTTCTTTTTGGAGATTTCTTTGAATAATTATTTTCAATTCGACACTAACAAGAGTAACACAAACATTTTAAGCGTCTGCCAAATTTACTTATTTCCAAATAAAATTCAACTATTCCTTTCAGGTAGCAGAAGGCAACCTTTATGGCCTATGTCTTCAATAATATGATCCATTTGAAGCGTTGATTTCGGCGATTTTCGTTTTGTTTTGTGATAATTTTTTACCATTCTCCAAAAAAGAGGCTAACCATTTGAACCTCCTCTCTTCCCCATGCGTTTCTACCTCAACTTCTTTACAAAAATGTGAATACACATCACATAGATACGCATTATCGCGTAGTTTGGATAAGTAAACAGAGGTAATTATAAATTTCAATTGTGTCCCTGAGCCTAACCTGGCATAGTGTCAAATCTCTGCAATCATACTTCTAACGCCTAGGTTATAACCGTCGAAATTTTGATGCCGTCCAAAAGATTATAACGTAAGGAAACGGTGGGCTCTCTAATTAACTTTCTGAATGTCATGAATCATATAAATACTATTTCAAACCCAATCATTTTTTAAGAAATTATTTCTTATTTATTTCGTGCTTAATGCATGGAATTCATCAAATTAACATTAGAGATTTCCCCAAAAAGAAATCTTTTCTTCCGATTTTGAGCTCCATGGATGCAGCTTTGATTTCCCTATTCCTTTCCGCACTCGCATCGGTCTCACTTTTAAAGTTTTAAATTCATAAATTGTGTCAACCTTATCAATATCATTTTTTTGTTGGTGTGGTGTCTGGAGAATGAAAACACACCTTGGTGTGTTTTCATTCTCCAGAGTTGTTTTCATGAACGCAAAAAGAGGCTATAGGTGTCGTACGCTTAAGGATAATACAGAAATACTACATTAAGGAGCGATCCGAACTCTGCAAAGGTTGGAAGCCAACAGCCACCTGATTCCAGTCTTTTCTGAGACTCCCTTCCCTCCAACTCAGCAGAGAAAACGCCGTCCGTCTTTTCATCTCACCCGAAAAGCATTAGCCTTACTATTTTTGGCACAAGAATTGTATCCTCATTTTTCGTGTTATTGCGTCCAAATTCCATTTCCAAAACCTTTTCCTTGTTTGATCTTATTGAATTGGACGCCACACTTTACTACAAAACACGCACGCAGCACATTATTGCTTCCGAAGCGACTGGTGTTAATGTTTTGACTCAATAGTTCAAGCAACGAGTAGGATGAAATTGTTCAAAAAACGGACTAACAACTGCGATCTGATCGGCTCTGATGATCTGATCTCAGACTTACAAATTTCCTCTCGTAACACACAAAAATATTCCACGATTGTTTTGGAAAAGCTCGGATATCTCAAATTATTTGCATGGCGAGTACCGAAAGTGCTTACAAACCAACGCAAAAAGGTGTGGGGAATATAGTTTTGGGATCACTATCCCGGTCTCAACCTTGCACCTAGTGACTATTACCTAATTTTGCACTCGAAACAGTGGCTTGGTAGAAAAGAGAAATTTGTAGACGACGAGGACCTCGAGATCGCCGTGTCGCCCTCAATTGATTCCTCGAATACTGATTAGGTGAAGGTTATCATCCCGCCCCCAAAACTTCTAACAAGGTCTTCAATTCCTTTGCCGGTAAGACGGATTCCATGCAAAACACCAAACGAACAATTGAATGAAGACCATGTTAATTAGAAGCCAGGCCAGTCTGCGGGTTGAAATACGTATCGAAGATTCAAATGTTAATGAACTCTGTCGAATGTAAAAGCGAGAAATATTTACTTTTTTGTAAGTTCCTTATATTCTCCTGTTAGTCTATCAGTGGAACGGCGAAGTTTTCGACAAATTTAACTTCATTAAACTTTATTTCCGCAAATTCAATTGCTGGAGATATAGGAAATCAAACAACGCCGTGGTCGCAGGTAGAACGTAACGCTTCTTTATAATGAATGCACGAGGCATAGATTCGATTCTTTCAGAAGAATGTCGCCCAGATCGACCGTTTGGACAGAAGTCCTTATGATACATGAAGCAAGAGGCATCACAATTGTATCATAGAGTGCTATAAAGGTGTAGCCACAAGCGGAGCTACGTTTATTTCTTTTCAAAGTTCATGATTTCGAAATATCAAGCAATTTTAACCCTCTCTTGCCTATAATGCTCATCCAGCTGCGAACTTTTCTTCTATCAAATCACAAAACTATTTGAGTCAGCAAATTATCATCCTAGGAAATAACATCCTGCTTGAAGTATTCAACGCATTGCTTCTCGCTTCTCAAGAGCTGCAATACATAATCACTTGTAAGAAAAAACTTTCTCGCCTGCCTAAAGGTCTCGCCTCTTTCCCCCTTCAATATCTCCTTCCAAGTAAAAGCGCTGTTAACCTTTCCTAACTGCCTCCATTACAAATACCCCAAATATCATCTCTCCTCCTCTACTATGCCAAGCACTTTCTTAGTTATTTTTTTATTTCTTCATTTCCCCTTTTCCATCATTTTGGCCGTTAAATAAATCTATGGCGCCCATCGCCGCTGCCTTATTGGGGCGATGCCTCGTACGCGCGGTGCGTTTCAAACATTTCCCCTGATCTCCGCATCTTATTTAGCCTGCTCTTTTGGAATTAGCAATTCCTTAAGGCTCGTGGAGTTTCTAAATGGTAAACTAGGAATGTTCGCCACTAATATTTGTACAAAATAGCTATGTGAGACGATCTTTCATTGCCTTGTGTTCGTTCAATTTATTTTCTTCTACTGTTATGTGCAAAAAGGTAGGTTCGCTTCTGAGTCTTCTTCCCGTAGGGAGCCGTCTCGAAAAATTGAAAAACATGTTGTGGCATATGATTCTCAGAAACTAGGAGCTTTTTGAAGACACCGATGAAGTTCTCTCTTTCCTTTGGCCTTGAGTTTGCTGCATCACCATCCCTCACAACCCCGAGAATGACGGTAGCTGTGTGAAATGACATTGCCTTATTTCAGTGAGTTAACAATCATTTATGCAAACAGCATTGATATGTAGAATACAGCAATTTAACAATGGTCAACATAATAGGTAGGAATCGGTAGCATCCTCGCCTCAAGGGTTTATTCAATTGATGTTAGAGGGTTTCAAGGCTTTATATTTCAATGCACAACAATGGTCAATTACCCTGAGGACTTTCGTCATTAATTGTGCGGGATGGGCGATTTCTTGGCGCACTCAGAGTGGCATAGAAGACTACAAAGTCTTTAACCTTGCCTTATTACTATGAGGCAGATGACTACCGTCTTAACTCCTATTCAAAATCTACACTAATGCAAGTTCATTTCATTATGCCCACAACTGAATCACTCTGGCTGTGCCCAAGAGATAAATTAGACTAGATTCAAATGTTGAAAAAGTAAAATTTACCTATGATAATTACCTCTTAGCCTTTTTCTAAAGTAAATTTTTATTGACTTTTATTGGTTAATTCAGTAACTACACATACTCACCAATTAATGTAATTTGACATTTATTTAAGACTGGTTAAATATTTTAGGCAACAAACTAAAAAAACGAAGGCATACTTGAGCATTTAATTTTGATGACTAAAATGTTCTGTAAGTTTTTCTAAATAAATATTAAACTTGCATGTTGTTCAAAACATTGAAGTTCATACAACAATAGAAATATCTTAAATGAATTAATAAGTTGTAACTATGCAAAAGGTCATGCACCTATGATGCTATCAGAAAGGAAGAGATGAAGCTGATAAAATGTTGCAACTGGTTTACATTATCAAAATATATATATCAGACTCACACAAATTTTTTCCAGCCATATTTATTGAATTTTATATGACTTTATCGATTCAAAAAATGAGTAACCTCCGAAATTTCAAACAATTGACTATAAGATTACATTCATTAAATACAGAAAAATTTTAACACATGAAGACATAGAATATATCATTTCAATCATCCTTTATACTCATCACATCATTTGATGGAGATAATAATGGATATGTAATTTAGCATAGAAAACAGTGCTTTTCTTTTCCCCCCCTCTTGAGGGTAGGTTGGCTGTTATGGGATGAAGCAATGAATAACTACAGAAAGTTACAAACTAATAGGCTAGAAGACAACACATTAAATACAGACTAATTTCAATAAATGAAAACATTATTATAGATTTTATCATTTCAACCATCCTTTTTCTCATGACATTATTTGAAATTGGCTAATTCTATTGAAAATAGAAATTAGCATAATCAACAGCACTTTTCTTTCCTCCTACTAGCGGGGGTAAGTTGGCTGTTGTAAGTAAGGGGCCTTTGTCAATCACTTGCAAGAGAGTCCACATATCCCAAACTTTATTTAATGGAGAAGTTGCACCAGGCAGATTGCACTCATGGGTCAAGTTTGGAATGCCATGTGTCATTTTCTGTACATGCAATTTGTTCAGGTGTTGACTGAACATCGTTTTAGAAACTAGGTCTTTGATTGCTCCAAATTCAAGCCTCCCTATTCTCTCTTTGATTTTGCCTAAATCTCTAATTCTTTCTGCCTCGTAATAGTCAACAAATTCAAATGTAAGTCCATATTCTCTTTGTCTTTTGAGAGCAGTGAACTGGTACTTGTCAGATTGTCGATCCACAATTTGTGCTGCAGGTATATCTTCATCAGATTCCTCATCAAACGTCTGTTTGTATGCAGCATATATCTGCTCAGTTCCCCAAGTCCCAAATTTCTGGAAATAAATAAAATTTAGAATTATCACCATCATCTTTAGTTAAAAGAATATATTTAATTACATATTTATTGTTAGATATATTATGCTTGTGTTTTCCAATGCCAACTTAAACTCTAACTGGCAAAAAAACAAGAAAACTCTTGACAAGCTCATAAAATGTACACTGTCCCTAAGGGCTGCAATTGAATAGGTGTCTGAACACGGTGGAGTAGCGGTTTAGGTGATGTTGCCACATGGAAAGACACTACTAAGGAAGAAAGTGGGAAGTTACCACATATGTTCTTCCATGACAATAATGAATGCAAATGATTTCTGTCAACTGCACCACTAGGCCCCATGGGCTAGGTTTCTTGCAGGAAGTGCGAAATAAGAGACCGTAGTCATTTTAAATACATAAAATCATTCAATGGAGGGGTTCACAACAGCATAAAACAGAACACAGATGGAAACTACCATTGAAAAATAGGGTCTAAAATAATGCTAAGGCTTGAAGAGTTAGAAAACTCCATTAAATATACAAGGGATAGTGAATACAGATACGTCACAACCAAAAAATGCAAGATGGAAAAATAGCAGGAATTACTATGCTTGTAGTCAGAGGGTAACACATAAAGGAACAGAAGGACAGTTTTTGTGAGTTCTCTGTACTAAATTGGAAACTGGAAGGTAGTTCATGCAGGATACATAGGTAACAGAATATTTCAGGACAGCTAACAGGATATTATTAGTGATGGAGGGTAAAGACCTTTATGATGTAGTAGAAACCAGGAGTATTAGGGAAAAGCAAATAGGCCAATAAAACACAATCAGCTTGATGAAATGATTTATTAATTCCTTAATCCACACTTGTAAAGTTCAGTGTTAAGAACCAAGGAAATACTACTAGGGAGAAAGCAATGTAGTTCTGCAGTAGACAGAATTTAATCAATGTGAGTGCTTGGTTTAAACACCACAATCACTGCAGGAAGAAAAGAATTTATTTTGTAAAAGAATAATTTTAATTGTCAAAAGACAGAAACATCAGTATTTAGTTTGTGACATGACAGTAGACAAAAGAAGGCAAGGTATTGAGGCAGAGGACCATGATTTGGAATCAAAGAATGAGCATGTGGTTTTGCAGGAGACTCAGATATTATTGTTGGATATTTAAGAAGTTTGAATTATTCATAATTTCCCAGAAGCATGTATGGGTGGAATTCACAATTTGGTACTAAGTAAAGTAATGTCAGATTAGGAGGGCTACAACTTGGAAGATGGTTGAAGTAATGGAATGTAGATACATTTGACTAAACAATACGATAAAGTACCCACAGAGTGAGAGAATACCATGATTGAGTAAAGGGAAATATACAATAGGAGAAATATGGGTTATAATCAAAACAGGGATAGCAATAGTCACAAATGAAATGATAAAAAAATAATTAGGGAAAGAACAAGGAAATCATGGATTACAGATGAAAAGGTAAGAGAGATTAAAAAAATAAGGCAAAGGCAGAATGTAAACAAAGGAGTTGAGCAGAAGAAAGTATAAAGAGGTCAGTAAATAATTGATCTAGAAAACAAATAGAACGAAAGAAGCAAGGTGGGAAATTCAGTGCAAGGATATGGGATGCTTCAAAGTAAGGGTGAAATAGGTGCCCTATACAAGGTGTCAGGAAAGACAAAGGAAATTCTCATACAGAGAATCAACTACAAGACATAAAAGTTATTACTTAATCCATGGAAGAATCAAGCAAAATGGAAGTAAAAAATGTGGATGCATACGGTAAAGACATTTAGATAGCTAGCTTAAATAGAAAGAGAATATGATATATGCAAGGATAGCTTAGATCAAGTCATACTAGAAGGTGAGACAGAAAGGCAAAGAGGTAACTGAAGTCAAATATGGCTATGAGGGTACACAACGTTTATGCATGACAACTTTAAGGTTTAGAAAAACGTGGGAGAAATTTGTACTATAAGAGAGAAATTTCAGAAAAGAGAAAGGCAGTCATATGTAAGGACTATAGAACAATTAATTAGATTTCAGATAGAGCCAAAGTGGTATGCAGGGAAAGATGAAGAGAATGGCAAATTAATACTTAGATAATGATCAGTTTCGGTACAGAAAGGGGGGAGGCACATGTGAGGTCATGGCAGGAACAAGGCCACTGATGAGAGGATATATATAATACAATCAGAAAGTATTTATTCGCTTAGCAGATTTTGAAAAAGTGTTCAATAAATTAAATTAGGTAGAATTAATTGCAGTAAATGGGAGTTGATCTGAATGATTGGAGATTTTTCTGCTATCTGTTCATATCAAGGACCACACGGGTAGTATTAGAGGTTGGTAAGTAAGGATAGGTTGTACTAGAAGGACAATAAAGACAGGAGTGGCCATTGCCACCATACTTTAATTATCCCCTTGCGAAAGGACTATATAAAGTACACTTCTTAATTTAATAGCCTATTCAGTATCACACAGTTATAGATGAATAGTAATTACGTCAAAGTGTTCCTTGGTGACCCTCTTCAGCATTCGATCAATCCATGCTTCTGTTGACCTTTCCCATGGTTTAAACACGACTCTAGTAGGTTCATAAATTGTTTTGAAGAGCATAGTGTCCTCCAGGATTAGGTCAAATATTATTATTTTCCAATCATACCAGCTCATAAAGTTCTTTTTTCTTTCTAGGACACCATAATTGCCTCCTCTCTTCTTAATTTGATTCCACCATCCTCCTGGAACACGATCTTCATACAAATCGCTGTAGGCCTTTTTTGCCTGTTTTGCTTTTTCTGCTTTAGCTCTCATCGATCTGATATATTTATACAATCCCTTTACCCTTCCATACCGGCTCTCATCAAACAGTTCATTAGCATCCAGCACTCTCTCCCTAACATATTCTTGATACTCTTGATTAAACTGCTGACACCAGCCATTGTAAAGGCCCCTCCTCCAAGCCTCATGATTAACAAATTTTTGTAAATCTTTAAACTGAAAATAAAAAAAATATGATTACAATGATTTCATAATCTTCACTCAGAGCATCATAAAATTTTGATACTCCATAACAACAAATTTACCTCAAGGGTCATAGAATTAGGTAAGCTGGCTTGATGGCTTTGCTCATACAACTAATAATAAATCATCACATAAATAATAAAACATCATTTGATTAAAAAAACATTTTCATTTCTCAACAAATATTTTTTCCTCTGGCCTTTTAATCACTCTTCTCACTTTCTGCAAGTCTTAACTTCAGTGGAACCTTGCTTAATGAGCACATTCCATAGTGAGTAATTCATGAAATGAGCATAAATATTATGCCCAAGAATAGTAAGCTTTGCAAGTAATATTTCACAAAATGAGTGACAAGGAAGGGGGGTTCCCAGGGTTATGCACCAGCTGTGTACAATTGTGTTTAAGACAGGTTATTTCCACTGGCTTTGTGGTGTCTCTGGTGATTGGTGTATTTGTCCATAACTGTGTTCATACATGTTATTTGTGACTAATCTCCCATAGTTTTTAAATGTTTCCAAATAAAAAGCTGCCATAAAATGGTCTAAAGAGAATAAAAATAATCATACATATGAAAAGTGAAAACGAGCTGCCAGCATACTTGATCTATCATTAAATGCAAACTGTCAACATCAACAATATGTATCACCTTCAAGAACAAAGAAACCCTGACTCTTGAAGAATTGCGTTGTGTTTCATAGGCAGATGTTATGGAAAAGAGTTTATCTGAGTAGAAGGTGGTAACAGCAAGGATATAATTGTCTAGCACAATAATGAGAAATGACGAAAGCCTGGGAAACTAATGCATCGTACAATAAGAAGCATCACCCAGATACAAAAGTTGTCATGTGCACCAGGAGTTTAAATGATGATGATGCTATGTTGCTACTTAAAAACATTTAGAAGAGTATTCAAAAACAGAAGTATCTCAAGAGAATTTCAGGAAAAAAGAATTAGATACTTATCATAAATAATAAATTAACTATTTGAATTAGTTTTTTCTACATATCTGATTCAGATTCCAGTTAGATTCATTCCATGATAGAGGAAGAATAGTTGGAGACTATAATTTTCTGTTTCATCGTATATAGAGAAGCATCACAATTATAAGACTTTGTCAACAAAAACTTTACAAAATGATAATGTCATGTTGCATTTTAGCTGGTGTAAAAAAAAGGCTCTCAACAGGCTTCTTGAAAAAAATAAGTATGAATCTATCATATATCACAGACCAATTATGTGAAATATTTTTTGTTTTCTAGAAATCAAATTCATATTCATGGTAGCTACATTCCATGATAGAATAAAAAAACATTAACCATGATCCTAAATGCCTCTTTATGGGGACAGTTTTTTTTTCAACCTCCGATTGCAAATCATAAACGCTAGACATTGTGACATGTGGGTGACATTCCTTGTACGTGATTAAATATCTCTGCCACCGCCAAGCTGAAATCACCAGTCTGTGCTGAGGAGCATTCACATAAACATGGTCATATAGTTAGTCTATAGAATGCGGTGTAATAAAATTGATTTCCAATGTCACATTATTCATGCACCAATAAAAATGCTCTTACCTCTTTGGCAGATTGAATCCTATATTTTACCAACCCATTTGAACATTTTCATGTTATTATATTAAATAATGGTAATAAAATTTAGTTTCTGAATGTGTATACATACCTGAGCA
This sequence comes from Hetaerina titia, assembly GCA_037158775.1. Taxonomy (NCBI): domain Eukaryota; kingdom Metazoa; phylum Arthropoda; class Insecta; order Odonata; family Calopterygidae; genus Hetaerina; species Hetaerina titia. The sequence goes on along the minus strand of CM073779.1, from coordinate 56,112,023 downwards.
TTATTTTTGGTTTTGCAGCATTCAGGCATTTTTACATAAAACAAAACTTCATCTTCAATGAAAGCTAGATCATCACATTCATTTGAACACATCAATGGCAGCACATCTGAAAAAAAATCCAAGAGGGAGGAGTAGAAATCATTAATAAAGTCAGACAAAAATTTCTGTAAAATGAGCAAACTCAATAACATTCACGATGTCAAAAGAGGTTTTAAATTTTACATATCCACCAAGTCTAAGCCCCAAATGAAAAGATGAGAGTAAACTGTAAAGATGATGAAAGTCCAAGGATTATAAATATTCAGTGTCAGCACATGAAATATAATGTGTGCAGTGGGCTTCTTTGTTATCTCTATGAATATAGTTTTAACAGTAGCAAACCCTGCATACTGGGATAAACCAATTATGCCAGTTATCATTGCTACCATTCCCTCCACTACACCTCTTTTTTTGTTACCTCCCTATTTTAAACAGACTTATTCTTACCATCCAAAAGGCAATAATATTATTCTTCATTTAACCATGGCATTGTGTGTCCCTTAGTGCTCGATTTGTTTGCATTTATTACAATATCAAACCTATCCCACTGAATCCCAAATGTCCTAAGCAATGCTTGTAATCCCTTGATGGGCCAACATATTAAAGCTTGATCATCAATAAACCAAACTGATTTTATGAATTCCTTACCAATTCATTCCTATCTTCAATTCTTTGAATATTCAATTCAATACCTCTTTGCATGCCTCTTCAGAATTTCTCTTCAAATTTACATTGATCAGAAGAGGTGATAATGGACACCAATATTTTTCATCTTAATAAAAACTCCCATCCGCACTCTACCTGCCACTTGTGCCTGGTTAGTCTGTAACCTGTACTAGTTTTCTATTACCATCCTATCCCTCAAGGCTCCTCCTATTTCCTGCAATGAATTCATTTATACTATCCCATTCAATCTTTAAAATACCTTTCTGAAATCTACGAAACAAATTAAAACTTCCAGATTTTATTCTTTTTCCCTCTATTAGTAAACTTATTATTGCTGTAAGTCACAAACTAATATTACCCTAAGCAATAATTAGCCCAGCTCCCCATCATCTTAGTGGTGATCCTAAGACGCACCTTAGCTGCTTGCAACATCAAACATATTGTTCATGAATTCTCGCAAATGGCTTTCTTTCCCTTTTCTTGGGACAAAAAATAACAATGATGTGGCAAAGTCTTCTGCCCAAATTCCTTTCTCATAAATTCTATGAATTAGTCCACAAAAAACTATTCCTCCCACATTCTCCTGAATTATTAAGTATTTCTCTGAGAATGCTGTCTACCCCCATGTCCTTATTAGACTGCCAATACCTTAATGTCCTTTCTGTCCTACCATCATGAGTAACTTTTGACCTAGGCTCTCTTTATCTCGGTCATATCTTGCTTCTATGTCCCAGCTAGCTGGTCTCATGTTTTTACTATATTTTCTCTAATATATTTCTTCCATGTTCCAAATGGATTTCTTTCAAAATCCTTCTCAGGTTCAGCTAATATTTATATCACATATATTTCAGTATTGTCACAGAGTGTATACTTATGATACTTATGCCAATATTCATGCTGAGGAGAGAGAGAAGACATCCTTACGATGAATCATGTTGGATCCCACGTAGACAGTTGCTAGAGGACCTTCTTCTCTGACATTCACATCATAAACTTCAATTGAACCATTGGACATGGATAAAAAAAATTGACTGGAACACAGTGGTGACCATTCGCCAGTTGTGTAATAATCATCTAAAATATATATTCTGCGCCAGCAAATAGGCAAAATCTAGACATGAGAAAAAAACAAATTTTAATAAATATGGCCATTCCATTTTTTCCTTGGAATTTATTTGCACTAATATTCTGTTTTGATAAATAAATATCCGAATAAAATCAAAATCACCAAAATAAATTCACAATAAGTAAGATTATTAAACAAACCTTGAAACAATAGAACATCAACAAAATTACACACTTATGATAAAGGTATTTGAACAAAAGAAATGTCATATTATGTCATCATAATAAACAAACCTTCCACAAGCCTAAGTGCAACAGCTTCATAAGAAACCACAGGCTAAAAAGAAAAGATTCTGGGTCCCTCTTCTTATTCTGTGAATCTAACATGCCTTAGGAATTTCTTAGGGGTGAGCTCCCCACTCTCGGACCAAAATATTCAGAAGTTGATTACTGTGATATAATTAACCTATCATTATCTATTCCTTGTTTACTCTGTATCAAACAACTGTTTTTAGGTTAATGAAATAATAATAATAAATGCTACAAGATGGCTGTACATTATTTTTGAAAAATATTTAAATCATACTGTAAGATTCAAGAATGGTAAAAACAATATTTTAAAATAAAAGAACAAGTGACCGTTCCAAATTTTTAATAGGAAAGCAATGGCTACCCAAACCTTGTGGCTTATTTTTTGCTTCAATAGTGTTCAAAATAAGACTTTCAAAATTTGAGATACACTACTATCCTGAAAAAAGACTGGAATCTAGAAAATGGAGTCATTCTTACACCTGTATATCCTAAAACACTGCTAATATTTTCTGCTCAATTAGTAATAGCATTCAGTAATAACTCACATCAACTTGTGTTTGATGTAATTGTTAAAGCAGTAGAGATCAGAATTTCATGTAACAACTCATTCCCATCCCTCTAATCCTTATCTTTGAATCTCACATGCCTTAGGAATTTCTTAGGGGTGAGCTCCCCACTCTCGGACCAAAATATTCAGAAGTTGATTACTGTGATATTATTAACCTATCATTATCTATTGCTTGTTTACTCTGTATCAAACTTTCTATCAAAAAGTCTATTAAAATATGGAGGATTTCATTATTAATATTTTGTATCCCAGTTGCAAAATATTTCTCTGTCCTATGTGATATTTAAACTTGGGGAACATATTTTTTTTTGGAAATATCATATATTTTATTTCATTTGGTAGTTTGTGTATATTATTTTCTCTTTTTTTTATTTTTTTATATCATCATACTAACTTTTTCTTGTCACATAATTTTCAAAATGATTTTATCATTTGTTCTTAAATCATTTTTACTCTACATATGGAGACTTTAATTTAAAATTGGCATATATTAATTTATTTTTGATCATTTTAGAGAGAATTATTGTTAGATTGGATGATTAACAGAACTGCATCCAATGGGACATTTGTAAGGCTACCATAATCTTATTTAGTCGTTTGCACATGGCATGGTTTTTGCAAGCCCTGAACTCCATGAATGGTATGCAAAATGAACCATGGGGAGAGTTAACCAGCAGAAAACCGCAGAACTTACAGGGGAAGAAAGAGAAGAATGACATCCAAAATATAATAAATTCTCTTTCAAGGAGTTGAAGATGCCAAATCATACATGAAGGCTTTTATTCTATATAACAATCCTTATCTTACCCAGGTTTTAACATCTTTCATAATATGAAATCCTAATTCATTATCAATGAGCAGTAGATGTAAGTAGTACACCAAGTGAATTGTTATCATTGTAATTATGCTACTACATTAGGAATTATTTATAATTATTCTACTACATTTACCCTGTTATGCAAAGGAGATCCATGGGCTTCTTCATTAAACCAGCTGTGCAGCCAAGGTATGTTTTCGTTCCTTCCTCTGTATAACTAAAGAAATTTAAATATTAAAAAAAATTAAATTTCAAATCTAGGCAATATAAATGAACAAAAGAGTTCAAACAGATGAAAGGAAAACTTTGTTACATCTTAAGAGGGGATAATGTTTAGACAAATTTGTGCAGAAATAATTGAATATTGTAGTAATAAGGGTTTTTCAAATTATATTTCATAGTCCCTTACCCTTGACTGTTCTTTCCAAACACAGAAGGATTTTTCACTGACAGAAAGTATTATATCATCTGCAAAGCAGCTCCGTTTCAAACATAAAACTGGTCCCTCATGTTTAAAGCATTGGTGTTGATTGTAAAACTCTGAAGAAAAAAAATCAATTATTAATAAAAAATACACACAACAAAATGCTACAATGAATGAGAACTAATGTCATCCAATCACATGACCAATTCCATAGATGATGACAAAAGTCTATTAAAATTATATAAATGTTCCATAATTTATATTATTGATATTTTATTACTTTGCAAGCCGCCATTAGGGTTGTGCGGCAGAGGGTAAATACACACCAGACTAATTTTGACCAAAATATGATTTTGACAAAATTATTCTGATCCCTTATTGTTCATGGAAAAAATTATATCCAATATCTTTCTAATCTTCACTTAACCCTAACTTTGTAAGTAGTTCACTATGAGGTATCTTGTCAAAGGCTTTCTTGAAATCTACAAAAAACGCATCCACTGGAACACAACTCTCTCCTGAAATAAAAATTTGATGAACGAAAAGTGGAAGTTGTGTCTTGCAGGACCTACCCTTAAGGAAACTGGACTTTTTTTAATAACTCCAAATTATCAAGGTCCTCATGGAAAGCCACAGGTGAAACAAAAAACAGGACTGACTCCGTTACCCAGATTTGAGAATTTAGCATACTTTTGAGCTTAGTACAAAAACAGTTCAACCCAATAAGTGTGGTGGTTGTAAATGACCATGGACGGTTTAAGTTTTGAGTTTAGAAAAAACTTTTGAGATAAACATATTATAAGGAAATTATGCTGAATATTTGCCATGAATAATTATGATTTCCATATGAAAACCGACACACATTTTAATATTGGACCATTCATTCCTTTCCTCATGAGCTATCTTAGATTATTCCCAAACAAAGATATTTTATGGCAAAAAATAATTAACTCTAGACCGATACAATCTAAATATAATATTGAGGTAGAATCTTTTAAGAGCTATTACTTAATTAAATAGTAAATCGCACATTAATTATATCACACATTTTTGTTAACAGAAACTATGCATGAAGAAAAGAGCAATAGCAAAGACTCTCTTGTGTTTTATTTCATTATAATTGTATACTGTATGATGAAAAAACTAAAATGTGTTATTATTATAAGACCTAATTAAACTATTACTGGAATTATTTTACTTGAATTGAAAATGGACTCACCATTGAGGGGTATCCAATACAATTCCTTATAAAAATGTGGATCATCAAGACCTCCCTTTTTTTCATAACACTCTATATCTGGAAACATGCCCATGACTTGTCCACTGCTAAAACCTGCTGTTATACATGCATGCATAATTGGCCATTGCTTCTTTATTGCTGGAATTTTTCAATAAAATTTAACTTAAATACAAAGGATATATATTTATAGGAAACAATTTCAAAAACCAAATTCAGTGTCATAGAAGGCACAATTCTTCTTGTATTGTGTTAGCAAATATCAAAATATGGATTATACATTATTATATACATGTACCCACCATCATTTACTGTGGTAATGCTCCAGAAAAATCACATGAATGAAAATTATACTTGGGTTAGATTTTGTGTATCAAAAAGTGAATGACTTACTTTGGATATATGGGATGTTTTATTTCCCTAGTGTGACTTCAATATAAACTTGTTTTTTATTTTAAACATATTATATAAACATTATTATTCCCCCTCTCTGATAGTTATTTCTCATATGATAAGTGACCCCTATACAATACGTTAATCTACACCTTGATACGGCTGCCCTTGCTACAGGTGAGGCAACATTCATGCCTCTTAATCTAGATGTCATGGTGTAACAAAAAGGTTGACCAAGGCTGCAAACGTTTTTTTAATTTCCTATTTCTCTAAACTTTCCTTGGTGAGGCTCCATACTACTCCCACTCTCTCCTTTTCAACCTAGTAAACAAATAGACCTGCTACAACAGTCCTCCATTGCTTCCCTTTTACCTCCAAGCAGGGGCTCCCAAAAGGTGCCCATCCACCACCAAAATCATTCACCGTAACTACTATTTTCCTCTCTCCCTCCCTCCTAGTTTACTGCAATCATGACTTGTAACCTCACCTGATGAATTTAATAAACCTAGGTCCTGCCCTATTGAGTGAAAATTTATGTGGAAAAACTAATTCATAGGTGTTCACTCCAATGTGAAGTAATTCCAAAAAGTTACAAGAATAAAATTATTATTTCCATTACAATTAACCTTAATATATTTCTTCGGTTCAATTCCCACCTACGTGTTTTCCTTCCCCATGAACTTGATTATTTCCTCTTTTTATTGCATTTTTTTAATGTTACCATTTGAGTATGTAACTGGTGTGTATTAAATAAAAATTGCTCTGATTGTTATTAGTTTGAAGATAATGCACATCAACTTGTGCAGCATTTTTGCTGCTCTTAGCTAAGAACACTAATTTTTATACATGCATGCTTTCATGTTACCCTGCAAGCCACCACTAGGGTAAATGGCCAGGAATGATTAGGCACCTGACTACTTTTGACACAAAACACTTTTCCCCCTGATTTCAGTTGGAAAATATTATTCTGTTTCATTTTCATATCTGGGAAATATGACATTCAAATTTATCTGTTCTACACTTTATCTGTAATATTATTTACATAATATCTCCTACCATAGAATGATACGGCTAATGCTACATTTCCAACACAATCGCTTAAGTGACATACTTCATATTTATGCAAAAGATTCAAACTGTAATTTAAAAATGCTCCATGTGTGATTCTCAACCCAGCTCCTCTAATAATTTTGATATGTCAATCAGTTGGTCATTACAACATTTTAGTAATATAGCTCCTCTATGCTGTTCATGATTTTGCAAAGCAATGAATCAAACTTCATGAGGATCCAAAATACAAGCAGCATAATCTGAATGTGGTCCTTCTAGTGAATGATAGCTTTCCTCTTCAACCTTGTTGTCGTATTTCACTGACACTTTTCTAATTAATCCATATTTTATTTTTACCTTGTCCACTTTTGCATGCTTACATGCATCCATGATTAGGGTGTGTGTCAGAGTGGATTATACACCAGTTTTTTTCCCTGTACACGTTTCACCCAGGATAGTTATTGAGTGAGGGTAACACCTAAGCATTTATTTAAATCTACACTTTATATTTTGGTAATCCTGATGCAGTAGGCATTCAGGAGTGAACGAATCCTATTCCAAAAACTTATTACTATGCCTAGTTGAAGTTTAATTCTGATATCCCAGAGTTGGACCAACCTTGTAGAGTACTTAGGCCATCAGCTAACGCTAATTTTGCTCAAAATAACAGATTTCTCTGTAACCATTTCTTCAATGGCATTCTAACAACTAACTTTAACCATCGAGTCACGTCATTAATGTAAATAAGGAATCTTTTGGTAAATGCTGCTTTGAAATAATCATTCAAAGAATGACTGATAACGCAAAGATAAAAAAAGGACAAAATGATGGAAACTAGGTTACTCAACATTAATCTTCAAAAAATAGCACACAATGATTTTTACAAAGTTTGGAGGAAAAATTAAACATGTGGCCAATTCCACTAGAACAGTGTTTATTTACCAACCAAGATATCAGTGATAAATCTAATTATGATTCAAGCACTGCAACTTATTTTGCAGATGAGGAATAGGAGATGTGGAAGTTGGGAAGAAATTCCTGCTTTGTATGCAGTAGAAGCCAAGGAGCAACTATGTTGCAGCAATTTATTTCCTTGAACTTATAAATGGCAGCAGTATTCATAATTGTGCACCATGGAAAATCTTATTTTTTTAGCTTCCCATCATGCTTAGTGTGATATGATATTCTTAACTGAATTTAGTAAGAATAAAATAGTTTTATTACCATTTTTCATGGATGCATAGTTCAAGTCGTCAGTCCTTTGTAAACCAGGGCCTATCCATTGGCGTAAATTATTGACAGTAATAGCAGTCACAGGAATTGGTTCACCATTCATTGTAGCCATAACATACTGTAAAAAAATTCATATGTGAAATAATTAAAAAATAATTTTCTTTTCCCCCAAATCAAAGTCCCACAAAATTCAGAAAAATATTTTTAGCTCTGCTTGCTAATTAAAGCCTTTTTACTTGCATATTTTTTGGCAACCATATGATATGACTCTCAAAATGACTGTCAGGAAAATTCAACTATTAGGTACAATTTTGACACTAAAAACAACTGTCCCCTTCATTCTCCTTGTGATTTAAGTATCTAACAGTTGATTTACTAAAACAGAAAATTGTGGGGACTATGAAACAAAAACAAAAGAGAAAGGATGCTGCAAAGGACAAGAGTACTGAAATGTGAAAAATACATGGAAGTCAACAAAAATTTAAGTGTTACTTTATGATACTGAAGGAATGGCTTCAACAACCCAAATTACAGCTAATTAAACTTTTTAGTTAAAGATTTCCACTCAATTATGCAAAGCTTAATCATTCTACAAGCCACGATTATTACAATGTCCATCATGCATATTCTTGGCCCATGATAATGGTGTAATTACCTGCTATTGACTAAGAAGTTTACTTTATGCAATCATTAAAAACTCTAATGATAAATGATAAATCTTTATTTGCCCAGAAGACACTGACACAGTGTAATAGATACATCAGTTAAGTGCATAGGACATGTCATATTCATATAGATATTAGACAATGATAAAATTCAGAGTAGCATGATACAATAGTGTTAACCAAAAAGTGCATGTAATATATTCCAAATTCAATATGGTTATTTTTCTCCATAAATTCCGTTACAGAGTAAAACTGTTCTTTCCTTAAAATTGTTATTAATTTCTTTTTGAACAGGACTGGATCCTTTACGTATTTAAAATCGTGAGGGAGCCTGTTTAGTACAAGGAGGCCCATTGATTTAGGCCCCAGAGATGTATTTAAAGTCCTGCAATAAGTTTGATGCAGATCTCTGCAGGCTCTGGTTTGGTGACAATTAACATTGTCATTTGTCATATAATTGGATATATTACTTTTAGCAAAAATGCTTAGGACATAAATGTAAATACATGGAACAGCCAGAATATTTAACCTCTTAAAGAAGGAAAGACAAGGTGCGTTGTAAAGAGCATTGCATATTAATCGCATTAAACATTTTTGAGCTTCAAAAATTGAATCAGAATGAGGGAAAGAACCTCAGAACAGAATACTATAAATAATTTAAGAATAAAATTCACCGTAATAAATTGTAAGTAAGATATCAAGGCTTACAGATTTCCTAATACATCTAATGAGAAAGCAAATGGCATTCAATCTGCTACGGAGATTGCATATATGTTCATCCCATGATACATTTTTATTTAAAACAACTCCCAAAAACTTGGAACTAGAAATTTGGGGTATACACGTTTCCCCTAGGTCAATGGCCAATGAGTCAGGGGCTTTATTTTTATTGGAGAAATATATAAGTCCGGACTTGTCAGGGTTGAGTTTCAGAAAATTTTGTGAGCACCATTCTCAAAGAAGTTCGGAAACTCTAGATGCTGCCAAGGTCAACTTGTTTAACGATGGTGCTGATACAATTAATCCGTAAGTTATAATTCTATATTGACAAAATCAATGTTAAATATCATTCATCAGTTGATGTATAAGGTGTACAAGCAAATACTTCCTCCTTCTTAAAAATAATGCTCAGTTTTTCACTTTAAACCATGGTGTTCAAATCTTCACACATAAGTCGCAGTTAATTTCTTTGAACCATTATCTTGGAAATAACACCTATCTTGTGTGCCATCAAATGCAGTAAATTCTCTATTAAGTTTTTTATTTCATAGTTTGTTATTCTGTCTCTTCTATAATTATTTTACAATGGCATTTCAGTCTCACATATTTTTATTGAGCTCTTCCATTCCTAATTGATACACCTCGTACAGCAATCTGTAAAAAACTCTAAATCTAAAAGGTAGAAATATTTCCACACTTGTTGGAATACCTTTACAGGCTGCATGGGTTGATCATTCTGAGCAAATGGTGGCATAACAGGAGTCCCATTTGCTACATGCTTATGACAATGTTTCATTTCCTTTGAAAACGGATATCCCATGTGCAGCTCTAAAATACCCACAGTTCCATCTCCTGAGGCTGTCACTAACAAGGAGCATTTTCCGTTTCCACTTATGTTCAAAGAGCAATCTTGGGGCCTCTGAAAATCAGTGTCATTATATATATCAACCAAATATTATCAGTAAGGACAATAAAATTTTTTCAAAACACTTCAAAGGAATATTTCATTAAATATACATTTTAAGGAAATGGTTATGAGCGTTCTTACCCTATTATTACTTGGAACCCATTGCATATCATAGATCTCACCAAGATGGGAATGCACTTCACATGATTCAATTGCTACATAAGCAACAGGGGGTGGCTTATAGGTCCATGGCACTATTTCACTCTGTGTTAGAAAGTTAATCATGAAATAATAAGTGACAATCAACATTCTCTGATCAACTGCATATAATTAATTAACAGATCATGATTGATGCAAAAGAAAATGGAATCAGTATTCATGCTAAGAATTCTTACACAAGATATTGATGCCATATGATCAATGTACACAGATGTAGGGACATCATAGCTACTCATATCCCACAAAAATATTTGGCCATCGTTATTAGCTCCGGCAAGAAGAGTTGGGTAGTCTGGATTATACTGCAGGAGGCTAATTTCACAGTCCCATTTAATTATCCTCTGGAAAACAAATATTAAGAAAATTAACATTTATTGGAAAAAATATATCGAAACAAAAAGGGTTAATTCATGAAAAAGTGGAATTCAAGGAATAAAACATGAGATTGCCATATCCTTAAAACCCTGAATTCAGCATTTAGGTCTACTTGCTGTCAAGTAGTTGATATCATATCAATTGAATATTAGGTGTTCCTTCAGTCTAGCTGCGAGGAGATCATTTAATTTTTGATTGACTGATATCATTTTAATCAGGTAACCTCAAATTCAAGAGTATTAATTATGGAAGAAGGTCATAAAAGTGGTCTGTGAAGGCTTTCTTTGTGATCTAAAAAGGAGGAATAATAGGAATCATTTGATATAATGACTGAAAACATGGAATGGTAATTTATAGTAGAGATAGGCAACCTTTAAAAAATAGATAAAAAATCTTTAAAAGAAACAACAGTAAGTTTCATTTACCATTGGAAAAAAAAGAAACATGATGGAAAAAGCTTTACAAGGATTGGGGAGGGTACAAATACAGGGTTAAAAAAGGCATCTATAGAATAATTAAAGAACTGTGAGGAATTGAGAAACGAACATCCATGCAAACTTTTGAGTTATCATGGGAATATTTGTAATTGAATGAAAATAGATTCAGGCAGGTGAAGAGAATTAATGCTGAGTTAAAAATATTACACCACTAAATTTTTGAAGTAGAAAGGAAAAATAACATTAAGTGGGTTCAAGCATTGCATAGCAAGACTGAAAAGATGACCAAGGGAATGGAAATAAGAAGGTGGATAAAATTCCTGCTCAAGTATTCATGAGTTTGCGAAAAAGTATTAGGAATAGTTAATATAGGATCTCTTATACTATTACTGAGAATGAATATAGTTGTTCAAACGGCATAAGTTCTCAACCCATGGAAAAAGCAGCACCATTTGATAAATAAGGTAAGGTAATCTAGTGGTTAATATAGGTTCTTGGAGGGACACAACTATTAAATACATATTTTGTGACCCCTAACACAACACAATCCAACAACCTACACTAAATCCCGTCCCTCTTCATCTCTGTGTACTTCCTTCCTCCCCTCGTCCTGTCCAACATCCCTATCGTGTTCCTGCCCTTTCTCCTTTGCTTAACATTTTGCTCTCTATTACAGTTTTTAACATCCCACTGCCAATCAAATGGCCTTCATATCCATTTTTCCTGCCTACATAAGATCTCTACCAAAGAATCCCTCTCCTCGCCCACCATCTCTAGTACCTCCTCATTTCTTTTCCTTTCCCTCCATTAAAGAAAGGTCTGGAGGTATGAATCAAAGAATAAATTTCCCTAAATAATAAACAAAATTATCAAAATTATATAATATGAGTCAATATTTAACTCTTTTTCATTTAGAAATATTAATAATACCACCACAATACCCTTAATAAATTACGGATACTAGAAAATTAAAGTCTATTGAATATCATACAATTCAGTACACCATACCTACTTTACACTAAAATTTATGGCATCCATATTTTGCCAGCTCACATTCTCTAAACCTGGCAATATTCTAACAATACAACAATTCTGGCAATACAAGAAACCTTTAAAATTAAGACATACTGAATGAAAATGAAAGCCGTTAGTTATGTCAAAGGCAAATAGGAATATTTGGTATTTAACAGATCCATGGAAAAGAGAGAGTATTCAAACAATTGTTACCATTGGATGTGGCTCCTTTTCTAATTTCCACTCAATGATTTCATAACCAGGAGTAGATTCAAATTTCATATCTTCTTCAATAAAATGTTCTTCTTCACTTATTCCAAAATTCTCATCTTCTGAAAAATCACTCTTTGGGGAATGTACACTTTCAGACCGAAAAGTCATAAATAATAAATCTTCCCAAAATTCAGAAACATCTTCGTCATTTAAAGTTTTCCTTTTTTCTTGTATGTCTTTTAATGAACTGCTGTCATCTGAAGAAACTTCCTCTTCAGATGAATCGCTCCCTTTGTCTGAAACCTCCAGATTACCCAAAACATTCCAGTTTTGTGGCAGGCCCCAAATGTCTGGATTGTTTCGTTCTTCTAAAATGTCATTAACCATCACAGGCATCAAATCAGCATATGCTTCACCATCTGGGGCTGGGGCACCATCTGCAGGAGTAACACCCACAAATCCTTCCAAATTCAGATCAGCAACACCCACCGCAGTCATAACAGATTTCGGACTCACAACATAGGTAGGGACCACAACAGATTCACCACCCTCAGCATATTCACCTACCAAAGCAGATTCAGTACCTATAGCAGTGGGAGGGGTCACAACAGATTTCAAACTCACAACTAAGGTAGCCGCCACAACCGAATCACCATCCTCAGCAGATTCATCTACTAAATCACATATTCCATCAAACGCTTTACTAGGCATGGCAGTTTTAATGTCTCTGAGAGCTTCATCAGCCTCAGTTACTCCTTCCAAGGTAGTTTCTTCTCCCACAACCGAAACATCATCAGGCAAAGCAATTCCAGCTGTTGCAGCTTCTTTTTCCATTACTGCACCAGCACTCAAACTTATAAATAATTTATCAATTTCACTAGAATCCAAGGAATCTATGTCATAATCAGAGTCCGTATCATCCAATCCAATGCCAATTTTATCTTTATATTCCACTTCAGCATCACTAGATATATTATCATTGTCCATAACAAGGGCCAATGAGAAATCATTAATATCCACCCCTGTGTCACTTAGGACACTTTCCTCCCCAACATGAGAAAAAGTTTTGTCTTCACTGATATCATAATTGAACACTTTATCACATATAATACATTCATAGCATCTTTCCACAGAATCTTTTTCAGTTGCTTCATCTTCATTTTCACTCAGGTCAAGGGGACAAACATCTTCAAACTTGCGTTCCGTTATATCGCCTATGCAGGGTCTCAACCACAGTTCACCATAATCTGAAATAAAGAAGTACATACATTTCATGTATTTATGACTAAAACAAGCATGTATATAAAATTAGATAAATATCAATATGTGAGTGATTGTTTGGATCTTCCCTTTGTCAAAGATTCTCTTTTCCTAGCGCTATTCTTCTTTTTATTTTCATTCTACTTTGACCGTGTCGCTGCTATTTTTTTATAAACTAAATATTCTCCCCCTGATTTAATGCTTAGCTTAGCCTTTATCTTTCTGGAAAATGGCATAACCTTTGATTTAATATAATTAATATCATCCAATATCTATCACCCTTAACCTTCAATTCCCTCAGAAATGCTTGGCACTCCTCTGCTGACTGAAAAACTAATCCTTGGTCATTAGGAAACCTAACCGACCTTATAAATTCTCCTCTGACCTTCATTCCTACCTCCAGTCCTTCCCAAGCCTGTTTAATCATTTCCTCAACATATACGTTGAACAGCACTAGTTATAATGGGCAACCCTGCCTTACACCTCTTTCTGAAAGTGCCCATCCAGACTCTAAATTCCCCTCTCAGACCTGAGTAGTCTAAGAAATGTTCAGGTGTCCGAGTAGTCTCCTGTCCCTCTTATTCATTCCTTTATTCTGCAAAGGGCACATTCATTTTTCCCAACTAACTGAATCAAATGCAAATTTTAATCTATAACACAGGAAAATAAGTCTTGATTGTATTCTATATTCCTCTCGATCAGTGATCTAATTATTAAAATGGCATATTGCGTACCCCTCCTCTTCCTAAACCCAAACTGATGATCCCCTAAGTAATCATTTGCCTGACTCTCTATCCTTCTATTGATGATCCCGAGAAATTTTTTAGCTGGGTGGTTTACCAAGTTTATTGTTCGCTAATCTTCACATATTGTAGCCTTTAGCTATTTCAGAAAAGAACTAACACTGATTTCAGAAAATCTTCAGGCCATATTTCATCCTCATAGACACCACGAATCAATCCATTTAGAGTCCTCTTCCCATATTATCCTCAAAATTTCAACACTTCCACAAGAATTTTCCCACCCCCACGGCCTTATTTGCTTATATCTCCTTTAGTGGCCTTTCTATTTCATCATCGAGTATGCCTGGACCTAAGATATCTTTTACTAGGTCATGTTCTCTTTCAATGTCTAATCTTGTCGGCCTATGTTCTCTACCATACAGTGTTTCTAAACATTCCTGCCATTTCTCTTGTGTTTTTTCTGGGTCAATTATTATCTCACCCAAATTATCTTTAAGTGTTAGTAGAGATCATGCCTTCTCACTTCCTGATAATAAATTAACCATGCTGTATAGTGCACCAATTTGTCCTTCCTCAGTAATTTTTTGTAGATATATATATATATATATATATATATATATATATATATATATATATATATATATATATATATATATATATATATATATATATGATTTCGTCGAAGAAAACGGAAGTATTGAATAAAAAACTTAGACAGTAACACACAGCATGAGAACACATAAAAAGAATATTCTCAATAATATCTTGATAATTTTGACTGACTCGAACTCCATCTTCTTCAGAAGAATAGATATGACTCTTATCTGAGGATTTGAAATTTTATTTTATTTTGATTTATCTGAAGATATGAGTCATATCTTATTTTCCTTCTTAGAAAACTTAGACCAGAAACTTATTGAAGGTGTTTTAAAAACCATAGCCCAATTTAGAATTGGATATTCCTAGGTAAGGACAGAAATCAAACCATTCAACCAGGGGAAATAAGCATTAAGCTTTTCACTGAGCTTCCTCTCACCTTGAGTTTTTACTGGTGGTGACAGCACATCTGGGGCTAGGCCTTTATGAGTTGCAGTGAAGTCATCACATCTAATCTGATTCTGGTCAGTAACATCATTTCCAGAATCTTCTCCTACCAAAGGAATGTCTCCAAAGTCAGCAGGTATATCTTCTACAACATAAGTAGTGGTTATCAAACATTTAGATGTTTTAACACTTGGCACAACAGCTAGAGATACATCTACTGAATCATTGATTCCATCTACTGCTTTACTAGGAATCGGAATTTCAATTCCTCTAGGAGCTTCATCAGCCTCAGTTACTCCTTCCGAGGCAGTTTCTTCCTCCACAGCCAAAACATCTTCAGGCAAAGCAATTCCAGCTGTTTCAACTTTTTTTTCCATTACTGCACCGCCACTCAAACTCATAAATAATGTAACAATTTCATTAGAATCCAAGGAATCTATGTCATAATTAGAGTCCATATCATCCAATCCAATGCCAATTTTACCTTTATATTCTACTTTAGCATCACTAGATATATTATCATTGTCCATAAGAAGGGCCAATGAGAAATCTTTAATATCCACCCCTGTGTCATTTAGGACACATTCATCGCCCACATGAGAAAATGTCTTGTCTTCACTGATATCATAATTTAACACTTTATCACATATAATACATTCATAGCAGCTTTCCACAGAATCTTTTTCAGTTGCTTCATCTTCATTTTCACTCAGGTGTAGGGGACAAATATCTTCAAACTTGCGTTCCATTATATCGCCTATGCAGGGTCTCAACCACAGTTCACCATAATCTGAAATAAAGAAGTACATACATTTCATGTATTTAAGACCAAACACAAGCATGTATATAAAATCAGATATATAAATATGTGAGTGATTGTTTGGATCTTCCCTTTGTCAAATTTCTCTTTTCCTAGTGCTATTCTTCTCCTTATTTCCGTCCTATTTTGACCGTGTCGTTGCTATTTTTTTATAAATTAATTTTCTCCCCCTGATTTAATGCTTAGCTTAGCCTTTTTCTTTCTGGAAAATGGCATAACCTTTGATTTAATATAATTATTATCATCCTATATCTATCACCCTTAACCTTCAATTCGCTCAGAAATGCTTGGCACCCCTTGGCTGACTGAAAAACTAATGCTTGGTCATTAGGAAACCTAATCGACCTTATAAATTCCCCACTTACCTTCATTCCTACCTCCAGTCCTTCCCAAGCCTGTTTAATCATTTCCTCAACATATACGTTGAACAGCACTAGTTATAATGGGCAACCCTGCATTACACCTCTTTCTGACAGTGCCCATCCAGACTCTAAATTCCCCTCTCAGACCTGAGTAGTCTAAGAAATGTTCAGGTGTCGGAGTAGTGTCCTGTCCCTTTTATTCATTCCTTTATTCTGCAAAGGGCGCATTCATTTTTCCCAACTATCTGAATCAAATGCAAATTTTTCTCTATAACACAGGAAAATAAGTCTTGATTGTATTCTATATTCCTCTCGATCAGTGATCTCATTATTAAAATGGCATATTGCGTACCCCTCCTCTTCCTAAACCCAAACTGATGATCCCCTAAGTAATCATTTGCCTGACTCTCTATCCTTCTATTGATGATCCCGAGAAATTTTTTAGCTGTGTGGTTTACCAAGCTTATTGTTCGCTAATCTTCACATATTGTAGCCTTTACCTATTTCAGAAAAGAACTAACACTGATATTAGAAAATCTTCAGGCCATATTCCATCCTCATAGACACCACGAATCAACCCATTTAGAGTCCTCTTCCCATATTATCCTCAACATTTCAACACTTCCACAAGAATTTTCCCACCCTCACGGCCTTATTTGCTTATATCTCCTTTAGTGGCCTTTCTATTTCATCATCGAGTATGCCTGGACCTAACATATCTTTTACTAGGTCATGTTCTCTTTCAATGTCTAATCTTGTCGGCCTATGTTCTCTACCATACAGTGTTTCTAAACATTCCTGCCATTTCTCTTATGTTTTTTCTGGGTCAACTATTATCTCACCCAAATTATCTTTAAGTGTTAGTAGAGATCATGCCTTCTCACTTCCTGATAATAAATTAACCATGCTGTATAGTGCACCAATTTTTCTTTCCTCAGTAATTTTTTGTAGATATATATATATATATATATGATTTCGTCGAAGAAAACGGAAGTATTGAATAAAAAACTTAGACAGTAACACACAGCATGAGAACACATAAAAAGAATATTCTCAATAATATCTTGATAATTTTGACTGACTCGAACTCCATCTTCTTCAGAAGAATAGATATGACTCTTATCTGAGGATTTGAAATTTTATTTTATTTTGATTTATCTGAAGATATGAGTCATATTTTATTTTCCTTCTTAGAAAACTTAGACCAGAAACTTATTGAAGGTGTTTTAAAAACCATAGCCCAATTTAGAATTAGATATTCCTAGGTAAGGACAGAAATCAAACCATTCAACCAGGGGAAATAAGCATTAAGCTTTTCACTGAGCTTCCTCTCACCTTGAGTTTTTACTGGTGGTGACAGCACATCTGGGGCTAGGCCTTTATGAGTTGCAGTGAAGTCATCACATCTAATCTGATTCTGGTCAGTAACATCATTTCCAGAATCTTCTCCTACCAAAGGAATGTCTCCAAAGTCAGCAGGTATATCTTCTACAACATAAGTAGTGGTTATCAAACATTTAGATGTTTTAACACTTGGCACAACAGCTAGAGATACATCTACTGAATCATTGATTCCATCTACTGCTTTACTAGGAATCGGAATTTCAATTCCTCTAGGAGCTTCATCAGCCTCAGTTACTCCTTCCGAGGCAGTTTCTTCCTCCACAGCCAAAACATCTTCAGGCAAAGCAATTCCAGCTGTTTCAACTTTTTTTTCCATTACTGCACCGCCACTCAAACTCATAAATAATGTAACAATTTCATTAGAATCCAAGGAATCTATGTCATAATTAGAGTCCATATCATCCAATCCAATGCCAATTTTACCTTTATATTCTACTTCAGCATCACTAGATATATTATCATTGTCCATAAGAAGGGCCAATGAGAAATCTTTAATATCCACCCCTGTGTCATTTAGGACACATTCATCGCCCACATGAGAAAATGTCTTGTCTTCACTGATATCATAATTTAACACTTTATCACATATAATACATTCATAGCAGCTTTCCACAGAATCTTTTTCAGTTGCTTCATCTTCATTTTCACTCAGGTGTAGGGGACAAATATCTTCAAACTTGCGTTCCATTATATCGCCTATGCAGGGTCTCAACCACAGTTCACCATAATCTGAAATAAAGAAGTACATACATTTCATGTATTTAAGACCAAACACAAGCATGTATATAAAATTAGATATATAAATATGTGAGTGATTGTTTGGATCTTCCCTTTGTCAAATTTCTCTTTTCCTAGTGCTATTCTTCTCCTTATTTCCGTCCTATTTTGACCGTGTCGTTGCTATTTTTTTATAAATTAATTTTCTCCCCCTGATTTAATGCTTAGCTTAGCCTTTTTCTTTCTGGAAAATGGCATAACCTTTGATTTAATATAATTATTATCATCCTATATCTATCACCCTTAACCTTCAATTCGCTCAGAAATGCTTGGCACCCCTTGGCTGACTGAAAAACTAATGCTTGGTCATTAGGAAACCTAATCGACCTTATAAATTCCCCACTTACCTTCATTCCTACCTCCAGTCCTTCCCAAGCCTGTTTAATCATTTCCTCAACATATACGTTGAACAGCACTAGTTATAATGGGCAACCCTGCATTACACCTCTTTCTGACAGTGCCCATCCAGACTCTAAATTCCCCTCTCAGACCTGAGTAGTCTAAGAAATGTTCAGGTGTCGGAGTAGTGTCCTGTCCCTTTTATTCATTCCTTTATTCTGCAAAGGGCGCATTCATTTTTCCCAACTATCTGAATCAAATGCAAATTTTTCTCTATAACACAGGAAAATAAGTCTTGATTGTATTCTATATTCCTCTCGATCAGTGATCTCATTATTAAAATGGCATATTGCGTACCCCTCCTCTTCCTAAACCCAAACTGATGATCCCCTAAGTAATCATTTGCCTGACTCTCTATCCTTCTATTGATGATCCCGAGAAATTTTTTAGCTGTGTGGTTTACCAAGCTTATTGTTCGCTAATCTTCACATATTGTAGCCTTTACCTATTTCAGAAAAGAACTAACACTGATATTAGAAAATCTTCAGGCCATATTCCATCCTCATAGACACCACGAATCAACCCATTTAGAGTCCTCTTCCCATATTATCCTCAACATTTCAACACTTCCACAAGAATTTTCCCACCCTCACGGCCTTATTTGCTTATATCTCCTTTAGTGGCCTTTCTATTTCATCATCGAGTATGCCTGGACCTAACATATCTTTTACTAGGTCATGTTCTCTTTCAATGTCTAATCTTGTCGGCCTATGTTCTCTACCATACAGTGTTTCTAAACATTCCTGCCATTTCTCTTATGTTTTTTCTGGGTCAACTATTATCTCACCCAAATTATCTTTAAGTGTTAGTAGAGATCATGCCTTCTCACTTCCTGATAATAAATTAACCATGCTGTATAGTGCACCAATTTTTCTTTCCTCAGTAATTTTTTGTAGATATATATATATATATATATATATGATTTCGTCGAAGAAAACGGAAGTATTGAATAAAAAACTTAGACAGTAACACACAGCATGAGAACACATAAAAAGAATATTCTCAATAATATCTTGATAATTTTGACTGACTCGAACTCCATCTTATTCGGAAGAATAGATATGACTCTTATCTGAGGATTTGAGATTTTATTTTATTTTGATTTATCTGAAGATATGAGTCATATCTTATTTTCCTTCTAAGAAAACTTAGACCAGAAACTTATTGCAGGTGTTTTAAAAACCATAGCCCAATTTAGAATTAGATATTCCTAGGTAAGGACATAAATGAAACCATTCAACCAGGGGAAATAAGCATTAAGATTTTCACTGAGCTTCCTCTCACCTTGAGTTTTTACTGGTGGTGATAGCACATCTGGGGCTGGGCCGTTATGAGTTGCAGTGAAGTCATCACATCTAATCTGATTCTGGTCAGTAACATCATTTCCAGAATCTTCTCCAACCAAAGGAATGTCTCCAAAGTCAGCAGGTATATCTTCTACAACATAAGTAGTGGTTATCAAACATTTAGATGTTTTAACACTTGGCACAACAGCTAGAGATACATCTACTGAATCATTGATTCCATCTACTGCTTTACTAGGAATCGGAATTTTAATTCCTCTAGGAGCTTCATCAGCCTCAGTTACTCCTTCCGAGGCAGTTTCTTCCTCCACAGCCAAAACATCTTCAGGCAAAGCAATTCCAGCTGTTTCAACTTTTTTTTCCATTACTGCACCGCCACTCAAACTCATAAATAATGTAACAATTTCATTAGAATCCAAGGAATCTATGTCATAATTAGAGTCCATATCATCCAATCCAATGCCAATTTTACCTTTATATTCTACTTCAGCATCACTAGATATATTATCATTGTCCATAACAAGGGCCAATGAGAAATCTTTAATATCCGCCCCTGTGTCATTTAGGACACATTCATCGCCCACATGAGAAAATGTTTTGTCTTCACTGATATCATAATTGAACACTTTATCACATATAATACATTCATAGCAGCTTTCCACAGAATCTTTTTCAGTTGCTTCATCTTCATTTTCACTCAGGTCTAGGGGACAAACATCTTCAAACTTGCGTTCCGTTATATCGCCTATGCATGGTCTCAACCACAGTTCACCATAATCTGAAATAAAGAAGTACATACATTTCATGTATTTAAGACCAAACACAAGCATGTATATAAAATTAGATAAATATATAAATATGTGAGTGATTGTTTGGATCTTCCCTTTGTCAAATTTCTCTTTTCCTAGTGCTATTCTTCTCCTTATTTCCGTCCTATTTTGACCGTGTCGTTGCTATTTTTTTATAAACTAAATTTTCTCCCCCTGATTTAATGCTTAACTTAGCCTTTTTCTTTCTGGAAAATGGCATAACATTTGATTTAATATAATTATTATCATCCTATATCTATCACCCTTAACTTTCAATTCGCTCAGAAATGCTTGGCACCCCTTCGCTGACTGAAAAACTAATGCTTGGTCATTGGGAAACCTAATCGATCTTATAAATTCCCCACTGACCTTCATTCCTACCTCCAGTCCTTCCCAAGCCTGTTTAATCATTTCCTAAACATATACGTTGAACAGCACTAGTTATAATGGGCAACCCTGCCTTACACATCTTTCTGACAGTGCCCATCCAGACTCTAAATTCCCCTCTCAGACCTGAGTAGTCTAAGAAATGTTCAGGTGTCCGAGTAGTCTCCTGTCCCTCTTATTCATTCCTTTATTCTGCAAAGGGCGCATTCATTTTTCCCAACTAACTGAATCAAATGCAAATTTTAATCTATAACCCAGGAAAATAAGTCTTGATTGTATTCTATATTCCTATCGATCAGTGATCTAATTATTAAAATGGCATATTGCGTACCCCTCCTCTTCCTATACCCAAACTGATGATCCCCTAAGTAATCATTTGCCTGACTCTCTATCCTTCTATTGATGATCCCGAGACATTTTTTAGCTGGGTGGTTTACCAAGCTTATTGTTCGCTAATCTTCACATATTGTAGCCTTTACCTATTTCAGAAAAGAACTAACACTGATTTCAGAAACTCTTCAGGCCATATTCCATCCTCATAGACAGCACGAATCAACCCATTTAGAGTCCTCTTCCCATATTATCCTCAACATTTCAACACTTCCACAAGAATTTTCCCACCCCCACGGCCTTATTTGCTTATATCTCCTTTAGTGGCCTTTCTATTTCATCATCGAGTATGCCTGGACCTAAGATATCTTTTACTAGGTCATGTTCTCATTCAATGTCTAATCTTGTCGGCCTATGTTCTCTACCATACAGTGTTTCTAAACATTCCTGCCATTTCTCTTGTGTTTTTTCTGGGTCAATTATTATCTCACCCAAATTATCTTTAAGTGTTGGTAGAGATCATGCCTTCTCACTTCCTGATAATAAATTAACCATGCTGTATAGTGCACCAATTTGTCCTTCCTCAGTAATTTTTTGTATATATATATATATATATATATATATATATATATATATATATATATATATATATATATATATATATATATACATTCAAACACGAAATACCGCCATATGGCGAATAAATATTCATTCAAATTGAAATAGAGATAAGGAAAATGGTAAAGGAACACATATAAAGGACAAACACAACAGAGGTGGGGATGGCGGATGTGAGCAGATCACGAATGTAAAAATATTTTCCTCGACCGGGACTTGAACACCGGATCTCTCCACTTGCCGGGCGGATGCTCTAAACCACCTGAGCTATCGAGGAAGAGCACTTTTACATTGAAATCTGCGATCTTATAAAGCGCCAAAGTGCTCCGAATCATTGCCCAGAAGATGGCGTTAGGTAGCTGTTACACCCACCAAAGGAGAAATTGACAAACACAAGAGGAGAATGCACAGTAGGTTAGCAAGCATACAACATCATAAAGGATAGGAACGGTGCGTTTCATGGCACGCATAGCCAGAAGAAGAGACGAGCCACATTGGCCAAATACACATTCAAACACGAAATACCGCCATATGGCGAATAAATATTCATTCAAATTGAAATAGAGATAAGGAAAATGGTAAAGGAACACATATAAAGGACAAACACAACAGAGGTGGGGATGGCGGATGTGAACAGATCACGAATGTAAAAATATTTTCCTCGACCGGGACTTGAACACCGGATCTCTCCACTTGCCGGGCGGATGCTCTAAACCACCTGAGCTATCGAGGAAGAGCACTTTTACATTGAAATCTGCGATCTTATAAAGCGCCAAAGTGCTCCGAATCATTGCCCAGAAGATGGCGTTAGGGAGCTGTTACACCCACCAAAGGAGAAATTGACAAACACAAGAGGAGAATGGACAGTAGGTTAGCAAGCATACAACATCATAAAGGATAGGAACGGTGCGTTTCATGGCACGCATAGCCAGAAGAAGAGACGAGCCACATTGGCCAAATACACATTCAAACACGAAATACCGCCATATGGCGAATAAATATTCATTCAAATTGAAATAGAGATAAGGAAAATGGTAAAGGAACACATATAAAGGACAAACACAACAGAGGTGGGGATGGCGGATGTGAGCAGATCACGAATGTAAAAATATTTTCCTCGACCGGGACTTGAACACCGGATCTCTCCACTTGCCGGGCGGATGCTCTAAACCACCTGAGCTATCGAGGAAGAGCACTTATACATTGAAATCTGCGATCTTATAAAGCGCCAAAGTGCTCCGAATCATTGCCCAGAAGATGGCGTTAGGGAGCTGTTACACCCACCAAAGGAGAAATTGACAAACACAAGAGGAGAATGGACAGCCGTCCATTCCTGCCAGCTGTTGATTCCATCTAGCCAGCATTCGACAGCTGTCCATTCTCCTCTTGTGTTTGTCAATTTCTCCTTTGGTGGGTGTAACAGCTCCCTAACGCCATCTTCTGGGCAATGATTCGGAGCACTTTGGCGCTTTATAAGATCGCAGATTTCAATGTAAAAGTGCTCTTCCTCGATAGCTCAGGTGGTTTAGAGCATCCGCCCGGCAAGTGGAGAGATCCGGTGTTCAAGTCCCGGTCGAGGAAAATATTTTTACATTCGTGATCTGCTCACATCCGCCATCCCCACCTCTGTTGTGTTTGTCCTTTATATGTGTTCCTTTACCATTTTCCTTATCTCTATTTCAATTTGAATGATATATATATATATATATATATATATATATATATATATATATATATATATATATATATATATATATATATATAATGATTTCGTCGAAGAAAACGGAAGTATTGAATAAAAAACTTAGACAGTAACACACAGCATGAGAACACATAAAAAGAATATTCTCAATAATATCTTGATAATTTTGACTGACTCGAACTCCATCTTCTTCAGAAGAATAGATATGACTCTTATCTGAGGATTTGAAATTTTATTTTATTTTGATTTATCTGAAGATATGAGTCATATCTTATTTTCCTTCTTAGAAAACTTAGACCAGAAACTTATTGAAGGTGTTTTAAAAACCATAGCCCAATTTAGAATTAGATATTCCTAGGTAAGGACAGAAATCAAACCATTCAACCAGGGGAAATAAGCATTAAGCTTTTCACTGAGCTTCCTCTCACCTTGAGTTTTTACTGGTGGTGACAGCACATCTGGGGCTGGGCCTTTATGAGTTGCAGTGAAGTCATCACATCTAATCTGATTCTGGTCAGTAACATCATTTCCAGAATCTTCTCCAACCAAAGGAATGTCTCCAAAGTCAGCAGGTATATCTTCTACAACATAAGTAGTGGTTATCAAACATTTAGATGTTTTAACACTTGGCACAACAGCTAGAGATACATCTACTGAATCATTGATTCCATCTACTGCTTTACTAGGAATCGGAATTTTAATTCCTCTAGGAGCTTCATCAGCCTCAGTTACTCCTTCCGAGGCAGTTTCTTCCTCCACAGCCAAAACATCTTCAGGCAAAGCAATTCCAGCTGTTTCAACTTTTTTTTCCATTACTGCACCGCCACTCAAACTCATAAATAATGTAACAATTTCATTAGAATCCAAGGAATCTATGTCATAATCAGAGTCCATATCATCCAATCCAATGCCAATTTTACCTTTATATTCTACTTCAGCATCACCAGATATATTATCATTGTCCATAACAAGGGCCAATGAGAAATCTTTAATATCCACCCCAGTGTAATTTAGGACACATTCATCGCCCACATGAGAAAATGTCTTGTCTTCACTGATATCATAATTGAACACTTTATTACATATAATACATTCATAGCAGCTTTCCACAGAATCTTTTTCAGTTGCTTCATCTTCATTTTCACTCAGGTCTAGGGGACAAATATCTTCAAACTTGCGTTCCGTTATATCGCCTATGCAGGGTCTGAACCACAGTTCACCATAATCTGAAATAAAGAAGTACATACATTTCATGTATTTAAGACCAAACACAAGCATGTATATAAAATTAGATAAATATAAATATGTGAGTGATTGTTTGGATATTCCCTTTGTCAAATTTCTCTTTTCCTAGTGCTATTCTTCTCCTTATTTCCGTCCTATTTTGACCGTGTCATTGCTTTTTTTTATAAACTAAATTTTCTCCCCCTGATTTAATGCTTAACTTAGCCTTTTTCTTTCTGGAAAATGGCATAACATTTGATTTAATATAATTATTATCATCCTATATCTATCACCCTTAACTTTCAATTCGCTCAGAAATGCTTGGCACCCCTTCGCTGACTGAAAAATTAATGCTTGGTCATTGGGAAACCTAATCGACCTTATAAATTCCCCACTGACCTTCATTCCTACCTCCAGTCCTTCCCAAGCCTGTTTAATCATTTCCTAAACATATACGTTGAACAGCACTAGTTATAATGGGCAACCCTGCCTTACACATCTTTCTGACAGTGCCCATCCAGACTCTAAATTCCCCTCTCAGACCTATGTAGTCTAAGAAATGTTCAGGTGTCGGAGTAGTGTCCTGTCCCTTTTATTC
This sequence comes from Hetaerina titia, assembly GCA_037158775.1. Lineage (NCBI taxonomy): Eukaryota > Metazoa > Arthropoda > Insecta > Odonata > Calopterygidae > Hetaerina > Hetaerina titia. Next base: position 56,085,888 of record CM073779.1, on the reverse strand, counting down.
ATTCCTTTATTCTACAAAGGGCGCATTCACTTTTCCCAACTATCTGAATCAAATGCAAATTTTAATCTATAACACAGGAAAATAAGTCTTGATTGTATTCTATATTCCTCTCGAACAGTGATCTCATTATTAAAATGGCATATTGCGTACCCCTCCTCTTCCTAAACCCAAACTGATGATCCCCTAAGTAATCATTTGCCTGACTCTCTATCCTTCTATTGATGATCCCGAGAAATTTTTTAGCTGTGTGGTTTACCAAGCTTATTGTTCGCTAATCTTCACATATTGTAGCCTTTAGCTATTTCAGAAAAGAACTAACACTGATTTCAGAAAATCTTCAGGCCATATTCCATCCTCATAGACACCACGAATCAACCCATTTAGAGTCCTCTTCCCATATTATCCTCAACATTTCAACACTTCCACAAGAATTTTCCCACCCCCACGGCCTTATTTGCTTATATCTCCTTTAGTGGCCTTTCTATTTCATCATCGAGTATGCCTGGACCTAAGATATCTTTTACTAGGTCATGTTCTCTTTCAATGTCTAATCTTGTCGGCCTATGTTCTCTACCATACAGTGTTTCTAAACATTCCTGCCATTTCTCTTGTGTTTTTTCTGGGTCAACTATTATCTCACCGAAATTATCTTTAAGTGTTAGCAGAGATCATGCCTTCTCACTTCCTGATAATAAATTAACCATGCTGTATAGTGCACCAATTTGTCCTTCCTCAGTAATTTTTTGTAGATATATATATATATATATATATATATATATATATATATATATATATATATATATATATATATATATATATATATGATTTCGTCGAAGAAAACGGAAGTATTGAATAAAAAACTTAGACAGTAACACACAGCATGAGAACACATAAAAAGAATATTCTCAATAATATCTTGATAATTTTGACTGACTCGAACTCCATCTTATTCGGAAGAATAGATATGACTCTTATCTGAGGATTTGAAATTTTATTTTATTTTGATTTATCTGAAGATATGAGTCATATCTTATTTTCCTTCTTAGAAAACTTAGACCAGAAACTTATTGAAGGTGTTTTAAAAACCATAGCCCAATTTAGAATTAGATATTCCTAGGTAAGGAGAGAAATCAAACCATTCAACCAGGGGAAATAAGCATTAAGCTTTTCACTGAGCTTCCTCTCACCTTGAGTTTTTACTGGTGGTGTCAGCACATCTGGAGCTTGGCCGTTATGAGTTGCAGTGAAGTCATCACATCTAATCTGATTCTGGTCAGTAACATCATTTCCAGAATCTTCTCCAAACAAAGGAATGTCTCCAAAGTCAGCAGGTATATCTTCTACAACATAAGTAGTGGGTATCAAACATTTAGATGTTTTAACACTTGGCAGAACAGCTAGAGATACATCTACTGAATCATTGATACCATCTACTGCTTTACTAGGAATCGGAATTTTAATTCCTCTAGGAGCTTCATCAGCCTCATTTACTCCTTCCGAGGAAGTTTCTTCTCCCACAGCCAAAACGTCTTCAGGCAAAGCAATTCCAGCTGTTTCAACTTTTTTTTCCATTACTGCACCGCCACTCAAACTCATAAATAATGTAACAATTTCATTAGAATCCAAGGAATCTATGTCATAATCAGAGTCCATATCATCCAATTCAATGCCAATTTTACCTTTATATTCTACTTCAGCATCACTAGATATATTATCATTGTCCATAACAAGGGCCAATGAGAAATCTTTACTATCCACCCCTGTGTCATTTAGGACACATTCATCGCCCACATGAGAAAATGTTTTGTCTTCACTGATATCATAATTGAACACTTTATCACATATTATACATTCATAGCAGCTTTCTACAGAATCTTTTTCAGTTGCTTCATCTTTATTTTCACTCAGGTCTAGGGGACAAACATCTTCAAACTTGCGTTCCGTTATATCGCCTATGCAGGGTCTCAACCACAGTTCACCATAATCTGAAATAAAGAAGTACATACATTTCATGTATTTAAGACCAAACACAAGCATGTAAAAAAATTAGATAAATATAAATATGTGAGTGATTGTTTGGATCTTTCCTTTGTCAAAGATTCTCTTTTCCTAGCGCTATTCTTCTCCTTATTTCCGTCCTACTTTGACCATGTCGCTGCTATTTTTTTATAAACTAAATTTTTTCCCCCTGATTTAATGCTTAGCTTAGCCTTTTTCTTTCTGGAAAATGGCATAACCGTTGATTTAATATAATTATTATCTTCCCATATCTATCACCCTTAACCTTCAATTCCCTCAGAAATGCTTCGCACTCCTTGGCTGACTGAAAAACTAATCCTTGGTCATTAGGAAACCGAACCGACCTTATGAATTCCCCTCTGACCTTAATTCCTACCTCCAGTCCTTCCCAAGCCTGTTTAATCATTTCCTCAAAATATACGTTGAACAGCACTAGTTATAATGGGCAACCCTGCCTTACACCTCTTTCTGACAGTGCCCATCCAGACTCTAAATTCCTCTCTCAGACCTGAGTAGTCTAAGACATGTTCAGGTGTCCGAGTAGTCTCCTGTCCCTCCAATCCATTCCTATATTCTGCAATAAGCACATTCATTTATCCCAACTAACTCAATCAAAAGCTAATTTGAATTCTATAACACAGGAAAATAAGTCTTGATGGTATTCTATATTCCTCTCGATCAGTGATCTCATTATTAAATGGCATCTTGCGTACCTCTCCCCTTCCTAAACCCAGACTGATGATCCCCTAAGTAATCATTTGCCTGACTCTCTATCCTTCTATTGATGATCCGGAGAAATATTTTAGCTGTGTTGTATACCAAGCTTATTGTTCGCTAATCTTCACATAATATAGCCTTTACCTATTTCAGTTAAGAACTAACCCTGTATTCAGAAAATCTTCAGGCCATATTCCATCCTCATAGAAACTAAGAATCAACCCATTTAGAGTCCTCTTCCCATATTATCCTTAACATTTTAACACATCCACAGGAATGTGGTCCACCCCCACGGACTTATTGGCTTTAATTTCCTTTAGTGGCCTTTCTATTTCATCGTCGAGTATGTCTGGATCTAAGGTATCTCTTTCTAGGTCATGTTCTTTTTCTATGTCTAATCTTGTCAGCGTATGTTCTCTACCATACAGTGTTTCTTAACATTCCTGCCATCTCTCTTTTGTTTTTTCTGGGTCAACTTTTATCTCACTCCAATTATTGTTAAGTGTTCGTAGAGATTCATGCGAAATTATCAAGATGTTAATGTGAGTGTTCTTACTATGTGTTCTCGAGCTTTGTATTATTGTCTAAGTATATATATATATACATATTTAAATATGTACATGATTGTATATAAACATATAAACACACTAACATATATTTAATATGGAGACATATATAGTGGGATTTGGTGTTTGTTGCAATATTTAAGGGATTTTTCAAGTTCATAGAATACTGAGACCAGAAGCTCAATGAAGATATTTTAAAGATCATAGCCTTATTTTGAATTAGATATTCTTATTTAAGGACTGAAATCAAACCATTCAACCCGGGGCACTAAGCATTAAACTTCTCACTGAGCTTCCTCCTACCTTGATTTTTTACTGGTGATGACAGCACATCCGGGGCCGGGCCATTATTGGTAGCAGTAAGGTCATCACATCTATTCGGATTCTGGTTAGTAATATCTTTTCCAGAATCTTCTCCAACCAGAGGAATGTGTCCAAAGTCAGCAGGTGTATCTTCCACAACATAGGTAGTGGTTATTGAACATTTGGTTCTTATACTACTTGGTACATCAGCTAGAAATTCATCTACTGAATCATTCATTCCATCTACTGCTCTACTATGCATGGAAGTTTTAATGTCTCTGAGTGATTCATCAGCCTTAGTTTCGCCTTCCGAGGCAATAAACTTGTAATCAGATATAACATAGTCATTACTACTTTCTGCTGAATCATCATCTGTAGCTTTAACTTTTTTATCAGTCAGATCTAACGGATTAACATCCTCAAACGTGACCTCCTCTTCCTCAGAATTGAATATTCTGTAGGCAATTGCAATTGTATCTGAAACAGATATGTTAATATATTTCATAAATTTAAGACCAAATATATCCATATTTTTAAAATTGAATACACATAAATTTGTGGGTGATTGTTTCCACCGGTTACTGGGTTTTTGTTGTTTTGTTGTGTATTTCTCCTTGGAAGGGTTCAAATATACATGCATAAATTATGTAAAATTAGAACATCATTGTTATGATTAGGTAATATGCCGTTTAAGGTAGGATTTTGGCTGGAAACTACTATCAAATAAATATTTTGTAACTCCTAAAAATACCCAATCCAGCAACCTAACCTCCATCAGGTCCCTCCTCATCTTTTGTACTTCTTTTTCTCCCTTCATGCAATCTAACATCCCTATCCTGTACCAGTCATTTCCTAGCTTGCACAACATTTTCCACTCTATCACCTTCTTTGAAATTCAACTACCGCTCAATATGCCTTTCATCCATTTTTCCTGCCTCCATAGGATTTCCCTCAACAAACCTCTCTCCTCAGCCAACATCTTCAGTACTTCCTCATTTGTTTTCCTTTTGGTCTATTTCACCTTCTACTTTTCTTCTGCACTCCCAAATTTCAAAAGTCTCCAGTTTAATTCTATCCTCCTGCTTCAGCGACCACGTTTCCACACCGTACATAGCTACGCTCCATATCAGAGGTTTTACGAGTGTTCTCTTAACCTCCCTACTCAATGTTCCCATCTTTAACTCCCTTCTCCTTGAGAAAGCCTCCTTTTCTAGCGCAATTCTTCTCTTTACGACCCTCCTACTTTGACTGTATTGCTCCAAAACACTTTCGACATATGTAAGTTGTTCCCCCTGCTCTATTTTTTTCCCTCCTATTTTAATGTTTATTTTAGCCTTTTTCTATCTGGAAAAATCATAAGCTTTTTTTATTAATATTCATTCTCATCCCATATCTATCGCACTGAACCTCCAATTCCCTCAGCAATGCTTGCAAACCCTTGGCTGACTGAGCGACTAATGCTTGGTCATCAGTAAACCTAAGAAATTTTACAAATTCCCCTCCAACTTTCATTCCCACTTCCAATTCTTCCCAGGCCTCTTTAATCATTTCCTCTACATTTATGTCAACAGCACCCCTGAAATTGGGCAACCTTGCCTTTCAGCTCTTCCTAACACTGCCCATCCGGACTCTCCGTTCCCCATCGCACCTGAGAAATCTGAGACATGTAATGGTTGCAGATCAGTCTCCTGTCCCTCCAATCCATTCCTATATATTTGGTGAGCCTTCAAAGGAATCATTTATTATGAGCAGCTTCTGTATTGCCAAACACTAAATTTAGATCCCTATTGTCAACAACTGGCCCGTTTGAAGCAAGAGATTTACCGGAAATGGCCAGCATTGGCCAATAGAAGAGTGTTATATTTCATCAGGGCAATTACTACTGACAGGAAGGTCCCGGGATCGATTCCCAGGCAAGGCACTCTGGGCATCTGCAGCTCCACCCAAGCTAGTTGATTTTTCCGGTACCAGATCTTCCTGGGAAACCATAACCAGCACAGGGAAAGGAACTAGCTCCTCTACCCTGATGTGTTAATATTCACACGCCATCGGGCTTGGTGCATGGGTTAGCTCTACCATCACCTACTAAACCGCCCTTCGGGTTGGTTACTGTGTTTATGGTTTTTATATATATATATATATATATATATATACATATATATGTGATTATGTTGAGCAGCATGGTTGTGTTTAATAAAAAAACTTGGATGGCAGCATGCATTTGAAGAACACTCAGATTATTTGTTGATAATTCTGTCAAAAATATCAAAAAATAATTTCTTAGTGTACCATTTATATGTTCTTATTTTGTGTGTTAATATTAAAGTTTGATTTCTACATATATCTATTTATACCCCCCCCCCCCAGGCTGAGCAAAGTCCACTGAATTCATCCAATAGCTGACTACATTTCTCCTTCCCCACCTTCCCTGTTTTGCATTGATTCCTTACCTCTCCCTGGGTTAAGCATTACTAGAAATACAGTATAGAGTTTTGTATAAAACTGAAAGTTTTCTCTGTGTGGTGACTAAAATTTAATTTAAAAAGTAAAGACTGAGTGTGTCACACATGGTTATAAAAAACCTATCAAATCTTATCTTAATCTATCCAATAGCCACGTAAAGAAAGTATGAGCACCCATTCTATATTAAGAGAATCAAGTAAACTGTAATATCAGAATTTCTTGCTCAAAGAAAATTCTTTTAGGTTTCCATTTTTTTCTCTCCAAGCAAAAAGGTAAAGGTCTTACCCTTAAATCTAGGATGACATGCAATGCTTGAAATCCTTTGTTTTGTGCCTGATGAAAAGGCTTCTGTATAGTTGTGGTTTGAATAATATTTGTTTGGTAGAACATGGTGCTCTCCTAGGAAGTAAGACCAATTCAAATACTTCTTTGAGTTCTCACTTTCATTCTCCTGTGTCTCAACATATAATTCTTGAACATGGTCCTGGCATAGATCCTTTATGGTGATCTCTTCCAAGCTAAATGATAGGCTGAAACAAAAGGGTTATTCAAAGATTAGGGATTAATTGAAAGAATTGGCAATACAGTTTCAACCTAACCCCATTATAGACATAAAATGAATACAATGCATCCTCACAAATTCAATCATATATTATATTTAACATAAATGGATATGCAAGAAGTATTATACTTTACAAGAAAAGTCACAAAATGGATGATGCTCATATTTTGAGATTCCACTGAAAATAAAGTGCACAGATTACACACAATATATCTTAAACATGTTTGAGGGTATATCTATAAGTTATCCAAAGAGCGCTGGTTGAAAGGTTTTGGATCTTGATGAACTCTGTTGGAAATATTTAGATAATCAAATGAAATACATTTTTTGGATAATTGAATTGCAGATGGTTTATTGATTTTCCTCTAGGAAACAAAGAAAAGTTATTTTTCAACATCGTAATTAGGATAGTATCATGAGGGCTGGCATTAAGGAATATATATGATTATAAATTAGAATTAAAGCTTAAGAATTGCTTAAGAAACAAGGGGAAGGCCACACTTGAGTAGTTGGAAGAGCCCCTTACTCACCTTCCTTCACATATCAATAGTTTATGATTACTTACAATTGAATACAGGCATCAGATACCAAAAGAACACTTCCATAAGTTCTGTAAATGGACTTCTTGCTCTTAATACAATCAAAGCTTTTCTGAATTGACTTATTCGAGATGCCATGAGGAAATGCCTGGGTACATTGTTCCGCTGTCTCTGGAAATGCCTGCTTAAAAATGTGAACAACAACAAGTTAGATTAGAGAAAATATGTTTATTAGCATAGTTGATAGAAATGGAATGATGGGCAATGAAATCAAATAAGGCCGTGGGAGTAGACAACATTCTGGCAGAACTATTGAAATGTTTACCATAATATGGGAGGAAGAACCTATATGGACCGATTCGTAGTATCTATGAAGAAGGAATCTAGCCGGAAGACTTTGTGAGATGAGTGTTAGTTCATATTCCAAAAAAGGTAAAAGCTACCTCAAGTGAAGACTACAGAACAATAACTTTGATATCTCACGCAGCTAAAGTTGTCCTTAGGTTCATGAGCAAAAGGATAGAGCAGGGTGAATGATTACTTAGGGAATGTTCAGTTTAGGTTTAGAAAGGGAATGGGCATGTGTGTTGCTATTGCAGTAATGGGATACCTAATCGAGAGGAATATAGAACTCCATTAGGACGTATTTGCCTGTTAATGCTAAATAATGCATTTAATTGTCATGCAATCATATGCTAAGGAAATGCAAACCTTACCTCAATAGCAATGAAAAATCATTTTTATTATTTTGTGACCATTTGTAAATTCTGCTGCCCACAGATATGTTTACTTTTACCTGGTCATCAAATACCTGATTACCACTATAAGACAATCTATCCACTTTGAACCAAAGTTCAATTCCCTAACAGGGCAAAATCATGAATGAAGCCAGACAAAGTATTGGTTGAAATATGTGGGGTATCCTTTATAAGTAATTATCACTAAGAAATAACAGATATCTAAATAAAATATAGTCTGCATGTTATTGACACATATATAATATGCTCTAAATTAAAGCTATTAATGTTGATTTGTTTTGTTCCAGATTGAAGTAATTCACAGAATGGAGATGATAAAAGCCGGCAGTGTGATTAAGCTCCTTCACTTGAAAGGTTAAAGTGACTGGACAATCCACAGTAAAATGTATACCGAAATGATAGCCCATCATATCACAAAGTGGTGAGGTGGAGAAAGAATTTCTGAACCGGCCACATGCCCCCCACAGATGATACAAGACATTGAAGTCTATCGTTCATAGACAATGTGTCTACAGTGTAAAAAAAGACTTAATACTATTAGACCAAAGATCACAATCCAAATGATCATTATTGAATCAGACTTATCTTAGTTATGGCAATGTTTGGAAAATTATTCTTGAAGAATTTCACATGTAAAAAGCATGATGGCTCCTACAACTACTGATTCTTTTCAGAACCCAAGTTGCATGACCTGAAATCGGAACTGCAGTGTGGCCAGAAAGTCATAGTAATTGGCTTTCAATTTTGCTTTATCCCATCTATTTTTCTGATTTAGGATTTTCTGAAATTAGGGTATTTCATGGATGTTTGTTTTGATATACAAATTACAACCGTCAATGGCCTAATGTGTTCGCAAAAAATAGCGCCTCATTTTATTTTAATACTTAAAAAAATTAGGGGAAGAAACTCTCCTTGAAAAAATGAAAAACATTATCAGACATTTTGCTGATTGGGCTAGCCAGTGGTGCAGATAGTAATAACAAACAAGGTTTATTTTCTGACCCCATACTTTTCTGCAACTAAGTTCTTTGGGAACTGGCGTAATATCAAAATATATTAGCCTGATTATATCAGAAAATACAACTGCAGTGGGTTATTCAATGCATGACAGAGTTTTGGACATAGATAAATGCCATTTGCAGAAGGAAAATGTCTATGAGTGTGGTCCCAGAAGTACCCCGCCTGATGCAGAGATGATGGCAGTTCTTAAAAAAATATCACTGTATTAGAAAGTATTCTCTGTATAAAGCATACCTTTCAAGTTGGAATATGCTACTTAGTTTAGTATATGTTTGGCAGCCATTAGTAAAGAATATTTTTTGTGATTTTGTGAAAATGGAGAAAATTGGTTATCGTTACGTGTTTCAGTACTTTCATTTGAATCGCCTAAACCCTACCAATATAAAAACTAAATATTAAATATCTGAGTTTAAACAAGGCCATGCAAGCTGTTAAGACAAGCATCACATTGGTTGACCAAATGAGATGACCACGGCAGGAATGATTAAGAAAAAGCACAGTGTGGTGGATACTGCATGATCATCAACTGTAAGTGCGAGAGCTAGCAGACATAGTGGGTACATCAAAAGGAGTGGTACATTGCATATTAATTGAGAATTTAGACATGAAAATGCTGCGTACAATATGGGTGCTGCGTTTGCTCACACTCAAGCAATAACAGTGTCATGAATATGTTTCAATTTAGTGCTTAGGAAAGTTTCACAGTAAAAAAGCAGAATTATTATGCCTTTACATAACCATGGATGAAACATGGGTCCATTAGTCCAAACTCCAGACAAAAGAGCAATAAAACAATGGATTCAAAAGGAAGAACCAACAGCAAAGAAGCTGAAGGCCGATTCATCTGCAGGCAAGGTTTTCAAGGCAGGCTTGGTTTTTTGGATATGTGTGGGATAATTTTCATTGACTTTCTTGAAAAAAGAAAAAGTATCAACAACCAGTATTATCTGAACTTACTGCAATGTTTGATCTAAGAAATCAAGGCAAAGCTGTCCCTTTTGGCTAAGAAAAATGTGTTGTAGCATTGGTTGAAAAATATGGTAACTATTTAAATTCCATTTACATACAATTAAGGTGTTCAGAAGGACTTATTGGAAAGAGAAATATGAGCATAGAATTTTGAGAGCAATGTTAAACAGAAAATTGCGATAAGTTTAGTTTACTAGCACTTTACAAACTTTATCACTCTGCTAAATGTTTTCAACTTTTATTTATGAATTATGGTAACACTCACCTCTAGAGCTTCTAGCATTGGATAAAAGTGCCTGCCTTCTTCCTTATCAGAGATATCATTTGTGATGATCTCCTTTTGAACATATTTCCAGTTTCTCTCTACCAAAAGATCTTCTCCACTTCTGAATGACCCTATGTCCTCAGCTCCTTGGCCTAATTTAAAACAAAACACTCCTTCATTACCGCCAGTTATTTCTGGAATAGGCTATATTTTCAGTTCACCAGCATGGTCGTCATGAATACATTCAGTCAAAGAAATATTATGAAATTTCACATGATCACTACATTGAGAGACGGGACGTTGGAAGTTCCATTTGACATTAATGTAAAAAATTTAATATACTAGAGGCTAACTAGTGAAAGAGGTATGCAAACATCAGTTATTCTATGAATATGAGGCCCTCACAACAACACCCTAAAAACATCTCTCATCTAAAAACTATTTTTCATCTTTAAAAAATGTATAACTTCCTTAACCAAAGTCTTTTTCCTAAAATTTTTAATTCCTACTCGAGTGAGTCAGAATTGTTCCCTCAATTACAACATTCAACTGCCTCCCAATATCTCCTGCATGGATGTAAAAGGCAGGGACACTTCTACTCAAGTATAAAAAGCACCAACTTGTAGTATTCCTTCCTTTTTCAAGCAAGGCTCTGGTAACCAAGTAACTCCCGGAATAAAGAGTTCCTTCTCCACCCAAGTGCCAATGGCATTCCAGGAGAGCGGATGAGTAGCTAAAAAGCACGATGTCCTGAGACAATTGTAATAGAAACTACCCTTGGCAAATCAGTCAAACAAGGCCTATGTCGTTAAGTTGCAGATGGCAATGAGGAAACAATACGTTCAGATGTATACCTATATATGGATTTGCAAACAATTATACAGTGTGAATTCTGAATATTTTATGGGGGAGATAAAATGACTGGAGTCAGCTTGTGTAAGGTGAGAATTTAGGAATCAGGAGAATATTGCAGAGATTATGTGAATATCTTTAATACACAGAAAAGGTGAAAGGTAGCAATTGTACCACCATTCTCAAAGTAAAAAAGTCACTACACATGTGAAGAAAGAACTGACAGCCACATACCTAATTTGTGTTGGTTTCAAGATTAATTAATATAAGACTTTGTCTCAGATATTACTTGATGAAGTGTCTTTTATGCTATTCTATGATTGAGGGAAGAATAACATTGCATATTCAATCAGAAATTTTAACCTGATGATCTGGAGAACCTGATGTTGATATTGTGGAAAATATTTAACCTGCTAAGTTTAACTGCTTATGTTACTTTGAAACGAAACCATGATCATGCCAAAATATCTAGTGGAATAATTAAACTCATGTATTTTATTGACACATTCTGACATTGTAAAATGTTTTGGTACAAAGGAGGTAGTTGAAAATAGTTTCACCATAAATTTCAGATAGGACAAAGGTTAAAGCCGTTCAAAAGATATTCCCTGCGGCATACGTTCCTCAGTAAATTGGCTGCAAGGGCTCCTGACCCCAGTGGGCTGCGTATTGAGTGAAGCTGTCATTTAAAAAAACTTCTGAGGATAAGAATGGGATGCAAACTCAATTTATGATCATGATTTTTATGATGGACAGTATGGAGAAAATGAGTGTTGGTAACTATGAGACTCGTGTATTGTGCTTGGCAGTGGAGGAGGCAAGGTTTCCATGGTCATTATCTCAAAAAGGCCATGAAAAAAGTGGGAGTAGCAGCATGGCAGTACAATTTTTTTTCAACAACCAGCAACAATATTAATGTGGAAATAAATACAAAATATTATTTTTAATCAGTACTCACCTATAAGCTTTAAAAAAGCCTTTTTTTTCATAAAATTTGTTTCTTGTTTTCGCTTCCTTCCTGTTTAAAAAAATCAAATATTTGACATTAAATAAATGTTTAAATGCAGCCTATCTTAAGACTTAATTTTTAAATATATATCGATTCATAAAAAAAGAATGTTTAGAAGTATCACCAGGCTGTAAAAAAACCATGGATGCTGGTAAATCGATGCGGAGTATTATTAAAGAGAAATGGGGCTAAAACAAGAGAGCTATATCGACCACCACAAAAGACACTACACTACAGAAACTGTTAACAGGAAAATGGCATGTAAATCATGGATCACAAATCAGATGATTCTAATTTATTATAATTCATAAAATTCATTAAACATTATGTAACTCTTTATATTTTCTCCATCCTCCGATGGAGATTGGGCACCCTTTTAAAGTTTACTGGCTTTTTAAATTTTTGTCTGTCTACCGACTATCTGAATGCTCAAGATCCCGGTTTCTGTTGACATTTTCATCGGTCCTTGAAGATGAAGACCTTCTGCTTCGTAGTTCATATTCAATCGACTCTTTTCCTTCTGAAAACGCCTTACTTAACTCATCGAACAACCTGGGCTCTTGACAAAACACTTTCTCCGCAGGGCAGCCGAAGTTCAGCAAGAGTTTCCATAGCATTATGCCCAAGTCTGGAGCAAAACTTGATAGCACACGGTTGCTCAAAATGGATGTCATTCTTTTTAGAACCCCAAAAAAAACTTTCACAAAAAAATCGCTACACAGCCAAATGCCTCAATGATTTCAAACTCGTACTAAAGGGGGATCACATGTTCACCTGCCGCCCCTCCAAGCCCAAGTGCTGCCAGATCGAGCGCTACGTTGCCACTCATACCTCATATACTTTCTTATTACACACACACACACACACACACACACACATATATATATATATATATATATATATATATATATATATATATATATATATAAAGGGTAACTAATATTTTATGGAAATAGTTCAAAATACTGTCTTTCCAATACCTTTCATTCTCTTTTTGCAAAAGCGTTCATTGATGAGCTCAATTTTACCGAGCGAAGATACTGAAGATGACAGTTTACCGTGAACGCATGACTAAAAATTGTTTAGAAATAATTTTCATCGTGACAAAATAATTCTTCATTAATTTCTCACTTCCGCTTTAAGAAAGCAAAAATGGCGTATTGCACCGATATTCGAAATAATTTTACGTCACACTTTTCGGTTTTAAATCTGACTTCGTTTCGGAATGCTATTATTATTATGTCTTTGAGTTTCAGAAATTGGTGGATTTATAAAATCATTCAAAGAACACTCAGAGAAAAATTCAAGCCTTTCACGGCAGTGGGGTTCCACGTCCATCAAACCTTATTTTTCAAGGTTACTCAGTCGGAGTAGACATCTTGGCATTAATTATAAAGTAACGAAACAAACCACCAGAACAGAAACAAACAGGAGAGTGAATCGTATCAACTCTCGAAACATTGTACTACATGAAAATTCCATCATACCTCTCCAATTGAATCAAATGTTGGTAGAATGGCTGTTTCGCCATTGACGATTTCTGTATGCAAACCATGCAAGCAAATCCCATCATGCCATTTTCTATAAATCAACATCACTCACGTTTTCTTATACCGACGGTCTTCTTCTTTGATCTCATGTTTTCTTGTTCCTTCGGCCAAACGATATAAACACTAAAGAGATGTAATGAACCGGATTTTCAAAAGCCGGAAGGTCAGTCCGCCAGCAATTCAGTTCAGGTTATGTCGTTTTGTGTATCGTATCCAATAGCTAACTTCGATGCTACCTTAATTGTTGCGCAATTCATAATCACCAAAACCGGCGTAATAAAATCTCGCTTTGGAAACGTAAAATTTCATTGGTTGGCGAATGGCCAATTGCAATGCCCCGGGACTGCTGAGAGGCTAGTTTAAATAAAACGTTTGTAAAGAAATAATACTAAAATTGATATTTATGAGCTGTTTCGTCAGCAAAACCAAAAAGTACCTTTGTTCATAACACTAGCATATATACAGCATTGGAGATGACCGGAGCGCAATTAAGTACGGTGTGACAAATTTCAGATGACAAATGTAAACAAAGGAGGTGGTATGACATATAAATATAACGAAGAATTGATGAGGTGTGAACTCTAAATATCCCATTGATAATGGCTGGATCTATTTATTATGCTGACATATCCCTTAGGGATCTCAAAGAAGGGAATGTGAAATATCTATATCCAACAAATGTAATCACGTTAGCAAGAGAAGTTTTTACTCATTATAAACGTGACCTTCCATTTCATCTGTGATTACTTCTACTTTATTGAAACATTCATTGAATACACTTGACAGCATTTTGGTTCTAAGTTGAAATAAACCTTTTACAATATAACCATGGAACATATTCGCAAGAGTTTAACAGAAAATTGAAGATTTCCAAAGGTTTCGTTATACTACCTTGATCAAAAGGTTCCCGGAATTTATTCAGAAAATTAAAAATACAAGTGTATTCATCTAAATCTATATTGTCCCCTTCAAAGTAATCCCCATCGACTGCAACACACTTATGCCAGCGCTTGATCCAATCCTCGAAACATTTTTTATATTCGGTTTTCGGTATGTCCATCAGTGCTTCCTGCGATTTTTCCATTACTTCCTCTCGGCTGCTGAAACGCGTTCCCCGTAATGGTTTTTTAACTCGATTGAACAGAAAGAAGTCACAGGAAGCCAAATCAGGTGAATTCGGTGGCTGTTGGATGGTATTTGTTGCATTTTTCGTCAAAAAATTACGAATAATGATAGAACTGTGCGACGATTTCTGGTCTCTTTCGGCGAATTGCTTCACGCAAACGTCTCATAAGGCCCAAATAATACTCTTTGTTTACTGTCTGGCCTTCTGGCAAAAATTTATGATGCACTACACCGTTGTAATCCATGAAAACCGTCAGCATTGCCATCTTTTTTGACTGAAAACGACGTGGTTTTTTTGGTCTCGGCTCATTTGGTGAACGCCATTCACTTGCCTGATGTCTGGATTGCGTGTCGTACTCATAAACCCACCTCTCGTCTCCAGTAATGATCCTTTTGATGAATGTGGGCCTCGCAAATCATGTCTTTTGCGACGTCAACACGGTCTCTTTTTTGCATGAAATTGAGCTCTTTTGGCACCAACTTTGCTGCTACACGACGGAAACCCAAATCATCAACCACAATGTCTTGGGCGGATCCATAGGCAATGTTCAAGTCCTCCGCTATTTCTCTGATGGTTAATTTGCGGTTATTGACCAACATTTCTTTTACTTTATCAATTTTTTCACATACTTTCGATGTCGATGGTCTGCCACTGCGTTCATCATCTTCGATTGACTCACGACCACTTCCGAACCGATCGTGCCACTGGCCAACGAACGTTTTTTTAGAGAATCGTTGCCGAAACACTTTTCCAACATTTCCAACGTCCGTGCGCCACTAAATCCGTTTTTTACGCAAAATTCAATACAAGTTCGTCGTTGCAAATTTAAATCCATTTCTGCAATTGTAAAAAATCGCCAACACACACAGAGATAGATGTACTCTTGGCTACGTAACTTTTGCAAATGTCAAGTTATGGCACTAAGATTTAAAGGGAAAATCAACAACAGATGTACCAATTTAACAAAAAAACCAGAACTCAGATCGGAACGATGGGAGCGCCACACGGTGGTTATTCCTGGAACTTTTTGATCAAGGTAGTATAAAACTTATTTTATACTACGGATTATATCTTATTTCATTTTAGCAGTACTCAACCTGTTAACTTTGCCTACTTATTTCACTTGGAACCGATTATCTTTGCGATTCTTAGCCATACCTAATAGAAAAGAGTATAAATTAAAGTAATTATACCATTAATAATTATGTTACTCTTTATATTTTCTCCATCCTGCGATGGAGATGGGGCACCCTTTTAAAGTTTACTGGCTTTTTAAATTTTTGTCTGTCGACCGACTATCTGAACGCTCAAGATCCCGGTTTCTGTTGACATTTTCATCGGTCCTTGAAGATGAAGACTTTCTGCTTCGTAGTTCATATTCAATCGACTCTTTTCCTTCTGAAAACGCCTTACTTAATTCATCGAAAACCTGGGCTCTTTACAATACCCTTTCTCCGCCGGCCAGCCGAAGTTCAGCAAGAGTTTCCATAGCATTATGCCCAAGTCTGGAGCAAAACTTGATAGCACACGGTTGCTCAAAATGGAGGTCACTCATTTTTAGAACCCAAAAAAAAACTTTCACAAAAAAATCGCTACACACAGCCAAATACCTCAATGATTTCCAACTCGTAATAAAGGGGGATCACTTTTTCCCCTGCCGCCCCTCCAAGCCCAAGTGCTGCCAGATCGAGCGTTACGTTGCAACTCATACCTCATATACTTTCTTATTATATATATAAATATACACACACATATATATATATATATATATATATATATATATATATATATATATATATACATACACACATATATATATATATATATATATATATATATATATATATATATATAATTTTGTTAACTAATACTTTATAGAAATAGTTCAAAATACCGTCTTTCAAATACCTATATTTCTCTTTTATGCTAAAGAGTTCATTGATGAGCTGAATTTTACCGAGCGAAGATACTGAAGATGACAGTTTACCGTAAACGCATGACTAAAAATTGTTTAGAAATAATCTTCATCGTGACAAAATAATTCTTCATTATTTTCTCACTCCCGCTTTAAGGAAGTAAAAATGGCGTATTGCACCGATATTCGCAATAATTTTACGTCACACTTTTCGGTTTTAAGCAGCCTTGGAATCCATCTTCCTTTCTTCCCTTCCTCCGAAATATTTAAATCACTATATTTTGTGATTACCCGCGGCTAAATGTTATCAATGTCATTATTTTTTAAATCCATATATCTTCTTTCTGTCAACGTAATTTCTCCTCTTCTTCAGGATCCTGGACAATATCCTAGAGATGAGGTTTTTACAACTTTCAAATGTCTTTCTCTACCTTGTATTCATGGTTTTAGAAAAATACTCTGACAGGGTTGACCGAAAACTTTTGTTTGACGCCACGGATGTAATAATAAGAAAATCGAGAGGCTAGAACATGCTGTTGACGCTAATTGCGTATCATTTAGATTGATTGCAATACCGAAATATTACAGTAATTTTTAATATTTTCACTCTCTAGGAATTTTGATATAACCGTGGTCATTTCACAAATGCAATTGAAACAAAGTCTACACTACATGTATAACATTTTTTTATAACAGGACACATTGATTGCTATTTATTGGTGGCAAAATTACGTTTATTTAAAATCAATGAAACTTGAAATTGTAATCTGAGAAATATTTAAACACTCTGGCATTCTGTTTTGCGACAAATTAACGTGATACTACTTGCTTGACGACATTCACAATATTCCCGCTTTCTTTTTGGAGATTTCTTTGAATAATTATTTTCAATTCGACACTAACAAGAGTAACACAAACATTTTAAGCGTCTGCCAAATTTACTTATTTCCAAATAAAATTCAACTATTCCTTTCAGGTAGCAGAAGGCAACCTTTATGGCCTATGTCTTCAATAATATGATCCATTTGAAGCGTTGATTTCGGCGATTTTCGTTTTGTTTTGTGATAATTTTTTACCATTCTCCAAAAAAGAGGCTAACCATTTGAACCTCCTCTCTTCCCCATGCGTTTCTACCTCAACTTCTTTACAAAAATGTGAATACACATCACATAGATACGCATTATCGCGTAGTTTGGATAAGTAAACAGAGGTAATTATAAATTTCAATTGTGTCCCTGAGCCTAACCTGGCATAGTGTCAAATCTCTGCAATCATACTTCTAACGCCTAGGTTATAACCGTCGAAATTTTGATGCCGTCCAAAAGATTATAACGTAAGGAAACGGTGGGCTCTCTAATTAACTTTCTGAATGTCATGAATCATATAAATACTATTTCAAACCCAATCATTTTTTAAGAAATTATTTCTTATTTATTTCGTGCTTAATGCATGGAATTCATCAAATTAACATTAGAGATTTCCCCAAAAAGAAATCTTTTCTTCCAATTTTGAGCTCCATGGATGCAGCTTTGATTTCCCTATTCCTTTCCGCACTCGCATCGGTCTCACTTTTAAAGTTTTAAATTCATAAATTGTGTCAACCTTATCAATATCATTTTTTTGTTGGTGTGGTGTCTGGAGAATGAAAACACACCTTGGTGTGTTTTCATTCTCCAGAGTTGTTTTCATGAACGCAAAAAGAGGCTATAGGTGTCGTACGCTTAAGGATAATACAGAAATACTACATTAAGGAGCGATCCGAACTCTGCAAAGGTTGGAAGCCAACAGCCACCTGATTCCAGTCTTTTCTGAGACTCCCTTCCCTCCAACTCAGCAGAGAAAACGCCGTCCGTCTTTTCATCTCACCCGAAAAGCATTAGCCTTACTATTTTTGGCACAAGAATTGTATCCTCATTTTTCGTGTTATTGCGTCCAAATTCCATTTCCAAAACCTTTTCCTTGTTTGATCTTATTGAATTGGACGCCACACTTTACTACAAAACACGCACGCAGCACATTATTGCTTCCGAAGCGACTGGTGTTAATGTTTTGACTCAATAGTTCAAGCAACGAGTAGGATGAAATTGTTCAAAAAACGGACTAACAACTGCGATCTGATCGGCTCTGATGATCTGATCTCAGACTTACAAATTTCCTCTCGTAACACACAAAAATATTCCACGATTGTTTTGGAAAAGCTCGGATATCTCAAATTATTTGCATGGCGAGTACCGAAAGTGCTTACAAACCAACGCAAAAAGGTGTGGGGAATATAGTTTTGGGATCACTATCCCGGTCTCAACCTTGCACCTAGTGACTATTACCTAATTTTGCACTCGAAACAGTGGCTTGGTAGAAAAGAGAAATTTGTAGACGACGAGGACCTCGAGATCGCCGTGTCGCCCTCAATTGATTCCTCGAATACTGATTAGGTGAAGGTTATCATCCCGCCCCCAAAACTTCTAACAAGGTCTTCAATTCCTTTGCCGGTAAGACGGATTCCATGCAAAACACCAAACGAACAATTGAATGAAGACCATGTTAATTAGAAGCCAGGCCAGTCTGCGGGTTGAAATACGTATCGAAGATTCAAATGTTAATGAACTCTGTCGAATGTAAAAGCGAGAAATATTTACTTTTTTGTAAGTTCCTTATATTCTCCTGTTAGTCTATCAGTGGAACGGCGAAGTTTTCGACAAATTTAACTTCATTAAACTTTATTTCCGCAAATTCAATTGCTGGAGATATAGGAAATCAAACAACGCCGTGGTCGCAGGTAGAACGTAACGCTTCTTTATAATGAATGCACGAGGCATAGATTCGATTCTTTCAGAAGAATGTCGCCCAGATCGACCGTTTGGACAGAAGTCCTTATGATACATGAAGCAAGAGGCATCACAATTGTATCATAGAGTGCTATAAAGGTGTAGCCACAAGCGGAGCTACGTTTATTTCTTTTCAAAGTTCATGATTTCGAAATATCAAGCAATTTTAACCCTCTCTTGCCTATAATGCTCATCCAGCTGCGAACTTTTCTTCTATCAAATCACAAAACTATTTGAGTCAGCAAATTATCATCCTAGGAAATAACATCCTGCTTGAAGTATTCAACGCATTGCTTCTCGCTTCTCAAGAGCTGCAATACATAATCACTTGTAAGAAAAAACTTTCTCGCCTGCCTAAAGGTCTCGCCTCTTTCCCCCTTCAATATCTCCTTCCAAGTAAAAGCGCTGTTAACCTTTCCTAACTGCCTCCATTACAAATACCCCAAATATCATCTCTCCTCCTCTACTATGCCAAGCACTTTCTTAGTTATTTTTTTATTTCTTCATTTCCTCTTTTCCATCATTTTGGCCGTTAAATAAATCTATGGCGCCCATCGCCGCTGCCTTATTGGGGCGATGCCTCGTACGCGCGGTGCGTTTCAAACATTTCCCCTGATCTCCGCATCTTATTTAGCCTGCTCTTTTGGAATTAGCAATTCCTTAAGGCTCGTGGAGTTTCTAAAAGGTAAACAAGGAATGTTCGCCACTAATATTTGTACAAAATAGCTATGTGAGACGATCTTTCATTGCCTTGTGTTCGTTCAATTTATTTTCTTCTACTGTTATGTGCAAAAAGGTAGGTTCGCTTCTGAGTCTTCTTCCCGTAGGGAGCCGTCTCGAAAAATTGAAAAACATGTTGTGGCATATGATTCTCAGAAACTAGGAGCTTTTTGAAGACACCGATGAAGTTCTCTCTTTCCTTTGGCCTTGAGTTTGCTGCATCACCATCCCTCACAACCCCGAGAATGACGGTAGCTGTGTGAAATGACATTGCCTTATTTCAGTGAGTTAACAATCATTTATGCAAACAGCATTGATATGTAGAATACAGCAATTTAACAATGGTCAACATAATAGGTAGGAATCGGTAGCATCCTCGCCTCTAGGGTTTATTCAATTGATGTTAGAGGGTTTCAAGGCTTTATATTTCAATGCACAACAATGGTCAATTACCCTGAGGACTTTCGTCATTAATTGTGCGGGATGGGCGATTTCTTGGCGCACTCAGAGTGGCATAGAAGACTACAAAGTCTTTAACCTTGCCTTATTACTATGAGGCAGATGACTACCGTCTTAACTCCTATTCAAAATCTACACTAATGCAAGTTCATTTCATTATGCCCACAACTGAATCACTCTGGCTGTGCCCAAGAGATAAATTAGACTAGATTCAAATGTTGAAAAAGTAAAATTTACCTATGATAATTACCTCTTAGCCTTTTTCTAAAGTAAATTTTTATTGACTTTTATTGGTTAATTCAGTAACTACACATACTCACCAATTAATGTAATTTGACATTTATTTAAGACTGGTTAAATATTTTAGGCAACAAACTAAAAAAACGAAGGCATACTTGAGCATTTAATTTTGATGACTAAAATGTTCTGTAAGTTTTTCTAAATAAATATTAAACTTGCATGTTGTTCAAAACATTGAAGTTCATACAACAATAGAAATATCTTAAATGAATTAATAAGTTGTAACTATGCAAAAGGTCATGCACCTATGATGCTATCAGAAAGGAAGAGATGAAGCTGATAAAATGTTGCAACTGGTTTACATTATCAAAATATATATATCAGACTCACAGAAATTTTTTCCAGCCATATTTATTGAATTTTATATGACTTTATCGATTCAAAAAATGAGTAACCTCCGAAATTTCAAACAATTGACTATAAGATTACATTCATTAAATACAGAAAAATTTTAACACATGAAGACATAGAATATATCATTTCAATCATCCTTTATACTCATCACATCATTTGATGGAGATAATAATGGATATGTAATTTAGCATAGAAAACAGTGCTTTTCTTTTCCCCCCCTCTTGAGGGTAGGTTGGCTGTTATGGGATGAAACAATGAATAACTACAGAAAGTTACAAACTAATAGGCTAGAAGACAACACATTAAATACAGACTAATTTCAATAAATGAAAACATTATTATAGATTTTATCATTTCAACCATCCTTTTTCTCATGACATTATTTGAAATTGGCTAATTCTATTGAAAATAGAAATTAGCATAATCAACAGCACTTTTCTTTCCTCCTACTAGCGGGGGTAAGTTGGCTGTTGTAAGTAAGGGGCCTTTGTCAATCACTTGCAAGAGAGTCCACATATCCCAAACTTTATTTAATGGAGAAGTTGCACCAGGCAGATTGCACTCATGGGTCAAGTTTGGAATGCCATGTGTCATTTTCTGTACATGCAATTTGTTCAGGTGTTGACTGAACATCGTTTTAGAAACTAGGTCTTTGATTGCTCCAAATTCAAGCCTCCCTATTCTCTCTTTGATTTTGCCTAAATCTCTAATTCTTTCTGCCTCGTAATAGTCAACAAATTCAAATGTAAGTCCATATTCTCTTTGTCTTTTGAGAGCAGTGAACTGGTACTTGTCAGATTGTCGATCCACAATTTGTGCTGCAGGTATATCTTCATCAGATTCCTCATCAAGCGTCTGTTTGTATGCAGCATATATCTGCTCAGTTCCCCAAGTCCCAAATTTCTGGAAATAAATAAAATTTAGAATTATCACCATCATCTTTAGTTAAAAGAATATATTTAATTACATATTTATTGTTAGATATATTATGCTTGTGTTTTCCAATGCCAACTTAAACTCTAACTGGCAAAAAAACAAGAAAACTCTTGACAAGCTCATAAAATGTACACTGTCCCTAAGGGCTGCAATTGAATAGGTGTCTGAACACGGTGGAGTAGCGGTTTAGGTGATGTTGCCACATGGAAAGACACTACTAAGGAAGAAAGTGGGAAGTTACCACATATGTTCTTCCATGACAATAATGAATGCAAATGATTTCTGTCAACTGCACCACTAGGCCCCATGGGCTAGGTTTCTTGCAGGAAGTGCGAAATAAGAGACCGTAGTCATTTTAAATACATAAAATCATTCAATGGAGGGGTTCACAACAGCATAAAACAGAACACAGATGGAAACTACCATTGAAAAATAGGGTCTAAAATAATGCTAAGGCTTGAAGAGTTAGAAAACTCCATTAAATATACAAGGGATAGTGAATACAGATACGTCACAACCAAAAAATGCAAGATGGAAAAATAGCAGGAATTACTATGCTTGTAGTCAGAGGGTAACACATAAAGGAACAGAAGGACAGTTTTTGTGAGTTCTCTGTACTAAATTGGAAACTGGAAGGTAGTTCATGCAGGATACATAGGTAACAGAATATTTCAGGACAGCTAACAGGATATTATTAGTGATGGAGGGTAAAGACCTTTATGATGTAGTAGAAACCAGGAGTATTAGGGAAAAGCAAATAGGCCAATAAAACACAATCAGCTTGATGAAATGATTTATTAATTCCTTAATCCACACTTGTAAAGTTCAGTGTTAAGAACCAAGGAAATACTACTAGGGAGAAAGCAATGTAGTTCTGCAGTAGACATAATTTAATCAATGTGAGTGCTTGGTTTAAACACCACAATCACTGCAGGAAGAAAAGAATTTATTTTGTAAAAGAATAATTTTAATTGTCAAAAGACAGAAACATCAGTATTTAGTTTGTGACATGACAGTAGACAAAAGAAGGCAAGGTATTGAGGCAGAGGACCATGATTTGGAATCAAAGAATGAGCATGTGGTTTTGCAGGAGACTCAGATATTATTGTTGGATATTTAAGAAGTTTGAATTATTCATAATTTCCCAGAAGCATGTATGGGTGGAATTCACAATTTGGTACTAAGTAAAGTAATGTCAGATTAGGAGGGCTACAACTTGGAAGATGGTTGAAGTAATGGAATGTAGATACATTTCACTAAACAATACGATAAAGTACCCACAGAGTGAGAGAATACCATGATTGAGTAAAGGGAAATATACAATAGGAGAAATATGGGTTATAATCAAAACAGGGATAGCAATAGTCACAAATGAAATGATAAAAAAATAATTAGGGAAAGAACAAGGAAATCATGGATTACAGATGAAATGGTAAGAGAGATTAAAAAAATAAGGCAAAGGCAGAATGTAAACAAAGGAGTTGAGCAGAAGAAAGTATAAAGAGGTCAGTAAATAATTGATCTAGAAAACAAATAGAACGAAAGAAGCAAGGTGGGAAATTCAGTGCAAGGATATGGGATGCTTCAAAGTAAGGGTGAAATAGGTGCCCTATACAAGGTGTCAGGAAAGACAAAGGAAATTCTCATACAGAGAATCAACTACAAGACATAAAAGTTATTACTTAATCCATGGAAGAATCAAGCAAAATGGAAGTAAAAAATGTGGATGCATACGGTAAAGACATTTAGATAGCTAGCTTAAATAGAAAGAGAATATGATATATGCAAGGATAGCTTAGATCAAGTCATACTAGAAGGTGAGACAGAAAGGCAAAGAGGTAACTGAAGTCAAATATGGCTATGAGGGTACACAACGTTTATGCATGAACACTTTAAGGTTTAGAAAAACGTGGGAGAAATTTGTACTATAAGAGAGAAATTTCACAAAAGAGAAAGGCAGTCATATGTAAGGACTATAGAACAATTAATTAGATTTCAGATAGAGCCAAAGTGGTATGCAGGGAAAGATGAAGAGAATGGCAAATTAATACTTAGATAATGATCAGTTTCGGTACAGAAAGGGGGGAGGCACATGTGAGGTCATGGCAGGAACAAGGCCACTGATGAGAGGATATATATAATACAATCAGAAAGTATTTATTCGCTTAGCAGATTTTGAAAAAGTGTTCAATAAATTAAATTAGGTAGAATTAATTGCAGTAAATGGGAGTTGATCTGAATGATTGGAGATTTTTCTGCTATCTGTTCATATCAAGGACCACACGGGTAGTATTAGAGGATGGTAAGTAAGGATAGGTTGTACTAGAAGGACAATAAAGACAGGAGTGGCCATTGCCACCATACTTTAATTATCCCCTTGCGAAAGGACTATATAAAGTACACTTCTTAATTTAATAGCCTATTCAGTATCACACAGTTATAGATGAATAGTAATTACGTCAAAGTGTTCCTTGGTGACCCTCTTCAGCATTCGATCAATCCATGCTTCTGTTGACCTTTCCCATGGTTTAAACACGACTCTAGTAGGTTCATAAATTGTTTTGAAGAGCATAGTGTCCTCCAGGATTAGGTCAAATATTATTATTTTCCAATCATACCAGCTCATAAAGTTCTTTTTTCTTTCTAGGACACCATAATTGCCTCCTCTCTTCTTAATTTGATTCCACCATCCTCCTGGAACACGATCTTCATACAAATCGCTGTAGGCCTTTTTTGCCTGTTTTGCTTTTTCTGCTTTAGCTCTCATCGATCTGATATATTTATACAATCCCTTTACCCTTCCATACCGGCTCTCATCAAACAGTTCATTAGCATCCAGCACTCTCTCCCTAACATATTCTTGATACTCTTGATTAAACTGCTGACACCAGCCATTGTAAAGGCCCCTCCTCCAAGCCTCATGATTAACAAATTTTTGTAAATCTTTAAACTGAAAATAAAAAAAATATGATTACAATGATTTCATAATCTTCACTCAGAGCATCATAAAATTTTGATACTCCATAACAACAAATTTACCTCAAGGGTCATAGAATTAGGTAAGCTGGCTTGATGGCTTTGCTCATACAACTAATAATAAATCATCACATAAATAATAAAACATCATTTGATTAAAAAAACATTTTCATTTCTCAACAAATATTTTTTCCTCTGGCCTTTTAATCACTCTTCTCACTTTCTGCAAGTCTTAACTTCAGTGGAACCTTGCTTAATGAGCACATTCCATAGTGAGTAATTCATGAAATGAGCATAAATATTATGCCCAAGAATAGTAAGCTTTGCAAGTAATATTTCACAAAATGAGTGACAAGGAAGGGGGGTTCCCAGGGTTATGCACCAGCTGTGTACAATTGTGTTTAAGACAGGTTATTTCCACTGGCTTTGTGGTGTCTCTGGTGATTGGTGTATTTGTCCATAACTGTGTTCATACATGTTATTTGTGACTAATCTCCCATAGTTTTTAAATGTTTCCAAATAAAAAGCTGCCATAAAATGGTCTAAAGAGAATAAAAATAATCATACATATGAAAAGTGAAAACGAGCTGCCAGCATACTTGATCTATCATTAAATGCAAACTGTCAACATCAACAATATGTATCACCTTCAAGAACAAAGAAACCCTGACTCTTGAAGAATTGCATTGTGTTTCATAGGCAGATGTTATGGAAAAGAGTTTATCTGAGTAGAAGGTGGTAACAGCAAGGATATAATTGTCTAGCACAATAATGAGAAATGACGAAAGCCTGGGAAACTAATGCATCGTACAATAAGAAGCATCACCCAGATACAAAAGTTGTCATGTGCACCAGGAGTTTAAATGATGATGATGCTATGTTGCTACTTAAAAACATTTAGAAGAGTATTCAAAAACAGAAGTATCTCAAGAGAATTTCAGGAAAAAAGAATTAGATACTTATCATAAATAATAAATTAACTATTTGAATTAGTTTTTTCTACATATCTGATTCAGATTCCAGTTAGATTCATTCCATGATAGAGGAAGAATAGTTGGAGACTATAATTTTCTGTTTCATCGTATATAGAGAAGCATCACAATTATAAGACTTTGTCAACAAAAACTTTACAAAATGATAATGTCATGTTGCATTTTAGCTGGTGTAAACAAAAGGCTCTCAACAGGCTTCTTGAAAAAAATAAGTATGAATCTATCATATATCACAGACCAATTATGTGAAATATTTTTTGTTTTCTAGAAATCAAATTCATATTCATGGTAGCTACATTCCATGATAGAATAAAAAAACATTAACCATGATCCTAAATGCCTCTTTATGGGGACAGTTTTTTTTTCAACCTCCGATTGCAAATCATAAACGCTAGACATTGTGACATGTGGGTGACATTCCTTGTACGTGATTAAATATCTCTGCCACCGCCAAGCTGAAATCACCAGTCTGTGCTGAGGAGCATTCACATAAACATGGTCATATAGTTAGTCTATAGAATGCGGTGTAATAAAATTGATTTCCAATGTCACATTATTCATGCACCAATAAAAATGCTCTTACCTCTTTGGCAGATTGAATCCTATATTTTACCAACCCATTTGAACATTTTCATGTTATTATATTAAATAATGGTAATAAAATTTAGTTTCTGAATGTGTATACATACCTGAGCATTATTTTTGGTTTTGCAGCATTCAGGCATTTTTACATAAAACAAAACTTCATCTTCAATGAAAGCTAGATCATCACATTCATTTGAACACATCAATGGCAGCACATCTGAAAAAAAATCCAAGAGGGAGGAGTAGAAATCATTAATAAAGTCAGACAAAAATTTCTGTAAAATGAGCAAACTCAATAACATTCACGATGTCAAAAGAGGTTTTAAATTTTACATATCCACCAAGTCTAAGCCCCAAATGAAAAGATGAGAGTAAACTGTAAAGATGATGAAAGTCCAAGGATTATAAATATTCAGTGTCAGCACATGAAATATAATGTGTGCAGTGGGCTTCTTTGTTATCTCTATGAATATAGTTTTAACAGTAGCAAACCCTGCATACTGGGATAAACCAATTATGCCAGTTATCATTGCTACCATTCCCTCCACTACACCTCTTTTTTTGTTACCTCCCTATTCTAAACAGACTTATTCTTACCATCCAAAAGGCAATAATATTATTCTTCATTTAACCATGGCATTGTGTGTCCCTTAGTGCTCGATTTGTTTGCATTTATTACAATATCAAACCTATCCCACTGAATCCCAAATGTCCTAAGCAATGCTTGTAATCCCTTGATGGGCCAACATATTAAAGCTTGATCATCAATAAACCAAACTGATTTTATGAATTCCTCACCAATTCATTCCTATCTTCAATTCTTTGAATATTCAATTCAATACCTCTTTGCATGCCTCTTCAGAATTTCTCTTCAAATTTACATTGATCAGAAGAGGTGATAATGGACACCAATATTTTTCATCTTCATAAAACCTCCCATCCGCACTCTACCTGCCACTTGTGCCTGGTTAGTCTGTAACCTGTACTAGTTTTCTATTACCATCCTATCCCTCAAGGCTCCTCCTATTTCCTGCAATGAATTCATTTATACTATCCCATTCAATCTTTAAAATACCTTTCTGAAATCTACGAAACAAATTAAAACTTCCAGATTTTATTCTTTTTCCCTCTATTAGTAAACTTATTATTGCTGTAAGTCACAAACTAATATTTCCCTAAGCAATAATTAGCCCAGCTCCCCATCATCTTAGTGGTGATCCTAAGACGCACCTTAGCTGCTTGCAACATCAAACATATTGTTCATGAATTCTCGCAAATGGCTTTCTTTCCCTTTTCTTGGGACAAAAAATAACAATGATGTGGCAAAGTCTTCTGCCCAAATTCCTTTCTCATAAATTCTATGAATTAGTCCACAAAAAACTATTCCTCCCACATTCTCCTGAACTATTAAGTATTTCTCTGAGAATGCTGTCTACCCCCATGTCCTTATTAGACTGCCAATACCTTAATGTCCTTTCTGTCCTACCATCATGAGTAACTTTTGACCTAGGCTCTCTTTATCTCGGTCATATCTTGCTTCTATGTCCCAGCTAGCTGGTCTCATGTTTTTACTATATTTTCTCTAATATATTTCTTCCATGTTCCAAATGGATTTCTTTCAAAATCCTTCTCAGGTTCAGCTAATATTTATATCACATATATTTCAGTATTGTCACAGAGTGTATACTTATGATACTTATGCCAATATTCATGCTGAGGAGAGAGAGAAGACATCCTTACGATGAATCATGTTGGATCCCACGTAGACAGTTGCTAGAGGACCTTCTTCTCTGACATTCACATCATAAACTTCAATTGAACCATTGGACATGGATAAAAAAAATTGACTGGAACACAGTGGTGACCATTCGCCAGTTGTATAATAATCATCTAAAATATATATTCTGCGCCAGCAAATAGGCAAAATCTAGACATGAGAAAAAAACAAATTTTAATAAATATGGCCATTCCATTTTTTCCTTGGAATTTATTTGCACTAATATTCTGTTTTGATAAATAAATATCCGAATAAAATCAAAATCACCAAAATAAATTCACAATAAGTAAGATTATTAAACAAACCTTGAAACAATAGAACATCAACAAAATTACACACTTATGATAAAGGTATTTGAACAAAAGAAATGTCATATTATGTCATCATAATAAACAAACCTTCCACAAGCCTAAGTGCAACAGCTTCATAAGAAACCACAGGCTAAAAAGAAAAGATTCTGGGTCCCTCTTCTTATTCTGTGAATCTAACATGCCTTAGGAATTTCTTAGGGGTGAGCTCCCCACTCTCGGACCAAAATATTCAGAAGTTGATTACTGTGATATAATTAACCTATCATTATCTATTCCTTGTTTACTCTGTATCAAACAACTGTTTTTAGGTTAATGAAATAATAATAATAAATGCTACAAGATGGCTGTACACTATATTTTTGAAAAATATTTAAATCATACTGTAAGATTCAAGAATGGTAAAAACAATATTTTAAAATAAAAGAACAAGTGACCGTTCCAAATTTTTAATAGGAAAGCAATGGCTACCCAAACCTTGTGGCTTATTTTTTGCTTCAATAGTGTTCAAAATAAGACTTTCAAAATTTGAGATACACTACTATCCTGAAAAAAGACTGGAATCTAGAAAATGGAGTCATTCTTACACCTGTATATCCTAAAACACTGCTAATATTTTCTGCTCAATTAGTAATAGCATTCAGTAATAACTCACATCAACTTGTGTTTGATGTAATTGTTAAAGCAGTAGAGATCAGAATTTCATGTAACAACTCATTCCCATCCCTCTAATCCTTATCTTTGAATCTCACATGCCTTAGGAATTTCTTAGGGGTGAGCTCCCCACTCTCGGACCAAAATATTCAGAAGTTGATTACTGTGATATTATTAACCTATCATTATCTATTGCTTGTTTACTCTGTATCAAACTTTCTATCAAAAAGTCTATTAAAATATGGAGGATTTCATTATTAATATTTTGTATCCCAGTTGCAAAATATTTCTCTGTCCTATGTGATATTTAAACTTGGGGAACATATTTTTTTTGGAAATATCATATATTTTATTTCATTTGGTAGTTTGTGTATATTATTTTCTCTTTTTTTTATTTTTTTATATCATCATACTAACTTTTTCTTGTCACATAATTTTCAAAATGATTTTATCATTTGTTCTTAAATCATTTTTACTCTACATATGGAGACTTTAATTTAAAATTGGCATATATTAATTTATTTTTGATCATTTTAGAGAGAATAATTGTTAGATTGGATGATTAACAGAACTGCATCCAATGGGACATTTGTAAGGCTACCATAATCTTATTTAGTCGTTTGCACATTGCATGGTTTTTGCAAGCCCTGAACTCCATGAATGGTATGCAAAATGAACCATGGGGAGAGTTAACCAGCAGAAAACCGCAGAACTTACAGGGGAAGAAAGAGAAGAATGACATCCAAAATATAATAAATTCTCTTTCAAGGAGTTGAAGATGCCAAATCATACATGAAGGCTTTTATTCTATATAACAATCCTTATCTTACCCAGGTTTTAACATCTTTCATAATATGAAATCCTAATTCATTATCAATGAGCAGTAGATGTAAGTAGTACACCAAGTGAATTGTTATCATTGTAATTATGCTACTACATTAGGAATTATTTATAATTATTCTACTACATTTACCCTGTTATGCAAAGGAGATCCATGGGCTTCTTCATTAAACCAGCTGTGCAGCCAAGGTATGTTTTCGTTCCTTCCTCTGTATAACTAAAGAAATTTAAATATTAAAAAAAAATTAAATTTCAAATCTAGGCAATATAAATGAACAAAAGAGTTCAAACAGATGAAAGGAAAACTTTGTTACATCTTAAGAGGGGATAATGTTTAGACAAATTTGTGCAGAAATAATTGAATATTGTAGTAATAAGGGTTTTTCAAATTATATTTCATAGTCCCTTACCCTTGACTGTTCTTTCCAAACACAGAAGGATTTTTCACTGACAGAAAGTATTATATCATCTGCAAAGCAGCTCCGTTTCAAACATAAAACTGGTCCCTCATGTTTAAAGCATTGGTGTTGATTGTAAAACTCTGAAGAAAAAAAATCAATTATTAATAAAAAATACACACAACAAAATGCTACAATGAATGAGAACTAATGTCATCCAATCACATGACCAATTCCATAGATGATGACAAAAGTCTATTAAAATTATATAAATGTTCCATAATTTATATTATTGATATTTTATTACTTTGCAAGCCGCCATTAGGGTTGTGCGGCAGAGGGTAAATACACACCAGACTAATTTTGACCAAAATATGATTTTGACAAAATTATTCTGATCCCTTATTGTTCATGGAAAAAATTATATCCAATATCTTTCTAATCTTCACTTAACCCTAACTTTGTAAGTAGTTCACTATGAGGTATCTTGTCAAAGGCTTTCTTGAAATCTACAAAAAACGCATCCACTGGAACACAACTCTCTCCTGAAATAAAAATTTGATGAACGAAAAGTGGAAGTTGTGTCTTGCAGGACCTACCCTTAAGGAAACTGGACTTTTTTTAATAACTCCAAATTATCAAGGTCCTCATGGAAAGCCACAGGTGAAACAAAAAACAGGACTGACTCCGTTACCCAGATTTGAGAATTTAGCATACTTTTGAGCTTAGTACAAAAACAGTTCAACCCAATAAGTGTGGTGGTTGTAAATGACCATGGACGGTTTAAGTTTTGAGTTTAGAAAAAACTTTTGAGATAAACATATTATAAGGAAATTATGCTGAATATTTGCCATGAATAATTATGATTTCCATATGAAAACTGACACACATTTTAATATTGGACCATTCATTCCTTTCCTCATGAGCTATCTTAGATTATTCCCAAACAAAGATATTTTATGGCAAAAAATAATTAACTCAAGACCGATACAATCTAAATATAATATTGAGGTAGAATCTTTTAAGAGCTATTACTTAATTAAATAGTAAATCGCACATTAATTATATCACACATTTTTGTTAACAGAAACTATGCATGAAGAAAAGAGCAATAGCAAAGACTCTCTTGTGTTTTATTTCATTATAATTGTATACTGTATGATGAAAAAACTAAAATGTGTTATTATTATAAGACCTAATTAAACTATTACTGGAATTATTTTACTTGAATTGAAAATGGACTCACCATTGAGGGGTATCCAATACAATTCCTTATAAAAATGTGGATCATCAAGACCTCCCTTTTTTTCATAACACTCTATATCTGGAAACATGCCCATGACTTGTCCACTGCTAAAACCTGCTGTTATACATGCATGCATAATTGGCCATTGCTTCTTTATTGCTGGAATTTTTCAATAAAATTTAACTTAAATACAAAGGATATATATTTATAGGAAACAATTTCAAAAACCAAATTCAGTGTCATAGAAGGCACAATTCTTCTTGTATTGTGTTAGCAAATATCAAAATATGGATTATACATTATTATATACATGTACCCACCATCATTTACTGTGGTAATGCTCCAGAAAAATCACATGAATGAAAATTATACTTGGGTTAGATTTTGTGTATCAAAAAGTGAATGACTTACTTTGGATATATGGGATGTTTTATTTCCCTAGTGTGACTTCAATATAAACTTGTTTTTTATTTTAAACATATTATATAAACATTATTATTCCCCCTCTCTGATAGTTATTTCTCATATGATAAGTGACCCCTATACAATACGTTAATCTACACCTTGATACGGCTGCCCTTGCTACAGGTGAGGCAACATTCATGCCTCTTAATCTAGATGTCATGGTGTAACAAAAAGGTTGACCAAGGCTGCAAACGTTTTTTTAATTTCCTATTTCTCTAAACTTTCCTTGGTGAGGCTCCATACTACTCCCACTCTCTCCTTTTCAACCTAGTAAACAAATAGACCTGCTACAACAGTCCTCCATTGCTTCCCTTTTACCTCCAAGCAGGGGCTCCCAAAAGGTGCCCATCCACCACCAAAATCATTCACCGTAACTACTATTTTCCTCTCTCCCTCCCTCCTAGTTTACTGCAATCATGACTTGTAACCTCACCTGATGAATTTAATAAACCTAGGTCCTGCCCTATTGAGTGAAAATTTATGTGGAAAAACTAATTCATAGGTGTTCACTCCAATGTGAAGTAATTCCAAAAAGTTACAAGAATAAAATTATTATTTCCATTACAATTAACCTTAATATATTTCTTTGGTTCAATTCCCACCTACGTGTTTTCCTTCCCCATGAACTTGATTATTTCCTCTTTTTATTGCATTTTTTTAATGTTACCATTTGAGTATGTAACTGGTGTGTATTAAATAAAAATTGCTCTGATTGTTATTAGTTTGAAGATAATGCACATCAACTTGTGCAGCATTTTTGCTGCTCTTAGCTAAGAACACTAATTTTTATACATGCATGCTTTCATGTTACCCTGCAAGCCACCACTAGGGTAAATGGCCAGGAATGATTAGGCACCTGACTACTTTTGACACAAAACACTTTTCCCCCTGATTTCAGTTGGAAAATATTATTCTGTTTCATTTTCATATCTGGGAAATATGACATTCAAATTTATCTGTTCTACACTTTATCTGTAATATTATTTACATAATATCTCCTACCATAGAATGATACGGCTAATGCTACATTTCCAACACAATCGCTTAAGTGACATACTTCATATTTATGCAAAAGATTCAAACTGTAATTTAAAAATGCTCCATGTGTGATTCTCAACCCAGCTCCTCTAATAATTTTGATATGTCAATCAGCTGGTCATTACAACATTTTAGTAATATAGCTCCTCTATGCTGTACATGATTTTGCAAAGCAATGAATCAAACTTCATGAGGATCCAAAATACAAGCAGCATAATCTGAATGTGGTCCTTCTAGTGAATGATAGCTTTCCTCTTCAACCTTGTTGTCGTATTTCACTGACACTTTTCTAATTAATCCATATTTTATTTTTACCTTGTCCACTTTTGCATGCTTACATGCATCCATGATTAGGGTGTGTGTCAGAGTGGATTATACACCAGTTTTTTTCCCTGTACACGTTTCACCCAGGATAGTTTGTGAGTGAGGGTAACACCTAAGCATTTATTTAAATCTACACTTTATATTTTGGTAATCCTGATGCAGTAGGCATTCAGGAGTGAACGAATCCTATTCCAAAAACTTATTACTATGCCTAGTTGAAGTTTAATTCTGATATCCCAGAGTTGGACCAACCTTGTAGAGTACTTAGGCCATCAGCTAACGCTAATTTTGCTCAAAATAACAGATTTCTCTGTAACCATTTCTTCAATGGCATTCTAACAACTAACTTTAACCATCGAGTCACGTCATTAATGTAAATAAGGAATCTTTTGGTAAATGCTGCTTTGAAATAATCATTCAAAGAATGACTGATAACGCAAAGATAAAAAAAGGACAAAATGATGGAAACTAGGTTACTCAACATTAATCTTCAAAAAATAGCACACAATGATTTTTACAAAGTTTGGAGGAAAAATTAAACATGTGGCCAATTCCACTAGAACAGTGTTTATTTACCAACCAAGATATCAGTGATAAATCTAATTATGATTCAAGCACTGCAACTTATTTTGCAGATGAGGAATAGGAGATGTGGAAGTTGGGAAGAAATTCCTGCTTTGTATGCAGTAGAAGCCAAGGAGCAACTATGTTGCAGCAATTTCTTTCCTTGAACTTATAAATGGCAGCAGTATTCATAATTGTGCACCATGGAAAATCTTATTTTTTTAGCTTCCCATCATGCTTAGTGTGATATGATATTCTTAACTGAATTTAGTAAGAATAAAATAGTTTTATTACCATTTTTCATGGATGCATAGTTCAAGTCGTCAGTCCTTTGTAAACCAGGGCCTATCCATTGGCGTAAATTATTGACAGTAATAGCAGTCACAGGAATTGGTTCACCATTCATTGTAGCCATAACATACTGTAAAAAAATTCATATGTGAAATAATTAAAAAATAATTTTCTTTTCCCCCAAATCAAAGTCCCACAAAATTCAGAAAAATATTTTTAGCTCTGCTTGCTAATTAAAGCCTTTTTACTTGCATATTTTTTGGCAACCATATGATATGACTCTCAAAATGACTGTCAGGAAAATTCAACTATTAGGTACAATTTTGACACTAAAAACAACTGTCCCCTTCATTCTCCTTGTGATTTAAGTATCTAACAGTTGATTTACTAAAACAGAAAATTGTGGGGACTATGAAACAAAAACAAAAGAGAAAGGATGCTGCAAAGGACAAGAGTACTGAAATGTGAAAAATACATGGAAGTCAACAAAAATTTAAGTGTTACTTTATGATACTGAAGGAATGGCTTCAACAACCCAAATTACAGCTAATTAAACTTTTTAGTTAAAGATTTCCACTCAATTATGCAAAGCTTAATCATTCTACAAGCCACGATTATTACAATGTCCATCATGCATATTCTTGGCCCATGATAATGGTGTAATTACCTGCTATTGACTAAGAAGTTTACTTTATGCAATCATTAAAAACTCTAATGATAAATGATAAATCTTTATTTGCCCAGAAGACACTGACACAGTGTAATAGATACATCAGTTAAGTGCATAGGACATGTCATATTCATATAGATATTAGACAATGATAAAATTCAGAGTAGCATGATACAATAGTGTTAACCAAAAAGTGCATGTAATATATTCCAAATTCAATATGGTTATTTTTTCTCCATAAATTCCGTTACAGAGTAAAACTGTTCTTTCCTTAAAATTGTTATTAATTTCTTTTTGAACAGGACTGGATCCTTTACGTATTTAAAATCGTGAGGGAGCCTGTTTAGTACAAGGGGGCCCATTGATTTAGGCCCCAGAGATGTATTTAAAGTCCTGCAATAAGTTTGATGCAGATCTCTGCAGGCTCTGGTTTGGTGACAATTAACATTGCCATTTGTCATATAATTGGATATATTACTTTTAGCAAAAATGCTTAGGACATAAATGTAAATACATGGAACAGCCAGAATATTTAACCTCTTAAAGAAGGAAAGACAAGGTGCGTTGTAAAGAGCATTGCATATTAATCGCATTAAACATTTTTGAGCTTCAAAAATTGAATCAGAATGAGGGAAACAGAACCTCAGAACCTCAGAACAGAATACTATAAATAATTTAAGAATAAAATTCACCGTAATAAATTGTAAGTAAGATATCAAGGCTTACAGATTTCCTAATACATCTAATGAGAAAGCAAATGGCATTCAATCTGCTACGGAGATTGCATATATGTTCATCCCATGATACATTTTTATTTAAAACAACTCCCAAAAACTTGGAACTAGAAATTTGGGGTATACACGTTTCCCCTAGGTCAATGGCCAATGAGTCAGGGGCTTTATTTTTATTGGAGAAATATATAAGTCCGGACTTGTCAGGGTTGAGTTTCAGAAAATTTTGTGAGCACCATTCTCAAAGAAGTTCGGAAACTCTAGATGCTGCCAAGGTCAACTTGTTTAACGATGGTGCTGATACAATTAATCCGTAAGTTATAATTCTATATTGACAAAATCAATGTTAAATATCATTCATCAGTTGATGTATAAGGTGTACAAGCAAATACTTCCTCCTTCTTAAAAATAATGCTCAGTTTTTCACTTTAAACCATGGTGTTCAAATCTTCACACATAAGTCGCAGTTAATTTCTTTGAACCATTATCTTGGAAATAACACCTATCTTGTGTGCCATCAAATGCAGTAAATTCTCTATTAAGTTTTTTATTTCATAGTTTGATATTCTGTCTCTTCTATAATTATTTTACAATGGCATTTCAGTCTCACATATTTTTATTGAGCTCTTCCATTCCTAATTGATACACCTCGTACAGCAATCTGTAAAAAACTCTAAATCTAAAAGGTAGAAATATTTCCACACTTGTTGGAATACCTTTACAGGCTGCATGGGTTGATCATTCTGAGCAAATGGTGGCATAACAGGAGTCCCATTTGCTACATGCTTATGACAATGTTTCATTTCCTTTGAAAACGGATATCCCATGTGCAGCTCTAAAATACCCACAGTTCCATCTCCTGAGGCTGTCACTAACAAGGAGCATTTTCCTTTTCCACTTATGTTCAAAGAGCAATCTTGGGGCCTCTGAAAATCAGTGTCATTATATATATCAACCAAATATTATCAGTAAGGACAATAAAATTTTTTCAAAACACTTCAAAGGAATATTTCATTAAATATACATTTTAAGGAAATGGTTATGAGCGTACTTACCCTATTATTACTTGGAACCCATTGCATATCATAGATCTCACCAAGATGGGAATGCACTTCACATGATTCAATTGCTACATAAGCAACAGGAGGTGGCTTATAGGTCCATGGCACTATTTCACTCTGTGTTAGAAAGTTAATCATGAAATAATAAGTGACAATCAACATTCTCTGATCAACTGCATATAATTAATTAACAGATCATGATTGATGCAAAAGAAAATGGAATCAGTATTCATGCTAAGAATTCTTACACAAGATATTGATGCCATATGATCAATGTACACAGATGTAGGGACATCATAGCTACTCATATCCCACAAAAATATTTGGCCATCGTTATTAGCTCCGGCAAGAAGAGTTGGGTAGTCTGGATTATACTGCAGGAGGCTAATTTCACAGTCCCATTTAATTATCCTCTGGAAAACAAATGTTAAGAAAATTAACATTTATTGGAAAAAATATATCGAAACAAAAAGGGTTAATTCATGAAAAAGTGGAATTCAAGGAATAAAACATGAGATTGCCATATCCTTAAAACCCTGAATTCAGCATTTAGGTCTACTTGCTGTCAAGTAGTTGATATCATATCAATTGAATATTAGGTGTTCCTTCAGTCTAGCTGCGAGGAGATCATTTAATTTTTGATTGACTGATATCATTTTAATCAGGTAACCTCAAATTCAAGAGTATTAATTATGGAAGAAGGTCATAAAAGTGGTCTGTGAAGGCTTTCTTTGTGATCTAAAAAGGAGGAATAATAGGAATCATTTGATATAATGACTGAAAACATGGAATGGTAATTTATAGTAGAGATAGGCAACCTTTAAAAAATAGATAAAAAATCTTTAAAAGAAACAACAGTAAGTTTCATTTACCATTGGAAAAAAAAGAAACATGATGGAAAAAGCTTTACAAGGATTGGGGAGGGTACAAATACAGGGTTAAAAAAGGCATCTATAGAATAATTAAAGAACTGTGAGGAATTGAGAAACGAACATCCATGCAAACTTTTGAGTTATCATGGGAATATTTGTAATTGAATGAAAATAGATTCAGGCAGGTGAAGAGAATTAATGCTGAGTTAAAAATATTACACCACTAAATTTTTGAAGTAGAAAGGAAAAATAACATTAAGTGGGTTCAAGCATTGCATAGCAAGACTGAAAAGATGACCAAGGGAATGGAAATAAGAAGGTGGATAAAATTCCTGCTCAAGTATTCATGAGTTTGCGAAAAAGTATTAGGAATAGTTAATATAGGATCTCTTATACTATTACTGAGAATGAATATAGTTGTTCAAACGGCATAAGTTCTCAACCCATGGAAAAAGCAGCACCATTTGATAAATAAGGTAAGGTAATCTAGTGGTTAATATAGGTTCTTGGAGGGACACTACTATTAAATACATATTTTGTGACCCCTAACACAAGACAATCCAACAACCTACACTAAATCCCGTCCCTCTTCATCTCTGTGTACTTCCTTCCTCCCCTCGTCCTGTCCAACATCCCTATCGTGTTCCTGCCCTTTCTCCTTTGCTTAACATTTTGCTCTCTATTACAGTTTTTAACATCCCACTGCCAATCAAATGGCCTTCATATCCATTTTTCCTGCCTACATAAGATCTCTACCAAAGAATCCCTCTCCTCGCCCACCATCTCTAGTACCTCCTCATTTCTTTTCCTTTCCCTCCATTACAGAAAGGTCTGGAGGTATGAATCAAAGAATAAATTTCCCTAAATAATAAAAAAAATTATCAAAATTATATAATATGAGTCAATATTTAACTCTTTTTCATTTAGAAATATTAATAATACCACCACAATACCCTTAATAAATTACGGATACTAGAAAATTAAAGTCTATTGAATATCATACAATTCAGTATACCATACCTACTTTACACTAAAATTTATGGCATCCATATTTTGCCAGCTCACATTCTCTAAACCTGGCAATATTCTAACAATACAACAATTCTGGCAATACAAGAAACCTTTAAAATTAAGACATACTGAATGAAAATGAAAGCCGTTAGTTATGTCAAAGGCAAATAGGAATATTTGTTATTTAACAGATCCATGGAAAAGAGAGAGTATTCAAACAATTGTTACCGTTGGATGTGGCTCCTTTTCTAATTTCCACTCAATGATTTCATAACCAGGAGTAGATTCAAATTTCATATCTTCTTCAATAAAATGTTCTTCTTCACTTATTCCAAAATTCTCATCTTCTGAAAAATCACTCTTTGGGGAATGTACACTTTCAGACCGAAAAGTCATAAATAATAAATCTTCCCAAAATTCAGAAACATCTTCGTCATTTAAAGTTTTCCTTTTTTCTTGTATGTCTTTTAATGAACTGCTGTCATCTGAAGAAACTTCCTCTTCAGATGAATCGCTCCCTTTGTCTGAAACCTCCAGATTACCCAAAACATTCCAGTTTTGTGGCAGGCCCCAAATGTCTGGATTGTTTCGTTCTTCTAAAATGTCATTAAACATCACAGGCATCAAATCAGCATATGCTTCACCATCTGGGGCTGGGGCACCATCTGCCGGAGTAACACCCACAAATCCTTCCAAATTCAGATCAGCAACACCCACCGCAGTCATAACAGATTTCGGACTCACAACATAGGTAGGGACCACAACAGATTCACCACCCTCAGCATATTCACCTACCAAAGCAGATTCAGTACCTATAGCAGTGGGAGGGGTCACAACAGATTTCAAACTCACAACTAAGGTAGCCGCCACAACCGAATCACCATCCTCAGCAGATTCATCTACTAAATCACATATTCCATCAAACGCTTTACTAGGCATGGCAGTTTTAATGTCTCTGAGAGCTTCATCAGCCTCAGTTACTCCTTCCAAGGTAGTTTCTTCTCCCACAACCGAAACATCATCAGGCAAAGCAATTCCAGCTGTTGCAGCTTCTTTTTCCATTACTGCACCACCACTCAAACTTATAAATAATTTATCAATTTCACTAGAATCCAAGGAATCTATGTCATAATCAGAGTCCGTATCATCCAATCCAATGCCAATTTTATCTTTATATTCCACTTCAGCATCACTAGATATATTATCATTGTCCATAACAAGGGCCAATGAGAAATCATTAATATCCACCCCTGTGTCACTTAGGACACTTTCCTCCCCCACATGAGAAAAAGTTTTGTCTTCACTGATATCATAATTGAACACTTTATCACATATAATACATTCATAGCATCTTTCCACAGAATCTTTTTCAGTTGCTTCATCTTCATTTTCACTCAGGTCTAGGGGACAAACATCTTCAAACTTGCGTTCCCTTATATCGCCTATGCAATGTCTCAACCACAGTTCACCATAATCTGAAATAAAGAAGTACATACATTTCATGTATTTATGACTAAAACAAGCATGTATATAAAATTAGATAAATATCAATATGTGAGTGATTGTTTGGATCTTCCCTTTGTCAAAGATTCTCTTTTCCTAGCGCTATTCTTCTTTTTATTTCCATTCTACTTTGACCGTGTCGTTGCCATTCACCTTTTCACTGAGCTTCCTCTCACCTTGAGTTTTTACTGGTGGTGTCAGCACATCTGGAGCTTGGCCGTTATGAGTTGCAGTGAAGTCATCACATCTAATCTGATTCTGGTCAGTAACATCATTTCCAGAATCTTTTCCAACCAACGGAATGTCTCCAAAGTCAGCAGGTATATCTTCTACAACATAAGTAGTGGTTATCAAACATTTAGATGTTTTAACACTTGGCACAACAGCTAGAGATACATCTACTGAATCATTGATTCCATCTACTGCTTTACTAGGAATCGGAATTTCAATTCCTCTAGGAGCTTCATCAGCCTCAGTTACTCCTTCCGAGGCAGTTTCTTCCTCCACAGCCAAAACATCTTCAGGCAAAGCAATTCCAGCTGTTTCAACTTTTTTTTCCATTACTGCACCGCCACTCAAACTCATAAATAATGTAACAATTTCATTAGAATCCAAGGAATCTATGTCATAATTAGAGTCCATATCATCCAATCCAATGCCAATTTTACCTTTATATTCTACTTCAGCATCACTAGATATATTATCATTGTCCATAACAAGGGCCAATGAGAAATCTTTAATATCCACCCCTGTGTCATTTAGGACACATTCATCGCCCACATGAGAAAATGTCTTGTCTTCACTGATATCATAATTGAACACTTTATCACATATAATACATTCATAGTAGCTTTCCACAGAATCTTTTTCAGTTGCTTCATCTTCATTTTCACTCAGGTGTAGGGGACAAATATCTTCAAACTTGCGTTCCGTTATATCGCCTATGCAGGGTCTCAACCACAGTTCACCATAATCTGAAATAAAGAAGTACATACATTTCATGTATTTAAGACCAAACACAAGCATGTATATAAAATTAGATAAATATAAATATGTGAGTGATTGTTTGGATCTTCCCTTTGTCAAATTTCTCTTTTCCTAGTGCTATTCTTCTCCTTATTTCCGTCCTATTTTGACCGTGTCGTTGCTATTTTTTTATAAATTAATTTTCTCCCCCTGATTTAATGCTTAGCTTAGCCTTTTTCTTTCTGGAAAATGGCATAACCATTGATTTAATATAATTATTATCATCCTATATCTATCACCCTTAACCTTCAATTCGCTCAGAAATGCTTGGCACTCCTCTGCTGACTGAAAAACTAATCCTTGGTCATTAGGAAACCTAACCGACCTTATAAATTCTCCTCTGACCTTCATTCCTACCTCCAGTCCTTCCCAAGCCTGTTTAATCATTTCCTCAACATATACGTTGAACAGCACTAGTTATAATGGGCAACCCTGCATTACACCTCTTTCTGACAGTGCCCATCCAGACTCTAAATTCCCCTCTCAGACCTGAGTAGTCTAAGAAATGTTCAGGTGTCGGAGTAGTGTCCTGTCCCTTTTATTCATTCCTTTATTCTGCAAAGGGCGCATTCATTTTTCCCAACTATCTGAATCAAATGCAAATTTTAATTTATAACACAGGAAAATAAGTCTTGATTGTATTCTATATTCCTCTCGATCAGTGATCTCATTATTAAAATGGCATATTGCGTACCCCTCCTCTTCCTAAACCCAAACTGATGATCCCCTAAGTAATCATTTGCCTGACTCTCTATCCTTCTATTGATGATCCCGAGAAATTTTTTAGCTGTGTGGTTTACCAAGCTTATTGTTCGCTAATCTTCACATATTGTAGCCTTTACCTATTTCAGAAAAGAACTAACACTGATTTCAGAAAATCTTCAGGCCATATTCCATCCTCATAGACACCACGAATCAACCCATTTAGAGTCCTCTTCCCATATTATCCTCAACATTTCAACACTTCCACAAGAATTTTCCCACCCTCACGGCCTTATTTGCTTATATCTCCTTTAGTGGCCTTTCTATTTCATCATCGAGTATGCCTGGACCTAAGATATCTTTTACTAGGTCATGTTCTCTTTCAATGTCTAATCTTGTCGGCCTATGTTCTCTACCATACAGTGTTTCTAAACATTCCTGCCATTTCTCTTATGTTTTTTCTCGGTCAACTATTATCTCACCCAAATTATCTTTAAGTGTTAGTAGAGATCATGCCTTCTCACTTCCTGATAATAAATTAACCATGCTGTATAGTGCACCAATTTTTCTTTCCTCAGTAATTTTTTGTAGATATATATATATATATATATATATATATATATATGATTTCGTCGAAGAAAACGGAAGTATTGAATAAAAAACTTAGACAGTAACACACAGCATGAGAACACATAAAAAGAATATTCTCAATAATATC
Organism: Hetaerina titia; assembly: GCA_037158775.1. Taxonomy (NCBI): domain Eukaryota; kingdom Metazoa; phylum Arthropoda; class Insecta; order Odonata; family Calopterygidae; genus Hetaerina; species Hetaerina titia. The sequence goes on along the minus strand of CM073779.1, from coordinate 56,042,909 downwards.
TTGATAATTTTGACTGACTCGAACTCTATCTTATTCGGAAGAATAGATATGACTCTTATCTGAGGATTTGAGATTTTATTTTATTTTGATTTATCTGAAGATATGAGTCATATCTTATTTTCCTTCTAAGAAAACATAGACCAGAAACTTATTGCAGGTGTTTTAAAAACCATAGCCCAATTTAGAATTAGATATTCCTAGGTAAGGACAGAAATCAAACCATTCAACCAGGGGAAATAAGCATTAAGCTTTTCACTGAGCTTCCTCTCACCTTGAGTTTTTACTGGTGGTGATAGCACATCTGGGGCTGGGCCGTTATGAGTTGCAGTGAAGTCATCACATCTAATCTGATTCTGGTCAGTAACATCATTTCCAGAATCTTTTCCAACCAAAGGAATGTCTCCAAAGTCAGCAGGTATATCTTCTACAACATAAGTAGTGGTTATCAAACATTTAGATGTTTTAACACTTGGCACAACAGCTAGAGATACATCTACTGAATCATTGATTCCATCTACTGCTTTACTAGGAATCGGAATTTTAATTCCTCTAGGAGCTTCATCAGCCTCAGTTACTCCTTCCGAGGCAGTTTCTTCCTCCACAGCCAAAACATCTTCAGGCAAAGCAATTCCAGCTGTTTCAACTTTTTTTTCCATTACTGCACCGCCACTCAAACTCATAAATAATGTAACAATTTCATTAGAATCCAAGGAATCTATGTCATAATTAGAGTCCATATCATCCAATCCAATGCCAATTTTACCTTTATATTCTACTTCAGCATCACTAGATATATTATCATTGTCCATAACAAGGGCCAATGAGAAATCTTTAATATCCACCCCTGTGTCATTTAGGACACATTCATCGCCCACATGAGAAAATTTTTTGTCTTCACTGATATCATAATTGAACACTTTATCACATATAATACATTCATAGCAGCTTTCCACAGAATCTTTTTCAGTTGCTTCATCTTCATTTTCACTCAGGTCTAGGGGACAAACATCTTCAAACTTGCGTTCCGTTATATCGCCTATGCATGGTCTCAACCACAGTTCACCATAATCTGAAATAAAGAAGTACATACATTTCATGTATTTAAGACCAAACACAAGCATGTATATAAAATTAGATAAATATATAAATATGTGAGTGATTGTTTGGATCTTCCCTTTGTCAAATTTCTCTTTTCCTAGTGCTATTCTTCTCCTTATTTCCGTCCTATTTTGACCGTGTCGTTGCTATTTTTTTATAAATTAATTTTCTCCCCCTGATTTAATGCTTAGCTTAGCCTTTTTCTTTCTGGAAAATGGCATAACCATTGATTTAATATAATTAATATCATCCTATATCTATCACCCTTAACCTTCAATTCCCTCAGAAATGCTTGGCACTCCTCTGCTGACTGAAAAACTAATCCTTGGTCATTGGGAAACCTAACCGACCTTATAAATTCTCCTCTGACGTTCATTCCTACCTCCAGTCCTTCCCAAGGCTGTTTAATCATTTCCTCAACATATACGTTGAACAGCACTAGTTATAATGTGCAACCCTGCATTACACCTCTTTCTGACAGTGCCCATCCAGACTCTAAATTCCCCTCTCAGACCTGAGTAGTCTAAGAAATGTTCAGGTGTCGGAGTAGTGTCCTGTCCCTTTTATTCATTCCTTTATTCTGCAAAGGGCGCATTCATTTTTCCCAACTATCTGAATCAAATGCAAATTTTAATTTATAACACAGGAAAATAAGTCTTGATTGTATTCTATATTCCTCTCGATCAGTGATCTCATTATTAAAATGGCATATTTTTTACCCCTCCTCTTCCTAAACCCAAACTGATGATCCCCTAAGTAATCATTTGCCTGACTCTCTATCCTTCTATTGATGATCCCGAGAAATTTTTTAGCTGTGTGGTTTACCAAGCTTATTGTTCGCTAATCTTCACATATTGTAGCCTTTACCTATTTCAGAAAAGAACTAACACTGATTTCAGAAAATCTTCAGGCCATATTCCATCCTCATAGACACCACGAATCAACCCATTTAGAGTCCTCTTCCCATATTATCCTCAACATTTCAACACTTCCACAAGAATTTTCCCACCCTCACGGCCTTATTTGCTTATATCTCCTTTAGTGGCCTTTCTATTTCATCATCGAGTATGCCTGGACCTAAGATATCTTTTACTAGGTCACGTTCTCTTTCAATGTCTAATCTTGTCGGCCTATGTTCTCTACCATACAGTGTTTCTAAACATTCCTGCCATTTCTCTTATGTTTTTTCTCGGTCAACTATTATCTCACCCAAATTATCTTTAAGTGTTAGTAGAGATCATGCCTTCTCACTTCCTGATAATAAATTAACCATGCTGTATAGTGCACCAATTTTTCTTTCCTCAGTAATTTTTTGTAGATATATATATATATATATATATGATTTCGTCGAAGAAAACGGAAGTATTGAATAAAAAACTTAGACAGTAACACACAGCATGAGAACACATAAAAAGAATATTCTCAATAATATCTTGATAATTTTGACTGACTCGAACTCTATCTTATTCGGAAGAATAGATATGACTCTTATCTGAGGATTTGAGATTTTATTTTATTTTGATTTATCTGAAGATATGAGTCATATCTTATTTTCCTTCTAAGAAAACATAGACCAGAAACTTATTGCAGGTGTTTTAAAAACCATAGCCCAATTTAGAATTAGATATTCCTAGGTAAGGACAGAAATCAAACCATTCAACCAGGGGAAATAAGCATTAAGCTTTTCACTGAGCTTCCTCTCACCTTGAGTTTTTACTGGTGGTGATAGCACATCTGGGGCTGGGCCGTTATGAGTTGCAGTGAAGTCATCACATCTAATCTGATTCTGGTCAGTAACATCATTTCCAGAATCTTTTCCAACCAAAGGAATGTCTCCAAAGTCAGCAGGTATATCTTCTACAACATAAGTAGTGGTTATCAAACATTTAGATGTTTTAACACTTGGCACAACAGCTAGAGATACATCTACTGAATCATTGATTCCATCTACTGCTTTACTAGGAATCGGAATTTTAATTCCTCTAGGAGCTTCATCAGCCTCAGTTACTCCTTCCGAGGCAGTTTCTTCCTCCACAGCCAAAACATCTTCAGGCAAAGCAATTCCAGCTGTTTCAACTTTTTTTTCCATTACTGCACCGCCACTCAAACTCATAAATAATGTAACAATTTCATTAGAATCCAAGGAATCTATGTCATAATTAGAGTCCATATCATCCAATCCAATGCCAATTTTACCTTTATATTCTACTTCAGCATCACTAGATATATTATCATTGTCCATAACAAGGGCCAATGAGAAATCTTTAATATCCACCCCTGTGTCATTTAGGACACATTCATCGCCCACATGAGAAAATTTTTTGTCTTCACTGATATCATAATTGAACACTTTATCACATATAATACATTCATAGTAGCTTTCCACAGAATCTTTTTCAGTTGCTTCATCTTCATTTTCACTCAGGTGTAGGGGACAAATATCTTCAAACTTGCGTTCCGTTATATCGCCTATGCAGGGTCTCAACCACAGTTCACCATAATCTGAAATAAAGAAGTACATACATTTCATGTATTTAAGACCAAACACAAGCATGTATATAAAATTAGATAAATATAAATATGTGAGTGATTGTTTGGATCTTCCCTTTGTCAAATTTCTCTTTTCCTAGTGCTATTCTTCTCCTTATTTCCGTCCTATTTTGACCGTGTCGTTGCTATTTTTTTATAAATTAATTTTCTCCCCCTGATTTAATGCTTAGCTTAGCCTTTTTCTTTCTGGAAAATGGCATAACCATTGATTTAATATAATTAATATCATCCTATATCTATCACCCTTAACCTTCAATTCCCTCAGAAATGCTTGGCACTCCTCTGCTGACTGAAAAACTAATCCTTGGTCATTAGGAAACCTAACCGACCTTATAAATTCTCCTCTGACCTTCATTCCTACCTCCAGTCCTTCCCAAGCCTGTTTAATCATTTCCTCAACATATACGTTGAACAGCACTAGTTATAATGGGCAACCCTGCATTACACCTCTTTCTGACAGTGCCCATCCAGACTCTAAATTCCCCTCTCAGACCTGAGTAGTCTAAGAAATGTTCAGGTGTCGGAGTAGTGTCCTGTCCCTTTTATTCATTCCTTTATTCTGCAAAGGGCGCATTCATTTTTCCCAACTATCTGAATCAAATGCAAATTTTAATTTATAACACAGGAAAATAAGTCTTGATTGTATTCTATATTCCTCTCGATCAGTGATCTCATTATTAAAATGGCATATTTTTTACCCCTCCTCTTCCTAAACCCAAACTGATGATCCCCTAAGTAATCATTTGCCTGACTCTCTATCCTTCTATTGATGATCCCGAGAAATTTTTTAGCTGTGTGGTTTACCAAGCTTATTGTTCGCTAATCTTCACATATTGTAGCCTTTACCTATTTCAGAAAAGAACTAACACTGATTTCAGAAAATCTTCAGGCCATATTCCATCCTCATAGACACCACGAATCAACCCATTTAGAGTCCTCTTCCCATATTATCCTCAACATTTCAACACTTCCACAAGAATTTTCCCACCCTCACGGCCTTATTTGCTTATATCTCCTTTAGTGGCCTTTCTATTTCATCATCGAGTATGCCTGGACCTAAGATATCTTTTACTAGGTCATGTTCTCTTTCAATGTCTAATCTTGTCGGCCTATGTTCTCTACCATACAGTGTTTCTAAACATTCCTGCCATTTCTCTTATGTTTTTTCTCGGTCAACTATTATCTCACCCAAATTATCTTTAAGTGTTAGTAGAGATCATGCCTTCTCACTTCCTGATAATAAATTGACCATGCTGTATAGTGCACCAATTTTTCTTTCCTCAGTAATTTTTTGTAGATATATATATATATATATATATATGATTTCGTCGAAGAAAACGGAAGTATTGAATAAAAAACATAGACAGTAACACACAGCATGAGAACACATAAAAAGAATATTCTCAATAATATCTTGATAATTTTGACTGACTCGAACTCTATCTTATTCGGAAGAATAGATATGACTCTTATCTGAGGATTTGAGATTTCTCTTTATTTTGATTTATCTGAAGATATGAGTCATATCTTATTTTCCTTCTAAGAAAACATAGACCAGAAACTTATTGCAGGTGTTTTAAAAACCATAGCCCAATTTAGAATTAGATATTCCTAGGTAAGGACAGAAATCAAACCATTCAACCAGGGGAAATAAGCATTAAGCTTTTCACTGAGCTTCCTCTCACCTTGAGTTTTTACTGGTTGTGATAGCACATCTGGGGCTGGGCCGTTATGAGTTGCAGTGAAGTCATCACATCTAATCTGATTCTGGTCAGTAACATCATTTCCAGAATCTTTTCCAACCAAAGGAATGTCTCCAAAGTCAGCAGGTATATCTTCTACAACATAAGTAGTGGTTATCAAACATTTAGATGTTTTAACACTTGGCACAACAGCTAGAGATACATCTACTGAATCATTGATTCCATCTACTGCTTTACTAGGAATCGGAATTTTAATTCCTCTAGGAGCTTCATCAGCCTCAGTTACTCCTTCCGAGGCAGTTTCTTCCTCCACAGCCAAAACATCTTCAGGCAAAGCAATTCCAGCTGTTTCAACTTTTTTTTCCATTACTGCACCGCCACTCAAACTCATAAATAATGTAACAATTTCATTAGAATCCAAGGAATCTATGTCATAATTAGAGTCCATATCATCCAATCCAATGCCAATTTTACCTTTATATTCTACTTCAGCATCACTAGATATATTATCATTGTCCATAACAAGGGCCAATGAGAAATCTTTAATATCCACCCCTGTGTCATTTAGGACACATTCATCGCCCACATGAGAAAATTTTTTGTCTTCACTGATATCATAATTGAACACTTTATCACATATAATACATTCATAGCAGCTTTCCACAGAATCTTTTTCAGTTGCTTCATCTTCATTTTCACTCAGGTCTAGGGGACAAACATCTTCAAACTTGCGTTCCGTTATATCGCCTATGCATGGTCTCAACCACAGTTCACCATAATCTGAAATAAAGAAGTACATACATTTCATGTATTTAAGACCAAACACAAGCATGTATATAAAATTAGATAAATATATAAATATGTGAGTGATTGTTTGGATCTTCCCTTTGTCAAATTTCTCTTTTCCTAGTGCTATTCTTCTCCTTATTTCCGTCCTATTTTGACCGTGTCGTTGCTATTTTTTTATAAACTAAATTTTCTCCCCCTGATTTAATGCTTAACTTAGCCTTTTTCTTCTGGAAAATGGCATAACCTTTGATTTAATATAATTATTATCATCCTATATCTATCACCCTTAACTTTCAATTCGCTCAGAAATGCTTGGCACCCCTTCGCTGACTGAAAAACTAATGCTTGGTCATTGGGAAACCTAATCGACCTTATAAATTCCCCACTGACCTTCATTCCTACCTCCAGTCCTTCCCAAGCCTGTTTAATCATTTCCTCAACATATACGTTGAACAGCACTAGTTATAATGGGCAACCCTGCCTTACACATCTTTCTGACAGTGCCCATCCAGACTCTAAATTCCCCTCTCAGACCTGAGTAGTCTAAGAAATGTTCAGGTGTCCGAGTAGTCTCCTGTCCCTCTTATTCATTCCTTTATTCTGCAAAGGGCGCATTCATTTTTCCCAACTAACTGAATCAAATGCAAATTTTAATCTATAACCCAGGAAAATAAGTCTTGATTGTATTCTATATTCCTATCGATCAGTGATCTAATTATTAAAATGGCATATTGCGTACCCCTCCTCTTCCTATACCCAAACTGATGATCCCCTAAGTAATCATTTGCCTGACTCTCTATCCTTCTATTGATGATCCCGAGACATTTTTTAGCTGGGTGGTTTACCAAGCTTATTGTTCGTTAATCTTCACATATTGTAGCCTTTACCTATTTCAGAAAAGAACTAACACTGATTTCAGAAACTCTTCAGGCCATATTCCATCCTCATAGACACCACGAATCAACCCATTTAGAGTCCTCTTCCCATATTATCCTCAACATTTCAACACTTCCACAAGAATTTTCCCACCCCCACGGCCTTATTTGCTTATATCTCCTTTAGTGGCCTTTCTATTTCATCATCGAGTATGCCTGGACCTAAGATATCTTTTACTAGGTCATGTTCTCTTTCAATGTCTAATCTTGTCGGCCTATGTTCTCTACCATACAGTGTTTCTAAACATTCCTGCCATTTCTCTTGTGTTTTTTCTGGGTCAATTATTATCTCACCCAAATTATCTTTAAGTGTTTGTAGAGATCATGCCTTCTCACTTCCTGATAATAAATTAACCATGCTGTATAGTGCACCAATTTTTCTTTCCTCAGTAATTTTTTGTAGATATATATATATATATGATTTCGTCGAAGAAAACGGAAGTATTGAATAAAAAACTTAGACAGTAACACACAGCATGAGAACACATAAAAAGAATATTCTCAATAATATCTTGATAATTTTGACTGACTCGAACTCCATCTTATTCGGAAGAATAGATATGACTCTTATCTGAGGATTTGAGATTTTATTTTATTTTGATTTATCTGAAGATATGAGTCATATCTTATTTTCCTTCTTAGAAAACTTAGACCAGAAACTTATTGAAGGTGTTTTAAAAACCATAGCCCAATTTAGAATTAGATATTCCTAGGTAAGGAGAGAAATCAAACCATTCAACCAGGGGAAATAAGCATTAAGCTTTTCACTGAGCTTCCTCTCACCTTGAGTTTTTACTGGTGGTGTCAGCACATCTGGAGCTTGGCCGTTATGAGTTGCAGTGAAGTCATCACATCTAATCTGATTCTGGTCAGTAACATCATTTCCAGAATCTTCTCCAAACAAAGGAATGTCTCCAAAGTCAGCAGGTATATCTTCTACAACATAAGTAGTGGGTATCAAACATTTAGATGTTTTAACACTTGGCAGAACAGCTAGAGATACATCTACTGAATCATTGATACCATCTACTGCTTTACTAGGAATCGGAATTTTAATTCCTCTAGGAGCTTCATCAGCCTCATTTACTCCTTCCGAGGAAGTTTCTTCTCCCACAGCCAAAACATCTTCAGGCAAAGCAATTCCAGCTGTTTCAACTTTTTTTTCCATTACTGCACCGCCACTCAAACTCATAAATAATGTAACAATTTCATTAGAATCCAAGGAATCTATGTCATAATCAGAGTCCATATCATCCAATTCAATGCCAATTTTACCTTTATATTCTACTTCAGCATCACTAGATATATTATCATTGTCCATAACAAGGGCCAATGAGAAATCTTTACTATCCACCCCTGTGTCATTTAGGACACATTCATCGCCCACATGAGAAAATGTTTTGTCTTCACTGATATCATAATTGAACACTTTATCACATATTATACATTCATAGCAGCTTTCTACAGAATCTTTTTCAGTTGCTTCATCTTTATTTTCACTCAGGTCTAGGGGACAAACATCTTCAAACTTGCGTTCCGTTATATCGCCTATGCAGGGTCTCAACCACAGTTCACCATAATCTGAAATAAAGAAGTACATACATTTCATGTATTTAAGACCAAACACAAGCATGTAAAAAAATTAGATAAATATAAATATGTGAGTGATTGTTTGGATCTTCCCTATTTCAAAGATTCTCTTTTCCTAGCGCTATTCTTCTCCTTATTTCCGTCCTACTTTGACCATGTCGCTGCTATTTTTTTATAAACTAAATTTTTTCCCCCTGATTTAATGCTTAGCTTAGCCTTTTTCTTTCTGGAAAATGGCATAACCGTTGATTTAATATAATTATTATCTTCCCATATCTATCACCCTTAACCTTCAATTCCCTCAGAAATGCTTCGCACTCCTTGGCTGACTGAAAAACTAATCCTTGGTCATTAGGAAACCGAACCGACCTTATGAATTCCCCTCTGACCTTAATTCCTACCTCCAGTCCTTCCCAAGCCTGTTTAATCATTTCCTCAAAATATACGTTGAACAGCACTAGTTATAATGGGCAACCCTGTCTTACACCTCTTTCTGACAGTGCCCATCCAGACTCTAAATTCCTCTCTCAGACCTGAGTAGTCTAAGACATGTTCAGGGTTTCCGAGTAGTCTCCTGTCCCTCCAATCCATTCCTATATTCTGCAATAAGCACATTCATTTATCCCAACTAACTCAATCAAAAGCTAATTTGAATTCTATAACACAGGAAAATAAGTCTTGATGGTATTCTATATTCCTCTCGATCAGTGATCTCATTATTAAATGGCATCTTGCGTACCTCTCCCCTTCCTCAACCCAGACTGATGATCCCCTAAGTAATCATTTGCCTGACTCTCTATCCTTCTATTGATGATCCGGAGAAATATTTTAGCTGTGTTGTATACCAAGCTTATTGTTCGCTAATCTTCACATAATATAGCCTTTACCTATTTCAGTTAAGAACTAACCCTGTATTCAGAAAATCTTCAGGCCATATTCCCTCCTCATAGAAACTAAGAATCAACCCATTTAGAGTCCTCTTCCCATATTATCCTTAACATTTTAACACATCCACAGGAATGTGGTCCACCCCCACGGACTTATTGGCTTTAATTTCCTTTAGTGGCCTTTCTATTTCATCGTCGAGTATGTCTGGATCTAAGGTATCTCTTTCTAGGTCATGTTCTTTTTCTATGTCTAATCTTGTCAGCGTATGTTCTCTACCATACAGTGTTTCTTAACATTCCTGCCATCTCTCTTTTGTTTTTTCTGGGTCAACTTTTATCTCACTCCAATTATTGTTAAGTGTTCCTAGAGATTCATGCGAAATTATCAAGATGTTATTGTGAGTGTTCTTACTATGTGTTCTCGAGCTTTGTATTATTGTCTAAGTATATATATATATACATATTTAAATATGTACATGATTGTATATAAACATATAAACACACTAACATATATTTAATATGGAGACATATATAGTGGGATTTGGTGTTTGTTGCAATATTTAAGGGATTTTTCAAGTTCATAGAATACTGAGACCAGAAGCTCAATGAAGATATTTTAAAGATCATAGCCTTATTTTGAATTAGATATTCTTATTTAAGGACTGAAATCAAACCATTCAACCCGGGGCACTAAGCATTAAACTTCTCACTGAGCTTCCTCCTACCTTGATTTTTTACTGGTGATGACAGCACATCCGGGGCCGGGCCATTATTGGTAGCAGTAAGGTCATCACATCTATTCGGATTCTGGTTAGTAATATCTTTTCCAGAATCTTCTCCAACCAGAGGAATGTGTCCAAAGTCAGCAGGTGTATCTTCCACAACATAGGTAGTGGTTATTGAACATTTGGTTCTTATACCACTTGGTACATCAGCTAGAAATTCATCTACTGAATCATTCATTCCATCTACTGCTCTACTATGCATGGAAGTTTTAATTTCTCTGAGTGATTCATCAGCCTTAGTTTCGCCTTCCGAGGCAATAAACTTGTAATCAGATACAACATAGTCATTACTACTTTCTGCTGAATCATCATCTGTAGCTTTAACTTTTTTATCAGTCAGATCTAACGGATTAAAATCCTCAAACGTGACCTCCTCTTCCTCAGAATTGAATATTCTGTAGGCAATTGCAATTGTATCTGAAACAAATATGTTAATATATTTCATAAATTTAAGACCAAATATATCCATATTTTTAAAATTGAATACACATAAATTTGTGGGTGATTGTTTCCACTGTTTACTGGGTTTTTGTTGTTTTGTTGTGTATTTCTCCTTGGAAGGGTTCAAATATACATGCATAAATTATGTAAAATTAGAACATCATTGTTATGATTACGTAATATGCCGTTTAAGGTAGGATTTTGGCTGGAAACTACTATCAAATAAATATTTTGTAACTCCTAAAAATACCCAATCCAGCAACCTAACCTCCATCAGGTCCCTCCTCATCTTTTGTACTTCTTTTTCTCCCTTCATGCAATCTAACATCCCTATCCTGTACCAGTCATTTCCTAGCTTGCACAACATTTTCCTCTCTATCACCTTCTTTGAAATTCAACTACCGCTCAATATGCCTTTCATCCATTTTTCCTGCCTCCATAGGATTTCCCTCAACAAACCTCTCTCCTCAGCCAACATCTTCAGTACTTCCTCATTTGTATTCCTTTTGGTCTATTTCACCTTCTACTTTTCTTCTGCACTCCCAAATTTCAAAAGTCTCCAGTTTAATTCTATCCTCCTGCTTCAGCGACCACGTTTCCACACCGTACATAGCTACGCTCCATATCAGAGGTTTTACGAGTGTTCTCTTAACCTCCCTACTCAATGTTCCCATCTTTAACTCCCTTCTCCTTGAGAAAGCCTCCTTTTCTAGCGCAATTCTTCTCTTTACGACCCTCCTACTTTGACTGTATTGCTCCAAAACACTTTCGACATATGTAAGTTGTTCCCCCTGCTCTATTTTTTTCCCTCCTATTTTAATGTTTATTTTAGCCTTTTTCTATCTGGAAAAATCATAAGCTTTTTTTATTAATATTCATTCTCATCCCATATCTATCGCACTGAACCTCCAATTCCCTCAGCAATGCTTGCAAACCCTTGGCTGACTGAGCGACTAATGCTTGGTCATCAGCAAACCTAAGAAATTTTACAAATTCCCCTCCAACTTTCATTCCCACTTTCAATTCTTCCCAGGCCTCTTTAATCATTTCCTCTACATTTATGTCAACAGCACCCCTGAAATTGGGCAACCTTGCCTTTCAGCTCTTCCTAACACTGCCCATCCGGACTCTCCGTTCCCCACTCGCACCTGAGAAATCTGAGACATGTAATGGTTGCAGATCAGTCTCCTGTCCCTCCAATCCATTCCTATATATTTGGTGAGCCTTCAAAGGAATCATTTATTATGAGCAGCTTCTGTATTGCCAAACACTAAATTTAGATCCCTATTGTCAACAACTGGCCCGTTTGAAGCAAGAGATTTACCAGAAATGGCCAGCATTGGCCAATAGAAGAGTGTTCTATTTCATCAGGGCAACACAAAGCCACACACATCTGCAGTTACTTGCCAGAAACTTAGGAAGATTGGTTGGGAAGTTTTAATGCATCCATCACATAGTCAGGACCTGGCACCTAGAAATTCCCTCCGTTTTCTCGAATTGGAAGACCTCTGAGTTTTAAGAAATGGCAAGCAAATGAAGATATTGAAAATATATTAATAGAATTTTTCACCAAAAGGGACCAATACTTCTATGGGAGAGGTTTTTTGAAGCTATTTTTAAAATGGCAACAAATTATCTAAAAAAATGGTGCATTTATTTAGCCCCAACCTAATACACATATACGCACACATATAAAATTATATATATATATATATATATATATATATATATATATATATATATATATATATATATATATATATATATATATATCTATGGTCTAGTGGGTAGAGTGTTGTACTACTGACAGGAAGGTCCCGGGATCGATTCCCAGGCAAGGCACTCTGGGCATCTGCAGCTCCACCCAAGCTAGTTGATTTTTCCGGTACCAGATCTTCCTGGGAAACCATAACCAGCACAGGGAAAGGAACTAGCTCCTCTACCCTGATGTGTTAATATTCACACGCCATCGGGCTTGGTGCATCGGTTAGCTCTACCATCACCTACTAAACCGCCCTTCGGGTTGGTTACTGTGTTTATGGTTTTTATATATATATATATATATATATATATACATATATATGTGATTATGTTGAGCAGCATGGTTGTGTTTAATAAAAAAACTTGGATGGCAGCATGCATTTGAAGAACACTCAGATTATTTGTTGATAATTCTGTCAAAAATATCAAAAAATAATTTCTTAGTGTACCATTTATATGTTCTTATTTTGTGTGTTAATATTAAAGTTTGATTTCTACATATATCTATTTATACCCCCCCCCCAGGCTGAGCAAAGTCCACTGAATTCATCCAATAGCTGACTACATTTCTCCTTCCCCACCTTCCCTGTTTTGCATTGATTCCTTACCTCTCCCTGGGTTAAGCATTACTAGAAATACAGTATAGAGTTTTGTATAAAACTGAAAGTTTTCTCTGTGTGGTGACTAAAATTTAATTTAAAAAGTAAAGACTGAGTGTGGCACACATGGTTATAAAAAACCTATCAAATCTTATCTTAATCTATCCAATAGCCACGTAAAGAAAGAATGAGCACCCATTCTATATTAAGAGAATCAAGTAAACTGTAATATCAGAATTTCTTGCTCAAAGAAAATTCTTTTAGGTTTCCATTTTTTTCTCTCCAAGCAAAAAGGTAAAGGTCTTACCCTTAAATCTAGGATGACATGCAATGCTTGAAATCCTTTGTTTTGTGCCTGATGAAAAGGCTTCTGTATAGTTGTGGTTTGAATAATATTTGTTTGGTAGAACATGGTGCTCTCCTAGGAAGTAAGACCAATTCAAATACTTCTTTGAGTTCTCACTTTCATTCTCCTGTGTCTCAACATATAATTCTTGAACATGGTCCTGGCATAGATCCTTTATGGTGATCTCTTCCAAGCTAAATGATAGGCTGAAACAAAAGGGTTATTCAAAGATTAGGGATTAATTGAAAGAATTGGCAATACAGTTTCAACCTAACCCCATTATAGACATAAAATGAATATAATGCATCCTCACAAATTCAATCATATATTATATTTAACATAAATGGATATGCAAGAAGTATTATACTTTACAAGAAAAGTCACAAAATGGATGATGCTCATATTTTGAGATTCCACTGAAAATAAAGTGCACAGATTACACACAATATATCTTAAACATGTTTGAGGGTATATCTATAAGTTATCCAAAGAGCGCTGGTTGAAAGGTTTTGGATCTTGATGAACTCTGTTGGAAATATTTAGATAATCAAATGAAATACATTTTTTGGATAATTGAATTGCAGATGGTTTATTGATTTTCCTCTAGGAAACAAAGAAAAGTTATTTTTCAACATCGTAATTAGGATAGTATCATGAGGGCTGGCATTAAGGAATATATATGATTATAACTTAGAATTAAAGCTTAAGAATTGCTTAAGAAACAAGGGGAAGGCCACACTTGAGTAGTTGGAAGAGCCCCTTACTCACCTTCGTTCACATATCAATAGTTTATGATTACTTACAATTGAATACAGGCATCAGATACCAAAAGAACACTTCCATAAGTTCTGTAAATGGACTTCTTGCTCTTAATACAATCAAAGCTTTTCTGAATTGACTTATTCGAGATGCCATGAGGAAATGCCTGGGTACATTGTTCCGCTGTCTCTGGAAATGCCTGCTTAAAAATGTGAACAACAACAAGTTAGATTAGAGAAAATATGTTTATTAGCATAGTTGATAGAAATGGAATGATGGGCAATGAAATCAAATAAGGCCGTGGGAGTAGACAACATTCTGGCAGAACTATTGAAATGTTTACCATAATATGGGAGGAAGAACCTATATGGACCGATTCGTAGTATCTATGAAGAAGGAATCTAGCCGGAAGACTTTGTGAGATGAGTGTTAGTTCATATTCCAAAAAAGGTAAAAGCTACCTCTAGTGAAGACTACAGAACAATAACTTTGATATCTCACGCAGCTAAAGTTGTCCTTAGGTTCATCAGCAAAAGGATAGAGCAGGGTGAATGATTACTTAGGGAATGATCAGTTTAGGTTTAGAAAGGGAATGGGCATGTGTGTTGCTATTGCAGTAATGGGATACCTAATCGAGAGGAATATAGAACTCCATTAGGACGTATTTGCCTGTTAATGCTAAATAATGCATTTAATTGTCATGCAATCATATGCTAAGGAAATGCAAACCTTACCTCAATAGCAATGAAAAATCATTTTTATTATTTTGTGACCATTTGTAAATTCTGCTGCCCACAGATATGTTTACTTTTACCTGGTCATCAAATACCTGATTACCACTATAAGACAATCTATCCACTTTGAACCAAAGTTCAATTCCCTAACAGGGCAAAATCATGAATGAAGCCAGACAAAGTATTGGTTGAAATATGTGGGGTATCCTTTATAAGTAATTATCACTAAGAAATAACAGATATCTAAATAAAATATAGTCTGCATGTTATTGACACATATATAATATGCTCTAAATTAAAGCTATTAATGTTGATTTGTTTTGTTCCAGATTGAAGTAATTCACAGAATGGAGATGATAAAAGCCGGCAGTGTGATTAAGCTCCTTCACTTGAAAGGTTAAAGTGACTGGACAATCCACAGTAAAATGTATACCGAAATGATAGCCCATCATATCACAAAGTGGTGAGGTGGAGAAAGAATTTCTGAACCGGCCACATGCCCCCCACAGATGATACAAGACATTGAAGTCTATCGTTCATAGACAATGTGTCTACAGTGTAAAAAAAGACTTAATACTATTAGACCAAAGATCACAATCCAAATGATCATTATTGAATCAGACTTATCTTAGTTATGGCAATGTTTGGAAAATTATTCTTGAAGAATTTCACATGTAAAAAGCATGATGGCTCCTACAACTACTGATTCTTTTCAGAACCCAAGTTGCATGACCTGAAATCGGAACTGCAGTGTGGCCAGAAAGTCATAGTAATTGGCTTTCAATTTTGCTTTATCCCATCTATTTTTCTGATTTAGGATTTTCTGAAATTAGGGTATTTCATGGATGTTTGTTTTGATATACAAATTACAACCGTCAATGGCCTAATGTGTTCGCAAAAAATACCGCCTCATTTTATTTTAATACTTAAAAAAATTAGGGGAAGAAACTCTCCTTGAAAAAATGAAAAACATTATCAGACATTTTGCTGATTGGGCTAGCCAGTGGTGCAGATAGTAATAACAAACAAGGTTTATTTTCTGACCCCATACTTTTCTGCAACTAAGTTCTTTGGGAACTGGCGTAATATCAAAATATATTAGCCTGATTATATCAGAAAATACAACTGCAGTGGGTTATTCAATGCATGACAGAGTTTTGGACATAGATAAATGCCATTTGCAGAAGGAAAATGTCTATGAGTGTGGTCCCAGAAGTACCCCGCCTGATGCAGAGATGATGGCAGTTCTTAAAAAAATATCACTGTATTAGAAAGTATTCTCTGTATAAAGCATACCTTTCAAGTTGGAATATGCTACTTAGTTTAGTATATGTTTGGCAGCCATTAGTAAAGAATATTTTTTGTGATTTTGTGAAAATGGAGAAAATTGGTTATCGTTACGTGTTTCAGTACTTTCATTTGAATCGCCTAAACCCTACCAATATAAAAACTAAATATTAAATATCTGAGTTTAAACAAGGCCATGCAAGCTGTTAAGACAAGCATCACATTGGTTGACCAAATGAGATGACCACGGCAGGAATGATTAAGAAAAAGCACAGTGTGGTGGATACTGCATGATCATCAACTGTAAGTGCGAGAGCTAGCAGACATAGTGGGTACATCAAAAGGAGTGGTACATTGCATATTAATTGAGAATTTAGACATGAAAATGCTGCGTACAATATGGGTGCTGCGTTTGCTCACACTCAAGCAATAACAGTGTCATGAATATGTTTCAATTTAGTGCTTAGGAAAGTTTCACAGTAAAAAAGCAGAATTATTATGCCTTTACATAACCATGGATGAAACATGGGTCCATTAGTCCAAACTCCAGACAAAAGAGCAATAAAACAATGGATTCAAAAGGAAGAACCAACAGCAAAGAAGCTGAAGGCCGATTCATCTGCAGGCAAGGTTTTCAAGGCAGGCTTGGTTTTTTGGATATGTGTGGGATAATTTTCATTGACTTTCTTGAAAAAAGAAAAAGTATCAACAACCAGTATTATCTGAACTTACTGCAATGTTTGATCTAAGAAATCAAGGCAAAGCTGTCCCTTTTGGCTAAGAAAAATGTGTTGTAGCATTGGTTGAAAAATATGGTAACTATTTAAATTCCATTTACATACAATTAAGGTGTTCAGAAGGACTTATTGGAAAGAGAAATATGAGCATAGAATTTTGAGAGCAATGTTAAACAGAAAATTGCGATAAGTTTAGTTTACTAGCACTTTACAAACTTTATCACTCTGCTAAATGTTTTCAACTTTTATTTATGAATTATGGTAACACTCACCTCTAGAGCTTCTAGCATTGGATAAAAGTGCCTGCCTTATTCCTTATCAGAGATATCATTTGTGATGATCTCCTTTTGAACATATTTCCAGTTTCTCTCTACCAAAAGATCTTCTCCACTTCTGAATGACCCTATGTCCTCAGCTCCTTGGCCTAATTTAAAACAAAACACTCCTTCATTACCGCCAGTTATTTCTGGAATAGGCTATATTTTCAGTTCACCAGCATGGTCGTCATGAATACATTCAGTCAAAGAAATATTATGAAATTTCACATGATCACTACATTGAGAGATGGGACGTTGGAAGTTCCATTTGACATTAATGTAAAAAATTTAATATACTAGAGGCTAACTAGTGAAAGAGGTATGCAAACATCAGTTATTCTATGAATATGAGGCCCTCACAACAACACCCTAAAAACATCTCTCATCTAAAAACTATTTTTCATCTTTAAAAAATGTATAACTTCCTTAACCAAAGTCTTTTTCCTAAAATTTTTAATTCCTACTCGAGTGAGTCAGAATTGTTCCCTCAATTACAACATTCAACTGCCTCCCAATATCTCCTGCATGGATGTAAAAGGCAGGGACACTTCTACTCAAGTATAAAAAGCACCAACTTGTAGTATTCCTTCCTTTTTCAAGCAAGGCTCTGGTAACCAAGTAACTCCCGGAATAAAGAGTTCCTTCTCCACCCAAGTGCCAATGGCATTCCAGGAGAGCGGATGAGTAGCTAAAAAGCACGCTGTCCTGAGACAATTGTAATAGAAACTACCCTTGGCAAATCAGTCAAACAAGGCCTATGTCGTTAAGTTGCAGATGGCAATGAGGAAAAAATACGTTCAGATGTATACCTATATATGGATTTGCAAACAATTATACAGTGTGAATTCTGAATATTTTATGGGGGAGATAAAATGACTGGAGTCAGCTTGTGTAAGGTGAGAATTTAGGAATCAGGAGAATATTGCAGAGATTATGTGAATATCTTTAATACACAGAAAAGGTGAAAGGTAGCAATTGTACCACCATTCTCAAAGTAAAAAAGTCACTACACATGTGAAGAAAGAACTGACAGCCACATACCTAATTTGTGTTGGTTTCAAGATTAATTAATATAAGACTTTGTCTCAGATATTACTTGATGAAGTGTCTTTTATGCTATTCTATGATTGAGGGAAGAATAACATTGCATATTCAATCAGAAATTTTAACCTGATGATCTGGAGAACCTGATGTTGATATTGTGGAAAATATTTAACCTGCTAAGTTTAACTGCTTATGTTACTTTGAAACGAAACCATGATCATGCCAAAATATCTAGTGGAATAATTAAACTCATGTATTTTATTGACACATTCTGACATTGTAAAATGTTTTGGTACAAAGGAGGTAGTTGAAAATAGTTTCACCATAAATTTCAGATAGGACAAAGGTTAAAGCCGTTCAAAAGATATTCCCTGCGGCATACGTTCCTCAGTAAATTGGCTGCAAGGGCTCCTGACCCCAGTGGGCTGCGTATTGAGTGAAGCTGTCATTTAAAAAAACTTCTGAGGATAAGAATGGGATGCAAACTCAATTTATGATCATGATTTTTATGATGGACAGTATGGAGAAAATGAGTGTTGGTAACTATGAGACTCGTGTATTGTGCTTGGCAGTGGAGGAGGCAAGGTTTCCATGGTCATTATCTCAAAAAGGCCATGAAAAAAGTGGGAGTAGCAGCATGGCAGTACAATTTTTTTTCAACAACCAGCAACAATATTAATGTGGAAATAAATACAAAATATTATTTTTAATCAGTACTCACCTATAAGCTTTAAAAAAGCCTTTTTTTTCATAAAATTTGTTTCTTGTTTTCGCTTCCTTCCTGTTTAAAAAAATCAAATATTTGACATTAAATAAATGTTTAAATGCAGCCTATCTTAAGACTTAATTTTTAAATATATATCGATTCATAAAAAAAGAATGTTTAGAAGTATCACCAGGCTGTAAAAAAACCATGGATGCTGGTAAATAGATGCGGAGTATTATTAAAGAGAAATGGGGCTAAAACAAGAGAGCTATATCGACCACCACAAAAGACACTACACTACAGAAACTGTTAACAGGAAAATGGCATGTAAATCATGGATCACAAATCAGATGATTCTAATTTATTATAATTCATAAAATTCATTAAACATTATGTAACTCTTTATATTTTCTCCATCCTCCGATGGAGATTGGGCACCCTTTTAAAGTTTACTGGCTTTTTAAATTTTTGTCTGTCTACCGACTATCTGAATGCTCAAGATCCCGGTTTCTGTTGACATTTTCATCGGTCCTTGAAGATGAAGACCTTCTGCTTCGTAGTTCATATTCAATCGACTCTTTTCCTTCTGAAAACGCCTTACTTAACTCATCGAACAACCTGGGCTCTTGACAAAACACTTTCTCCGCAGGGCAGCCGAAGTTCAGCAAGAGTTTCCATAGCATTATGCCCAAGTCTGGAGCAAAACTTGATAGCACACGGTTGCTCAAAATGGATGTCATTCTTTTTAGAACCCCAAAAAAAACTTTCACAAAAAAATCGCTACACAGCCAAATGCCTCAATGATTTCAAACTCGTACTAAAGGGGGATCACATGTTCACCTGCCGCCCCTCCAAGCCCAAGTGCTGCCAGATCGAGCGCTACGTTGCCACTCATACCTCATATACTTTCTTATTACACACACACACACACACACACACACACATATATATATATATATATATATATATATATATATATATATATATATATATATATATATATAAAGGGTAACTAATATTTTATGGAAATAGTTCAAAATACTGTCTTTCCAATACCTTTCATTCTCTTTTTGCAAAAGCGTTCATTGATGAGCTCAATTTTACCGAGCGAAGATACTGAAGATGACAGTTTACCGTGAACGCATGACTAAAAATTGTTTAGAAATAATTTTCATCGTGACAAAATAATTCTTCATTAATTTCTCACTTCCGCTTTAAGAAAGCAAAAATGGCGTATTGCACCGATATTCGAAATAATTTTACGTCACACTTTTCGGTTTTAAATCTGACTTCGTTTCGGAATGCTATTATTATTATGTCTTTGAGTTTCAGAAATTGGTGGATTTATAAAATCATTCAAAGAACACTCAGAGAAAAATTCAAGCCTTTCACGGCAGTGGGGTTCCACGTCCATCAAACCTTATTTTTCAAGGTTACTCAGTCGGAGTAGACATCTTGGCATTAATTATAAAGTAACGAAACAAACCACCAGAACAGAAACAAACAGGAGAGTGAATCGTATCAACTCTCGAAACATTGTACTACATGAAAATTCCATCATACCTCTCCAATTGAATCAAATGTTGGTAGAATGGCTGTTTCGCCATTGACGATTTCTGTATGCAAACCATGCAAGCAAATCCCATCATGCCATTTTCTATAAATCAACATCACTCACGTTTTCTTATACCGACGGTCTTCTTCTTTGATCTCATGTTTTCTTGTTTCTTCGGCCAAACGATTCAAACACTAAAGAGATGTAATGAACCGGATTTTCAAAAGCCGGAAGGTCAGTCCGCCAGCAATTCAGTTCAGGTTATGTCGTTTTGTGTATCGTATCCAATAGCTAACTTCGATGCTACCTTAATTGTTGCGCAATTCATAATCACCAACACCGGCGTAATAAAATCTCGCTTTGGAAACGTAAAATTTCATTGGTTGGCGAATGGCCAATTGCAATGCCCCGGGACTGCTGAGAGGCTAGTTTAAATAAAACGTTTGTAAAGAAATAATACTAAAATTGATATTTATGAGCTGTTTCGTCAGCAAAACCAAAAAGTACCTTTGTTCATAACACTAGCATATATACAGCATTGGAGATGACCGGAGCGCAATTAAGTACGGTGTGACAAATTTCAGATGACAAATGTAAACAAAGGAGGTGGTATGACATATAAATATAACGAAGCATTGATGAGGTGTGAACTCTAAATATCCCATTGATAATGGCTGGATCTATTTATTATGCTGACATATCCCTTAGGGATCTCAAAGAAGGGAATGTGAAATATCTATATCCAACAAATGTAATCACGTTAGCAAGAGAAGTTTTTACTCATTATAAACGTGACCTTCCATTTCATCTGTGATTACTTCTACTTTATTGAAACATTCATTGAATACACTTGACAGCATTTTGGTTCTAAGTTGAAATAAACCTTTTACAATATAACCATGGAACATATTCGCAAGAGTTTAACAGAAAATTGAAGATTTCCAAAGGTTTCGTTATACTACCTTGATCAAAAGGTTCCCGGAATTTATTCAGAAAATTAAAAATACAAGTGTATTCATCTAAATCTATATTGTCCCCTTCAAAGTAATCCCCATCGACTGCAACACACTTATGCCAGCGCTTGATCCAATCCTCGAAACATTTTTTATATTCGGTTTTCGGTATGTCCATCAGTGCTTCCTGCGATTTTTCCATTACTTCCTCTCGGCTGCTGAAACGCGTTCCCCGTAATGGTTTTTTAACTCGATTGAACAGAAAGAAGTCACAGGAAGCCAAATCAGGTGAATTCGGTGGCTGTTGGATGGTATTTGTTGCATTTTTCGTCAAAAAATTACGAATAATGATAGAACTGTGCGACGATTTCTGGTCTCTTTCGGCGAATTGCTTCACGCAAACGTCTCATAAGGCCCAAATAATACTCTTTGTTTACTGTCTGGCCTTCTGGCAAAAATTTATGATGCACTACACCGTTGTAATCCATGAAAACCGTCAGCATTGCCATCTTTTTTGACTGAAAACGACGTGGTTTTTTTGGTCTCGGCTCATTTGGTGAACGCCATTCACTTGCCTGATGTCTGGATTGCGTGTCGTACTCATAAACCCACCTCTCGTCTCCAGTAATGATCCTTTTGATGAATGTGGGCCTCGCAAATCATGTCTTTTGCGACGTCAACACGGTCTCTTTTTTGCATGAAATTGAGCTCTTTTGGCACCAACTTTGCTGCTACACGACGGAAACCCAAATCATCAACCACAATGTCTTGGGCGGATCCATAGGCAATGTTCAAGTCCTCCGCTATTTCTCTGATGGTTAATTTGCGGTTATTGACCAACATTTCTTTTACTTTATCAATTTTTTCACATACTTTCGATGTCGATGGTCTGCCACTGCGTTCATCATCTTCGATTGACTCACGACCACTTCCGAACCGATCGTGCCACTGGGCAACGAACGTTTTTTTAGAGAATCGTTGCCGAAACACTTTTCCAACATTTCCAACGTCCGTGCGCCACTAAATCCGTTTTTTACGCAAAATTTAATACAAGTTCCTCGTTGCAAATTTAAATCCATTTCTGCAATTGTAAAAAATCGCCAACACACACAGAGATAGATGTACTCTTGGCTACGTAACTTTTGCAAATGTCAAGTTATGGCACTAAGATTTAAAGGGAAAATCAACAACAGATGTACCAATTTAACAAAAAAACCAGAACTCAGATCGGAACGATGGGAGCGCCACACGGTGGTTATTCCTGGAACTTTTTGATCAAGGTAGTATAAAACTTATTTTATACTACGGATTATATCTTATTTCATTTTAGCAGTACTCAACCTGTTAACTTTGCCTACTTATTTCACTTGGAACCGATTATCTTTGCGATTCTTAGCCATACCTAATAGAAAAGAGTATAAATTAAAGTAATTATACCATTAATAATTATGTTACTCTTTATATTTTCTCCATCCTGCGATGGAGATGGGGCACCCTTTTAAAGTTTACTGGCTTTTTAAATTTTTGTCTGTCGACCGACTATCTGAACGCTCAAGATCCCGGTTTCTGTTGACATTTTCATCGGTCCTTGAAGATGAAGACTTTCTGCTTCGTAGTTCATATTCAATCGACTCTTTTCCTTCTGAAAACGCCTTACTTAATTCATCGAAAACATGGGCTCTTTACAATACCCTTTCTCCGCCGGCCAGCCGAAGTTCAGCAAGAGTTTCCATAGCATTATGCCCAAGTCTGGAGCAAAACTTGATAGCACACGGTTGCTCAAAATGGAGGTCACTCATTTTTAGAACCCAAAAAAAAACTTTCACAAAAAAATCGCTACACACAGCCAAATACCTCAATGATTTCCAACTCGTAATAAAGGGGGATCACTTTTTCCCCTGCCGCCCCTCCAAGCCCAAGTGCTGCCAGATCGAGCGCTACGTTGCAACTCATACCTCATATACTTTCTTATTATATATATAAATATACACACACACATATATATATATATATATATATATATATATATATATATACATACACACACACATATATATATATATATATATATATATATATATATATATAATTTTGTTAACTAATACTTTATAGAAATAGTTCAAAATACCGTCTTTCAAATACCTATATTTCTCTTTTATGCTAAAGAGTTCATTGATGAGCTCAATTTTACCGAGCGAAGATACTGAAGATGACAGTTTACCGTAAACGCATGACTAAAAATTGTTTAGAAATAATCTTCATCGTGACAAAATAATTCTTCATTATTTTCTCACTCCCGCTTTAAGGAAGTAAAAATGGAGTATTGCACCGATATTCGCAATAATTTTACGTCACACTTTTCGGTTTTAAGCAGCCTTGGAATCCATCTTCCTTTCTTCCCTTCCTCCGAAATATTTAAATCACTATATTTTGTGATTACCCGCGGCTAAATGTTATCAATGTCATTATTTTTTAAATCCATATATCTTCTTTCTGTCAACGTAATTTCTCCTCTTCTTCAGGATCCTGGACAATATCCTAGAGATGAGGTTTTTACAACTTTCAAATGTCTTTCTCTACCTTGTATTCATGGTTTTAGAAAAATACTCTGACAGGGTTGACCGAAAACTTTTGTTTGACGCCACGGATGTAATAATAAGAAAATCGAGAGGCTAGAAAATGCTGTTGACGCTAATTGCGTATCATTTAGATTGATTGCAATACCAAAATATTACAGTAATTTTTAATATTTTCACTCTCTAGGAATTTTGATATAACCGTGGTCATTTCACAAATGCAATTGAAACAAAGTCTACACTACATGTATAACATTTTTTTATAACAGGACACATTGATTGCTATTTATTGGTGGCAAAATTACGTTTATTTAAAATCAATGAAACTTGAAATTGTAATCTGAGAAATATTTAAACACTCTGGCATTCTGTTTTGCGACAAATTAACGTGATACTACTTGCTTGACGACATTCACAATATTCCCGCTTTCTTTTTGGAGATTTCTTTGAATAATTATTTTCAATTCGACACTAACAAGAGTAACACAAACATTTTAAGCGTCTGCCAAATTTACTTATTTCCAAATAAAATTCAACTATTCCTTTCAGGTAGCAGAAGGCAACCTTTATGGCCTATGTCTTCAATAATATGATCCATTTGAAGCGTTGATTTCGGCGATTTTCGTTTTGTTTTGTGATAATTTTTTACCATTCTCCAAAAAAGAGGCTAACCATTTGAACCTCCTCTCTTCCCCATGCGTTTCTACCTCAACTTCTTTACAAAAATGTGAATACACATCACATAGATACGCATTATCGCGTAGTTTGGATAAGTAAACAGAGGTAATTATAAATTTCAATTGTGTCCCTGAGCCTAACCTGGCATAGTGTCAAATCTCTGCAATCATACTTCTAACGCCTAGGTTATAACCGTCGAAATTTTGATGCCGTCCAAAAGATTATAACGTAAGGAAACGGTGGGCTCTCTAATTAACTTTCTGAATGTCATGAATCATATAAATACTATTTCAAACCCAATCATTTTTTAAGAAATTATTTCTTATTTATTTCGTGCTTAATGCATGGAATTCATCAAATTAACATTAGAGATTTCCCCAAAAAGAAATCTTTTCTTCCGATTTTGAGCTCCATGGATGCAGCTTTGATTTCCCTATTCCTTTCCGCACTCGCATCGGTCTCACTTTTAAAGTTTTAAATTCATAAATTGTGTCAACCTTATCAATATCATTTTTTTGTTGGTGTGGTGTCTGGAGAATGAAAACACACCTTGGTGTGTTTTCATTCTCCAGAGTTGTTTTCATGAACGCAAAAAGAGGCTATAGGTGTCGTACGCTTAAGGATAATACAGAAATACTACATTAAGGAGCGATCCGAACTCTGCAAAGGTTGGAAGCCAACAGCCACCTGATTCCAGTCTTTTCTGAGACTCCCTTCCCTCCAACTCAGCAGAGAAAACGCCGTCCGTCTTTTCATCTCACCCGAAAAACATTAGCCTTACTATTTTTGGCACAAGAATTGTATCCTCATTTTTCGTGTTATTGCGTCCAAATTCCATTTCCAAAACCTTTTCCTTGTTTGATCTTATTGAATTGGACGCCACACTTTACTACAAAACACGCACGCAGCACATTATTGCTTCCGAAGCGACTGGTGTTAATGTTTTGACTCAATAGTTCAAGCAACGAGTAGGATGAAATTGTTCAAAAAACGGACTAACAACTGCGATCTGATCGGCTCTGATGATCTGATCTCAGACTTACAAATTTCCTCTCGTAACACACAAAAATATTCCACGATTGTTTTGGAAAAGCTCGGATATCTCAAATTATTTGCATGGCGAGTACCGAAAGTGCTTACAAACCAACGCAAAAAGGTGTGGGGAATATAGTTTTGGGATCACTATCCCGGTCTCAACCTTGCACCTAGTGACTATTACCTAATTTTGCACTCGAAACAGTGGCTTGGTAGAAAAGAGAAATTTGTAGACGACGAGGACCTCGAGATCGCCGTGTCGCCCTCAATTGATTCCTCGAATACTGATTAGGTGAAGGTTATCATCCCGCCCCCAAAACTTCTAACAAGGTCTTCAATTCCTTTGCCGGTAAGACGGATTCCATGCAAAACACCAAACGAACAATTGAATGAAGACCATGTCAATTAGAAGCTAGGCGACAGTCTGCGGGTTGAAATACGTATCGAAGATTCAAATGTTAATGAACTCTGTCGAATGTAAAAGCGAGAAATATTTACTTTTTTGTAAGTTCCTTATATTCTCCTGTTAGTCTATCAGTGGAACGGCGAAGTTTTCGACAAATTTAACTTCATTAAACTTTATTTCCGCAAATTCAATTGCTGGAGATATAGGAAATCAAACAACGCCGTGGTCGCAGGTAGAACGTAACGCTTCTTTATAATGAATGCACGAGGCATAGATTCGATTCTTTCAGAAGAATGTCGCCCAGATCGACCGTTTGGACAGAAGTCCTTATGATACATGAAGCAAGAGGCATCACAATTGTATCATAGAGTGCTATAAAGGTGTAGCCACAAGCGGAGCTACGTTTATTTCTTTTCAAAGTTCATGATTTCGAAATATCAAGCAATTTTAACCCTCTCTTGCCTATAATGCTCATCCAGCTGCGAACTTTTCTTCTATCAAATCACAAAACTATTTGAGTCAGCAAATTATCATCCTAGGAAATAACATTCTGCTTGAAGTATTCAACGCATTGCTTCTCGCTTCTCAAGAGCTGCAATACATAATCACTTGTAAGAAAAAACTTTCTCGCCTGCCTAAAGGTCTCGCCTCTTTCCCCCTTCAATATCTCCTTCCAAGTAAAAGCGCTGTTAACCTTTCCTAACTGCCTCCATTACAAATACCCCAAATATCATCTCTCCTCCTCTACTATGCCAAGCACTTTCTTAGTTATTTTTTTATTTCTTCATTTCCCCTTTTCCATCATTTTGGCCGTTAAATAAATCTATGGCGCCCATCGCCGCTGCCTTATTGGGGCGATGCCTCGTACGCGCGGTGCGTTTCAAACATTTCCCCTGATCTCCGCATCTTATTTAGCCTGCTCTTTTGGAATTAGCAATTCCTTAAGGCTCGTGGAGTTTCTAAATGGTAAACAAGGAATGTTCGCCACTAATATTTGTACAAAATAGCTATGTGAGACGATCTTTCATTGCCTTGTGTTCGTTCAATTTATTTTCTTCTACTGTTATGTGCAAAAAGGTTCGCTTCTGAGTCTTCTTCCCGTAGGGAGCCGTCTCGAAAAATTGAAAAACATGTTGTGGCATATGATTCTCAGAAACTAGGAGCTTTTTGAAGACACCGATGAAGTTCTCTCTTTCCTTTGGCCTTGAGTTTGCTGCATCACCATCCCTCACAACCCCGAGAATGACGGTAGCTGTGTGAAATGACATTGCCTTATTTCAGTGAGTTAACAATCATTTATGCAAACAGCATTGATATGTAGAATACAGCAATTTAACAATGGTCAACATAATAGGTAGGAATCGGTAGCATCCTCGCCTCTAGGGTTTATTCAATTGATGTTAGAGGGTTTCAAGGCTTTATATTTCAATGCACAACAATGGTCAATTACCCTGAGGACTTTCGTCATTAATTGTGCGGGATGGGCGATTTCTTGGCGCACTCAGAGTGGCATAGAAGACTACAAAGTCTTTAACCTTGCCTTATTACTATGAGGCAGATGACTACCGTCTTAACTCCTATTCAAAATCTACACTAATGCAAGTTCATTTCATTATGCCCACAACTGAATCACTCTGGCTGTGCCCAAGAGATAAATTAGACTAGATTCAAATGTTGAAAAAGTAAAATTTACCTATGATAATTACCTCTTAGCCTTTTTCTAAAGTAAATTTTTATTGACTTTTATTGGTTAATTCAGTAACTACACATACTCACCAATTAATGTAATTTGACATTTATTTAAGACTGGTTAAATATTTTAGGCAACAAACTAAAAAAACGAAGGCATACTTGAGCATTTAATTTTGATGACTAAAATGTTCTGTAAGTTTTTCTAAATAAATATTAAACTTGCATGTTGTTCAAAACATTGAAGTTCATACAACAATAGAAATATCTTAAATGAATTAATAAGTTGTAACTATGCAAAAGGTCATGCACCTATGATGCTATCAGAAAGGAAGAGATGAAGCTGATAAAATGTTGCAACTGGTTTACATTATCAAAATATATATATCAGACTCACAGAAATTTTTTCCAGCCATATTTATTGAATTTTATATGACTTTATCGATTCAAAAAATGAGTAACCTCCGAAATTTCAAACAATTGACTATAAGATTACATTCATTAAATACAGAAAAATTTTAACACATGAAGACATAGAATATATCATTTCAATCATCCTTTATACTCATCACATCGTTTGATGGAGATAATAATGGATATGTAATTTAGCATAGAAAACAGTGCTTTTCTTTTCCCCCCCTCTTGAGGGTAGGTTGGCTGTTATGGGATGAAACAATGAATAACTACAGAAAGTTACAAACTAATAGGCTAGAAGACAACACATTAAATACAGACTAATTTCAATAAATGAAAACATTATTATAGATTTTATCATTTCAACCATCCTTTTTCTCATGACATTATTTGAAATTGGCTAATTCTATTGAAAATAGAAATTAGCATAATCAACAGCACTTTTCTTTCCTCCTACTAGCGGGGGTAAGTTGGCTGTTGTAAGTAAGGGGCCTTTGTCAATCACTTGCAAGAGAGTCCACATATCCCAAACTTTATTTAATGGAGAAGTTGCACCAGGCAGATTGCACTCATGGGTCAAGTTTGGAATGCCATGTGTCATTTTCTGTACATGCAATTTGTTCAGGTGTTGACTGAACATCGTTTTAGAAACTAGGTCTTTGATTGCTCCAAATTCAAGCCTCCCTATTCTCTCTTTGATTTTGCCTAAATCTCTAATTCTTTCTGCCTCGTAATAGTCAACAAATTCAAATGTAAGTCCATATTCTCTTTGTCTTTTGAGAGCAGTGAACTGGTACTTGTCAGATTGTCGATCCACAATTTGTGCTGCAGGTATATCTTCATCAGATTCCTCATCAAGCGTCTGTTTGTATGCAGCATATATCTGCTCAGTTCCCCAAGTCCCAAATTTCTGGAAATAAATAAAATTTAGAATTATCACCATCATCTTTAGTTAAAAGAATATATTTAATTACATATTTATTGTTAGATATATTATGCTTGTGTTTTCCAATGCCAACTTAAACTCTAACTGGCAAAAAAACAAGAAAACTCTTGACAAGCTCATAAAATGTACACTGTCCCTAAGGGCTGCAATTGAATAGGTGTCTGAACACGGTGGAGTAGCGGTTTAGGTGATGTTGCCACATGGAAAGACACTACTAAGGAAGAAAGTGGGAAGTTACCACATATGTTCTTCCATGACAATAATGAATGCAAATGATTTCTGTCAACTGCACCACTAGGCCCCATGGGCTAGGTTTCTTGCAGGAAGTGCGAAATAAGAGACCGTAGTCATTTTAAATACATAAAATCATTCAATGGAGGGGTTCACAACAGCATAAAACAGAACACAGATGGAAACTACCATTGAAAAATAGGGTCTAAAATAATGCTAAGGCTTGAAGAGTTAGAAAACTCCATTAAATATACAAGGGATAGTGAATACAGATACGTCACAACCAAAAAATGCAAGATGGAAAAATAGCAGGAATTACTATGCTTGTAGTCAGAGGGTAACACATAAAGGAACAGAAGGACAGTTTTTGTGAGTTCTCTGTACTAAATTGGAAACTGGAAGGTAGTTCATGCAGGATACATAGGTAACAGAATATTTCAGGACAGCTAACAGGATATTATTAGTGATGGAGGGTAAAGACCTTTATGATGTAGTAGAAACCAGGAGTATTAGGGAAAAGCAAATAGGCCAATAAAACACAATCAGCTTGATGAAATGATTTATTAATTCCTTAATCCACACTTGTAAAGTTCAGTGTTAAGAACCAAGGAAATACTACTAGGGAGAAAGCAATGTAGTTCTGCAGTAGACATAATTTAATCAATGTGAGTGCTTGGTTTAAACACCACAATCACTGCAGGAAGAAAAGAATTTATTTTGTAAAAGAATAATTTTAATTGTCAAAAGACAGAAACATCAGTATTTAGTTTGTGACATGACAGTAGACAAAAGAAGGCAAGGTATTGAGGCAGAGGACCATGATTTGGAATCAAAGAATGAGCATGTGGTTTTGCAGGAGACTCAGATATTATTGTTGGATATTTAAGAAGTTTGAATTATTCATAATTTCCCAGAAGCATGTATGGGTGGAATTCACAATTTGGTACTAAGTAAAGTAATGTCAGATTAGGAGGGCTACAACTTGGAAGATGGTTGAAGTAATGGAATGTAGATACATTTCACTAAACAATACGATAAAGTACCCACAGAGTGAGAGAATACCATGATTGAGTAAAGGGAAATATACAATAGGAGAAATATGGGTTATAATCAAAACAGGGATAGCAATAGTCACAAATGAAATGATAAAAAAATAATTAGGGAAAGAACAAGGAAATCATGGATTACAGATGAAATGGTAAGAGAGATTAAAAAAATAAGGCAAAGGCAGAATGTAAACAAAGGAGTTGAGCAGAAGAAAGTATAAAGAGGTCAGTAAATAATTGATCTAGAAAACAAATAGAACGAAAGAAGCAAGGTGGGAAATTCAGTGCAAGGATATGGGATGCTTCAAAGTAAGGGTGAAATAGGTGCCCTATACAAGGTGTCAGGAAAGACAAAGGAAATTCTCATACAGAGAATCAACTACAAGACATAAAAGTTATTACTTAATCCATGGAAGAATCAAGCAAAATGGAAGTAAAAAATGTGGATGCATACGGTAAAGACATTTAGATAGCTAGCTTAAATAGAAAGAGAATATGATATATGCAAGGATAACTTAGATCAAGTCATACTAGAAGGTGAGACAGAAAGGCAAAGAGGTAACTGAAGTCAAATATGGCTATGAGGGTACACAACGTTTATGCATGAACACTTTAAGGTTTAGAAAACCGTGGGAGAAATTTGTACTATAAGAGAGAAATTTCACAAAAGAGAAAGGCAGTCATATGTAAGGACTATAGAACAATTAATTAGATTTCAGATAGAGCCAAAGTGGTATGCAGGGAAAGATGAAGAGAATGGCAAATTAATACTTAGATAATGATCAGTTTCGGTACAGAAAGGGGGGAGGCACATGTGAGGTCATGGCAGGAACAAGGCCACTGATGAGAGGATATATATAATACAATCAGAAAGTATTTATTCGCTTAGCAGATTTTGAAAAAGTGTTCAATAAATTAAATTAGGTAGAATTAATTGCAGTAAATGGGAGTTGATCTGAATGATTGGAGATTTTTCTGCTATCTGTTCATATCAAGGACCACACGGGTAGTATTAGAGGATGGTAAGTAAGGATAGGTTGTACTAGAAGGACAATAAAGACAGGAGTGGCCATTGCCACCATACTTTAATTATCCCCTTGCGAAAGGACTATATAAAGTACACTTCTTAATTTAATAGCCTATTCAGTATCACACAGTTATAGATGAATAGTAATTACGTCAAAGTGTTCCTTGGTGACCCTCTTCAGCATTCGATCAATCCATGCTTCTGTTGACCTTTCCCATGGTTTAAACACGACTCTAGTAGGTTCATAAATTGTTTTGAAGAGCATAGTGTCCTCCAGGATTAGGTCAAATATTATTATTTTCCAATCATACCAGCTCATAAAGTTCTTTTTTCTTTCTAGGACACCATAATTGCCTCCTCTCTTCTTAATTTGATTCCACCATCCTCCTGGAACACGATCTTCATACAAATCGCTGTAGGCCTTTTTTGCCTGTTTTGCTTTTTCTGCTTTAGCTCTCATCGATCTGATATATTTATACAATCCCTTTACCCTTCCATACCGGCTCTCATCAAACAGTTCATTAGCATCCAGCACTCTCTCCCTAACATATTCTTGATACTCTTGATTAAACTGCTGACACCAGCCATTGTAAAGGCCCCTCCTCCAAGCCTCATGATTAACAAATTTTTGTAAATCTTTAAACTGAAAATAAAAAAAATATGATTACAATGATTTCATAATCTTCACTCAGAGCATCATAAAATTTTGATACTCCATAACAACAAATTTACCTCAAGGGTCATAGAATTAGGTAAGCTGGCTTGATGGCTTTGCTCATACAACTAATAATAAATCATCACATAAATAATAAAACATCATTTGATTAAAAAAACATTTTCATTTCTCAACAAATATTTTTTCCTCTGGCCTTTTAATCACTCTTCTCACTTTCTGCAAGTCTTAACTTCAGTGGAACCTTGCTTAATGAGCACATTCCATAGTGAGTAATTCATGAAATGAGCATAAATATTATGCCCAAGAATAGTAAGCTTTGCAAGTAATATTTCACAAAATGAGTGACAAGGAAGGGGGGTTCCCAGGGTTATGCACCAGCTGTGTACAATTGTGTTTAAGACAGGTTATTTCCACTGGCTTTGTGGTGTCTCTGGTGATTGGTGTATTTGTCCATAACTGTGTTCATACATGTTATTTGTGACTAATCTCCCATAGTTTTTAAATGTTTCCAAATAAAAAGCTGCCATAAAATGGTCTAAAGAGAATAAAAATAATCATACATATGAAAAGTGAAAACGAGCTGCCAGCATACTTGATCTATCATTAAATGCAAACTGTCAACATCAACAATATGTATCACCTTCAAGAACAAAGAAACCCTGACTCTTGAAGAATTGCATTGTGTTTCATAGGCAGATGTTATGGAAAAGAGTTTATCTGAGTAGAAGGTGGTAACAGCAAGGATATAATTGTCTAGCACAATAATGAGAAATGACGAAAGCCTGGGAAACTAATGCATCGTACAATAAGAAGCATCACCCAGATACAAAAGTTGTCATGTGCACCAGGAGTTTAAATGATGATGATGCTATGTTGCTACTTAAAAACATTTAGAAGAGTATTCAAAAACAGAAGTATCTCAAGAGAATTTCAGGAAAAAAGAATTAGATACTTATCATAAATAATAAATTAACTATTTGAATTAGTTTTTTCTACATATCTGATTCAGATTCCAGTTAGATTCATTCCATGATAGAGGAAGAATAGTTGGAGACTATAATTTTCTGTTTCATCGTATATAGAGAAGCATCACAATTATAAGACTTTGTCAACAAAAACTTTACAAAATGATAATGTCATGTTGCATTTTAGCTGGTGTAAACAAAAGGCTCTCAACAGGCTTCTTGAAAAAAATAAGTATGAATCTATCATATATCACAGACCAATTATGTGAAATATTTTTTGTTTTCTAGAAATCAAATTCATATTCATGGTAGCTACATTCCATGATAGAATAAAAAAACATTAACCATGATCCTAAATGCCTCTTTATGGGGACAGTTTTTTTTTCAACCTCCGATTGCAAATCATAAACGCTAGACATTGTGACATGTGGGTGACATTCCTTGTACGTGATTAAATATCTCTGCCACCGCCAAGCTGAAATCACCAGTCTGTGCTGAGGAGCATTCACATAAACATGGTCATATAGTTAGTCTATAGAATGCGGTGTAATAAAATTGATTTCCAATGTCACATTATTCATGCACCAATAAAAATGCTCTTACCTCTTTGGCAGATTGAATCCTATATTTTACCAACCCATTTGAACATTTTCATGTTATTATATTAAATAATGGTAATAAAATTTAGTTTCTGAATGTGTATACATACCTGAGCATTATTTTTGGTTTTGCAGCATTCAGGCATTTTTACATAAAACAAAACTTCATCTTCAATGAAAGCTAGATCATCACATTCATTTGAACATATCAATGGCAGCACATCTGAAAAAAAATCCAAGAGGGAGGAGTAGAAATCATTAATAAAGTCAGACAAAAATTTCTGTAAAATGAGCAAACTCAATAACATTCACGATGTCAAAAGAGGTTTTAAATTTTACATATCCACCAAGTCTAAGCCCCAAATGAAAAGATGAGAGTAAACTGTAAAGATGATGAAAGTCCAAGGATTATAAATATTCAGTGTCAGCACATGAAATATAATGTGTGCAGTGGGCTTCTTTGTTATCTCTATGAATATAGTTTTAACAGTAGCAAACCCTGCATACTGGGATAAACCAATTATGCCAGTTATCATTGCTACCATTCCCTCCACTACACCTCTTTTTTTGTTACCTCCCTATTCTAAACAGACTTATTCTTACCATCCAAAAGGCAATAATATTATTCTTCATTTAACCATGGCATTGTGTGTCCCTTAGTGCTCGATTTGTTTGCATTTATTACAATATCAAACCTATCCCACTGAATCCCAAATGTCCTAAGCAATGCTTGTAATCCCTTGATGGGCCAACATATTAAAGCTTGATCATCAATAAACCAAACTGATTTTATGAATTCCTCACCAATTCATTCCTATCTTCAATTCTTTGAATATTCAATTCAATACCTCTTTGCATGTCTCTTCAGAATTTCTCTTCAAATTTACATTGATCAGAAGAGGTGATAATGGACACCAATATTTTTCATCTTCATAAAACCTCCCATCCGCACTCTACCTGCCACTTGTGCCTGGTTAGTCTGTAACCTGTACTAGTTTTCTATTACCATCCTATCCCTCAAGGCTCCTCCTATTTCCTGCAATGAATTCATTTATACTATCCCATTCAATCTTTAAAATACCTTTCTGAAATCTACGAAACAAATTATAACTTCCAGATTTTATTCTTTTTCCCTCTATTAGTAAACTTATTATTGCTGTAAGTCACAAACTAATATTACCCTAAGCAATAATTAGCCCAGCTCCCCATCATCTTAGTGGTGATCCTAAGACGCACCTTAGCTGCTTGCAACATCAAACATATTGTTCATGAATTCTCGCAAATGGCTTTCTTTCCCTTTTCTTGGGACAAAAAATAACAATGATGTGGCAAAGTCTTCTGCCCAAATTCCTTTCTCATAAATTCTATGAATTAGTCCACAAAAAACTATTCCTCCCACATTCTCCTGAACTATTAAGTATTTCTCTGAGAATGCTGTCTACCCCCATGTCCTTATTAGACTGCCAATACCTTAATGTCCTTTCTGTCCTACCATCATGAGTAACTTTTGACCTAGGCTCTCTTTATCTCGGTCATATCTTGCTTCTATGTCCCAGCTAGCTGGTCTCATGTTTTTACTATATTTTCTCTAATATATTTCTTCCATGTTCCAAATGGATTTCTTTCAAAATCCTTCTCAGGTTCAGCTAATATTTATATCACATATATTTCAGTATTGTCACAGAGTGTATACTTATGATACTTATGCCAATATTCATGCTGAGGAGAGAGAGAAGACATCCTTACGATGAATCATGTTGGATCCCACGTAGACAGTTGCTAGAGGACCTTCTTCTCTGACATTCACATCATAAACTTCAATTGAACCATTGGACATGGATAAAAAAAATTGACTGGAACACAGTGGTGACCATTCGCCAGTTGTATAATAATCATCTAAAATATATATTCTGCGCCAGCAAATAGGCAAAATCTAGACATGAGAAAAAAACAAATTTTAATAAATATGGCCATTCCATTTTTTCCTTGGAATTTATTTGCACTAATATTCTGTTTTGATAAATAAATATCCGAATAAAATCAAAATCACCAAAATAAATTCACAATAAGTAAGATTATTAAACAAACCTTGAAACAATAGAACATCAACAAAATTACACACTTATGATAAAGGTATTTGAACAAAAGAAATGTCATATTATGTCATCATAATAAACAAACCTTCCACAAGCCTAAGTGCAACAGCTTCATAAGAAACCACAGGCTAAAAAGAAAAGATTCTGGGTCCCTCTTCTTATTCTGTGAATCTAACATGCCTTAGGAATTTCTTAGGGGTGAGCTCCCCACTCTCGGACCAAAATATTCAGAAGTTGATTACTGTGATATAATTAACCTATCATTATCTATTCCTTGTTTACTCTGTATCAAACAACTGTTTTTAGGTTAATGAAATTATAATAATAAATGCTACAAGATGGCTGTACACTATATTTTTGAAAAATATTTAAATCATACTGTAAGATTCAAGAATGGTAAAAACAATATTTTAAAATAAAAGAACAAGTGACCGTTCCAAATTTTTAATAGGAAAGCAATGGCTACCCAAACCTTGTGGCTTATTTTTTGCTTCAATAGTGTTCAAAATAAGACTTTCAAAATTTGAGATACACTACTATCCTGAAAAAAGACTGGAATCTAGAAAATGGAGTCATTCTTACACCTGTATATCCTAAAACACTGCTAATATTTTCTGCTCAATTAGTAATAGCATTCAGTAATAACTCACATCAACTTGTGTTTGATGTAATTGTTAAAGCAGTAGAGATCAGAATTTCATGTAACAACTCATTCCCATCCCTCTAATCCTTATCTTTGAATCTCACATGCCTTAGGA
This sequence comes from Hetaerina titia, assembly GCA_037158775.1. Taxonomy (NCBI): domain Eukaryota; kingdom Metazoa; phylum Arthropoda; class Insecta; order Odonata; family Calopterygidae; genus Hetaerina; species Hetaerina titia. The sequence goes on along the minus strand of CM073779.1, from coordinate 56,006,191 downwards.
ATTTCTTAGGGGTGAGCTCCCCACTCTCGGACCAAAATATTCAGAAGTTGATTACTGTGATATTATTAACCTATCATTATCTATTGCTTGTTTACTCTGTATCAAACTTTCTATCAAAAAGTCTATTAAAATATGGAGGATTTCATTATTAATATTTTGTATCCCAGTTGCAAAATATTTCTCTGTCCTATGTGATATTTAAACTTGGGGAACATATTTTTTTTGGAAATATCATATATTTTATTTCATTTGGTAGTTTGTGTATATTATTTTCTCTTTTTTTTATTTTTTTATATCATCATACTAACTTTTTCTTGTCACATAATTTTCAAAATGATTTTATCATTTGTTCTTAAATCATTTTTACTCTACATATGGAGACTTTAATTTAAAATTGGCATATATTAATTTATTTTTGATCATTTTAGAGAGAATAATTGTTAGATTGGATGATTAACAGAACTGCATCCAATGGGACATTTGTAAGGCTACCATAATCTTATTTAGTCGTTTGCACATTGCATGGTTTTTGCAAGCCCTGAACTCCATGAATGGTATGCAAAATGAACCATGGGGAGAGTTAACCAGCAGAAAACCGCAGAACTTACAGGGGAAGAAAGAGAAGAATGACATCCAAAATATAATAAATTCTCTTTCAAGGAGTTGAAGATGCCAAATCATACATGAAGGCTTTTATTCTATATAACAATCCTTATCTTACCCAGGTTTTAACATCTTTCATAATATGAAATCCTAATTCATTATCAATGAGCAGTAGATGTAAGTAGTACACCAAGTGAATTGTTATCATTGTAATTATGCTACTACATTAGGAATTATTTATAATTATTCTACTACATTTACCCTGTTATGCAAAGGAGATCCATGGGCTTCTTCATTAAACCAGCTGTGCAGCCAAGGTATGTTTTCGTTCCTTCCTCTGTATAACTAAAGAAATTTAAATATTAAAAAAAAATTAAATTTCAAATCTAGGCAATATAAATGAACAAAAGAGTTCAAACAGATGAAAGGAAAACTTTGTTACATCTTAAGAGGGGATAATGTTTAGACAAATTTGTGCAGAAATAATTGAATATTGTAGTAATAAGGGTTTTTCAAATTATATTTCATAGTCCCTTACCCTTGACTGTTCTTTCCAAACACAGAAGGATTTTTCACTGACAGAAAGTATTATATCATCTGCAAAGCAGCTCCGTTTCAAACATAAAACTGGTCCCTCATGTTTAAAGCATTGGTGTTGATTGTAAAACTCTGAAGAAAAAAAATCAATTATTAATAAAAAATACACACAACAAAATGCTACAATGAATGAGAACTAATGTCATCCAATCACATGACCAATTCCATAGATGATGACAAAAGTCTATTAAAATTATATAAATGTTCCATAATTTATATTATTGATATTTTATTACTTTGCAAGCCGCCATTAGGGTTGTGCGGCAGAGGGTAAATACACACCAGACTAATTTTGACCAAAATATGATTTTGACAAAATTATTCTGATCCCTTATTGTTCATGGAAAAAATTATATCCAATATCTTTCTAATCTTCACTTAACCCTAACTTTGTAAGTAGTTCACTATGAGGTATCTTGTCAAAGGCTTTCTTGAAATCTACAAAAAACGCATCCACTGGAACACAACTCTCTCCTGAAATAAAAATTTGATGAACGAAAAGTGGAAGTTGTGTCTTGCAGGACCTACCCTTAAGGAAACTGGACTTTTTTTAATAACTCCAAATTATCAAGGTCCTCATGGAAAGCCACAGGTGAAACAAAAAACAGGACTGACTCCGTTACCCAGATTTGAGAATTTAGCATACTTTTGAGCTTAGTACAAAAACAGTTCAACCCAATAAGTGTGGTGGTTGTAAATGACCATGGACGGTTTAAGTTTTGAGTTTAGAAAAAACTTTTGAGATAAACATATTATAAGGAAATTATGCTGAATATTTGCCATGAATAATTATGATTTCCATATGAAAACCGACACACATTTTAATATTGGACCATTCATTCCTTTCCTCATGAGCTATCTTAGATTATTCCCAAACAAAGATATTTTATGGCAAAAAATAATTAACTCAAGACCGATACAATCTAAATATAATATTGAGGTAGAATCTTTTAAGAGCTATTACTTAATTAAATAGTAAATCGCACATTAATTATATCACACATTTTTGTTAACAGAAACTATGCATGAAGAAAAGAGCAATAGCAAAGACTCTCTTGTGTTTTATTTCATTATAATTGTATACTGTATGATGAAAAAACTAAAATGTGTTATTATTATAAGACCTAATTAAACTATTACTGGAATTATTTTACTTGAATTGAAAATGGACTCACCATTGAGGGGTATCCAATACAATTCCTTATAAAAATGTGGATCATCAAGACCTCCCTTTTTTTCATAACACTCTATATCTGGAAACATGCCCATGACTTGTCCACTGCTAAAACCTGCTGTTATACATGCATGCATAATTGGCCATTGCTTCTTTATTGCTGGAATTTTTCAATAAAATTTAACTTAAATACAAAGGATATATATTTATAGGAAACAATTTCAAAAACCAAATTCAGTGTCATAGAAGGCACAATTCTTCTTGTATTGTGTTAGCAAATATCAAAATATGGATTATACATTATTATATACATGTACCCACCATCATTTACTGTGGTAATGCTCCAGAAAAATCACATGAATGAAAATTATACTTGGGTTAGATTTTGTGTATCAAAAAGTGAATGACTTACTTTGGATATATGGGATGTTTTATTTCCCTAGTGTGACTTCAATATAAACTTGTTTTTTATTTTAAACATATTATATAAACATTATTATTCCCCCTCTCTGATAGTTATTTCTCATATGATAAGTGACCCCTATACAATACGTTAATCTACACCTTGATACGGCTGCCCTTGCTACAGGTGAGGCAACATTCATGCCTCTTAATCTAGATGTCATGGTGTAACAAAAAGGTTGACCAAGGCTGCAAACGTTTTTTTAATTTCCTATTTCTCTAAACTTTCCTTGGTGAGGCTCCATACTACTCCCACTCTCTCCTTTTCAACCTAGTAAACAAATAGACCTGCTACAACAGTCCTCCATTGCTTCCCTTTTACCTCCAAGCAGGGGCTCCCAAAAGGTGCCCATCCACCACCAAAATCATTCACCGTAACTACTATTTTCCTCTCTCCCTCCCTCCTAGTTTACTGCAATCATGACTTGTAACCTCACCTGATGAATTTAATAAACCTAGGTCCTGCCCTATTGAGTGAAAATTTATGTGGAAAAACTAATTCATAGGTGTTCACTCCAATGTGAAGTAATTCCAAAAAGTTACAAGAATAAAATTATTATTTCCATTACAATTAACCTTAATATATTTCTTTGGTTCAATTCCCACCTACGTGTTTTCCTTCCCCATGAACTTGATTATTTCCTCTTTTTATTGCATTTTTTTAATGTTACCATTTGAGTATGTAACTGGTGTGTATTAAATAAAAATTGCTCTGATTGTTATTAGTTTGAAGATAATGCACATCAACTTGTGCAGCATTTTTGCTGCTCTTAGCTAAGAACACTAATTTTTATACATGCATGCTTTCATGTTACCCTGCAAGCCACCACTAGGGTAAATGGCCAGGAATGATTAGGCACCTGACTACTTTTGACACAAAACACTTTTCCCCCTGATTTCAGTTGGAAAATATTATTCTGTTTCATTTTCATATCTGGGAAATATGACATTCAAATTTATCTGTTCTACACTTTATCTGTAATATTATTTACATAATATCTCCTACCATAGAATGATACGGCTAATGCTACATTTCCAACACAATCGCTTAAGTGACATACTTCATATTTATGCAAAAGATTCAAACTGTAATTTAAAAATGCTCCATGTGTGATTCTCAACCCAGCTCCTCTAATAATTTTGATATGTCAATCAGTTGGTCATTACAACATTTTAGTAATATAGCTCCTCTATGCTGTTCATGATTTTGCAAAGCAATGAATCAAACTTCATGAGGATCCAAAATACAAGCAGCATAATCTGAATGTGGTCCTTCTAGTGAATGATAGCTTTCCTCTTCAACCTTGTTGTCGTATTTCACTGACACTTTTCTAATTAATCCATATTTTATTTTTACCTTGTCCACTTTTGCATGCTTACATGCATCCATGATTAGGGTGTGTGTCAGAGTGGATTATACACCAGTTTTTTTCCCTGTACACGTTTCACCCAGGATAGTTTGTGAGTGAGGGTAACACCTAAGCATTTATTTAAATCTACACTTTATATTTTGGTAATCCTGATGCAGTAGGCATTCAGGAGTGAACGAATCCTATTCCAAAAACTTATTACTATGCCTAGTTGAAGTTTAATTCTGATATCCCAGAGTTGGACCAACCTTGTAGAGTACTTAGGCCATCAGCTAACGCTAATTTTGCTCAAAATAACAGATTTCTCTGTAACCATTTCTTCAATGGCATTCTAACAACTAACTTTAACCATCGAGTCACGTCATTAATGTAAATAAGGAATCTTTTGGTAAATGCTGCTTTGAAATAATCATTCAAAGAATGACTGATAACGCAAAGATAAAAAAAGGACAAAATGATGGAAACTAGGTTACTCAACATTAATCTTCAAAAAATAGCACACAATGATTTTTACAAAGTTTGGAGGAAAAATTAAACATGTGGCCAATTCCACTAGAACAGTGTTTATTTACCAACCAAGATATCAGTGATAAATCTAATTATGATTCAAGCACTGCAACTTATTTTGCAGATGAGGAATAGGAGATGTGGAAGTTGGGAAGAAATTCCTGCTTTGTATGCAGTAGAAGCCAAGGAGCAACTATGTTGCAGCAATTTCTTTCCTTGAACTTATAAATGGCAGCAGTATTCATAATTGTGCACCATGGAAAATCTTATTTTTTTAGCTTCCCATCATGCTTAGTGTGATATGATATTCTTAACTGAATTTAGTAAGAATAAAATAGTTTTATTACCATTTTTCATGGATGCATAGTTCAAGTCGTCAGTCCTTTGTAAACCAGGGCCTATCCATTGGCGTAAATTATTGACAGTAATAGCAGTCACAGGAATTGGTTCACCATTCATTGTAGCCATAACATACTGTAAAAAAATTCATATGTGAAATAATTAAAAAATAATTTTCTTTTCCCCCAAATCAAAGTCCCACAAAATTCAGAAAAATATTTTTAGCTCTGCTTGCTAATTAAAGCCTTTTTACTTGCATATTTTTTGGCAACCATATGATATGACTCTCAAAATGACTGTCAGGAAAATTCAACTATTAGGTACAATTTTGACACTAAAAACAACTGTCCCCTTCATTCTCCTTGTGATTTAAGTATCTAACAGTTGATTTACTAAAACAGAAAATTGTGGGGACTATGAAACAAAAACAAAAGAGAAAGGATGCTGCAAAGGAAAAGAGTACTGAAATGTGAAAAATACATGGAAGTCAACAAAAATTTAAGTGTTACTTTATGATACTGAAGGAATGGCTTCAACAACCCAAATTACAGCTAATTAAACTTTTTAGTTAAAGATTTCCACTCAATTATGCAAAGCTTAATCATTCTACAAGCCACGATTATTACAATGTCCATCATGCATATTCTTGGCCCATGATAATGGTGTAATTACCTGCTATTGACTAAGAAGTTTACTTTATGCAATCATTAAAAACTCTAATGATAAATGATAAATCTTTATTTGCCCAGAAGACACTGACACAGTGTAATAGATACATCAGTTAAGTGCATAGGACATGTCATATTCATATAGATATTAGACAATGATAAAATTCAGAGTAGTATGATACAATAGTGTTAACCAAAAAGTGCATGTAATATATTCCAAATTCAATATGGTTATTTTTTCTCCATAAATTCCGTTACAGAGTAAAACTGTTCTTTCCTTAAAATTGTTATTAATTTCTTTTTGAACAGGACTGGATCCTTTACGTATTTAAAATCGTGAGGGAGCCTGTTTAGCACAAGGAGGCCCATTGATTTAGGCCCCAGAGATGTATTTAAAGTCCTGCAATAAGTTTGATGCAGATCTCTGCAGGCTCTGGTTTGGTGACAATTAACATTGTCATTTGTCATATAATTGGATATATTACTTTTAGCAAAAATGCTTAGGACATAAATGTAAATACATGGAACAGCCAGAATATTTAACCTCTTAAAGAAGGAAAGACAAGGTGCGTTGTAAAGAGCATTGCATATTAATCGCATTAAACATTTTTGAGCTTCAAAAATTGAATCAGAATGAGGGAAACAGAACCTCAGAACAGAATACTATAAATAATTTAAGAATAAAATTCACCGTAATAAATTGTAAGTAAGATATCAAGGCTTACAGATTTCCTAATACATCTAATGAGAAAGCAAATGGCATTCAATCTGCTACGGAGATTGCATATATGTTCATCCCATGATACATTTTTATTTAAAACAACTCCCAAAAACTTGGAACTAGAAATTTGGGGTATACACGTTTCCCCTAGGTCAATGGCCAATGAGGCAGGGGCTTTATTTTTATTGGAGAAATATATAAGTCCGGACTTGTCAGGGTTGAGTTTCAGAAAATTTTGTGAGCACCATTCTCAAAGAAGTTCGGAAACTCTAGATGCTGCCAAGGTCAACTTGTTTAACGATGGTGCTGATACAATTAATCCGTAAGTTATAATTCTATATTGACAAAATCAATGTTAAATATCATTCATCAGTTGATGTATAAGGTGTACAAGCAAATACTTCCTCCTTCTTAAAAATAATGCTCAGTTTTTCACTTTAAACCATGGTGTTCAAATCTTCACACATAAGTCGCAGTTAATTTCTTTGAACCATTATCTTGGAAATAACACCTATCTTGTGTGCCATCAAATGCAGTAAATTCTCTATTAAGTTTTTTATTTCATAGTTTGATATTCTGTCTCTTCTATAATTATTTTACAATGGCATTTCAGTCTCACATATTTTTATTGAGCTCTTCCATTCCTAATTGATACACCTCGTACAGCAATCTGTAAAAAACTCTAAATCTAAAAGGTAGAAATATTTCCACACTTGTTGGAATACCTTTACAGGCTGCATGGGTTGATCATTCTGAGCAAATGGTGGCATAACAGGAGTCCCATTTGCTACATGCTTATGACAATGTTTCATTTCCTTTGAAAACGGATATCCCATGTGCAGCTCTAAAATACCCACAGTTCCATCTCCTGAGGCTGTCACTAACAAGGAGCATTTTCCTTTTCCACTTATGTTCAAAGAGCAATCTTGGGGCCTCTGAAAATCAGTGTCATTATATATATCAACCAAATATTATCAGTAAGGACAATAAAATTTTTTCAAAACACTTCAAAGGAATATTTCATTAAATATACATTTTAAGGAAATGGTTATGAGCGTACTTACCCTATTATTACTTGGAACCCATTGCATATCATAGATCTCACCAAGATGGGAATGCACTTCACATGATTCAATTGCTACATAAGCAACAGGGGGTGGCTTATAGGTCCATGGCACTATTTCACTCTGTGTTAGAAAGTTAATCATGAAATAATAAGTGACAATCAACATTCTCTGATCAACTGCATATAATTAATTAACAGATCATGATTGATGCAAAAGAAAATGGAATCAGTATTCATGCTAAGAATTCTTACACAAGATATTGATGCCATATGATCAATGTACACAGATGTAGGGACATCATAGCTACTCATATCCCACAAAAATATTTGGCCATCGTTATTAGCTCCGGCAAGAAGAGTTGGGTAGTCTGGATTATACTGCAGGAGGCTAATTTCACAGTCCCATTTAATTATCCTCTGGAAAACAAATATTAAGAAAATTAACATTTATTGGAAAAAATATATCGAAACAAAAAGGGTTAATTCATGAAAAAGTGGAATTCAAGGAATAAAACATGAGATTGCCATATCCTTAAAACCCTGAATTCAGCATTTAGGTCTACTTGCTGTCAAGTAGTTGATATCATATCAATTGAATATTAGGTGTTCCTTCAGTCTAGCTGCGAGGAGATCATTTAATTTTTGATTGACTGATATCATTTTAATCAGGTAACCTCAAATTCAAGAGTATTAATTATGGAAGAAGGTCATAAAAGTGGTCTGTGAAGGCTTTCTTTGTGATCTAAAAAGGAGGAATAATAGGAATCATTTGATATAATGACTGAAAACATGGAATGGTAATTTATAGTAGAGATAGGCAACCTTTAAAAAATAGATAAAAAATCTTTAAAAGAAACAACAGTAAGTTTCATTTACCATTGGAAAAAAAAGAAACATGATGGAAAAAGCTTTACAAGGATTGGGGAGGGTACAAATACAGGGTTAAAAAAGGCATCTATAGAATAATTAAAGAACTGTGAGGAATTGAGAAACGAACATCCATGCAAACTTTTGAGTTATCATGGGAATATTTGTAATTGAATGAAAATAGATTCAGGCAGGTGAAGAGAATTAATGCTGAGTTAAAAATATTACACCACTAAATTTTTGAAGTAGAAAGGAAAAATAACATTAAGTGGGTTCAAGCATTGCATAGCAAGACTGAAAAGATGACCAAGGGAATGGAAATAAGAAGGTGGATAAAATTCCTGCTCAAGTATTCATGAGTTTGCGAAAAAGTATTAGGAATAGTTAATATAGGATCTCTTATACTATTATTGAGAATGAATATAGTTGTTCAAACGGCATAAGTTCTCAACCCATGGAAAAAGCAGCACCATTTGATAAATAAGGTAAGGTAATCTAGTGGTTAATATAGGTTCTTGGAGGGACACAACTATTAAATACATATTTTGTGACCCCTAACACAAGACAATCCAACAACCTACACTAAATCCCGTCCCTCTTCATCTCTGTGTACTTCCTTCCTCCCCTCGTCCTGTCCAACATCCCTATCGTGTTCCTGCCCTTTCTCCTTTGCTTAACATTTTGCTCTCTATTACAGTTTTTAACATCCCACTGCCAATCAAATGGCCTTCATATCCATTTTTCCTGCCTACATAAGATCTCTACCAAAGAATCCCTCTCCTCGCCCACCATCTCTAGTACCTCCTCATTTCTTTTCCTTTCCCTCCATTAAAGAAAGGTCTGGAGGTATGAATCAAAGAATAAATTTCCCTAAATAATAAACAAAATTATCAAAATTATATAATATGAGTCAATATTTAACTCTTTTTCATTTAGAAATATTAATAATACCACCACAATACCCTTAATAAATTACGGATACTAGAAAATTAAAGTCTATTGAATATCATACAATTCAGTATACCATACCTACTTTACACTAAAATTTATGGCATCCATATTTTGCCAGCTCACATTCTCTAAACCTGGCAATATTCTAACAATACAACAATTCTGGCAATACAAGAAACCTTTAAAATTAAGACATACTGAATGAAAATGAAAGCCGTTAGTTATGTCAAAGGCAAATAGGAATATTTGGTATTTAACAGATCCATGGAAAAGAGAGAGTATTCAAACAATTGTTACCGTTGGATGTGGCTCCTTTTCTAATTTCCACTCAATGATTTCATAACCAGGAGTAGATTCAAATTTCATATCTTCTTCAATAAAATGTTCTTCTTCACTTATTCCAAAATTCTCATCTTCTGAAAAATCACTCTTTGGGGAATGTACACTTTCAGACCGAAAAGTCATAAATAATAAATCTTCCCAAAATTCAGAAACATCTTCGTCATTTAAAGTTTTCCTTTTTTCTTGTATGTCTTTTAATGAACTGCTGTCATCTGAAGAAACTTCCTCTTCAGATGAATCGCTCCCTTTGTCTGAAACCTCCAGATTACCCAAAACATTCCAGTTTTGTGGCAGGCCCCAAATGTCTGGATTGTTTCGTTCTTCTAAAATGTCATTAACCATCACAGGCATCAAATCAGCATATGCTTCACCATCTGGGGCTGGGGCACCATCTGCAGGAGTAACACCCACAAATCCTTCCAAATTCAGATCAGCAACACCCACCGCAGTCATAACAGATTTCGGACTCACAACATAGGTAGGGACCACAACAGATTCACCACCCTCAGCATATTCACCTACCAAAGCAGATTCAGTACCTATAGCAGTGGGAGGGGTCACAACAGATTTCAAACTCACAACTAAGGTAGCCGCCACAACCGAATCACCATCCTCAGCAGATTCATCTACTAAATCACATATTCCATCAAACGCTTTACTAGGCATGGCAGTTTTAATGTCTCTGAGAGCTTCATCAGCCTCAGTTACTCCTTCCAAGGTAGTTTCTTCTCCCACAACCGAAACATCATCAGGCAAAGCAATTCCAGCTGTTGCAGCTTCTTTTTCCATTACTGCACCACCACTCAAACTTATAAATAATTTATCAATTTCACTAGAATCCAAGGAATCTATGTCATAATCAGAGTCCGTATCATCCAATCCAATGCCAATTTTATCTTTATATTCCACTTCAGCATCACTAGATATATTATCATTGTCCATAACAAGGGCCAATGAGAAATCATTAATATCCACCCCTGTGTCACTTAGGACACTTTCCTCCCCCACATGAGAAAAAGTTTTGTCTTCACTGATATCATAATTGAACACTTTATCACATATAATACATTCATAGCATCTTTCCACAGAATCTTTTTCAGTTGCTTCATCTTCATTTTCACTCAGGTCTAGGGGACAAACATCTTCAAACTTGCGTTCCCTTATATCGCCTATGCAATGTCTCAACCACAGTTCACCATAATCTGAAATAAAGAAGTACATACATTTCATGTATTTATGACTAAAACAAGCATGTATATAAAATTAGATAAATATCAATATGTGAGTGATTGTTTGGATCTTCCCTTTGTCAAAGATTCTCTTTTCCTAGCGCTATTCTTCTTTATATTTTCATTCTACTTTGACCGTGTCGCTGCTATTTTTTTATAAACTAAATATTCTCCCCCTGATTTAATGCTTAGCTTAGCCTTTATCTTTCTGGAAAATGGCATAACCTTTGATTTAATATAATTAATATCATCCAATATCTATCACCCTTAACCTTCAATTCCCTCAGAAATGCTTGGCACTCCTCTGCTGACTGAAAAACTAATCCTTGGTCATTAGGAAACCTAACCGACCTTATAAATTCTCCTCTGACCTTCATTCCTACCTCCAGTCCTTCCCAAGCCTGTTTAATCATTTCCTCAACATATACGTTGAACAGCACTAGTTATAATGGGCAACCCTGCCTTACACCTCTTTCTGAAAGTGCCCATCCAGACTCTAAATTCCCCTCTCAGACCTGAGTAGTCTAAGAAATGTTCAGGTGTCCGAGTAGTCTCCTGTCCCTCTTATTCATTCCTTTATTCTGCAAAGGGCACATTCATTTTTCCCAACTAACTGAATCAAATGCAAATTTTAATCTATAACACAGGAAAATAAGTCTTGATTGTATTCTATATTCCTCTCGATCAGTGATCTAATTATTAAAATGGCATATTGCGTACCCCTCCTCTTCCTAAACCCAAACTGATGATCCCCTAAGTAATCATTTGCCTGACTCTCTATCCTTCTATTGATGATCCCGAGAAATTTTTTAGCTGGGTGGTTTACCAAGCTTATTATTCGCTAATCTTCACATATTGTAGCCTTTAGCTATTTCACAAAAGAACTAACACTGATTTCAGAAAATCTTCAGGCCATATTCCATCCTCATAGACACCACGAATCAACCCATTTAGAGTCCTCTTCCCATATTATCCTCAAAATTTCAACACTTCCACAAGAATTTTCCCACCCCCACGGCCTTATTTGCTTATATCTCCTTTAGTGGCCTTTCTATTTCATCATCGAGTATGCCTGGACCTAAGATATCTTTTACTAGGTCATGTTCTCTTTCAATGTCTAATCTTGTCGGCCTATGTTCTCTACCATACAGTGTTTCTAAACATTCCTGCCATTTCTCTTGTGTTTTTTCTGGGTCAATTATTATCTCACCCAAATTATCTTTAAGTGTTAGTAGAGATCATGCCTTCTCACTTCCTGATAATAAATTAACCATGCTGTATAGTGCACCAATTTGTCCTTCCTCAGTAATTTTTTGTAGATATATATATATATATATATATATATATATATATATATATATATATATATATATATATATATATATATATATGATTTCGTCGAAGAAAACGGAAGTATTGAATAAAAAACTTAGACAGTAATACACAGCACGAGAACACATAAAAAGAATATTCTCAATAATATCTTGATAATTTTGACTGACTCGAACTCCATCTTCTTCAGAAGAATAGATATGACTCTTATCTGAGGATATGAAATTTTATTTTATTTTGATTTATCTGAAGATATGAGTCATATCTTATTTTCCTTCTTAGAAAACTTAGACCAGAAACTTATTGAAGGTGTTTTAAAAACCATAGCCCAATTTAGAATTAGATATTCCTAGGTAAGGACAGAAATCAAACCATTCAACCAGGGGAAATAAGCATTAAGCTTTTCACTGAGCTTCCTCTCACCTTGAGTTTTTACTGGTGGTGACAGCACATCTGGGGCTGGGCCTTTATGAGTTGCAGTGAAGTCATCACATCTAATCTGATTCTGGTCAGTAACATCATTTCCAGAATCTTCTCCTACCAAAGGAATGTCTCCAAAGTCAGCAGGTATATCTTCTACAACATAAGTAGTGGTTATCAAACATTTAGATGTTTTAACACTTGGCACAACAGCTAGAGATACATCTACTGAATCATTGATTCCATCTACTGCTTTACTAGGAATCGGAATTTCAATTCCTCTAGGAGCTTCATCAGCCTCAGTTACTCCTTCCGAGGCAGTTTCTTCCTCCACAGCCAAAACATCTTCAGGCAAAGCAATTCCAGCTGTTTCAACTTTTTTTTCCATTACTGCACCGCCACTCAAACTCATAAATAATGTAACAATTTCATTAGAATCCAAGGAATCTATGTCATAATTAGAGTCCATATCATCCAATCCAATGCCAATTTTACCTTTATATTCTACTTCAGCATCACTAGATATATTATCATTGTCCATAACAAGGGCCAATGAGAAATCTTTAATATCCACCCCTGTGTCATTTAGGACACATTCATCGCCCACATGAGAAAATTTTTTGTCTTCACTGATATCATAATTGAACACTTTATCACATATAATACATTCATAGCAGCTTTCCACAGAATCTTTTTCAGTTGCTTCATCTTCATTTTCACTCAGGTCTAGGGGACAAATATCTTCAAACTTGCGTTCCGTTATATCGCCTATGCATGGTCTCAACCACAGTTCACCATAATCTGAAATAAAGAAGTACATACATTTCATGTATTTAAGACCAAACACAAGCATGTATATAAAATTAGATAAATATATAAATATGTGAGTGATTGTTTGGATCTTCCCTTTGTCAAATTTCTCTTTTCCTAGTGCTATTCTTCTCCTTATTTCCGTCCTATTTTGACCGTGTCGTTGCTTTTTTTTATAAATTAATTTTCTCCCCCTGATTTAATGCTTAGCTTAGCCTTTTTCTTTCTGGAAAATGGCATAACCTTTGATTTAATATAATTATTATCATCCTATATCTATCACCCTTAACCTTCAATTCGCTCAGAAATGCTTGGCACCCCTTGGCTGACTGAAAAACTAATGCTTGGTCATTAGGAAACCTAATCGACCTTATAAATTCCCCACTTACCTTCATTCCTACCTCCAGTCCTTCCCAAGCCTGTTTAATCATTTCCTCAACATATACGTTGAACAGCACTAGTTATAATGGGCAACCCTGCATTACACCTCTTTCTGACAGTGCCCATCCAGACTCTAAATTCCCCTCTCAGACCTGAGTAGTCTAAGAAATGTTCAGGTGTCGGAGTAGTGTCCTGTCCCTTTTATTCATTCCTTTATTCTGCAAAGGGCGCATTCATTTTTCCCAACTATCTGAATCAAATGCAAATTTTAATCTATAACACAGGAAAATAAGTCTTGATTGTGTTCTATATTCCTCTCGATCAGTGATCTCATTATTAAAATGGCATATTGCGTACCCCTCCTCTTCCTAAACCCAAACTGATGATCCCCTAAGTAATCATTTGCCTGACTCTCTATCCTTCTATTGATGATCCCGAGAAATTTTTTAGCTGTGTGGTTTACCAAGCTTATTGTTCGCTAATCTTCACATATTGTAGCCTTTACCTATTTCAGAAAAGAACTAACACTGATTTCAGAAAATCTTCAGGCCATATTCCATCCTCATAGACACCACGAATCAACCCATTTAGAGTCCTCTTCCCATATTATCCTCAACATTTCAACACTTCCACAAGAATTTTCCCACCCTCACGGCCTTATTTGCTTATATCTCCTTTAGTGGCCTTTCTATTTCATCATCGAGTATGCCTGGACCTAACATATCTTTTACTAGGTCATGTTCTCTTTCAATGTCTAATCTTGTCGGCCTATGTTCTCTACCATACAGTGTTTCTAAACATTCCTGCCATTTCTCTTATGTTTTTTCTGGGTCAACTATTATCTCACCCAAATTATCTTTAAGTGTTAGTAGAGATCATGCCTTCTCACTTCCTGATAATAAATTAACCATGCTGTATAGTGCACCAATTTTTCTTTCCTCAGTAATTTTATGTAGATATATATATATATATATATATATATATATATATATATATATATATATATATGATTTCGTCGAAGAAAACGGAAGTATTGAATAAAAATCTTAGACAGTAACACACAGCATGAGAACACATAAAAAGAATATTCTCAATAATATCTTGATAATTTTGACTGACTCGAACTCCATCTTATTCGGAAGAATAGATATGACTCTTATCTGAGGATTTGAGATTTTATTTTATTTTGATTTATCTGAAGATATGAGTCATATCTTATTTTCCTTCTAAGAAAACTTAGACCAGAAACTTATTGCAGGTGTTTTAAAAACCATAGCCCAATTTAGAATTAGATATTCCTAGGTAAGGACAGAAATCAAACCATTCAACCAGGGGAAATAAGCATTAAGCTTTTCACTGAGCTTCCTCTCACCTTGAGTTTTTACTGGTGGTGATAGCACATCTAGGGCTGGGCCGTTATGAGTTGCAGTGAAGTCATCACATCTAATCTGATTCTGGTCAGTAACATCATTTCCAGAATCTTCTCCAACCAAAGGAATGTCTCCAAAGTCAGCAGGTATATCTTCTACAACATAAGTAGTGGTTATCAAACATTTAGATGTTTTAACACTTGGCACAACAGCTAGAGATACATCTACTGAATCATTGATTCCATCTACTGCTTTACTAGGAATCGGAATTTTAATTCCTCTAGGAGCTTCATCAGCCTCAGTTACTCCTTCCGAGGCAGTTTCTTCCTCCACAGCCAAAACATCTTCAGGCAAAGCAATTCCAGCTGTTTCAACTTTTTTTTCCATTACTGCACCGCCACTCAAACTCATAAATAATGTAACAATTTCATTAGAATCCAAGGAATCTATGTCATAATTAGAGTCCATATCATCCAATCCAATGCCAATTTTACCTTTATATTCTACTTCAGCATCACTAGATATATTATCATTGTCCATAACAAGGGCCAATGAGAAATCTTTAATATCCACCCCTGTGTCATTTAGGACACATTCATCGCCCACATGAGAAAATTTTTTGTCTTCACTGATATCATAATTGAACACTTTATCACATATAATACATTCATAGCAGCTTTCCACAGAATCTTTTTCAGTTGCTTCATCTTCATTTTCACTCAGGTCTAGGGGACAAACATCTTCAAACTTGCGTTCCGTTATATCGCCTATGCATGGTCTCAACCACAGTTCACCATAATCTGAAATAAAGAAGTACATACATTTCATGTATTTAAGACCAAACACAAGCATGTATATAAAATTAGATAAATATATAAATATGTGAGTGATTGTTTGGATCTTCCCTTTGTCAAATTTCTCTTTTCCTAGTGCTATTCTTCTCCTTATTTCCGTCCTATTTTGACCGTGTCGTTGCTTTTTTTTATAAATTAATTTTCTCCCCCTGATTTAATGCTTAGCTTAGCCTTTTTCTTTCTGGAAAATGGCATAACCTTTGATTTAATATAATTATTATCATCCTATATCTATCACCCTTAACCTTCAATTCGCTCAGAAATGCTTGGCACCCCTTGGCTGACTGAAAAACTAATGCTTGGTCATTAGGAAACCTAATCGACCTTATAAATTCCCCACTTACCTTCATTCCTACCTCCAGTCCTTCCCAAGCCTGTTTAATCATTTCCTCAACATATACGTTGAACAGCACTAGTTATAATGGGCAACCCTGCATTACACCTCTTTCTGACAGTGCCCATCCAGACTCTAAATTCCCCTCTCAGACCTGAGTAGTCTAAGAAATGTTCAGGTGTCGGAGTAGTGTCCTGTCCCTTTTATTCATTCCTTTATTCTGCAAAGGGCGCATTCATTTTTCCCAACTATCTGAATCAAATGCAAATTTTAATCTATAACACAGGAAAATAAGTCTTGATTGTATTCTATATTCCTCTCGATCAGTGATCTCATTATTAAAATGGCATATTGCGTACCCCTCCTCTTCCTAAACCCAAACTGATGATCCCCTAAGTAATCATTTGCCTGACTCTCTATCCTTCTATTGATGATCCCGAGAAATTTTTTAGCTGTGTGGTTTACCAAGCTTATTGTTCGCTAATCTTCACATATTGTAGCCTTTACCTATTTCAGAAAAGAACTAACACTGATTTCAGAAAATCTTCAGGCCATATTCCATCCTCATAGACACCACGAATCAACCCATTTAGAGTCCTCTTCCCATATTATCCTCAACATTTCAACACTTCCACAAGAATTTTCCCACCCTCACGGCCTTATTTGCTTATATCTCCTTTAGTGGCCTTTCTATTTCATCATCGAGTATGCCTGGACCTAACATATCTTTTACTAGGTCATGTTCTCTTTCAATGTCTAATCTTGTCGGCCTATGTTCTCTACCATACAGTGTTTCTAAACATTCCTGCCATTTCTCTTATGTTTTTTCTGGGTCAACTATTATCTCACCCAAATTATCTTTAAGTGTTAGTAGAGATCATGCCTTCTCACTTCCTGATAATAAATTAACCATGCTGTATAGTGCACCAATTTTTCTTTCCTCAGTAATTTTATGTAGATATATATATATATATATATATATATATATATATATATATATATATATATATATGATTTCGTCGAAGAAAACGGAAGTATTGAATAAAAATCTTAGACAGTAACACACAGCATGAGAACACATAAAAAGAATATTCTCAATAATATCTTGATAATTTTGACTGACTCGAACTCCATCTTATTCGGAAGAATAGATATGACTCTTATCTGAGGATTTGAGATTTTATTTTATTTTGATTTATCTGAAGATATGAGTCATATCTTATTTTCCTTCTAAGAAAACTTAGACCAGAAACTTATTGCAGGTGTTTTAAAAACCATAGCCCAATTTAGAATTAGATATTCCTAGGTAAGGACAGAAATCAAACCATTCAACCAGGGGAAATAAGCATTAAGCTTTTCACTGAGCTTCCTCTCACCTTGAGTTTTTACTGGTGGTGATAGCACATCTAGGGCTGGGCCGTTATGAGTTGCAGTGAAGTCATCACATCTAATCTGATTCTGGTCAGTAACATCATTTCCAGAATCTTCTCCAACCAAAGGAATGTCTCCAAAGTCAGCAGGTATATCTTCTACAACATAAGTAGTGGTTATCAAACATTTAGATGTTTTAACACTTGGCACAACAGCTAGAGATACATCTACTGAATCATTGATTCCATCTACTGCTTTACTAGGAATCGGAATTTTAATTCCTCTAGGAGCTTCATCAGCCTCAGTTACTCCTTCCGAGGCAGTTTCTTCCTCCACAGCCAAAACATCTTCAGGCAAAGCAATTCCAGCTGTTTCAACTTTTTTTTCCATTACTGCACCGCCACTCAAACTCATAAATAATGTAACAATTTCATTAGAATCCAAGGAATCTATGTCATAATTAGAGTCCATATCATCCAATCCAATGCCAATTTTACCTTTATATTCTACTTCAGCATCACTAGATATATTATCATTGTCCATAACAAGGGCCAATGAGAAATCTTTAATATCCACCCCTGTGTCATTTAGGACACATTCATCGCCCACATGAGAAAATTTTTTGTCTTCACTGATATCATAATTGAACACTTTATCACATATAATACATTCATAGCAGCTTTCCACAGAATCTTTTTCAGTTGCTTCATCTTCATTTTCACTCAGGTCTAGGGGACAAACATCTTCAAACTTGCGTTCCGTTATATCGCCTATGCATGGTCTCAACCACAGTTCACCATAATCTGAAATAAAGAAGTACATACATTTCATGTATTTAAGACCAAACACAAGCATGTATATAAAATTAGATAAATATATAAATATGTGAGTGATTGTTTGGATCTTCCCTTTGTCAAATTTCTCTTTTCCTAGTGCTATTCTTCTCCTTATTTCCGTCCTATTTTGACCGTGTCGTTGCTATTTTTTTATAAACTAAATTTTCTCCCCCTGATTTAATGCTTAACTTAGCCTTTTTCTTTCTGGAAAATGGCATAACATTTGATTTAATATAATTATTATCATCCTATATCTATCACCCTTAACTTTCAATTCGCTCAGAAATGCTTGGCACCCCTTCGCTGACTGAAAAACTAATGCTTGGTCATTGGGAAACCTAATCGACCTTATAAATTCCCCACTGACCTTCATTCCTACCTCCAGTCCTTCCCAAGCCTGTTTAATCATTTCCTCAACATATACGTTGAACAGCACTAGTTATAATGGGCAACCCTGCCTTACACATCTTTCTGACAGTGCCCATCCAGACTCTAAATTCCCCTCTCAGACCTGAGTAGTCTAAGAAATGTTCAGGTGTCCGAGTAGTCTCCTGTCCCTCTTATTCATTCCTTTATTCTGCCAAGGGCGCATTCATTTTTCCCAACTAACTGAATCAAATGCAAATTTTAATCTATAACCCAGGAAAATAAGTCTTGATTGTATTCTATATTCCTATCGATCAGTGATCTAATTATTAAAATGGCATATTGCGTACCCCTCCTCTTCCTATACCCAAACTGATGATCCCCTAAGTAATCATTTGCCTGACTCTCTATCCTTCTATTGATGATCCCGAGACATTTTTTAGCTGGGTGGTTTACCAAGCTTATTGTTCGCTAATCTTCACATATTGTAGCCTTTACCTATTTCAGAAAAGAACTAACACTGATTTCAGAAACTCTTCAGGCCATATTCCATCCTCATAGACAACACGAATCAACCCATTTAGAGTCCTCTTCCCATATTATCCTCAACATTTCAACACTTCCACAAGAATTTTCCCACCCCCACGGCCTTATTTGCTTATATCTCCTTTAGTGGCCTTTCTATTTCATCATCGAGTATGCCTGGACCTAAGATATCTTTTACTAGGTCATGTTCTCATTCAATGTCTAATCTTGTCGGCCTATGTTCTCTACCATACAGTGTTTTTAAACATTCCTGCCATTTCTCTTGTGTTTTTTCTGGGTCAATTATTATCTCACCCAAATTATCTTTAAGTGTTAGTAGAGATCATGCCTTCTCACTTCCTGATAATAAATTAACCATGCTGTATAGTGCACCAATTTGTCCTTCCTCAGTAATTTTTTGTAGATATATATATATATATATATATATATATATATATATATATATATATATATATATATATATATATATATATATATACATTCAAACACGAAATACCGCCATATGGCGAATAAATATTCATTCAAATTGAAATAGAGATAAGGAAAATGGTAAAGGAACACATATAAAGGACAAACACAACAGAGGTGGGGATGGCGGATGTGAGCAGATCACGAATGTAAAAATATTTTCCTCGACCGGGACTTGAACACCGGATCTCTCCACTTGCCGGGCGGATGCTCTAAACCACCTGAGCTATCGAGGAAGAGCACTTTTACATTGAAATCTGCGATCTTATAAAGCGCCAAAGTGCTCCGAATCATTGCCCAGAAGATGGCGTTAGGGAGCTGTTACACCCACCAAAGGAGAAATTGACAAACACAAGAGGAGAATGCACAGTAGGTTAGCAAGCATACAACATCATAAAGGATAGGAACGGTGCGTTTCATGGCACGCATAGCCAGAAGAAGAGACGAGCCACATTGGCCAAATACACATTCAAACACGAAATACCGCCATATGGCGAATAAATATTCATTCAAATTGAAATAGAGATAAGGAAAATGGTAAAGGAACACATATAAAGGACAAACACAACAGAGGTGGGGATGGCGGATGTGAACAGATCACGAATGTAAAAATATTTTCCTCGACCGGGACTTGAACACCGGATCTCTCCACTTGCCGGGCGGATGCTCTAAACCACCTGAGCTATCGTGGAAGAGCACTTTTTAATTGAAATCTGCGATCTTATAAAGCGCCAAAGTGCTCCGAATCATTGCCCAGAAGATGGCGTTAGGGAGCTGTTACACCCACCAAAGGAGAAATTGACAAACACAAGAGGAGAATGGACAGTAGGTTAGCAAGCATACAACATCATAAAGGATAGGAACGGTGCGTTTCATGGCACGCATAGCCAGAAGAAGAGACGAGCCACATTGGCCAAATACACATTCAAACACGAAATACCGCCATATGGCGAATAAATATTCATTCAAATTGAAATAGAGATAAGAAAAATGGTAAAGGAACACATATAAAGGACAAACACAACAGAGGTGGGGATGGCGGATGTGAGCAGATCACGAATGTAAAAATATTTTCCTCGACCGGGACTTGAACACCGGATCTCTCCACTTGCCGGGCGGATGCTCTAAACCACCTGAGCTATCGAGGAAGAGCACTTTTACATTGAAATCTGCGATCTTATAAAGCGCCAAAGTGCTCCGAATCATTGCCCAGAAGATGGCGTTAGGGAGCTGTTACACCCACCAAAGGAGAAATTGACAAACACAAGAGGAGAATGGACAGCCGTCCATTCCTGCCAGCTGTTGATTCCATCTAGCCAGCATTCGACAGCTGTCCATTCTCCTCTTGTGTTTGTCAATTTCTCCTTTGGTGGGTGTAACAGCTCCCTAACGCCATCTTCTGGGCAATGATTCGGAGCACTTTGGCGCTTTATAAGATCGCAGATTTCAATGTAAAAGTGCTCTTCCTCGATAGCTCAGGTGGTTTAGAGCATCCGCCCGGCAAGTGGAGAGATCCGGTGTTCAAGTCCCGGTCGAGGAAAATATTTTTACATTCGTGATCTGCTCACATCCGCCATCCCCACCTCTGTTGTGTTTGTCCTTTATATGTGTTCCTTTACCATTTTCCTTATCTCTATTTCAATTTGAATGAATATATATATATATATATATATATATATATATATATATATATATATATATATATATATATATATATATATATATATATATATATATATATGATTTCGTCGAAGAAAACGGAAGTATTGAATAAAAAACTTAGACAGTAACACACAGCATGAGAACACATAAAAAGAATATTCTCAATAATATCTTGATAATTTTGACTGACTCGAACTCCATCTTCTTCAGAAGAATAGATATGACTCTTATCTGAGGATTTGAAATTTTATTTTATTTTGATTTATCTGAAGATATGAGTCATATCTTATTTTCCTTCTTAGAAAACTTAGACCAGAAACTTATTGAAGGTGTTTTAAAAACCATAGCCCAATTTAGAATTAGATATTCCTAGGTAAGGACAGAAATCAAACCATTCAACCAGGGGAAATAAGCATTAAGCTTTTCACTGAGCTTCCTCTCACCTTGAGTTTTTACTGGTGGTGACAGCACATCTGGGGCTGGGCCTTTATGAGTTGCAGTGAAGTCATCACATCTAATCTGATTCTGGTCAGTAACATCATTTCCAGAATCTTCTCCAACCAAAGGAATGTCTCCAAAGCCAGCAGGTATATCTTCTACAACATAAGTAGTGGTTATCAAACATTTAGATGTTTTAACACTTGGCACAACAGCTAGAGATACATCTACTGAATCATTGATTCCATCTACTGCTTTACTAGGAATCGGAATTTCAATTCCTCTAGGAGCTTCATCAGCCTCAGTTACTCCTTCCGAGGCAGTTTCTTCCTCCACAGCCAAAACATCTTCAGGCAAAGCAATTCCAGCTGTTTCAACTTTTTTTTCCATTACTGCACCGCCACTCAAACTCATAAATAATGTAACAATTTCATTAGAATCCAAGGAATCTATGTCATAATCAGAGTCCATATCATCCAATCCAATGCCAATTTTACCTTTATATTCTACTTCAGCATCACCAGATATATTATCATTGTCCATAACAAGGGCCAATGAGAAATCTTTAATATCCACCCCAGTGTAATTTAGGACACATTCATCGCCCACATGAGAAAATGTCTTGTCTTCACTGATATCATAATTGAACACTTTATCACATATAATACATTCATAGCAGCTTTCCACAGAATCTTTTTCAGTTGCTTCATCTTCATTTTCACTCAGGTCTAGGGGACAAATATCTTCAAACTTGCGTTCCGTTATATCGCCTATGCAGGGTCTGAACCACAGTTCACCATAATCTGAAATAAAGAAGTACATACATTTCATGTATTTAAGACCAAACACAAGCATGTATATAAAATTAGATAAATATAAATATGTGAGTGATTGTTTGGATATTCCCTTTGTCAAATTTCTCTTTTCCTAGTGCTATTCTTCTCCTTATTTCCGTCCTATTTTGACCGTGTCGTTGCTTTTTTTTATAAATTAATTTTCTCCCCCTGATTTAATGCTTAGCTTAGCCTTTTTCTTTCTGGAAAATGGCATAACCTTTGATATATATAATTATTATCATCCTATATCTATCGCCCTTAACCTTCAATTCGCTCAGAAATGCTTGGCACCCCTTGGCTGACTGAAAAACTAATGCTTGGTCATTAGGAAACCTAATCGACCTTATAAATTCCCCACTTACCTTCATTCCTACCTCCAGTCCTTCCCAAGCCTGTTTAATCATTTCCTCAACATATACGTTGAACAGCACTAGTTATAATGGGCAACCCTGCATTACACCTCTTTCTGACAGTGCCCATCCAGACTCTAAATTCCCCTCTCAGACCTATGTAGTCTAAGAAATGTTCAGGTGTCGGAGTAGTGTCCTGTCCCTTTTATTCATTCCTTTATTCTGCAAAGGGCTCATTCACTTTTCCCAACTATCTGAATCAAATGCAAATTTTAATCTATAACACAGGAAAATAAGTCTTGATTGTATTCTATATTCCTCTCGAACAGTGATCTCATTATTAAAATGGCATATTGCGTACCCCTCCTCTTCCTAAACCCAAACTGATGATCCCCTAAGTAATCATTTGCCTGACTCTCTATCCTTCTATTGATGATCCCGAGAAATTTTTTAGCTGTGTGGTTTACCAAGCTTATTGTTCGCTAATCTTCACATATTGTAGCCTTTACCTATTTCAGAAAAGAACTAACACTGATTTCAGAAAATCTTCAGGCCATATTCCATCCTCATAGACACCACGAATCAACCCATTTAGAGTCCTCTTCCCATATTATACTCAACATTTCAACACATCCTCAAGAATTTTCCCACCCCCACGGCCTTATTTGCTTTTATCTCCTTTAGTGGCCTTTCTATTTCATCATCGAGTATGCCTGGACCTAAGATATCTTTTACTAGGTCATGTTCTCTTTCAATGTCTAATCTTGTCGGCCTATGTTCTCTACCATACAGTGTTTCTAAACATTCCTGCCATTTCTCTTGTGTTTTTTCTGGGTCAACTATTATCTCACCGAAATTATCTTTAAGTGTTAGCAGAGATCATGCCTTCTCACTTCCTGATAATAAATTAACCATGCTGTATAGTGCACCAATTTGTCCTTCCTCAGTAATTTTTTGTAGATATATATATATATATATATATGATTTCGTGGAAGAAAACCGAAGTATTGAATAAAAAACTTAGACAGTAACACACAGCATGAGAACACATAAAAAGAATATTCTCAATAATATCTTGATAATTTTGACTGACTCGAACTCCATCTTATTCGGAAGAATAGATATGACTCTTATCTGAGGATTTGAGAATTTATTTTATTTTGATTTATCTGAAGATATGAGTCATATCTTATTTTCCTTCTTAGAAAACTTAGACCAGAAACTTATTGAAGGTGTTTTAAAAACCATAGCCCAATTTAGAATTAGATATTCCTAGGTAAGGAGAGAAATCAAACCATTCAACCAGGGGAAATAAGCATTAAGCTTTTCACTGAGCTTCCTCTCACCTTGAGTTTTTACTGGTGGTGTCAGCACATCTGGAGCTTGGCCGTTATGAGTTGCAGTGAAGTCATCACATCTAATCTGATTCTGGTCAGTAACATCATTTCCAGAATCTTCTCCAAACAAAGGAATGTCTCCAAAGTCAGCAGGTATATCTTCTACAACATAAGTAGTGGGTATCAAACATTTAGATGTTTTAACACTTGGCAGAACAGCTAGAGATACATCTACTGAATCATTGATACCATCTACTGCTTTACTAGGAATCGGAATTTTAATTCCTCTAGGAGCTTCATCAGCCTCATTTACTCCTTCCGAGGAAGTTTCTTCTCCCACAGCCAAAACGTCTTCAGGCAAAGCAATTCCAGCTGTTTCAACTTTTTTTTCCATTACTGCACCGCCACTCAAACTCATAAATAATGTAACAATTTCATTAGAATCGAAGGAATCTATGTCATAATCAGAGTCCATATCATCCAATTCAATGCCAATTTTACCTTTATATTCTACTTCAGCATCACTAGATATATTATCATTGTCCATAACAAGGGCCAATGAGAAATCTTTACTATCCACCCCTGTGTCATTTAGGACACATTCATCGCCCACATGAGAAAATGTTTTGTCTTCACTGATATCATAATTGAACACTTTATCACATATTATACATTCATAGCAGCTTTCTACAGAATCTTTTTCAGTTGCTTCATCTTTATTTTCACTCAGGTCTAGGGGACAAACATCTTCAAACTTGCGTTCCGTTATATCCCCTATGCAGGGTCTCAACCACAGTTCACCATAATCTGAAATAAAGAAGTACATACATTTCATGTATTTAAGACCAAACACAAGCATGTAAAAAAATTAGATAAATATAAATATGTGAGTGATTGTTTGGATCTTCCCTATTTCAAAGATTCTCTTTTCCTAGCGCTATTCTTCTCCTTATTTCCGTCCTACTTTGACCATGTCGCTGCTATTTTTTTATAAACTAAATTTTTTCCCCCTGATTTAATGCTTAGCTTAGCCTTTTTCTTTCTGGAAAATGGCATAACCGTTGATTTAATATAATTATTATCTTCCCATATCTATCACCCTTAACCTTCAATTCCCTCAGAAATGCTTCGCACTCCTTGGCTGACTGAAAAACTAATCCTTGGTCATTAGGAAACCGAACCGACCTTATGAAATCCCCTCTGACCTTAATTCCTACCTCCAGTCCTTCCCAAGCCTGTTTAATCATTTCCTCAAAATATACGTTGAACAGCACTAGTTATAATGGGCAACCCTGCCTTACACCTCTTTCTGACAGTGCCCATCCAGACTCTAAATTCCTCTCTCAGACCTGAGTAGTCTAAGACATGTTCAGGTGTCCGAGTAGTCTCCTGTCCCTCCAATCCATTCCTATATTCTGCAATAAGCACATTCATTTATCCCAACTAACTCAATCAAAAGCTAATTTGAATTCTATAACACAGGAAAATAAGTCTTGATGGTATTCTATATTCCTCTCGATCAGTGATCTCATTATTAAATGGCATCTTGCGTACCTCTCCCCTTCCTAAACCCAGACTGATGATCCCCTAAGTAATCATTTGCCTGACTCTCTATCCTTCTATTGATGATCCGGAGAAATATTTTAGCTGTGTTGTATACCAAGCTTATTGTTCGCTAATCTTCACATAATATAGCCTTTACCTATTTCAGTTAAGAACTAACCCTGTATTCAGAAAATCTTCAGGCCATATTCCATCCTCATAGAAACTAAGAATCAACCCATTTAGAGTCCTCTTCCCATATTATCCTTAACATTTTAACACATCCACAGGAATGTGGTCCACCCCCACGGACTTATTGGCTTTAATTTCCTTTAGTGGCCTTTCTATTTCATCGTCGAGTATGTCTGGATCTAAGGTATCTCTTTCTAGGTCATGTTCTTTTTCTATGTCTAATCTTGTCAGCGTATGTTCTCTACCATACAGTGTTTCTTAACATTCCTGCCATCTCTCTTTTGTTTTTTCTGGGTCAACTTTTATCTCACTCCAATTATTGTTAAGTGTTCGTAGAGATTCATGCGAAATTATCAAGATGTTATTGTGAGTGTTCTTACTATGTGTTCTCGAGCTTTGTATTATTGTCTAAGTATATATATATATACATATTTAAATATGTACATGATTGTATATAAACATATAAACACACTAACATATATTTAATATGGAGACATATATAGTGGGATTTGGTGTTTGTTGCAATATTTAAGGGATTTTTCAAGTTCATAGAATACTGAGACCAGAAGCTCAATGAAGATATTTTAAAGATCATAGCCTTATTTTGAATTAGATATTCTTATTTAAGGACTGAAATCAAACCATTCAACCCGGGGCACTAAGCATTAAACTTCTCACTGAGCTTCCTCCTACCTTGATTTTTTACTGGTGATGACAGCACATCCGGGGCCGGGCCATTATTGGTAGCAGTAAGGTCATCACATCTATTCGGATTCTGATTAGTAATATCTTTTCCAGAATCTTCTCCAACCAGAGGAATGTGTCCAAAGTCAGCAGGTGTATCTTCCACAACATAGGTAGTGGTTATTGAACATTTGGTTTTTATACCACTTGGTACATCAGCTAGAAATTCATCTACTGAATCATTCATTCCATCTACTGCTCTACTATGCATGGAAGTTTTAATGTCTCTGAGTGATTCATCAGCCTTAGTTTCGCCTTCCGAGGCAATAAACTTGTAATCAGATATAACATAGTCATTACTACTTTCTGCTGAATCATCATCTGTAGCTTTAACTTTTTTATCAGTCAGATCTAACGGATTAACATCCTCAAACGTGACCTCCTCTTCCTCAGAATTGAATATTCTGTAGGCAATTGCAATTGTATCTGAAACAGATATGTTAATATATTTCATAAATTTAAGACCAAATATATCCATATTTTTAAAATTGAATACACATAAATTTGTGGGTGATTGTTTCCACCGGTTACTGGGTTTTTGTTGTTTTGTTGTGTATTTCTCCTTGGAAGGGTTCAAATATACATGCATAAATTATGTAAAATTAGAACATCATTGTTATGATTAGGTAATATGCCGTTTAAGGTAGGATTTTGGCTGGAAACTACTATCAAATAAATATTTTGTAACTCCTAAAAATACCCAATCCAGCAACCTAACCTCCATCAGGTCCCTCCTCATCTTTTGTACTTCTTTTTCTCCCTTCATGCAATCTAACATCCCTATCCTGTACCAGTCATTTCCTAGCTTGCACAACATTTTCCACTCTATCACCTTCTTTGAAATTCAACTACCGCTCAATATGCCTTTCATCCATTTTTCCTGCCTCCATAGGATTTCCCTCAACAAACCTCTCTCCTCAGCCAACATCTTCAGTACTTCCTCATTTGTTTTCCTTTTGGTCTATTTCACCTTCTACTTTTCTTCTGCACTCCCAAATTTCAAAAGTCTCCAGTTTAATTCTATCCTCCTGCTTCAGCGACCACGTTTCCACACCGTACATAGCTACGCTCCATATCAGAGGTTTTACGAGTGTTCTCTTAACCTCCCTACTCAATGTTCCCATCTTTAACTCCCTTATCCTTGAGAAAGCCTCCTTTTCTAGCGCAATTCTTCTCTTTACGACCCTCCTACTTTGACTGTATTGCTCCAAAACACTTTCGACATATGTAAGTTGTTCCCCCTGCTCTATTTTTTTCCCTCCTATTTTAATGTTTATTTTAGCCTTTTTCTATCTGGAAAAATCATAAGCTTTTTTTATTAATATTCATTCTCATCCCATATCTATCGCACTGAACCTCCAATTCCCTCAGCAATGCTTGCAAACCCTTGGCTGACTGAGCGACTAATGCTTGGTCATCAGTAAACCTAAGAAATTTTACAAATTCCCCTCCAACTTTCATTCCCACTTCCAATTCTTCCCAGGCCTCTTTAATCATTTCCTCTACATTTATGTCAACAGCACCCCTGAAATTGGGCAACCTTGCCTTTCAGCTCTTCCTAACACTGCCCATCCGGGCTCTCCGTTCCCCATCGCACCTGAGAAATCTGAGACATGTAATGGTTGCAGATCAGTCTCCTGTCCCTCCAATCCATTCCTATATATTTGGTGAGCCTTCAAAGGAATCATTTATTATGAGCAGCTTCTGTATTGCCAAACACTAAATTTAGATCCCTATTGTCAACAACTGGCCCGTTTGAAGCAAGAGATTTACCGGAAATGGCCAGCATTGGCCAATAGAAGAGTGTTATATTTCATCAGGGCAACACAAAGCCACACACATCTGCAGTTACTTGCCAGAAACTTAGGAAGATTGGTTGGGAAGTTTTAATGCATCCATCACATAGTCAGGACCTGGCACCTAGAAATTCCCTCCGTTTTCTCGAACTGGAAGACCTCTGAGTTTTAAGAAATGGCAAGCAAATGAAGATATTGAAAATATATTAATAGAATTTTTCACCAAAAGGGACCAATACTTCTATGGGAGAGGTCTTTTGAAGCTATTTTTAAAATGGCAACAAATTATCTAAAAAAATGGTGCATTTATTTAGCCCCAACCTAATACACATATACGCACACATATAAAATTATATATATATATATATATATATATATCTATGGTCTAGTGGGTAGAGTGTTGTACTACTGACAGGAAGGTCCCGGGATCGATTCCCAGGCAAGGCACTCTGGGCATCTGCAGCTCCACCCAAGCTAGTTGATTTTTCCGGTACCAGATCTTCCTGGGAAACCATAACCAGCACAGGGAAAGGAACTAGCTCCTCTACACTGATGTGTTAATATTCACACGCCATCGGGCTTGGTGCATGGGTTAGCTCTACCATCACCTACTAAACCGCCCTTCGGGTTGGTTACTGTGTTTATGGTTTTTATATATATATATATATATATATATATACATATATATGTGATTATGTTGAGCAGCATGGTTGTGTTTAATAAAAAAACTTGGATGGCAGCATGCATTTGAAGAACACTCAGATTATTTGTTGATAATTCTGTCAAAAATATCAAAAAATAATTTCTTAGTGTACCATTTATATGTTCTTATTTTGTGTGTTAATATTAAAGTTTGATTTCTACATATATCTATTTATACCCCCCCCCCCCAGGCTGAGCAAAGTCCACTGAATTCATCCAATAGCTGACTACATTTCTCCTTCCCCACCTTCCCCGTTTTTGCATTGATTCCTTACCTCTCCCTGGGTTAAGCATTACTAGAAATACAGTATAGAGTTTTGTATAAAACTGAAAGTTTTCTCTGTGTGGTGACTAAAATTTAATTTAAAAAGTAAAGACTGAGTGTGTCACACATGGTTATAAAAAACCTATCAAATCTTATCTTAATCTATCCAATAGCCACGTAAAGAAAGTATGAGCACCCATTCTATATTAAGAGAATCAAGTAAACTGTAATATCAGAATTTCTTGCTCAAAGAAAATTCTTTTAGGTTTCCATTTTTTTCTCTCCAAGCAAAAAGGTAAAGGTCTTACCCTTAAATCTAGGATGACATGCAATGCTTGAAATCCTTTGTTTTGTGCCTGATGAAAAGGCTTCTGTATAGTTGTGGTTTGAATAATATTTGTTTGGTAGAACATGGTGCTCTCCTAGGAAGTAAGACCAATTCAAATACTTCTTTGAGTTCTCACTTTCATTCTCCTGTGTCTCAACATATAATTCTTGAACATGGTCCTGGCATAGATCCTTTATGGTGATCTCTTCCAAGCTAAATGATAGGCTGAAACAAAAGGGTTATTCAAAGATTAGGGATTAATTGAAAGAATTGGCAATACAGTTTCAACCTAACCCCATTATAGACATAAAATGAATACAATGCATCCTCACAAATTCAATCATATATTATATTTAACATAAATGGATATGCAAGAAGTATTATACTTTACAAGAAAAGTCACAAAATGGATGATGCTCATATTTTGAGATTCCACTGAAAATAAAGTGCACAGATTACACACAATATATCTTAAACATGTTTGAGGGTATATCTATAAGTTATCCAAAGAGCGCTGGTTGAAAGGTTTTGGATCTTGATGAACTCTGTTGGAAATATTTAGATAATCAAATGAAATACATTTTTTGGATAATTGAATTGCAGATGGTTTATTGATTTTCCTCTAGGAAACAAAGAAAAGTTATTTTTCAACATCGTAATTAGGATAGTATCATGAGGGCTGGCATTAAGGAATATATATGATTATAACTTAGAATTAAAGCTTAAGAATTGCTTAAGAAACAAGGGGAAGGCCACACTTGAGTAGTTGGAAGAGCCCCTTACTCACCTTCCTTCACATATCAATAGTTTATGATTACTTACAATTGAATACAGGCATCAGATACCAAAAGAACACTTCCATAAGTTCTGTAAATGGACTTCTTGCTCTTAATACAATCAAAGCTTTTCTGAATTGACTTATTCGAGATGCCATGAGGAAATGCCTGGGTACATTGTTCCGCTGTCTCTGGAAATGCCTGCTTAAAAATGTGAACAACAACAAGTTAGATTAGAGAAAATATGTTTATTAGCATAGTTGATAGAAATGGAATGATGGGCAATGAAATCAAATAAGGCCGTGGGAGTAGACAACATTCTGGCAGAACTATTGAAATGTTTACCATAATATGGGAGGAAGAACCTATATGGACCGATTCGTAGTATCTATGAAGAAGGAATCTAGCCGGAAGACTTTGTGAGATGAGTGTTAGTTCATATTCCAAAAAAGGTAAAAGCTACCTCAAGTGAAGACTACAGAACAATAACTTTGATATCTCACGCAGCTAAAGTTGTCCTTAGGTTCATCAGCAAAAGGATAGAGCAGGGTGAATGATTACTTAGGGAATGTTCAGTTTAGGTTTAGAAAGGGAATGGGCATGTGTGTTGCTATTGCAGTAATGGGATACCTAATCGAGAGGAATATAGAACTCCATTAGGACGTATTTGCCTGTTAATGCTAAATAATGCATTTAATTGTCATGCAATCATATGCTAAGGAAATGCAAACCTTACCTCAATAGCAATGAAAAATCATTTTTATTATTTTGTGACCATTTGTAAATTCTGCTGCCCACAGATATGTTTACTTTTACCTGGTCATCAAATACCTGATTACCACTATAAGACAATCTATCCACTTTGAACCAAAGTTCAATTCCCTAACAGGGCAAAATCATGAATGAAGCCAGACAAAGTATTGGTTGAAATATGTGGGGTATCCTTTATAAGTAATTATCACTAAGAAATAACAGATATCTAAATAAAATATAGTCTGCATGTTATTGACACATATATAATATGCTCTAAATTAAAGCTATTAATGTTGATTTGTTTTGTTCCAGATTGAAGTAATTCACAGAATGGAGATGATAAAAGCCGGCAGTGTGATTAAGCTCCTTCACTTGAAAGGTTAAAGTGACTGGACAATCCACAGTAAAATGTATACCGAAATGATAGCCCATCATATCACAAAGTGGTGAGGTGGAGAAAGAATTTCTGAACCGGCCACATGCCCCCCACAGATGATACAAGACATTGAAGTCTATCGTTCATAGACAATGTGTCTACAGTGTAAAAAAAGACTTAATACTATTAGACCAAAGATCACAATCCAAATGATCATTATTGAATCAGACTTATCTTAGTTATGGCAATGTTTGGAAAATTATTCTTGAAGAATTTCACATGTAAAAAGCATGATGGCTCCTACAACTACTGATTCTTTTCAGAACCCAAGTTGCATGACCTGAAATCGGAACTGCAGTGTGGCCAGAAAGTCATAGTAATTGGCTTTCAATTTTGCCTTATCCCATCTATTTTTCTGATTTAGGATTTTCTGAAATTAGGGTATTTCATGGATGTTTGTTTTGATATACAAATTACAACCGTCAATGGCCTAATGTGTTCGCAAAAAATAGCGCCTCATTTTATTTTAATACTTAAAAAAATTAGGGGAAGAAACTCTCCTTGAAAAAATGAAAAACATTATCAGACATTTTGCTGATTGGGCTAGCCAGTGGTGCAGATAGTAATAACAAACAAGGTTTATTTTCTGACCCCATACTTTTCTGCAACTAAGTTCTTTGGGAACTGGCGTAATATCAAAATATATTAGCCTGATTATATCAGAAAATACAACTGCAGTGGGTTATTCAATGCATGACAGAGTTTTGGACATAGATAAATGCCATTTGCAGAAGGAAAATGTCTATGAGTGTGGTCCCAGAAGTACCCCGCCTGATGCAGAGATGATGGCAGTTCTTAAAAAAATATCACTGTATTAGAAAGTATTCTCTGTATAAAGCATACCTTTCAAGTTGGAATATGCTACTTAGTTTAGTATATGTTTGGCAGCCATTAGTAAAGAATATTTTTTGTGATTTTGTGAAAATGGAGAAAATTGGTTATCGTTACGTGTTTCAGTACTTTCATTTGAATCGCCTAAACCCTACCAATATAAAAACTAAATATTAAATATCTGAGTTTAAACAAGGCCATGCAAGCTGTTAAGACAAGCATCACATTGGTTGACCAAATGAGATGACCACGGCAGGAATGATTAAGAAAAAGCACAGTGTGGTGGATACTGCATGATCATCAACTGTAAGTGCGAGAGCTAGCAGACATAGTGGGTACATCAAAAGGAGTGGTACATTGCATATTAATTGAGAATTTAGACATGAAAATGCTGCGTACAATATGGGTGCTGCGTTTGCTCACACTCAAGCAATAACAGTGTCATGAATATGTTTCAATTTAGTGCTTAGGAAAGTTTCACAGTAAAAAAGCAGAATTATTATGCCTTTACATAACCATGGATGAAACATGGGTCCATTAGTCCAAACTCCAGACAAAAGAGCAATAAAACAATGGATTCAAAAGGAAGAACCAACAGCAAAGAAGCTGAAGGCCGATTCATCTGCAGGCAAGGTTTTCAAGGCAGGCTTGGTTTTTTGGATATGTGTGGGATAATTTTCATTGACTTTCTTGAAAAAAGAAAAAGTATCAACAACCAGTATTATCTGAACTTACTGCAATGTTTGATCTAAGAAATCAAGGCAAAGCTGTCCCTTTTGGCTAAGAAAAATGTGTTGTAGCATTGGTTGAAAAATATGGTAACTATTTAAATTCCATTTACATACAATTAAGGTGTTCAGAAGGACTTATTGGAAAGAGAAATATGAGCATAGAATTTTGAGAGCAATGTTAAACAGAAAATTGCGATAAGTTTAGTTTACTAGCACTTTACAAACTTTATCACTCTGCTAAATGTTTTCAACTTTTATTTATGAATTATGGTAACACTCACCTCTAGAGCTTCTAGCATTGGATAAAAGTGCCTGCCTTCTTCCTTATCAGAGATATCATTTGTGATGATCTCCTTTTGAACATATTTCCAGTTTCTCTCTACCAAAAGATCTTCTCCACTTCTGAATGACCCTATGTCCTCAGCTCCTTGGCCTAATTTAAAACAAAACACTCCTTCATTACCGCCAGTTATTTCTGGAATAGGCTATATTTTCAGTTCACCAGCATGGTCGTCATGAATACATTCAGTCAAAGAAATATTATGAAATTTCACATGATCACTACATTGAGAGACGGGACGTTGGAAGTTCCATTTGACATTAATGTAAAAAATTTAATATACTAGAGGCTAACTAGTGAAAGAGGTATGCAAACATCAGTTATTCTATGAATATGAGGCCCTCACAACAACACCCTAAAAACATCTCTCATCTAAAAACTATATTTCATCTTTAAAAAATGTATAACTTCCTTAACCAAAGTCTTTTTCCTAAAATTTTTAATTCCTACTCGAGTGAGTCAGAATTGTTCCCTCAATTACAACATTCAACTGCCTCCCAATATCTCCTGCATGGATGTAAAAGGCAGGGACACTTCTACTCAAGTATAAAAAGCACCAACTTGTAGTATTCCTTCCTTTTTCAAGCAAGGCTCTGGTAACCAAGTAACTCCCGGAATAAAGAGTTCCTTCTCCACCCAAGTGCCAATGGCATTCCAGGAGAGCGGATGAGTAGCTAAAAAGCACGATGTCCTGAGACAATTGTAATAGAAACTACCCTTGGCAAATCAGTCAAACAAGGCCTATGTCGTTAAGTTGCAGATGGCAATGAGGAAACAATACGTTCAGATGTATACCTATATATGGATTTGCAAACAATTATACAGTGTGAATTCTGAATATTTTATGGGGGAGATAAAATGACTGGAGTCAGCTTGTGTAAGGTGAGAATTTAGGAATCAGGAGAATATTGCAGAGATTATGTGAATATCTTTAATACACAGAAAAGGTGAAAGGTAGCAATTGTACCACCATTCTCAAAGTAAAAAAGTCACTACACATGTGAAGAAAGAACTGACAGCCACATACCTAATTTGTGTTGGTTTCAAGATTAATTAATATAAGACTTTGTCTCAGATATTACTTGATGAAGTGTCTTTTATGCTATTCTATGATTGAGGGAAGAATAACATTGCATATTCAATCAGAAATTTTAACCTGATGATCTGGAGAACCTGATGTTGATATTGTGGAAAATATTTAACCTGCTAAGTTTAACTGCTTATGTTACTTTGAAACGAAACCATGATCATGCCAAAATATCTAGTGGAATAATTAAACTCATGTATTTTATTGACACATTCTGACATTGTAAAATGTTTTGGTACAAAGGAGGTAGTTGAAAATAGTTTCACCATAAATTTCAGATAGGACAAAGGTTAAAGCCGTTCAAAAGATATTCCCTGCGGCATACGTTCCTCAGTAAATTGGCTGCAAGGGCTCCTGACCCCAGTGGGCTGCGTATTGAGTGAAGCTGTCATTTAAAAAAAACTTCTGAGGATAAGAATGGGATGCAAACTCAATTTATGATCATGATTTTTATGATGGACAGTATGGAGAAAATGAGTGTTGGTAACTATGAGACTCGTGTATTGTGCTTGGCAGTGGAGGAGGCAAGGTTTCCATGGTCATTATCTCAAAAAGGCCATGAAAAAAGTGGGAGTAGCAGCATGGAAGTACAAATTTTTTTCAACAACCAGCAACAATATTAATGTGGAAATAAATACAAAATATTATTTTTAATCAGTACTCACCTATAAGCTTTAAAAAAGCCTTTTTTTTCATAAAATTTGTTTCTTGTTTTAGCTTCCTTCCTGTTTAAAAAAATCAAATATTTGACATTAAATAAATGTTTAAATGCAGCCTATCTTAAGACTTAATTTTTAAATATATATCGATTCATAAAAAAAGAATGTTTAGAAGTATCACCAGGCTGTAAAAAAACCATGGATGCTGGTAAATAGATGCGGAGTATTATTAAAGAGAAATGGGGCTAAAACAAGAGAGCTATATCGACCACCACAAAAGACACTACACTACAGAAACTGTTAACAGGAAAATGGCATGTAAATCATGGATCACAAATCAGATGATTCTAATTTATTATAATTCATAAAATTCATTAAACATTATGTAACTCTTTATATTTTCTCCATCCTCCGATGGAGATTGGGCACCCTTTTAAAGTTTACTGGCTTTTTAAATTTTTGTCTGTCTACCGACTATCTGAATGCTCAAGATCCCGGTTTCTGTTGACATTTTCATCGGTCCTTGAAGATGAAGACCTTCTGCTTCGTAGTTCATATTCAATCGACTCTTTTCCTTCCGAAAACGCCTTACTTAACTCATCGAACAACCTGGGCTCTTGACAAAAAACTTTCTCCGCAGGGCAGCCGAAGTTCAGCAAGAGTTTCCATAGCATTATGCCCAAGTCTGGAGCAAAACTTGATAGCACACGGTTGCTCAAAATGGATGTCATTCTTTTTAGAACCCCAAAAAAAACTTTCACAAAAAAATCGCTACACAGCCAAATGCCTCAATGATTTCAAACTCGTACTAAAGGGGGATCACATGTTCACCTGCCGCCCCTCCAAGCCCAAGTGCTGCCAGATCGAGCGCTACGTTGCCACTCATACCTCATATACTTTCTTATTACACACACACACACACACACACACACACACACATATATATATATATATATATATATATATATATATATATATATATATATATATATATATATATATATATATATATATATATATATATATATATATATATATATATATATATATATATACATATATATATATATAAAGGGTAACTAATATTTTATGGAAATAGTTCAAAATACTGTCTTTCCAATACCTTTCATTCTCTTTTTGCAAAAGCGTTCATTGATGAGCTCAATTTTACCGAGCGAAGATACTGAAGATGACAGTTTACCGTGAACGCATGACTAAAAATTGTTTAGAAATAATTTTCATCGTGACAAAATAATTCTTCATTAATTTCTCACTTCCGCTTTAAGAAAGCAAAAATGGCGTATTGCACCGATATTCGAAATAATTTTACGTCACACTTTTCGGTTTTAAATCTGACTTCGTTTCGGAATGCTATTATTATTATGTCTTTGAGTTTCAGAAATTGGTGGATTTATAAAATCATTCAAAGAACACTCAGAGAAAAATTCAAGCCTTTCACGGCAGTGGGGTTCCACGTCCATCAAACCTTATTTTTCAAGGTTACTCAGTCGGAGTAGACATCTTGGCATTAATTATAAAGTAACGAAACAAACCACCAGAACAGAAACAAACAGGAGAGTGAATCGTATCAACTCTCGAAACATTGTACTACATGAAAATTCCATCATACCTCTCCAATTGAATCAAATGTTGGTAGAATGGCTGTTTCGCCATTGACGATTTCTGTATGCAAACCATGCAAGCAAATCCCATCATGCCATTTTCTATAAATCAACATCACTCACGTTTTCTTATACCGACGGTCTTCTTCTTTGATCTCATGTTTTCTTGTTTCTTCGGCCAAACGATTCAAACACTAAAGAGATGTAATGAACCGGATTTTCAAAAGCCGGAAGGTCAGTCCGCCAGCAATTCAGTTCAGGTTATGTCGTTTTGTGTATCGTATCCAATAGCTAACTTCGATGCTACCTTAATTGTTGCGCAATTCATAATCACCAACACCGGCGTAATAAAATCTCGCTTTGGAAACGTAAAATTTCATTGGTTGGCGAATGGCCAATTGCAATGCCCCGGGACTGCTGAGAGGCTAGTTTAAATAAAACGTTTGTAAAGAAATAATACTAAAATTGATATTTATGAGCTGTTTCGTCAGCAAAACCAAAAAGTACCTTTGTTCATAACACTAGCATATATACAGCATTGGAGATGACCGGAGCGCAATTAAGTACGGTGTGACAAATTTCAGATGACAAATGTAAACAAAGGAGGTGGTATGACATATAAATATAACGAAGAATTGATGAGGTGTGAACTCTAAATATCCCATTGATAATGGCTGGATCTATTTATTATGCTGACATATCCCTTAGGGATCTCAAAGAAGGGAATGTGAAATATCTATATCCAACAAATGTAATCACGTTAGCAAGAGAAGTTTTTACTCATTATAAACGTGACCTTCCATTTCATCTGTGATTACTTCTACTTTATTGAAACATTCATTGAATACACTTGACAGCATTTTGGTTCTAAGTTGAAATAAACCTTTTACAATATAACCATGGAACATATTCGCAAGAGTTTAACAGAAAATTGAAGATTTCCAAAGGTTTCGTTATACTACCTTGATCAAAAGGTTCCCGGAATTTATTCAGAAAATTAAAAATACAAGTGTATTCATCTAAATCTATATTGTCCCCTTCAAAGTAATCCCCATCGACTGCAACACACTTATGCCAGCGCTTGATCCAATCCTCGAAACATTTTTTATATTCGGTTTTCGGTATGTCCATCAGTGCTTCCTGCGATTTTTC
This sequence comes from Hetaerina titia, assembly GCA_037158775.1. Taxonomy (NCBI): domain Eukaryota; kingdom Metazoa; phylum Arthropoda; class Insecta; order Odonata; family Calopterygidae; genus Hetaerina; species Hetaerina titia. Next base: position 55,967,628 of record CM073779.1, on the reverse strand, counting down.
CATTACTTCCTCTCGGCTGCTGAAACGCGTTCCCCGTAATGGTTTTTTAACTCGATTGAACAGAAAGAAGTCACAGGAAGCCAAATCAGGTGAATTCGGTGGCTGTTGGATGGTATTTGTTGCATTTTTCGTCAAAAAATTACGAATAATGATAGAACTGTGCGACGATTTCTGGTCTCTTTCGGCGAATTGCTTCACGCAAACGTCTCATAAGGCCCAAATAATACTCTTTGTTTACTGTCTGGCCTTCTGGCAAAAATTTATGATGCACTACATCGTTGTAATCCATGAAAACCGTCAGCATTGCCATCTTTTTTGACTGAAAACGACGTGGTTTTTTTGGTCTCGGCTCATTTGGTGAACGCCATTCACTTGCCTGATGTCTGGATTGCGTGTCGTACTCATAAACCCACCTCTCGTCTCCAGTAATGATCCTTTTGATGAATGTGGGCCTCGCAAATCATGTCTTTTGCGACGTCAACACGGTTTTTTGCATGAAATTGAGCTCTTTTGGCACCAACTTTGCTGCTACACGACGGAAACCCAAATCATCAACCACAATGTCTTGGGCGGATCCATAGGCAATGTTCAAGTCCTCCGCTATTTCTCTGATGGTTAATTTGCGGTTATTGACCAACATTTCTTTTACTTTATCAATTTTTTCACATACTTTCGATGTCGATGGTCTGCCACTGCGTTCATCATCTTCGATTGACTCACGACCACTTCCGAACCGATCGTGCCACTGGCCAACGAACGTTTTTTTAGAGAATCGTTGCCGAAACACTTTTCCAACATTTCCAACGTCCGTGCGCCACTAAATCCGTTTTTTACGCAAAATTTAATACAAGTTCGTCGTTGCAAATTTAAATCCATTTCTGCAATTGTAAAAAATCGCCAACACACACAGAGATAGATGTACTCTTGGCTACGTAACTTTTGCAAATGTCAAGTTATGGCACTAAGATTTAAAGGGAAAATCAACAACAGATGTACCAATTTAACAAAAAAACCAGAACTCAGATCGGAACGATGGGAGCGCCACACGGTGGTTATTCCTGGAACTTTTTGATCAAGGTAGTATAAAACTTATTTTATACTACGGATTATATCTTATTTCATTTTAGCAGTACTCAACCTGTTAACTTTGCCTACTTATTTCACTTGGAACCGATTATCTTTGCGATTCTTAGCCATACCTAATAGAAAAGAGTATAAATTAAAGTAATTATACCATTAATAATTATGTTACTCTTTATATTTTCTCCATCCTGCGATGGAGATGGGGCACCCTTTTAAAGTTTACTGGCTTTTTAAATTTTTGTCTGTCGACCGACTATCTGAACGCTCAAGATCCCGGTTTCTGTTGACATTTTCATCGGTCCTTGAAGATGAAGACTTTCTGCTTCGTAGTTCATATTCAATCGACTCTTTTCCTTCTGAAAACGCCTTACTTAATTCATCGAAAACCTGGGCTCTTTACAATACCCTTTCTCCGCCGGCCAGCCGAAGTTCAGCAAGAGTTTCTATAGCATTATGCGCAAGTCTGGAGCAAAACTTGATAGCACACGGTTGCTCAAAATGGAGGTCACTCATTTTTAGAACCCAAAAAAAAACTTTCACAAAAAAATCGCTACACACAGCCAAATACCTCAATGATTTCCAACTCGTAATAAAGGGGGATCACTTTTTCCCCTGCCGCCCCTCCAAGCCCAAGTGCTGCCAGATCGAGCGCTACGTTGCAACTCATACCTCATATACTTTCTTATTATATATATAAATATACACACACACACATATATATATATATATATATATATATATATATATATATATATACATACACACATATATATATATATATATATATATATATAATTTTGTTAACTAATACTTTATAGAAATAGTTCAAAATACCGTCTTTCAAATACCTATATTTCTCTTTTATGCTAAAGAGTTCATTGATGAGCTCAATTTTACCGAGCGAAGATACTGAAGATGACAGTTTACCGTAAACGCATGACTAAAAATTGTTTAGAAATAATCTTCATCGTGACAAAATAATTCTTCATTATTTTCTCACTCCCGCTTTAAGGAAGTAAAAATGGCGTATTGCACCGATATTCGCAATAATTTTACGTCACACTTTTCGGTTTTAAGCAGCCTTGGAATCCATCTTCCTTTCTTCCCTTCCTCCGAAATATTTAAATCACTATATTTTGTGATTACCCGCGGCTAAATGTTATCAATGTCATTATTTTTTAAATCCATATATCTTCTTTCTGTCAACGTAATTTCTCCTCTTCTTCAGGATCCTGGACAATATCCTAGAGATGAGGTTTTTACAACTTTCAAATGTCTTTCTCTACCTTGTATTCATGGTTTTAGAAAAATACTCTGACAGGGTTGACCGAAAACTTTTGTTTGACGCCACGGATGTAATAATAAGAAAATCGAGAGGCTAGAAAATGCTGTTGACGCTAATTGCGTATCATTTAGATTGATTGCAATACCAAAATATTACAGTAATTTTTAATATTTTCACTCTCTAGGAATTTTGATATAACCGTGGTCATTTCACAAATGCAATTGAAACAAAGTCTACACTACATGTATAACATTTTTTTATAACAGGACACATTGATTGCTATTTATTGGTGGCAAAATTACGTTTATTTAAAATCAATGAAACTTGAAATTGTAATCTGAGAAATATTTAAACACTCTGGCATTCTGTTTTGCGACAAATTAACGTGATACTACTTGCTTGACGACATTCACAATATTCCCGCTTTCTTTTTGGAGATTTCCTTGAATAATTATTTTCAATTCGACACTAACAAGAGTAACACAAACATTTTAAGCGTCTGCCAAATTTACTTATTTCCAAATAAAATTCAACTATTCCTTTCAGGTAGCAGAAGGCAACCTTTATGGCCTATGTCTTCAATAATATGATCCATTTGAAGCGTTGATTTCGGCGATTTTCGTTTTGTTTTGTGATAATTTTTTACCATTCTCCAAAAAAGAGGCTAACCATTTGAACCTCCTCTCTTCCCCATGCGTTTCTACCTCAACTTCTTTACAAAAATGTGAATACACATCACATAGATACGCATTATCGCGTAGTTTGGATAAGTAAACAGAGGTAATTATAAATTTCAATTGTGTCCCTGAGCCTAACCTGGCATAGTGTCAAATCTCTGCAATCATACTTCTAACGCCTAGGTTATAACCGTCGAAATTTTGATGCCGTCCAAAAGATTATAACGTAAGGAAACGGTGGGCTCTCTAATTAACTTTCTGAATGTCATGAATCATATAAATACTATTTCAAACCCAATCATTTTTTAAGAAATTATTTCTTATTTATTTCGTGCTTAATGCATGGAATTCATCAAATTAACATTAGAGATTTCCCCAAAAAGAAATCTTTTCTTCCGATTTTGAGCTCCATGGATGCAGCTTTGATTTCCCTATTCCTTTCCGCACTCGCATTGGTCTCACTTTTAAAGTTTTAAATTCATAAATTGTGTCAACCTTATCAATATCATTTTTTTGTTGGTGTGGTGTCTGGAGAAAGAAAACACACCTTGGTGTGTTTTCATTCTCCAGAGTTGTTTTCATGAACGCAAAAAGAGGCTATAGGTGTCGTACGCTTAAGGATAATACAGAAATACTACATTAAGGAGCGATCCGAACTCTGCAAAGGTTGGAAGCCAACAGCCACCTGATTCCAGTCTTTTCTGAGACTCCCTTCCCTCCAACTCAGCAGAGAAAACGCCGTCCGTCTTTTCATCTCACCCGAAAAGCATTAGCCTTACTATTTTTGGCACAAGAATTGTATCCTCATTTTTCGTGTTATTGCGTCCAAATTCCATTTCCAAAACCTTTTCCTTGTTTGATCTTATTGAATTGGACGCCACACTTTACTACAAAACACGCACGCAGCACATTATTGCTTCCGAAGCGACTGGTGTTAATGTTTTGACTCAATAGTTCAAGCAACGAGTAGGATGAAATTGTTCAAAAAACGGACTAACAACTGCGATCTGATCGGCTCTGATGATCTGATCTCAGACTTACAAATTTCCTCTCGTAACACACAAAAATATTCCACGATTGTTTTGGAAAAGCTCGGATATCTCAAATTATTTGCATGGCGAGTACCGAAAGTGCTTACAAACCAACGCAAAAAGGTGTGGGGAATATAGTTTTGGGATCACTATCCCGGTCTCAACCTTGCACCTAGTGACTATTACCTAATTTTGCACTCGAAACAGTGGCTTGGTAGAAAAGAGAAATTTGTAGACGACGAGGACCTCGAGATCGCCGTGTCGCCCTCAATTGATTCCTCGAATACTGATTAGGTGAAGGTTATCATCCCGCCCCCAAAACTTCTAACAAGGTCTTCAATTCCTTTGCCGGTAAGACGGATTCCATGCAAAACACCAAACGAACAATTGAATGAAGACCATGTTAATTAGAAGCCAGGCCAGTCTGCGGGTTGAAATACGTATCGAAGATTCAAATGTTAATGAACTCTGTCGAATGTAAAAGCGAGAAATATTTACTTTTTTGTAAGTTCCTTATATTCTCCTGTTAGTCTATCAGTGGAACGGCGAAGTTTTCGACAAATTTAACTTCATTAAACTTTATTTCCGCAAATTCAATTGCTGGAGATATAGGAAATCAAACAACGCCGTGGTCGCAGGTAGAACGTAACGCTTCTTTATAATGAATGCACGAGGCATAGATTCGATTCTTTCAGAAGAATGTCGCCCAGATCGACCGTTTGGACAGAAGTCCTTATGATACATGAAGCAAGAGGCATCACAATTGTATCATAGAGTGCTATAAAGGTGTAGCCACAAGCGGAGCTACGTTTATTTCTTTTCAAAGTTCATGATTTCGAAATATCAAGCAATTTTAACCCTCTCTTGCCTATAATGCTCATCCAGCTGCGAACTTTTCTTCTATCAAATCACAAAACTATTTGAGTCAGCAAATTATCATCCTAGGAAATAACATCCTGCTTGAAGTATTCAACGCATTGCTTCTCGCTTCTCAAGAGCTGCAATACATAATCACTTGTAAGAAAAAACTTTCTCGCCTGCCTAAAGGTCTCGCCTCTTTCCCCCTTCAATATCTCCTTCCAAGTAAAAGCGCTGTTAACCTTTCCTAACTGCCTCCATTACAAATACCCCAAATATCATCTCTCCTCCTCTACTATGCCAAGCACTTTCTTAGTTATTTTTTTATTTCTTCATTTCCCCTTTTCCATCATTTTGGCCGTTAAATAAATCTATGGCGCCCATCGCCGCTGCCTTATTGGGGCGATGCCTAGTACGCGCGGTGCGTTTCAAACATTTCCCCTGATCTCCGCATCTTATTTAGCCTGCTCTTTTGGAATTAGCAATTCCTTAAGGCTCGTGGAGTTTCTAAATGGTAAACAAGGAATGTTCGCCACTAATATTTGTACAAAATAGCTATGTGAGACGATCTTTCATTGCCTTGTGTTCGTTCAATTTATTTTCTTCTACTGTTATGTGCAAAAAGGTAGGTTCGCTTCTGAGTCTTCTTCCCGTAGGGAGCCGTCTCGAAAAATTGAAAAACATGTTGTGGCATATGATTCTCAGAAACTAGGAGCTTTTTGAAGACACCGATGAAGTTCTCTCTTTCCTTTGGCCTTGAGTTTGCTGCATCACCATCCCTCACAACCCCGAGAATGACGGTAGCTGTGTGAAATGACATTGCCTTATTTCAGTGAGTTAACAATCATTTATGCAAACAGCATTGATATGTAGAATACAGCAATTTAACAATGGTCAACATAATAGGTAGGAATCGGTAGCATCCTCGCCTCTAGGGTTTATTCAATTGATGTTAGAGGGTTTCAAGGCTTTATATTTCAATGCACAACAATGGTCAATTACCCTGAGGACTTTCGTCATTAATTGTGCGGGATGGGCGATTTCTTGGCGCACTCAGAGTGGCATAGAAGACTACAAAGTCTTTAACCTTGCCTTATTACTATGAGGCAGATGACTACCGTCTTAACTCCTATTCAAAATCTACACTAATGCAAGTTCATTTCATTATGCCCACAACTGAATCACTCTGGCTGTGCCCAAGAGATAAATTAGACTAGATTCAAATGTTGAAAAAGTAAAATTTACCTATGATAATTACCTCTTAGCCTTTTTCTAAAGTAAATTTTTATTGACTTTTATTGGTTAATTCAGTAACTACACATACTCACCAATTAATGTAATTTGACATTTATTTAAGACTGGTTAAATATTTTAGGCAACAAACTAAAAAAACGAAGGCATACTTGAGCATTTAATTTTGATGACTAAAATGTTCTGTAAGTTTTTCTAAATAAATATTAAACTTGCATGTTGTTCAAAACATTGAAGTTCATACAACAATAGAAATATCTTAAATGAATTAATAAGTTGTAACTATGCAAAAGGTCATGCACCTATGATGCTATCAGAAAGGAAGAGATGAAGCTGATAAAATGTTGCAACTGGTTTACATTATCAAAATATATATATCAGACTCACAGAAATTTTTTCCAGCCATATTTATTGAATTTTATATGACTTTATCGATTCAAAAAATGAGTAACCTCCGAAATTTCAAACAATTGACTATAAGATTACATTCATTAAATACAGAAAAATTTTAACACATGAAGACATAGAATATATCATTTCAATCATCCTTTATACTCATCACATCATTTGATGGAGATAATAATGGATATGTAATTTAGCATAGAAAACAGTGCTTTTCTTTTCCCCCCCTCTTGAGGGTAGGTTGGCTGTTATGGGATGAAACAATGAATAACTACAGAAAGTTACAAACTAATAGGCTAGAAGACAACACATTAAATACAGACTAATTTCAATAAATGAAAACATTATTATAGATTTTATCATTTCAACCATCCTTTTTCTCATGACATTATTTGAAATTGGCTAATTCTATTGAAAATAGAAATTAGCATAATCAACAGCACTTTTCTTTCCTCCTACTAGCGGGGGTAAGTTGGCTGTTGTAAGTAAGGGGCCTTTGTCAATCACTTGCAAGAGAGTCCACATATCCCAAACTTTATTTAATGGAGAAGTTGCACCAGGCAGATTGCACTCATGGGTCAAGTTTGGAATGCCATGTGTCATTTTCTGTACATGCAATTTGTTCAGGTGTTGACTGAACATCGTTTTAGAAACTAGGTCTTTGATTGCTCCAAATTCAAGCCTCCCTATTCTCTCTTTGATTTTGCCTAAATCTCTAATTCTTTCTGCCTCGTAATAGTCAACAAATTCAAATGTAAGTCCATATTCTCTTTGTCTTTTGAGAGCAGTGAACTGGTACTTGTCAGATTGTCGATCCACAATTTGTGCTGCAGGTATATCTTCATCAGATTCCTCATCAAACGTCTGTTTGTATGCAGCATATATCTGCTCAGTTCCCCAAGTCCCAAATTTCTGGAAATAAATAAAATTTAGAATTATCACCATCATCTTTAGTTAAAAGAATATATTTAATTACATATTTATTGTTAGATATATTATGCTTGTGTTTTCCAATGCCAACTTAAACTCTAACTGGCAAAAAAACAAGAAAACTCTTGACAAGCTCATAAAATGTACACTGTCCCTAAGGGCTGCAATTGAATAGGTGTCTGAACACGGTGGAGTAGCGGTTTAGGTGATGTTGCCACATGGAAAGACACTACTAAGGAAGAAAGTGGGAAGTTACCACATATGTTCTTCCATGACAATAATGAATGCAAATGATTTCTGTCAACTGCACCACTAGGCCCCATGGGCTAGGTTTCTTGCAGGAAGTGCGAAATAAGAGACCGTAGTCATTTTAAATACATAAAATCATTCAATGGAGGGGTTCACAACAGCATAAAACAGAACACAGATGGAAACTACCATTGAAAAATAGGGTCTAAAATAATGCTAAGGCTTGAAGAGTTAGAAAACTCCATTAAATATACAAGGGATAGTGAATACAGATACGTCACAACCAAAAAATGCAAGATGGAAAAATAGCAGGAATTACTATGCTTGTAGTCAGAGGGTAACACATAAAGGAACAGAAGGACAGTTTTTGTGAGTTCTCTGTACTAAATTGGAAACTGGAAGGTAGTTCATGCAGGATACATAGGTAACAGAATATTTCAGGACAGCTAACAGGATATTATTAGTGATGGAGGGTAAAGACCTTTATGATGTAGTAGAAACCAGGAGTATTAGGGAAAAGCAAATAGGCCAATAAAACACAATCAGCTTGATGAAATGATTTATTAATTCCTTAATCCACACTTGTAAAGTTCAGTGTTAAGAACCAAGGAAATACTACTAGGGAGAAAGCAATGTAGTTCTGCAGTAGACAGAATTTAATCAATGTGAGTGCTTGGTTTAAACACCACAATCACTGCAGGAAGAAAAGAATTTATTTTGTAAAAGAATAATTTTAATTGTCAAAAGACAGAAACATCAGTATTTAGTTTGTGACATGACAGTAGACAAAAGAAGGCAAGGTATTGAGGCAGAGGACCATGATTTGGAATCAAAGAATGAGCATGTGGTTTTGCAGGAGACTCAGATATTATTGTTGGATATTTAAGAAGTTTGAATTATTCATAATTTCCCAGAAGCATGTATGGGTGGAATTCACAATTTGGTACTAAGTAAAGTAATGTCAGATTAGGAGGGCTACAACTTGGAAGATGGTTGAAGTAATGGAATGTAGATACATTTGACTAAACAATACGATAAAGTACCCACAGAGTGAGAGAATACCATGATTGAGTAAAGGGAAATATACAATAGGAGAAATATGGGTTATAATCAAAACAGGGATAGCAATAGTCACAAATGAAATGATAAAAAAATAATTAGGGAAAGAACAAGGAAATCATGGATTACAGATGAAAAGGTAAGAGAGATTAAAAAAATAAGGCAAAGGCAGAATGTAAACAAAGGAGTTGAGCAGAAGAAAGTATAAAGAGGTCAGTAAATAATTGATCTAGAAAACAAATAGAACGAAAGAAGCAAGGTGGGAAATTCAGTGCAAGGATATGGGATGCTTCAAAGTAAGGGTGAAATAGGTGCCCTATACAAGGTGTCAGGAAAGACAAAGGAAATTCTCATACAGAGAATCAACTACAAGACATAAAAGTTATTACTTAATCCATGGAAGAATCAAGCAAAATGGAAGTAAAAAATGTGGATGCATACGGTAAAGACATTTAGATAGCTAGCTTAAATAGAAAGAGAATATGATATATGCAAGGATAGCTTAGATCAAGTCATACTAGAAGGTGAGACAGAAAGGCAAAGAGGTAACTGAAGTCAAATATGGCTATGAGGGTACACAACGTTTATGCATGACAACTTTAAGGTTTAGAAAAACGTGGGAGAAATTTGTACTATAAGAGAGAAATTTCAGAAAAGAGAAAGGCAGTCATATGTAAGGACTATAGAACAATTAATTAGATTTCAGATAGAGCCAAAGTGGTATGCAGGGAAAGATGAAGAGAATGGCAAATTAATACTTAGATAATGATCAGTTTCGGTACAGAAAGGGGGGAGGCACATGTGAGGTCATGGCAGGAACAAGGCCACTGATGAGAGGATATATATAATACAATCAGAAAGTATTTATTCGCTTAGCAGATTTTGAAAAAGTGTTCAATAAATTAAATTAGGTAGAATTAATTGCAGTAAATGGGAGTTGATCTGAATGATTGGAGATTTTTCTGCTATCTGTTCATATCAAGGACCACACGGGTAGTATTAGAGGATGGTAAGTAAGGATAGGTTGTACTAGAAGGACAATAAAGACAGGAGTGGCCATTGCCACCATACTTTAATTATCCCCTTGCGAAAGGACTATATAAAGTACACTTCTTAATTTAATAGCCTATTCAGTATCACACAGTTATAGATGAATAGTAATTACGTCAAAGTGTTCCTTGGTGACCCTCTTCAGCATTCGATCAATCCATGCTTCTGTTGACCTTTCCCATGGTTTAAACACGACTCTAGTAGGTTCATAAATTGTTTTGAAGAGCATAGTGTCCTCCAGGATTAGGTCAAATATTATTATTTTCCAATCATACCAGCTCATAAAGTTCTTTTTTCTTTCTAGGACACCATAATTGCCTCCTCTCTTCTTAATTTGATTCCACCATCCTCCTGGAACACGATCTTCATACAAATCGCTGTAGGCCTTTTTTGCCTGTTTTGCTTTTTCTGCTTTAGCTCTCATCGATCTGATATATTTATACAATCCCTTTACCCTTCCATACCGGCTCTCATCAAACAGTTCATTAGCATCCAGCACTCTCTCCCTAACATATTCTTGATACTCTTGATTAAACTGCTGACACCAGCCATTGTAAAGGCCCCTCCTCCAAGCCTCATGATTAACAAATTTTTGTAAATCTTTAAACTGAAAATAAAAAAAATATGATTACAATGATTTCATAATCTTCACTCAGAGCATCATAAAATTTTGATACTCCATAACAACAAATTTACCTCAAGGGTCATAGAATTAGGTAAGCTGGCTTGATGGCTTTGCTCATACAACTAATAATAAATCATCACATAAATAATAAAACATCATTTGATTAAAAAAACATTTTCATTTCTCAACAAATATTTTTTCCTCTGGCCTTTTAATCACTCTTCTCACTTTCTGCAAGTCTTAACTTCAGTGGAACCTTGCTTAATGAGCACATTCCATAGTGAGTAATTCATGAAATGAGCATAAATATTATGCCCAAGAATAGTAAGCTTTGCAAGTAATATTTCACAAAATGAGTGACAAGGAAGGGGGGTTCCCAGGGTTATGCACCAGCTGTGTACAATTGTGTTTAAGACAGGTTATTTCCACTGGCTTTGTGGTGTCTCTGGTGATTGGTGTATTTGTCCATAACTGTGTTCATACATGTTATTTGTGACTAATCTCCCATAGTTTTTAAATGTTTCCAAATAAAAAGCTGCCATAAAATGGTCTAAAGAGAATAAAAATAATCATACATATGAAAAGTGAAAACGAGCTGCCAGCATACTTGATCTATCATTAAATGCAAACTGTCAACATCAACAATATGTATCACCTTCAAGAACAAAGAAACCCTGACTCTTGAAGAATTGCGTTGTGTTTCATAGGCAGATGTTATGGAAAAGAGTTTATCTGAGTAGAAGGTGGTAACAGCAAGGATATAATTGTCTAGCACAATAATGAGAAATGACGAAAGCCTGGGAAACTAATGCATCGTACAATAAGAAGCATCACCCAGATACAAAAGTTGTCATGTGCACCAGGAGTTTAAATGATGATGATGCTATGTTGCTACTTAAAAACATTTAGAAGAGTATTCAAAAACAGAAGTATCTCAAGAGAATTTCAGGAAAAAAGAATTAGATACTTATCATAAATAATAAATTAACTATTTGAATTAGTTTTTTCTACATATCTGATTCAGATTCCAGTTAGATTCATTCCATGATAGAGGAAGAATAGTTGGAGACTATAATTTTCTGTTTCATCGTATATAGAGAAGCATCACAATTATAAGACTTTGTCAACAAAAACTTTACAAAATGATAATGTCATGTTGCATTTTAGCTGGTGTAAACAAAAGGCTCTCAACAGGCTTCTTGAAAAAAATAAGTATGAATCTATCATATATCACAGACCAATTATGTGAAATATTTTTTGTTTTCTAGAAATCAAATTCATATTCATGGTAGCTACATTCCATGATAGAATAAAAAAACATTAACCATGATCCTAAATGCCTCTTTATGGGGACAGTTTTTTTTTCAACCTCCGATTGCAAATCATAAACGCTAGACATTGTGACATGTGGGTGACATTCCTTGTACGTGATTAAATATCTCTGCCACCGCCAAGCTGAAATCACCAGTCTGTGCTGAGGAGCATTCACATAAACATGGTCATATAGTTAGTCTATAGAATGCGGTGTAATAAAATTGATTTCCAATGTCACATTATTCATGCACCAATAAAAATGCTCTTACCTCTTTGGCAGATTGAATCCTATATTTTACCAACCCATTTGAACATTTTCATGTTATTATATTAAATAATGGTAATAAAATTTAGTTTCTGAATGTGTATACATACCTGAGCATTATTTTTGGTTTTGCAGCATTCAGGCATTTTTACATAAAACAAAACTTCATCTTCAATGAAAGCTAGATCATCACATTCATTTGAACACATCAATGGCAGCACATCTGAAAAAAAATCCAAGAGGGAGGAGTAGAAATCATTAATAAAGTCAGACAAAAATTTCTGTAAAATGAGCAAACTCAATAACATTCACGATGTCAAAAGAGGTTTTAAATTTTACATATCCACCAAGTCTAAGCCCCAAATGAAAAGATGAGAGTAAACTGTAAAGATGATGAAAGTCCAAGGATTATAAATATTCAGTGTCAGCACATGAAATATAATGTGTGCAGTGGGCTTCTTTGTTATCTCTATGAATATAGTTTTAACAGTAGCAAACCCTGCATACTGGGATAAACCAATTATGCCAGTTATCATTGCTACCATTCCCTCCACTACACCTCTTTTTTTGTTACCTCCCTATTCTAAACAGACTTATTCTTACCATCCAAAAGGCAATAATATTATTCTTCATTTAACCATGGCATTGTGTGTCCCTTAGTGCTCGATTTGTTTGCATTTATTACAATATCAAACCTATCCCACTGAATCCCAAATGTCCTAAGCAATGCTTGTAATCCCTTGATGGGCCAACATATTAAAGCTTGATCATCAATAAACCAAACTGATTTTATGAATTCCTCACCAATTCATTCCTATCTTCAATTCTTTGAATATTCAATTCAATACCTCTTTGCATGCCTCTTCAGAATTTCTCTTCAAATTTACATTGATCAGAAGAGGTGATAATGGACACCAATATTTTTCATCTTCATAAAACCTCCCATCCGCACTCTACCTGCCACTTGTGCCTGGTTAGTCTGTAACCTGTACTAGTTTTCTATTACCATCCTATCCCTCAAGGCTCCTCCTATTTCCTGCAATGAATTCATTTATACTATCCCATTCAATCTTTAAAATTCCTTTCTGAAATCTACGAATCAAATTAAAACTTCCAGATTTTATTCTTTTTCCCTCTATTAGTAAACTTATTATTGCTGTAAGTCACAAACTAATATTACCCTAAGCAATAATTAGCCCAGCTCCCCATCATCTTAGTGGTGATCCTAAGACGCACCTTAGCTGCTTGCAACATCAAACATATTGTTCATGAATTCTCGCAAATGGCTTTCTTTCCCTTTTCTTGGGACAAAAAATAACAATGATGTGGCAAAGTCTTCTGCCCAAATTCCTTTCTCATAAATTCTATGAATTAGTCCACAAAAAACTATTCCTCCCACATTCTCCTGAACTATTAAGTATTTCTCTGAGAATGCTGTCTACCCCCATGTCCTTATTAGACTGCCAATACCTTAATGTCCTTTCTGTCCTACCATCATGAGTAACTTTTGACCTAGGCTCTCTTTATCTCGGTCATATCTTGCTTCTATGTCCCAGCTAGCTGGTCTCATGTTTTTACTATATTTTTTCTAATATATTTCTTCCATGTTCCAAATGGATTTCTTTCAAAATCCTTCTCAGGTTCAGCTAATATTTATATCACATATATTTCAGTATTGTCACAGAGTGTATACTTATGATACTTATGCCAATATTCATGCTGAGGAGAGAGAGAAGACATCCTTACGATGAATCATGTTGGATCCCACGTAGACAGTTGCTAGAGGACCTTCTTCTCTGACATTCACATCATAAACTTCAATTGAACCATTGGACATGGGTAAAAAAAATTGACTGGAACACAGTGGTGACCATTCGCCAGTTGTATAATAATCATCTAAAATATATATTCTGCGCCAGCAAATAGGCAAAATCTAGACATGAGAAAAAAACAAATTTTAATAAATATGGCCATTCCATTTTTTCCTTGGAATTTATTTGCACTAATATTCTGTTTTGATAAATAAATATCCGAATAAAATCAAAATCACCAAAATAAATTCACAATAAGTAAGATTATTAAACAAACCTTGAAACAATAGAACATCAACAAAATTACACACTTATGATAAAGGTATTTGAACAAAAGAAATGTCATATTATGTCATCATAATAAACAAACCTTCCACAAGCCTAAGTGCAACAGCTTCATAAGAAACCACAGGCTAAAAAGAAAAGATTCTGGGTCCCTCTTCTTATTCTGTGAATCTAACATGCCTTAGGAATTTCTTAGGGGTGAGCTCCCCACTCTCGGACCAAAATATTCAGAAGTTGATTACTGTGATATAATTAACCTATCATTATCTATTCCTTGTTTACTCTGTATCAAACAACTGTTTTTAGGTTAATGAAATTATAATAATAAATGCTACAAGATAGCTGTACACTATATTTTTGAAAAATATTTAAATCATACTGTAAGATTCAAGAATGGTAAAAACAATATTTTAAAATAAAAGAACAAGTGACCGTTCCAAATTTTTAATAGGAAAGCAATGGCTACCCAAACCTTGTGGCTTATTTTTTGCTTCAATAGTGTTCAAAATAAGACTTTCAAAATTTGAGATACACTACTATCCTGAAAAAAGACTGGAATCTAGAAAATGGAGTCATTCTTACACCTGTATATCCTAAAACACTGCTAATATTTTCTGCTCAATTAGTAATAGCATTCAGTAATAACTCACATCAACTTGTGTTTGATGTAATTGTTAAAGCAGTAGAGATCAGAATTTCATGTAACAACTCATTCCCATCCCTCTAATCCTTATCTTTGAATCTCACATGCCTTAGGAATTTCTTAGGGGTGAGCTCCCCACTCTCGGACCAAAATATTCAGAAGTTGATTACTGTGATATTATTAACCTATCATTATCTATTGCTTGTTTACTCTGTATCAAACTTTCTATCAAAAAGTCTATTAAAATATGGAGGATTTCATTATTAATATTTTGTATCCCAGTTGCAAAATATTTCTCTGTCCTATGTGATATTTAAACTTGGGGAACATATTTTTTTTGGAAATATCATATATTTTATTTCATTTGGTAGTTTGTGTATATTATTTTCTCTTTTTTTATTTTTTTATATCATCATACTAACTTTTTCTTGTCACATAATTTTCAAAATGATTTTATCATTTGTTCTTAAATCATTTTTACTCTACATATGGAGACTTTAATTTAAAATTGGCATATATTAATTTATTTTTGATCATTTTAGAGAGAATTATTGTTAGATTGGATGATTAACAGAACTGCATCCAATGGGACATTTGTAAGGCTACCATAATCTTATTTAGTCGTTTGCACATGGCATGGTTTTTGCAAGCCCTGAACTCCATGAATGGTATGCAAAATGAACCATGGGGAGAGTTAACCAGCAGAAAACCGCAGAACTTACAGGGGAAGAAAGAGAAGAATGACATCCAAAATATAATAAATTCTCTTTCAAGGAGTTGAAGATGCCAAATCATACATGAAGGCTTTTATTCTATATAACAATCCTTATCTTACCCAGGTTTTAACATCTTTCATAATATGAAATCCTAATTCATTATCAATGAGCAGTAGATGTAAGTAGTACACCAAGTGAATTGTTATCATTGTAATTATGCTACTACATTAGGAATTATTTATAATTATTCTACTACATTTACCCTGTTATGCAAAGGAGATCCATGGGCTTCTTCATTAAACCAGCTGTGCAGCCAAGGTATGTTTTCGTTCCTTCCTCTGTATAACTAAAGAAATTTAAATATTAAAAAAAAATTAAATTTCAAATCTAGGCAATATAAATGAACAAAAGAGTTCAAACAGATGAAAGGAAAACTTTGTTACATCTTAAGAGGGGATAATGTTTAGACAAATTTGTGCAGAAATAATTGAATATTGTAGTAAAAAGGGTTTTTCAAATTATATTTCATAGTCCCTTACCCTTGACTGTTCTTTCCAAACACAGAAGGATTTTTCACTGACAGAAAGTATTATATCATCTGCAAAGCAGCTCCGTTTCAAACATAAAACTGGTCCCTCATGTTTAAAGCATTGGTGTTGATTGTAAAACTCTGAAGAAAAAAAATCAATTATTAATAAAAAATACACACAACAAAATGCTACAATGAATGAGAACTAATGTCATCCAATCACATGACCAATTCCATAGATGATGACAAAAGTCTATTAAAATTATATAAATGTTCCATAATTTATATTATTGATATTTTATTACTTTGCAAGCCGCCATTAGGGTTGTGCGGCAGAGGGTAAATACACACCAGACTAATTTTGACCAAAATATGATTTTGACAAAATTATTCTGATCCCTTATTGTTCATGGAAAAAATTATATCCAATATCTTTCTAATCTTCACTTAACCCTAACTTTGTAAGTAGTTCACTATGAGGTATCTTGTCAAAGGCTTTCTTGAAATCTACAAAAAACGCATCCACTGGAACACAACTCTCTCCTGAAATAAAAATTTGATGAACGAAAAGTGGAAGTTGTGTCTTGCAGGACCTACCCTTAAGGAAACTGGACTTTTTTTAATAACTCCAAATTATCAAGGTCCTCATGGAAAGCCACAGGTGAAACAAAAAACAGGACTGACTCCGTTACCCAGATTTGAGAATTTAGCATACTTTTGAGCTTAGTACAAAAACAGTTCAACCCAATAAGTGTGGTGGTTGTAAATGACCATGGACGGTTTAAGTTTTGAGTTTAGAAAAAACTTTTGAGATAAACATATTATAAGGAAATTATGCTGAATATTTGCCATGAATAATTATGATTTCCATATGAAAACCGACACACATTTTAATATTGGACCATTCATTCCTTTCCTCATGAGCTATCTTAGATTATTCCCAAACAAAGATATTTTATGGCAAAAAATAATTAACTCAAGACCGATACAATCTAAATATAATATTGAGGTAGAATCTTTTAAGAGCTATTACTTAATTAAATAGTAAATCGCACATTAATTATATCACACATTTTTGTTAACAGAAACTATGCATGAAGAAAAGAGCAATAGCAAAGACTCTCTTGTGTTTTATTTCATTATAATTGTATACTGTATGATGAAAAAACTAAAATGTGTTATTATTATAAGACCTAATTAAACTATTACTGGAATTATTTTACTTGAATTGAAAATGGACTCACCATTGAGGGGTATCCAATACAATTCCTTATAAAAATGTGGATCATCAAGACCTCCCTTTTTTTCATAACACTCTATATCTGGAAACATGCCCATGACTTGTCCACTGCTAAAACCTGCTGTTATACATGCATGCATAATTGGCCATTGCTTCTTTATTGCTGGAATTTTTCAATAAAATTTAACTTAAATACAAAGGATATATATTTATAGGAAACAATTTCAAAAACCAAATTCAGTGTCATAGAAGGCACAATTCTTCTTGTATTGTGTTAGCAAATATCAAAATATGGATTATACATTATTATATACATGTACCCACCATCATTTACTGTGGTAATGCTCCAGAAAAATCACATGAATGAAAATTATACTTGGGTTAGATTTTGTGTATCAAAAAGTGAATGACTTACTTTGGATATATGGGATGTTTTATTTCCCTAGTGTGACTTCAATATAAACTTGTTTTTTATTTTAAACATATTATATAAACATTATTATTCCCCCTCTCTGATAGTTATTTCTCATATGATAAGTGACCCCTATACAATACGTTAATCTACACCTTGATACGGCTGCCCTTGCTACAGGTGAGGCAACATTCATGCCTCTTAATCTAGATGTCATGGTGTAACAAAAAGGTTGACCAAGGCTGCAAACGTTTTTTTAATTTCCTATTTCTCTAAACTTTCCTTGGTGAGGCTCCATACTACTCCCACTCTCTCCTTTTCAACCTAGTAAACAAATAGACCTGCTACAACAGTCCTCCATTGCTTCCCTTTTACCTCCAAGCAGGGGCTCCCAAAAGGTGCCCATCCACCACCAAAATCATTCACCGTAACTACTATTTTCCTCTCTCCCTCCCTCCTAGTTTACTGCAATCATGACTTGTAACCTCACCTGATGAATTTAATAAACCTAGGTCCTGCCCTATTGAGTGAAAATTTATGTGGAAAAACTAATTCATAGGTGTTCACTCCAATGTGAAGTAATTCCAAAAAGTTACAAGAATAAAATTATTATTTCCATTACAATTAACCTTAATATATTTCTTTGGTTCAATTCCCACCTACGTGTTTTCCTTCCCCATGAACTTGATTATTTCCTCTTTTTATTGCATTTTTTTAATGTTACCATTTGAGTATGTAACTGGTGTGTATTAAATAAAAGTTGCTCTGATTGTTATTAGTTTGAAGATAATGCACATCAACTTGTGCAGCATTTTTGCTGCTCTTAGCTAAGAACACTAATTTTTATACATGCATGCTTTCATGTTACCCTGCAAGCCACCACTAGGGTAAATGGCCAGGAATGATTAGGCACCTGACTACTTTTGACACAAAACACTTTTCCCCCTGATTTCAGTTGGAAAATATTATTCTGTTTCATTTTCATATCTGGGAAATATGACATTCAAATTTATCTGTTCTACACTTTATCTGTAATATTATTTACATAATATCTCCTACCATAGAATGATACGGCTAATGCTACATTTCCAACACAATCGCTTAAGTGACATACTTCATATTTATGCAAAAGATTCAAACTGTAATTTAAAAATGCTCCATGTGTGATTCTCAACCCAGCTCCTCTAATAATTTTGATATGTCAATCAGTTGGTCATTACAACATTTTAGTAATATAGCTCCTCTATGCTGTTCATGATTTTGCAAAGCAATGAATCAAACTTCATGAGGATCCAAAATACAAGCAGCATAATCTGAATGTGGTCCTTCTAGTGAATGATAGCTTTCCTCTTCAACCTTGTTGTCGTATTTCACTGACACTTTTCTAATTAATCCATATTTTATTTTTACCCTGTCCACTTTTGCATGCTTACATGCATCCATGATTAGGGTGTGTGTCAGAGTGGATTATACACCAGTTTTTTTCCCTGTACACGTTTCACCCAGGATAGTTTGTGAGTGAGGGTAACACCTAAGCATTTATTTAAATCTACACTTTATATTTTGGTAATCCTGATGCAGTAGGCATTCAGGAGTGAACGAATCCTATTCCAAAAACTTATTACTATGCCTAGTTGAAGTTTAATTCTGATATCCCAGAGTTGGACCAACCTTGTAGAGTACTTAGGCCATCAGCTAACGCTAATTTTGCTCAAAATAACAGATTTCTCTGTAACCATTTCTTCAATGGCATTCTAACAACTAACTTTAACCATCGAGTCACGTCATTAATGTAAATAAGGAATCTTTTGGTAAATGCTGCTTTGAAATAATCATTCAAAGAATGACTGATAACGCAAAGATAAAAAAAGGACAAAATGATGGAAACTAGGTTACTCAACATTAATCTTCAAAAAATAGCACACAATGATTTTTACAAAGTTTGGAGGAAAAATTAAACATGTGGCCAATTCCACTAGAACAGTGTTTATTTACCAACCAAGATATCAGTGATAAATCTAATTATGATTCAAGCACTGCAACTTATTTTGCAGATGAGGAATAGGAGATGTGGAAGTTGGGAAGAAATTCCTGCTTTTTATGCAGTAGAAGCCAAGGAGCAACTATGTTGCAGCAATTTATTTCCTTGAACTTATAAATGGCAGCAGTATTCATAATTGTGCACCATGGAAAATCTTATTTTTTTAGCTTCCCATCATGCTTAGTGTGATATGATATTCTTAACTGAATTTAGTAAGAATAAAATAGTTTTATTACCATTTTTCATGGATGCATAGTTCAAGTCGTCAGTCCTTTGTAAACCAGGGCCTATCCATTGGCGTAAATTATTGACAGTAATAGCAGTCACAGGAATTGGTTCACCATTCATTGTAGCCATAACATACTGTAAAAAAATTCATATGTGAAATAATTAAAAAATAATTTTCTTTTCCCCCAAATCAAAGTCCCACAAAATTCAGAAAAATATTTTTAGCTCTGCTTGCTAATTAAAGCCTTTTTACTTGCATATTTTTTGGCAACCATATGATATGACTCTCAAAATGACTGTCAGGAAAATTCAACTATTAGGTACAATTTTGACACTAAAAACAACTGTCCCCTTCATTCTCCTTGTGATTTAAGTATCTAACAGTTGATTTACTAAAACAGAAAATTGTGGGGACTATGAAACAAAAACAAAAGAGAAAGGATGCTGCAAAGGACAAGAGTACTGAAATGTGAAAAATACATGGAAGTCAACAAAAATTTAAGTGTTACTTTATGATACTGAAGGAATGGCTTCAACAACCCAAATTACAGCTAATTAAACTTTTTAGTTAAAGATTTCCACTCAATTATGCAAAGCTTAATCATTCTACAAGCCACGATTATTACAATGTCCATCATGCATATTCTTGGCCCATGATAATGGTGTAATTACCTGCTATTGACTAAGAAGTTTACTTTATGCAATCATTAAAAACTCTAATGATAAATGATAAATCTTTATTTGCCCAGAAGACACTGACACAGTGTAATAGATACATCAGTTAAGTGCATAGGACATGTCATATTCATATAGATATTAGACAATGATAAAATTCAGAGTAGCATGATACAATAGTGTTAACCAAAAAGTGCATGTAATATATTCCAAATTCAATATGGTTATTTTTCTCCATAAATTCCGTTACAGAGTAAAACTGTTCTTTCCTTAAAATTGTTATTAATTTCTTTTTGAACAGGACTGGATCCTTTACGTATTTAAAATCGTGAGGGAGCCTGTTTAGTACAAGGAGGCCCATTGATTTAGGCCCCAGAGATGTATTTAAAGTCCTGCAATAAGTTTGATGCAGATCTCTGCAGGCTCTGGTTTGGTGACAATTAACATTGTCATTTGTCATATAATTGGATATATTACTTTTAGCAAAAATGCTTAGGACATAAATGTAAATACATGGAACAGCCAGAATATTTAACCTCTTAAAGAAGGAAAGACAAGGTGCGTTGTAAAGAGCATTGCATATTAATCGCATTAAACATTTTTGAGCTTCAAAAATTGAATCAGAATGAGGGAAAGAACCTCAGAACAGAATACTATAAATAATTTAAGAATAAAATTCACCGTAATAAATTGTAAGTAAGATATCAAGGCTTACAGATTTCCTAATACATCTAATGAGAAAGCAAATGGCATTCAATCTGCTACGGAGATTGCATATATGTTCATCCCATGATACATTTTTATTTAAAACAACTCCCAAAAACTTGGAACTAGAAATTTGGGGTATACACGTTTCCCCTAGGTCAATGGCCAATGAGTCAGGGGCTTTATTTTTATTGGAGAAATATATAAGTCCGGACTTGTCAGGGTTGAGTTTCAGAAAATTTTGTGAGCACCATTCTCAAAGAAGTTCGGAAACTCTAGATGCTGCCAAGGTCAACTTGTTTAACGATGGTGCTGATACAATTAATCCGTAAGTTATAATTCTATATTGACAAAATCAATGTTAAATATCATTCATCAGTTGATGTATAAGGTGTACAAGCAAATACTTCCTCCTTCTTAAAAATAATGCTCAGTTTTTCACTTTAAACCATGGTGTTCAAATCTTCACACATAAGTCGCAGTTAATTTCTTTGAACCATTATCTTGGAAATAACACCTATCTTGTGTGCCATCAAATGCAGTAAATTCTCTATTAAGTTTTTTATTTCATAGTTTGATATTCTGTCTCTTCTATAATTATTTTACAATGGCATTTCAGTCTCACATATTTTTATTGAGCTCTTCCATTCCTAATTGATACACCTCGTACAGCAATCTGTAAAAAACTCTAAATCTAAAAGGTAGAAATATTTCCACACTTGTTGGAATACCTTTACAGGCTGCATGGGTTGATCATTCTGAGCAAATGGTGGAATAACAGGAGTCCCATTTGCTACATGCTTATGACAATGTTTCATTTCCTTTGAAAACGGATATCCCATGTGCAGCTCTAAAATACCCAAAGTTCCATCTCCTGAGGCTGTCCCTAACAAGGAGCATTTTCCTTTTCCACTTATGTTCAAAGAGCAATCTTGGGGCCTCTGAAAATCAGTGTCATTATATATATCAACCAAATATTATCAGTAAGGACAATAAAATTTTTTCAAAACACTTCAAAGGAATATTTCATTAAATATACATTTTAAGGAAATGGTTATGAGCGTACTTACCCTATTATTACTTGGAACCCATTGCATATCATAGATCTCACCAAGATGGGAATGCACTCCACATGATTCAATTGCTACATAAGCAACAGGGGGTGGCTTATAGGTCCATGGCACTATTTCACTCTGTGTTAGAAAGTTAATCATGAAATAATAAGTGACAATCAACATTCTCTGATCAACTGCATATAATTAATTAACAGATCATGATTGATGCAAAAGAAAATGGAATCAGTATTCATGCTAAGAATTCTTACACAAGATATTGATGCCATATGATCAATGTACACAGATGTAGGGACATCATAGCTATTCATATCCCACAAAAATATTTGGCCATCGTTATTAGCTCCGGCAAGAAGAGTTGGGTAGTCTGGATTATACTGCAGGAGGCTAATTTCACAGTCCCATTTAATTATCCTCTGGAAAACAAATATTAAGAAAATTAACATTTATTGGAAAAAATATATGGAAACAAAAAGGGTAAATTCATAAAAAAGTAGAATTCAAGGAATAAACATGAGATTGCCATATCCTTAAAACCCTGAATTCAGCATTTAGGTCTACTTGCTGTCAAGTAGTTGATATCATATCAATTGAATATTAGGTGTTCCTTCAGTCTAGCTGAGAGGAGATCATTTAATTTTTGATTGACTGATATCATTTTAATCAGGTAACCTCAAATTCAAGAGTATTAATTATGGAAGAAGGTCATAAAAGTGGTCTGTGAAGGCTTTCTTTGTGATCTAAAAAGGAGGAATAATAGGAATCATTTGATATAATGACTGGAAACATGGAATGGTAATTTATAGTAGAGATAGGCAACCTTTAAAAAATAGATAAAAAATCTTTAAAAGAAACAACAGTAAGTTTCATTTACCATTGGAAAAAAAAGAAACATGTTGGAAAAAGCTTTACAAGGATTGGGGAGGGTACAAATACAGGGTTAAAAAAGGCATCTATAGAAT
Source organism: Hetaerina titia (assembly GCA_037158775.1). NCBI lineage: Eukaryota > Metazoa > Arthropoda > Insecta > Odonata > Calopterygidae > Hetaerina > Hetaerina titia. The sequence continues at coordinate 55,944,229 of CM073779.1, read as the reverse complement.
AATTAAAGAACTGTGAGGAATTGAGAAACGAACATCCATGCAAACTTTTGAGTTATCATGGGAATATTTGTAATTGAATGAAAATAGATTCAGGCAGGTGAAGAGAATTAATGCTGAGTTAAAAATATTACACCACTAAATTTTTGAAGTAGAAAGGAAAAATAACATTAAGTGGGTTCAAGCTTTGTATAGCAAGACTGAAAAGATGACCAAGGGAATGGAAATAAGAAGGTGGATAAAATTCCTGCTCAACTATTCATGAGTTTGCGAAAAAGTATTAGGAATAGTTAATATAGGATCTCTTATACTATTACTGAGAATGAATATAGTTGTTCAAACGGCATAAGTTCTCAACCCATGGAAAAAGCAGCACCATTTGATAAATAAGGTAAGGTAATCTAGTGGTTAATAAAGGTTCTTGGAGGGACACTACTATTAAATACATATTTTGTGACCCCTAACACAACACAATCCAACAACCTACACTAAATCCCGTCCCTCTTCATCTCTGTGTACTTCCTTCCTCCCCTCGTCCTGTCCAACATCCCTATCGTGTTCCTGCTCTTTCTCCTTTGCTTAACATTTTGCTCTCTATTACAGTTTTTAACATCCCACTGCCAATCAAATGGCCTTCATATCCATTTTTCCTGCCTACATAAAATCTCTACCAAAGAATCCCTCTCCTCGCCCACCATCTCTAGTATCTCCTCATTTCTTTTCCTTTCCCTCCATTACAGAAAGGTCTGGAGGTATGAATCAAAGAATAAATTTCCCTAAATAATAAACAAAATTATCAAAATTATATAATATGAGTCAATATTTAACTCTTTTTCATTTAGAAATATTAATAATACCACCACAATACCCTTAATAAATTACGGATACTAGAAAATTAAAGTCTATTGAATATCACACAATTCAGTATACCATACCTACTTTACACTAAAATTTATGGCATCCATATTTTGCCAGCTCACATTCTCTAAACCTGGCAATATTCTTAAGATAATGTGAAAAATGACTGATACAAGAAACCTTTAAAATTAAGACATACTGAATGAAAATGAAAGCCGTTAGTTATGTCAAAGGCAAATAGGAATATTTGGTATTTAACAGATCCATGGAACAGAGAGAGTATTCAAACAATTGTTACCGTTGGATGTGGCTCCTTTTCTAATTTCCACTCAATGATTTCATAACCAGGAGTAGATTCAAATTTCATATCTTCTTCAATAAAATGTTCTTCTTCACTTATTCCAAAATTCTCATCTTCTGAAAAATCACTCTTTGGGGAATGTACACTTTCAGACCGAAAAGTCATAAATAATAAATCTTCCCAAAATTCAGAAACATCTTCGTCATTTAAAGTTTTCCTTTTTTCTTGTGTGTCTTTTAATGAACTGCTGTCATCTGAAGAAACTTCCTCTTCAGATGAATCGCTCCCTTTGTCTGAAACCTCCAGATTACCCAAAACATTCCAGTTTTGTGGCAGGCCCCAAATGTCTGGATTGTTTTGTTCTTCTAAAATGTCATTAACCATCACAGGCATCAAATCAGCATATGCTTCACCATCTGGGGCTGGGGCACCATCTGCAGGAGTAACACCAACAAATCCTTCCAAATTCAGATCAGCAACACCCACCTCAGTCATAACAGATTTCGGACTCACAACATAGGTAGGGACCACAACAGATTCACCACCCTCAGCATATTCACCTACCAAAGCAGATTCAGTACCTATAGCAGTGGGAGGGGTCACAACAGATTTCAAACTCACAACTAAGGTAGCCGCCACAACCGAATCACCATCCTCAGCAGATTCATCTACTAAATCACATATTCCAACAAACGCTTTACTAGGCATGGCAGTTTTACTTTAGTTGTCTCTGAGAGCTTCATCAGCCTCAGTTACTCCTTCCAAGGTAGTTTCTTCTCCCACAACCAAAACATCATCAGGCAAAGCAATTCCAGCTGTTGCAGCTTCTTTTTCCATTACTGCATCACCACTCAAACTTATAAATAACTTATCAATTTCACTAGAATCCAAGGAATCTATGTCATAATCAGAGTCTGTATCATCCAATCCAATGCCAATTTTATCTTTATATTCCACTTCAGCATCACTGAGCAGATATATTATCATTGTCCATAACAAGGGCCAATGAGAAATCTTTAATATTCACCCCTGTGTCACTTAGGACACTTTCCTCCCCCACATGAGAAAAAGTTTTGTCTTCACTGATATCATAATTGAACACTTTATCACATATAATACATTCATAGCATCTTTCCACAGAATCTTTTTCAGTTGCTTCATCTTCATTTTCACTCAGGTCTAGGGGACAAATATCTTCAAACTTGCATTCCGTTATATCGCCTATGCAGGGTCTCAACCACAGTTCACCATAATCTGAAATAAAGAAGTACATACATTTCATGTATTTAAGACCAAACACAAGGATGTATATAAAATTAGATAAATATAAATATGTGAGTGATTGTTTGGATCTTCCCTTTGTCAAAGATTCTCTTTTCCTAGCGCTATTCTTCTTTTTATTTCCGTCCTACTTTGACCGTGTCGCTGCTATTTTTTTATTAACTAAATTTTCTCCCCCTGATTTAATGCTTAGTTTAGCCTTTATCTTTGTGGAAAATGGCATAACCTTTGATTTAATATAATTATTATTATCCTATATCTATCACCCTTAACCTTCAATTCCCTCAGAAATGCTTCGCACCCCTTGGCTGACTGAAAAACTAATCCTTGGTCATTAGGAAACCTAACCGACCTTATAAATTCCCCTCTGACCTTCATTCCTACCTCCAGTCCGTCCCAAGCCTGTTTAATCATTTCCTCAACATATACGTTGAACAGCACTAGTTATAATGGGCAACCCTGCCTTACACATCTTTCTGACAGTGCCCATCCAGACTCTAAATTCCTCTCTCAGACCTGAGTAGTATAAGAAATGTTCAGGTGTCCGAGTAGTCTCCTGTCAATCTTATTCATTCCTTTATTCTGCAAAGGGCGCATTCATTTTTCCCAACTAACTGAATCAAATGCAAATTTTAATCTATAACACAGGAAAATAAGTCTTGATTGTATTCTATATTCCTCTCGATCAGTGATCTAATTATTAAAATGGCATATTGCGTACCCCTCCTCTTCCTAAACCCAAACTGATGATCCCCTAAGTAATCATTTGCCTGACTCTCTATCCTTCTATTGATGATCCCGAGAAATTTTTTAGCTGGGTGGTTTACCAAGCTTATTATTCGCTAATCTTCACATATTGTAGCCTTTAGCTATTTCAGAAAAGAACTAACACTGATTTCAGAAAATATTCAGGCCATATTCCATCCTCATAGACACCACGAATCAACCCATTTAGAGTCCTCTTCCCATATTATCCTCAACATTTCAACACTTCCACAAGAATTTTCCCACCCCCACGGCCTTATTTGCTAATATCTCCTTTAGTGGCCTTTCTGTTTCATCATCGAGTATGCCTGGACCTAAGATATCTTTTACTAGGTCATCTTCTCTTTCAATGTCTATTCTTGTCGGCCTATGTTCTCTACCATACACTGTTTCTAAACATTCCTGCCATTTCTCTTGTGTTTTTTCTGGGTCAACTATTGTCTCACCCAAATTATCTTTAAGTGATAGTAGAGATCATGCCTTCTCACTTCCTGATAATAAATTAACCATGCTGTATAGTGCACCAATTTGTCCTTCCTCAGTAATTTTTTGTAGATATATATATATATATATATATATATATGATTTCGTCGAAGAAAACGGAAGTATTGAATAAAAAACTTAGATAGTAACACACAGCACGAGAACACATAAAAAGAATATTCTGAATAATATCTTGATAATTTTGACTGACTCGAACTCCATCTTCTTCAGAAGAATAGATATGACTCTTATCTGAGGATTTGAAATTTTATTTTATTTTGATTTATCTGAAGATATGAGTCATATCTTATTTTCCTTCTTAGAAAACTTAGACCAGAAACTTATTGAAGGTGTTTTAAAAACCATAGCCCAATTTAGAATTAGATATTCCTAGGTAAGGACAGAAATCAAACCATTCAACCAGGGGAAATAAGCATTAAACTTTTCACTGAGCTTCCTCTCACCTTGAGTTTTTACTGGTGGTGACAGCACATCTGGGGCTGGGCCTTTATGAGTTGCAGTAAAGTCATCACATCTAATCTGATTCTGGTCAGTAACATCATTTCCAGAATCTGCTCCAACCAAAGGAATGTCTCCAAAGTCAGCAGGTATATCTTCTACAACATAAGTAGTGGTTATCAAACATTTAGATGTTTTAACACTTGGCACAACAGCTAGAGATACATCTACTGAATCATTGATTCCATCTACTGCTTTACTAGGAATCGGAATTTTAATTCCTCTAGGAGCTTCATCAGCCTCAGTTACTCCTTCCGAGGCAGTTTCTTCTCCCACAGCCAAAACATCTTCAGGCAAAGCAATGCCAGCTGTTTCAACTTTTTTTTCCATTACTGCACCGCCACTCAAACACATAAATAATGTAACAATTTCATTAGAATCCAAGGAATCTATGTCATAATTAGAGTCCATATCATCCAATCCAATGCCAATTTTACCTTTATATTCTACTTCATCATCACTAGATATATTATCATTGTCCATAACAAGGGCCAATGAGAAATCTTTAATATCCACCCCTGTGTCATTTAGGACACATTCATCGCCCACATGAGAAAATGTTTTGTCTTCACTGATATCATAATTGAACACTTTATCACATATAATACATTCATAGCAGCTTTCCACAGAATCTTTTTCAGTTGCTTCATCTTCATTTTCACTCAGGTCTAGGGGACAAACCTCTTCAAACTTGCGTTCCGTTATATCGCCTATGCAGGGTCTCAACCACAGTTCACCATAATCTGAAATAAAGAAGTACATACATTTCATGTATTTAAGACCAAACACAAGCATGTATAAAAATTAGATAAATATAAATATGTGAGTGATTGTTTGGATCATCCCTATTTCAAAGATTCTCTTTTCCTTGTGCTATTCTTCTCCTTATTTCCGTCCTACTTTGACCGTGTCCCTGCTATTTTTTTATAAACTAAATTTTTTCCCCCTGATTTAATGCTTAGCTTAGCCTTTTTCTTTCTGGAAAATGGCATAACCTTTGATTTAATATAATTATTATCTTCCCATATCTATCACCCTTAACCTTCAATTCCCTCAGAAATGCTTCGCACTCCTTGGCTGACTGAAAAACTAATCCTTGGTCATTAGGAAACCTAACCGACCTTATAAATTCCCCTCTGACCTTCATTCCTACCTCCAGTCCTTCCCAAGCCTGTTTAATTATTTCCTCAACATATACGTTGAACAGCACTAGTTATAATGGGCAACCCTGCCTTACACCTCTTTCTGACAGTGCCCATCCAGACTCTAAATTCCCCTCTCAGACCTGAGTAGTCTAGGAAATGTTCAGGTGTCTGAGTAGTCTCCTGTCCCTCTTATTCATTCCTTTATTCTGCAAAGGGCGCATTCATTTTTTCCAACTAACTGAATCAAATGCAAATTTTAATCTATAACACAGGAAAATAAGTCTTGATTTTATTCTATATTCCTCTCGATCAGTGATCTAATTATTAAAATGGCATATTGCGTACCCCTCCTCTTCCTAAACCCAAACTGATGATCCCCTAAGTAATCATTTGCCTGACTCTCTATCCTTCTATTGATGATCCCGAGAAATTTTTTAGCTGTGTGGTTTACCAAGCTTATTGTTCGCTAATCTTCACATATTGTAGCCTTTAGCTATTTCAGAAAAGAACTAACACTGATTTCAGAAAATCTTCAGGCCATATTCCATCCTCATAGACCCCACGAATCAACCCATTTAGAGTCCTCTTCCCATATTATCCTCAACATTTCAACACTTCCACAAGAATTTTCCCATCCCCACGGCCTTATTTGCTTATATCTCCTTTAGTGGCCTTTCTGTTTCATCATCGAGTATGCCTGGACCTAAGATATCTTTTACTAGGTCATGTTCTCTTTCAATGTCTAACTTTGTCGGCCTATGTTCTCTACCATACAGTGTTTCTAAACATTCCTGCCATTTCTCTTGTGTTTTTTCTGGGTCAACTATTGTCTCACCCAAATTATCTTTAAGTGATAGTAGAGATCATGCCTTCTCACTTCCTGATAATAAATTAACCATGCTGTATAGTGCACCAATTTGTCTTTCCTCAGTAATTTTTTGTAGATATATATATATATATATATATGATTTCGTCGAAGAAAACGGAAGTATTGAATAAAAAACTTAGATAGTAACACACAGCACGAGAACACATAAAAAGAATATTCTGAATAATATCTTGATAATTTTGACTGACTCGAACTCCATCTTCTTCAGAAGAATAGATATGACTCTTATCTGAGGATTTGAAATTTTATTTTATTTTGATTTATCTGAAGATATGAGTCATATCTTATTTTCCTTCTTAGAAAACTTAGACCAGAAACTTATTGAAGGTGTTTTAAAAACCATAGCCCAATTTAGAATTAGATATTCCTAGGTAAGGACAGAAATCAAACCATTCAACCAGGGGAAATAAGCATTAAACTTTTCACTGAGCTTCCTCTCACCTTGAGTTTTTACTGGTGGTGACAGCACATCTGGGGCTGGGCCTTTATGAGTTGCAGTAAAGTCATCACATCTAATCAGATTCTGGTCAGTAACATCATTTCCAGAATCTGCTCCAACCAAAGGAATGTCTCCAAAGTCAGCAGGTATATCTTCTACAACATAAGTAGTGGTTATCAAACATTTAGATGTTTAAAACTTGGCACAACAGCTAGAGATACATCTACTGAATCATTGATTCCATCTACTGCTTTACTAGGAATCGGAATTTTAATTCCTCTAGGAGCTTCATCAGCCTCAGTTACTCCTTCCGAGGCAGTTTCTTCTCCCACAGCCAAAACATCTTCAGGCAAAGCAATTCCAGCTGTTTCAACTTTTTTTTCCATTACTGCACCGCCACTCAAACTCATAAATAATGTAACAATTTCATTAGAATCCAAGGAATCTATGTCATAATTATAGTCCATATCATCCAATCCAATGCCAATTTTACCTTTATATTCTACTTCATCATCACTAGATATATTATCATTGTCCATAACAAGGGCCAATGAGAAATCTTTAATATCCACCGCTGTGTCATTTAGGACACATTCATCGCCCACATGAGAAAATGTTTTGTCTTCACTGATATCATAATTGAACACTTTATCACATATAATACATTCATAGCAGCTTTCCACAGAATCTTTTTCAGTTGCTTCATCTTCATTTTCACTCAGGTCTAGGGGACAAACCTCTTCAAACTTGCGTTCTGTTATATCGCCTATGCAGGGTCTCAACCACAGTTCACCATAATCTGAAATAAAGAAGTACATACATTTCATGTATTTAAGACCAAACACAAGCATGTATAAAAATTAGATAAATATAAATATGTGAGTGATTGTTTGGATCATCCCTATTTCAAAGATTCTCTTTTCCTTGCGCTATTCTTCTCCTTATTTCCGTCCTACTTTGACCGTGTCACTGCTATTTTTTTATAAACTAAATTTTTTCCCCCTGATTTAATGCTTAGCTTAGCCTTTTTCTTTCTGGAAAATGGCATAACCTTTGATTTAATATAATTATTATCTTCCCATATCTATCACCCTTAACCTTCAATTCCCTCAGAAATGCTTCGCACTCCTTGGCTGACTGAAAAACTAATCCTTGGTCATTAGGAAACCTAACCGACCTTATAAATTCCCGTCTGACCTTCATTCCTACCTCCAGTCCTTCCCAAGCCTGTTTAATCATTTCCTCAACATATACGTTGTACAGCACTAGTTATAATGGGCAACCCTGCCTTACACCTCTTTCTGACAGTGCCCATCCAGACTCTAAATTCCTCTCTCAGACCTGAGTAGTCTAAGACATGTTCAGGTGTCCGAGTAGTCTCCTGTCCCTCCAATCCATTCCTATATTCTGCAATAAGCGCATTCATTTATCCCAACTAACTCAATCAAAAGCTAATTTGAATTCTATAACACAGGAAAATAAGTCTTGATGGTATTCTATATTCCTCTCGATCAGTGATCTCATTATTAAATGGCATCTTGCGTACCCCTCCCCTTCCTAAACCCAGACTGATGATCCCCTAAGTAATCATTTGCCTGACTCTCTATCCTTCTATTGATGATCCGGAGAAATTTTTTAGCTGTGTTGTATACCAAGCTTATTGTTCGCTAATCTTCACATAATATAGCCTTTACCTATTTCAGTTAAGAACTAACCCTGCATTCAGAAAATCTTCAGGCCATATTCCATCCTCATAGACACTAAGAATCAACCCATTTAGAGTCCTCTTCCCATATTATCCTTAACATTTTTACACATCCACAGGAATGTGGTCCACCCCCACGGACTTATTGGCTTTAATTTCCTTTAGTGGCCTTTCTATTTCATCGTCGAGTATGTCTGGATCTAAGGTATCTCTTTCTAGTTCATGTTCTTTTTCTATGTCTAATCTTGTCAGCGTATGTTCTCTACCATACAGTGTTTCTTAACTTTCCTACCATCTCTCTTTTGTTTTTTCTGGGTCAACTTTTATCTCACTCCAATTATTGTTAAGTGTTCGTAGAGATTCATGCGAAATTATCAAGATGTTATTGTGAGTGTTCTTTTTATGTGTTCTCGAGCTTTGTATGATTGTCTAAGAATATATATATACATATTTAAATATGTACATGATTGTATATAAACATATAAACACACTAACATACATTTAATATGGAGACATATATAGTGGGATTTGGTGTTTGTTGCAATATTTAAGGGATTTTTCAAGTTCTTAGAATACTGAGACCAGAAACTCAATGAAGATATTTTAAAGATCATAGCCTTATTTTGAATTAGATATTCTTTTTTAAGGACTGAAATCAAACCATTCAACCCGGGGCACTAAGCATTAAACTTCTCACTGAGCTTCCTCCTACCTTGATTTTTACTGGTGATGACAGCACATCCGGGGCCGGGCCATTATTGGTAGCGGTAAGGTCATCACATCTATTCGGATTCTGGTTAGTAATATCTTTTCCAGAATCTTCTCCAACCAGAGGAATGTGTCCAAAGTCAGCAGGTGTATCTTCCACAACATAGGTAGTGGTTATTAAACATTTGGTTCTTATACCACTTGGTACATCAGCTAGAAATTCATCTACTGAATCATTCATTCCATCTACTGCTCTACTATGCATGGAAGTTTTAATGTCTCTGAGTTATTCATCAGCCTTAGTTTCGCCTTCCGAGGCAATAAACTTGTAATCAGATACAACATAGTCATTACTACTTTCTGCTGAATCATCATCTGTAGCTTTAACTTTTTTATCAGTCAGATCTAACGGATTAATATCCTCAAACGTGACCTCCTCTTCCTCAGAATTGAATATTCTGTAGGCAATTGCAATTGTATCTGAAACAGATATGTTAATATATTTCATAAATTTAAGACCAAATATATCCATATTTTTAAAATTGAATACACATAAATTTGTGGGTGATTGTTTCCACCGTTTACTGGGTTTTTGTTGTTTTGTTGTGTATTTCTCCTTGGAAGGGTTCAAATATACATGCATAAATTATGTAAAATTAGAACATCATTGTTATGATTAGGTAATATGCCGTTTAAGGTAGGATTTTGGCTGGAAACTACTATCAAATAAATATTTTGTAACTCCTAAAAATACCCAATCCAGCAACCTAACCTCCATCAGGTCCCTCCTCATCTTTTGTACTTCTTTTTCTCCCTTCATGCAATCTAACATCCCTATCCTGTACCAGTCATTTCCTAGCTTGCACAACATTTTCCACTCTATCACCTTCTTTGAAATTCAACTACCGCTCAATATGCCTTTCATCCATTTTTCCTGCCTCCATAGGATTTCCCTCAACAAACCTCTCTCCTCAGCCAACATCTTCAGTACTTCCTCATTTGTTTTCCTTTTGGTCTATTTCACCTTCTACTTTTCTTCTGCACTCCCAAATTTCAAAAGTCTCCAGTTTAATTCTATCCTCCTGCTTCAGCGACCACGTTTCCACACCGTACATAGCTACGCTCCATATCAAAGGTTTTACGAGTGTTCTCTTAACCTCCCTACTCAATGTTCCCATCTTTAACTCCCTTCTCCTTGAGAAAGCCTCCTTTTCTAGCGCAATTCTTCTCCTTACGTCCCTACCACTTTGACCGTATTGCTCCAAAACACTTTCGACATATGTAAGTTGTTCCCCCTGCTCTATTTTTTTCCCTCCTATTTTAATGTTTATTTTAGCCTTTTTCTATCTGGAAAAATCATAAGCTTTTTTTATTAATATTCATTCTCATCCCATATCTATCGCACTGAACCTCCAATTCCCTCAGCAATGCTTGCAAACCCTTGGCTGACTGAGCGACTAATGCTTGGTCATCAGCAAACCTAAGAAATTTTACAAATTCCCCTCCAACTTTCATTCCCACTTCCAATTCTTCCCAGGCCTCTTTAATCATTTCCTCTACATTTATGTCAACAGCACCGCTGAAATTGGGCAACTTTGCCTTTCACTCTTCCTAACACTGCCCATCCGGACTCTCCGTTCCCCACTCGCACCTGAGAAATCTGAGACATGTAATGGTTGCAGATCAGTCTCCTGTCCCTCCAATCCATTCTTATATATTTGGTGAGCCTTCAAAGGAATCATTTATTATGAGCAGCTTCTGTACTGCCAAACACTAAATTTAGATCCCTATTGTCAACAACTGGCCCGTTTGAAGCAAGAGATTTACCAGAAATGGCCAGCATTGGCCAATAGAAGAGTGTTATATTTCATCAGGGCAACACAAAGCCACACACATCTGCAGTTACTTGCCAGAAACTTAGGAAGATTGGTTGGGAAATTTTAATGCATCCATCACATAGTCAGGACCTGGCACCTAGAAATTCCCTCCGTTTTCTCGAATTGGAAGACCTCTGAGTTTTAAGAAATGGCAAGCAAATGAAGATATTGAAAATATATTAATAGAATTTTTCACCAAAAGGGACCAATACTTCTATGGGAGAGGTCTTTAGAAGCTATTTTTAAAATGGCAACAAATTATCTAAAAAAATGGCGCATTTATTTAGCCCCAACCTAATACACATATACGCACACATATAAAATTATATATATATATATATATATATATATATATATATATATATATATCTGTGGTCTAGTGGGTAGAGCGTTGTACTACTGACTGGAAGGTCCCGGGATCGATTCCCAGGCAAGGCACTCTGGGCATCTGCAGCTCCACCCAAGCTAGTTGATTTTTCCGGTACCAGATCTTCTTGGGAAACCATAACCAGCACAGGGAAAGGAACTAGCTCCTCTACCCTGATGTGTTAATATTCACACGCCATCGGGCTTGGTGCATGGGTTAGCTCTACCATCACCTACTAAACCGACCTTCGGGTTTGTTACTGTGTTTATGGTTTTTATATATATATATATATATATATACATATATATGTGATTATGTTGAGACGCATGGATGTGTTTAATAAAAAAACTTGGATGGCAGCATGCATTTGAAGAACACTCAGATTATTTGTTGATAATTCTGTCAAAAATATCAAAAAATAATTTCTTAGTGTACCATTTATATGTTCTTATTTTGTGTGTTAATATTAAAGTTTGATTTCTACATATATCTATTTATACCCCCCCCCCCCAGGCTGATCAAAGTCCACTGAATTCATCCAATAGCTGACTTCATTTCTCCTTCCCCACCTTCCCTGTTTCGCATTGATTCCTTACCTCTCCCTGGGTTAAGCATTACTAGAAATACAGTATAGAGTTTTGTATAAAACTGAAAGTTTTCTCTGTGTGGTGACTAAAATTTAATTTAAAAAGTAAAGACTGAGTGTGTCACACATGGTTATAAAAAACCTATCAAATCTTATCTTAATCTATCCAATAGCCACGTAAAGAAAGTATGAGCACCCATTCTATATTAAGAGAATCAAGTAAACTGTAATATCCGAATTTCTTGCTCAAAGAAAATTCTTTTAGGTTGCCATTTTTTTCTCTCCAAGCAAAAAGGTAAAGGTCTTACCCTTAAATCTAGGATGACATGCAATGCTTGAAATCCTTTGTTTTGTGCCTGATGAAAAAGCTTCTGTATAGTTGTGGTTTGAATAATATTTGTTTGGTAGAACATGGTGCTCTCCTAGGAAGTAAGACCAATTCAAATACTTCTTTGAGTTCTCACTTTCATTCTCCTGTGTCTCAACATATAATTCTTGAACATGGTCCTGGCATAGATCCTTTATGGTGATCTCTTCCAAGCTAAATGATAGGCTGAAACAAAAAGGTTATTCAAAGATTAGGGATTAATTGAAAGAATTGGCAATACAGTTTCAACCTAACCCGATTATAGACATAAAATGAATACAATGTATCCTCACAAATTCAATCATATATTATATTTAACATAAATGGATATGCAAGAAGTATTATGCTTTACAAGAAAAGTCACAAAATGGATGATGCTCATATTTTGAGATTCCACTGAAAATGAAGTGCACAGATTACACACAATATATCTTAAACATGTTTGAGGGTATATCTATAAGTTATCCAAAGAGCGCTGGTTGAAAGGTTTTGGATCTTGATGAACTCTGTTGGAAATATTTAGATAATCAAATGAAATACATTTTTTGGATAATTGAATTGCAGATGGTTTATTGATTTTCCTCTAGGAAACAAAGAAAAGTTATTTTTCAACATCGTAATTAGGATAGTATCATGAGGGCTGGCATTAAGGAATATATATGATTATAACTTAGAATTAAAGCTTAAGAATTGCTTAAGAAACAAGGGGAAGGCCACACTTGAGTAGTTGGAAGAGCCCTTTACTCACCTTCCTTCACATATCAATAGTTTATGATTACTTACAATTGAATACAGGCATCAGATACCAAAAGAACACTTCCATAAGTTCTGTAAATGGACTTCTTGCTCTTAATACAATCAAAGCTTTTCTGAATTGACTTATTCGAGATGCCATGAGGAAATGCCTGGGTACATTGTTCCGCTGTCTCTGGAAATGCCTGCTTAAAAATGTGAACAACAACAAGTTAGATTAGAGAAAATATGTTTATTAGCATAGTTGATAGAAATGGAATGATGGGCAATGAAATCAAATAAGGCCGTGGGAGTAGACAACATTCTGGCAGAACTATTGAAATGTTTACCATAATATGGGAGGAAGAACCTATATGGACCGATTCGTAGTATCTATGAAGAAGGAATCTAGCCGGAAGACTTTGTGAGATGAGTGTTAGTTCATATTCCAAAAAAGGTAAAAGCTACCTCAAGTGAAGACTACAGAACAATAACTTTGATATCTCACGCAGCTAAAGTTGTCCTTAGGTTCATCAGCAAAAGGATAGAGCAGGGTGAATGATTACTTAGGGAATGTTCAGTTTAGGTTTAGAAAGGGAATGGGCATGTGTGTTGCTATTGCAGTAATGGGATACCTAATCGAGAGGAATATAGAACTCCATTAGGACGTATTTGCCTGTTAATGCTAAATAATGCATTTAATTGTCATGCAATCATATGCTAAGGAAATGCAAACCTTACCTCAATAGCAATGAAAAATCATTTTTATTATTTTGTGACCATTTGTAAATTCTGCTGCCCACAGATATGTTTACTTTTACCTAGTCATCAAATACCTGATTACCACTATAAGACAATCTATCCACTTTGAACCAAAGTTCAATTCCCTAACAGGGCAAAATCATGAATGAAGCAAGACAAAGTGAAAACTTTGTTGCAATTTTCCACAGTTAAACTGTTTAACTGTGGAAAATTGCAACAAAGTTTTCATTATGTCTCGATTCCACAATATCACGCATGATTCTTCACTTTTCGCAAGACAAAGTATTGGTTGAAATATGTGGGGTATCTTTTATAAGTAATTATCACTAAGAAATAACAGATATCTAAATAAAATATAGTCTGCATGTTATAGGGAATGTTCAGTTTAGGTTTAGAAAGGGAATGGGCATGTGTGTTGCTATTGCAGTAATGGGATACCTAATCGAGAGGAATATAGAACTCCATTAGGACGTATTTGCCTGTTAATGCTAAATAATGCATTTAATTGTCATGCAATCATATGCTAAGGAAATGCAAACCTTACCTCAATAGCAATGAAAAATCATTTTTATTATTTTGTGACCATTTGTAAATTCTGCTGCCCACAGATATGTTTACTTTTACCTGGTCATCAAATACCTGATTACCACTATAAGACAATCTATCCACTTTGAACCAAAGTTCAATTCCCTAACAGGGCAAAATCATGAATGAAGCCAGACAAAGTATTGGTTGAAATATGTGGGGTATCCTTTATAAGTAATTATCACTAAGAAATAACAGATATCTAAATAAAATATAGTCTGCATGTTATTGACACATATATAATATGCTCTAAATTAAAGCTATTAATGTTGATTTGTTTTGTTCCAGATTGAAGTAATTCACAGAATGGAGATGATAAAAGCCGGCAGTGTGATTAAGCTCCTTCACTTGAAAGGTTAAAGTGACTGGACAATCCACAGTAAAATGTATACCGAAATGATAGCCCATCATATCACAAAGTGGTGAGGTGGAGAAAGAATTTCTGAACCGGCCACATGCCCCCCACAGATGATACAAGACATTGAAGTCTATCGTTCATAGACAATGTGTCTACAGTGTAAAAAAAGACTTAATACTATTAGACCAAAGATCACAATCCAAATGATCATTATTGAATCAGACTTATCTTAGTTATGGCAATGTTTGGAAAATTATTCTTGAAGAATTTCACATGTAAAAAGCATGATGGCTCCTACAACTACTGATTCTTTTCAGAACCCAAGTTGCATGACCTGAAATCGGAACTGCAGTGTGGCCAGAAAGTCATAGTAATTGGCTTTCAATTTTGCTTTATCCCATCTATTTTTCTGATTTAGGATTTTCTGAAATTAGGGTATTTCATGGATGTTTGTTTTGATATACAAATTACAACCGTCAATGGCCTAATGTGTTCGCAAAAAATAGCGCCTCATTTTATTTTAATACTTAAAAAAATTAGGGGAAGAAACTCTCCTTGAAAAAATGAAAAACATTATCAGACATTTTGCTGATTGGGCTAGCCAGTGGTGCAGATAGTAATAACAAACAAGGTTTATTTTCTGACCCCATACTTTTCTGCAACTAAGTTCTTTGGGAACTGGCGTAATATCAAAATATATTAGCCTGATTATATCAGAAAATACAACTGCAGTGGGTTATTCAATGCATGACAGAGTTTTGGACATAGATAAATGCCATTTGCAGAAGGAAAATGTCTATGAGTGTGGTCCCAGAAGTACCCCGCCTGATGCAGAGATGATGGCAGTTCTTAAAAAAATATCACTGTATTAGAAAGTATTCTCTGTATAAAGCATACCTTTCAAGTTGGAATATGCTACTTAGTTTAGTATATGTTTGGCAGCCATTAGTAAAGAATATTTTTTGTGATTTTGTGAAAATGGAGAAAATTGGTTATCGTTACGTGTTTCAGTACTTTCATTTGAATCGCCTAAACCCTACCAATATAAAAACTAAATATTAAATATCTGAGTTTAAACAAGGCCATGCAAGCTGTTAAGACAAGCATCACATTGGTTGACCAAATGAGATGACCACGGCAGGAATGATTAAGAAAAAGCACAGTGTGGTAGATACTGCATGATCATCAACTGTAAGTGCGAGAGCTAGCAGACATAGTGGGTACATCAAAAGGAGTGGTACATTGCATATTAATTGAGAATTTAGACATGAAAATGCTGCGTACAATATGGGTGCTGCGTTTGCTCACACTCAAGCTATAACAGTGTCATGAATATGTTTCAATTTAGTGCTTAGGAAAGTTTCACAGTAAAAAAGCAGAATTATTATGCCTTTACATAACCATGGATGAAACATGGGTCCATTAGTCCAAACTCCAGACAAAAGAGCAATAAAACAATGGATTCAAAAGGAAGAACCAACAGCAAAGAAGCTGAAGGCCGATTCATCTGCAGGCAAGGTTTTCAAGGCAGGCTTGGTTTTTTGGATATGTGTGGGATAATTTTCATTGACTTTCTTGAAAAAAGAAAAAGTATCAACAACCAGTATTATCTGAACTTACTGCAATGTTTGATCTAAGAAATCAAGGCAAAGCTGTCCCTTTTGGCTAAGAAAAATGTGTTGTAGCATTGGTTGAAAAATATGGTAACTATTTAAATTCCATTTACATACAATTAAGGTGTTCAGAAGGACTTATTGGAAAGAGAAATATGAGCATAGAATTTTGAGAGCAATGTTAAACAGAAAATTGCGATAAGTTTAGTTTACTAGCACTTTACAAACTTTATCACTCTGCTAAATGTTTTCAACTTTTATTTATGAATTATGGTAACACTCACCTCTAGAGCTTCTAGCATTGGATAAAAGTGCCTGCCTTCTTCCTTATCAGAGATATCATTTGTGATGATCTCCTTTTGAACATATTTCCAGTTTCTCTCTACCAAAAGATCTTCTCCACTTCTGAATGACCCTATGTCCTCAGCTCCTTGGCCTAATTTAAAACAAAACACTCCTTCATTACCGCCAGTTATTTCTGGAATAGGCTATATTTTCAGTTCACCAGCATGGTCGTCATGAATACATTCAGTCAAAGAAATATTATGAAATTTCACATGATCACTACATTGAGATACGTTGGAGGGACGTTGGAAGTTCCATTTGACATTAATGTAAAAAATTTAATATACTAGAGGCTCACTAGTGAAAGAGGTATGCAAACATCAGTTATTCTATGAATATGAGGCCCTCACAACAACACCCTAAAAACATCTCTCATCTAAAAACTATTTTTCATCTTTAAAAAATGTATAACTCCCTTAACCAAAGTATTTTTCCTAAAATTTTTAATTCCTACTCCAGTGAGTCAGAATTGTTCCCTCAATTACAACATTCAACTGCCTCCCAATATCTCCTGCATGGATGTAAAAGGCAGGGACACTTCTACTCAAGTATAAAAAGCACCAACTTGTAGTATTCCTTCCTTTTTCAAGCAAGGCTCTGGTAACCAAGTAACTCCCGGAATAAAGAGTTCCTTCTCCACCCAAGTGCCAATGGCATTCCAGGAGAGCGGATGAGTAGCTAAAAAGCACAATGTCCTGAGACAATTGTAATAGAAACTACCCTTGGCAAATCAGTCAAACAAGGCCTATGTCGTTAAGTTGCAGATGGCAATGAGGAAACAATACGTTCAGATGTATACCTATATATGGATTTGCAAACAATTATACAGTGTGAATTCTGAATATTTTATGGGGGAGATAAAATGACTGCAGTCAGCTTGTGTAAGGTGAGAATTTAGGAATCAGGAGAATATTGCAGAGATTATGTGAATATCTTTAATATACAGAAAAGGTGAAAGGTAGCAATTGTACCACCATTCTCAAAGTAAAAAAGTCACTACACATGTGAAGAAAGAACTGACAGCCACATACCTAATTTGTGTTGGTTTCATGATTAATTAATATAAGACTTTGTCTCAGATATTACTTGATGAAGTGTCTTTTATGCTATTCTATGATTGAGGGAAGAATAACATTGCATATTCAATCAGAAATTTTAACCTGATGATCTGGAGAACCTGATGTTGATATTGTGGAAAATATTTAACCTGCTAAGTTTAACTGCTTATGTTACTTTGAAACGAAACCATGATCATGCCAAAATATCTAGTGGAATAATTAAACTCATGTATTTTATTGACACATTCTGACATTGTAAAATGTTTTGGTACAAAGGAGGTAGTTGAAAATAGTTTCACCATAAATTTCAGATAGGACAAAGGTTAAAGCCGTTCAAAAGATATTCCCTGCGGCATACGTTCCTCAGTAAAGTGGCTGCAAGGGCTCCTGACCCCAGTTGGCTGCGTATTGAGTGAAGCTGTCATTTAAAAAAACTTCTGAGGATAAGAATGGGATGCAAACTCAATTTATGATCATGATTTTTATGATGGACAGTATGGAGAAAATGAGTGTTGGTAACTATGAGACTCGTGTATTGTGCTTGGTAGTGGAGGAGGCAAGGTTTCCATGGTCATTATCTCAAAAAGGCCATGAAAAAACTGGGAGTAGCAGCATGGAAGATCAAATTTTTTTCAACAACCAGCAACAATATTAATGTGGAAATAAATACAAAATATTATTTTTAATCAGTACTCACCTATAAGCTTTAAAAAAGCCTTTTTTTTCATAAAATTTTTTTCTTGTTTTCGCTTCCTTCCTGTTTAAAAAAATCAAATATTTGACATTAAATAAATGTTTAAATGCAGCCTATCTTAAGACTTAATTTTTAAATATATATCGATTCATAAAAAAAGAATGTTTAGAAGTTTCACCAGGCTGTAAAAAAACCATGGATGCTGGTAAATAGATGCGGAGTATTATTAAAGAGAAATGGGGCTAAAACAAGAGAGCTATATCGACCACCACAAAAGACACTACACTACAGAAACTGTTAATAGGAAAATGGCATGTAAGCCATGGATCACAAATCAGATGATTCTAATTTATTATAATTCATAAAATTCATTAAACATTATGTAACTCTTTATATTTCTCCATCCTCCGATGGAGAAGGGGCACCCTTTTAAAGTCTACTGGCTTTGTAAATTTTTGTCTGTCGACCGACTATCTGAACGCTCAAGATCCCGGTTTCTGTTGACATTTTCATCGGTCCTTGAAGATGAAGACCTTCTGCTTCGTAGTTCATATTCAATCGACTCTTTTCCTTCTGAAAACGCCTTACTTAACTCATCGAACAACCTGGGCTCTTGACAAAATACTTTCTCCGCAGGCCAGCCGAAGTTCAGCAAGAGTTTCCATAGCATTATGCCCAAGTCTGGAGCAAAACTTGATAGCACACGGTTGCTCAAAATGGATGTCATTCATTTTTAGATCCCCAAAAAAATCTTTCACAAAAAAATCGCTACACAGCCAAATGCCTCAATGATTTCAAACTCGTACTAAAGGGGGATCACATGTTCACCTGCCGCCCCTCCAAGCCCAAGTGCTGCCAGATCGAGCGCTACGTTGCAACTCATACCTCATATACTTTCTTATTACATATATATAAATATATATATATATATATATAAAGGGTAACTAGTATTTTATGGAAATAGTTCAAAATACTGTCTTTCCAATACCTTTCATTCTCTTTTATGCAAAAGCGTTCATTGATGAGCTCAATTTTACCGAGCGAAGATACTGAAGATGACAGTTTACCGTGAACGCATGACTAAAAATTGTTTAGAAATAATCTTCATCGTGACAAAATAATTCTTCATTAATTTCTCACTTCCGCTTTAAGAAAGCAAAAATGGCGTATTGCACCGATATTCGAAATAATTTTACGTCACACTTTTCGGTTTTAAATCTGACTTCGTTTCGGAATGCTATTATTATTATGTCTTTGAGTTTCAGAAATTGGTGGATTTATAAAGTCATTCAAAGAACACTCAGAGAAAAATTCAAGCCTTTCACGGCAGTGGGGTTCCACGTCCATCAAACCTTATTTTTCAAGGTTACTCAGTCGGAGTAGACATCTTGGCATTAATTATAAAGTAACGAAACAAACCACCAGAACAGAAACAAACAGGAGAGTGAATCGTATCAACTCTCGAAACATTGTACTACATGAAAATTCCATCATACCTCTCCAATTGAATCAAATGTTGGTAGAATGGCTGTTTCGCCATTGACGATTTCTGTATGCAAACCATGCAAGCAAATCCCATCATGCCATTTTCCATAAATCAACATCACTCACGTTTTCTTATTCCGACGGTCTTCTTCTTTGATCTCATGTTTTCTTGTTCCTTCGGCCAAACGATATAAACACTAAAGAGATGTAATGAACCGGATTTTCAAAAGCCGGAAGGTCAGTCCGCCAGCAATTCAGTTCAAGTTATGTCGTTTTGTGTATCGTATCCAATAGCTAACTTCGATGCTACCTTAATTGTTGCGCATTTCATAATCACCATCACCGGCGTAATAAAATCTCGCTTTGGAAACGTAAAATTTCATTGGTTGGCGAATGGCCAATTGCAATGCCCCGGGACTGCTGAGAGGCTAGTTTAAATAAAACGTTTGTAAGGAAATAATACTAAAATTGATATTTATGAGCTGTTTCGTCAGCAAAACCAAAAAGTACCTTTGTTCATAGCACTAGCTTAAATAAAGCATTGGAGATGGCCGGAGCGCAATTAAGTACGGTGTGACAAAGTTCAGATGACAAATGTAAACAAAGGAGGTGGTATGACGTATAAATATAACGAAGAATTGATGAGGTGTGAACTCTAATAAATATCCCATTGATAATGGCTGGAACCATTTATTATGCTGACATATCCCTTAGGGATCTCAAAGAAGGGAATCTGAAATATCTATATCCAACAAATGTAATCACGTTAGCAAGAGAGGTTTTTACTCATTATAAACGTGACCATCCATTTCATCTGTGATTACTTCTACTTTATTGAAACATTCAGTGAATACACTTGACAGCATTTTGGTTCTAAGTTGAAATAAACCTTTTACAATATAACCATGGAACATATTCGCAAGAGTTTAACAGAAAATTGAAGATTTCCAAAGGTTTCGTTATACTACCTTGATCAAAAGGTTCCCGGAATTTATTCAGCAAATTAAAAATACAAGTGTATTCATCTAAATCTATATTGTCCCCTTCAAAGTAATCCCCATCGACTGCAACACACTTATGCCAGCGCTTGATCCAATCCTCGAAACATTTTTTATATTCGGTTTTCGGTACGTCCATGCTTCCTGCGATTTTTCCATTACTTCCTCTCGGCTGCTGAAACGCGTTCCTCGTCATGGTTTTTTAACTCGATTAAACAGAAAGAAGTCACAGGAAGCCAAATCAGGTGAATTCGGTGGCTGTTGGATGGTATTTGTTGCATTTTTCGTCAAAAAATTACGAATAATGATAGCACTGTGCGACGGTCTCGACGCACTGTGCGACGATTTCTGGTCTCTTTAGGCGAATTGCTTCACGCAAACGTCTCATAACGCCCACATAATACTCTTTGTTTACTGTCTGGCCTTCTGGCAAAAATTTTTGATGCACTACACCGTTGTAATCCATGAAAACCGTCAGCATTGCCATCTTTTTTGACTGAAAACGACGTGGTTTTTTTGGTCTCGGCTTATTTGGTGAACGCCGTTCACTTGCCTGATGTCTGGATTGCTTGTCGTACTCATAAACCCACGTCTCGTCTCCAGTAATGATCCTTTTGATGAATGTGGGATCGGATTCAGCCTCGCAAATCATATCTTTTGCGACGTAAACACGGCCTCTTTTTTGCATGAAATTGAGGTCTTTTGGCACCAAATTTGCTGCTACACGACGGAAACCCAAATCATTAACCACAATGTCTTGGGCGGATCCATAGGCAATGTTCAAGTCCTCCGCTATTTCTCTGATGGTTAATTTGCGGTTATTGACCAACATTTCTTTTACTTTATCAATTTTTTCACCGACTTTCGATGTCGATGGTCTGCCACTGCGTTCATCATCTTCGATTGACTCACGACCACTTCTGAACCGATCGTGCCACTGGCAAACGACCGTTTTTTTAGAGAATCGTTGCCGAAAGACTTTTCCAACATTTCCAACGTCCGTGCGCCACTAAATCCGTTTTTTACGCAAAATTTAATACAAGTTCGTTGTTGCAAATTTAAATCCATTTCTGCAATTGTAAAAAATCGCCAACACACGCAGAGATAGATGTACTCTTGGCTACGTAACTTTTGCAAATGTCAAGTTATGACACTAAGATTTAAAGGGAAAATCAACAACAGATGTACCAATTTAACAAAAAAACCTGAACTCAGATCGGAACGATGGGAGCGCCACACGGTGGTTATTCTGGGAACTTTTTGATCAAGGTAGTATAAAACTTATTTTATACTACGGATTATATCTTATTTCATTTTAGCAGTACTCAACCTGTTAACTTTTCCTACTTATTTCACCTGGAAGCTATTATCTTTGCGATTCTAAGCCATTCTTAATAGAAAAGAGTATAAATTAAAGTAATTATACCATTAATAATTATGTTACTCTTTATATTTTCTCCATCCTGCGATGGAGATGGGGCACCCTTTTAAAGTTTACTGGCTTTTTAAATTTTTGTCTGTCGACCGACTATCTGAACGCTCAAGATCCCGGTTTCTGTTGACATTTTCATCGGTCCTTGAAGATGAAGACCTTCTGCTTCGTAGTTCATATTCAATCCACTCTTTTCCTTCTGAAAACGCCTTACTTAATTCATCGAAAACCTGGGCTCTTGACAATACCCTTTCTCCGCCGGCCAGCCGAAGTTCAGCAAGAGTTTCCATAGCATTATGCCCAAGTCTGGAGCAAAACTTGATAGCACACGGTTGCTCAAAATGGAGGTCACTCATTTTTAGAACCCAAAAAAAAACTTTCACAAAAAAATCGCTACACACAGCCAAATACCTCAATGATTTCCAACTCGTAATAAAGGGGGATCACTTTTTCCCCTGCCGCCCCTCCAAGCCCAAGTGCTGCCAGATCGAGCGCTACGTTGCAACTCATACCTCATATACTTTCTTATTATATATATAAATATACACACACACATATATATATATATATATATATATATATATATATATATATATATATATATATATATATATATATATATATACATACACACATATATATATATATATATATATATATATATAATTTTGTTAACTAATACTTTATAGAAATAGTTCAAAATACCGTCTTTCAAATACCTATAATTCTCTTTTATGCTAAAGAGTTCATTGATGAGCTCAATTTTACCGAGCGAAGATACTGAAGATGACAGTTTTCCGTAAACGCATGACTAAAAATTGTTTAGAAATAATCTTCATCGTGACAAAATAATTCTTCATTATTTTCTCACTCCCGCTTTAAGGAAGTAAAAATGGCGTATTGCACCGATATTCGCAATAATTTTACGTCACACTTTTCGGTTTTAAGCAGCCTTGGAATCCATCTTCCTTTCTTCCCTTCCTCCGAAATATTTAAATCACTATATTTTGTGATTACCCGCGGCTAAAAGTTATCAATGTCATTATTTTTTAAATCCATATATCTTCTTTCTGTCAACGTAATTTCTCCTCTTCTTCAGGATCCTGGACAATATCCTAGAGATGAGGTTTTTACAACTTTCAAATGTCTTTCTCTACCTTGTATTCATGGTTTTAGAAAAATACTCTGACAGGGTTGACCGAAAACTTCTGTTTGACGCCACGGATGTAATAATAAGAAAATGGAGAGGCTAGAAAATGCTGTTGACGGTAATTGCGTATCATTTAGATTGATTGCAATACCAAAATATTACAGTAATTTTTAATATTTTCACTCTCTAGGAAATATGATATAACCGTGGTCATTTCACAAATGCAATTGAAACAAAGTCTACACTACATGTATAACATTTTTTTATAACAGGACACATTGATTGCTATTCATTGGTGGCAAAATTACGTTTATTTAAAATCAATGAAACTTGAAATTGTAATCTGAGAAATATTTAAACACTCTGGCATTCTGTTTTGCGACAAATTAACGTGATACTACTTGCTTGACGACATTCACAATATTCGCGCTTTCTTTTTGGAGATTTCTTTGAATAATTATTTTCAATTCGACACTAACAAGAGTAACACAAACATTTTAAGCGTCTGCCAAATTTACTTATTTCCAAATAAAATTCAACTATTCCTTTCAGGTAGCAGAAGGCAACCTTTATGGCCTATGTCTTCAATTATATGATCCATTTGAAGCGTTGATTTCGGCAATTTTCGTTTTGTTTTGTGATAATTTTTTACCATTCTCCAAAAAAGGGGCTAACCATTTGAACCTCCTCTCTTCCCCATGCGTTTCTACCTCAACTTCTTTACAAAAATGTGAATACACATCACATAGATACGCGTTATCGCGTAGTTTGGATAAGTAAACAGAGGTAATTATAAATTTCAATTGTGTCCCTGAGCCTAACCTGGCATATTGTCAAATCTCTGCAATCATACTTCTAACGCCTAGGTTATAACCGTCGAAATTTTGATGCCGTCCAAAAGATTATAACATAAGGAAACGGTGGGCTATCTAATTAACTTTCTGAATGTCATGAATCATATAAATACTATTTCAAACCCAATCATTTTTTTAAGAAATTATTTCTTATCTAATTCGTGCTTAATGCATGGAATTCATCAAGTTAACATTAGAGATTTCCCCAAAAAGAAATCTTTTCTTCCGCTTAAAGCTACATTAAGGAGCGATCCAAACTCTGCAAAGGTTGGAAGCCAACAGCCACCTGATTCCAGTCTTTTCTGAGACTCCCTTCCCTCCAACTCAGCAGAGAAAACGCCGTCCGTCTTTTCATCTCACCCGAAAAGCATTAGCCTTACTATTTTTGGCACAAGAATTGTATCCTCATTTTTCGTGTTATTGCGTCCAAATTCCATTTCCAAAACCTTTTCCCTCTTTGATCTTATTGAATTGGACGCCACACTTTACTACAAAACACGCACGCAGCACATTATTGCTTCCGAAGCGACTGGTGTTAATGTTTTGACTCAATAGTTCAAGCAACGAGTAGGATGAAATTGTTCAAAAAACGGACTAACAACTGCGATCTGATCGGCTCTGATGATCTGATCTCAGACTTACAAATTTCCTCTCGTAACACACAAAAATATTCCACGATTGTTTTGGAAAAGCTCGGATATCTCAAATTATTTGCATGGCGAGTACCGAAAGTGCTTACAAACCAACGCAAAAAGGTGTGGGGAAAATAGTTTTGGGATCACTATCCCGGTCTCAACCTTGCACCTATTGACTATTACCTAATTTTGCACTCGAAACAGTGGCTTGGTAGAAAAGAGAAATTTGTAGACGACGAGGACCTCGAGATCGCCGTGTCGCCCTCAATTGATTCCTCGAATACTGATTAGGTGAAGGTTATCATCCCGCCCCCAAAACTTCTAACAAGGTCTTCAATTCCTTTGCCGGTAAGACGGATTCCATGCAAAACACCAAACGAACAATTGAACGTTTATTTCTTTTCAAAGTTCATGATTTCGAAATATCAAGCAATTTTAACCCTCTCTTGCCTATAATGCTCATCCAGCTGCGAACTTTTCTTCTATCAAATCACAAAACTATTTGAGTCAGCAAATTATCATCCTAGGAAATAACATCCTGCTTGAAGTATTCAACGCATTGCTTCTCACTTCTCAAGAGCTGCAATACATAATCACTTGTAAGAAAAAAACTTTCTCGCCTGCCTAAAGGTCTCTCCTCTTTCCCCCTTCAACATCTCCTTCCAAGTAAAAGCACTGTTAACCTTTCCTACCTGCCTCCATTACAAATACCCCAAATATCATCTCTCCTCCTCTACTATGCCAAGCACTTTCTTAGTTATTTTTTTATTTCTTCATTTCCCCTTTTCCATCATTTTGGCTGTTAAATAAATCTATGGCGCCCATCGCCGCTGCCTTATTGGGGCGATGCCTCGTACGCGCGGTGCGTTTCAAACATTTCCCCTGATCTCCGCATCTTATTTAGCCTGCTCTTTTGGAATTAGCAATTCCTTAAGGCTCGTGGAGTTTCTAAATGGTAAACAAGGAGTGTTCGCCACTAATATTTGCACAAAATAGCTATGTGAGACGATCTTTCATTGCCTTGTGTTCGTTCAATTTATTTTCTTCTACTGTTATGTGCAAAAAGGTAGGTTCGCTTCTGAGTCTTCTTCCCGTAGGGAGCCGTCTCGAAAAATTGAAAAACATGTTGTGGCATATGATCCTCAGAAACTAGGAGCTTTTTGAAGACACCGATGAAGTTCTCTCTTTCCTTTGGCCTTGAGTTTGCTGCATCACCATCCCTCACAACCCCGAGGATGACGGTAGCTGTGTGAAATGACATTGCCTTATTTCAGTGAGTTAACAATCATTTATGCAAACAGCATTGATATGTAGAATACAGCAATTTAACAATGGTCAACATAATAGGTAGGAATCGGTAGCATCCTCGCCTCTAGGGTTTATTCAATTGATGTTAGAGGGTTTCAAGGCTATATTTCAATGCACAACAATGGTCAATTACCCTGAGGACTTTCGTCATTAATTGTGCGGGATGGGCGATTTCTTGGCGCACTCAGAGTGGCATAGAAGACTACAAAGTCTTTAACCTTGCCTTATTACTATGAGGCAGATGACTACCGTCTTAACTCCTATTCAAAATCTACACTAATGCAAGTTCATTTCATTATGACCACAACTGAATTACTCTGGCTGTGCCCAAGAGATAAATTAGACTAGATTCAAATGTTGAAACAGTAAAATTTACCTATGATAATTACCTCTTAGCCTTTTTCTAAAGTAAATTTTTATTGACTTTTATTGGTTAATTCAGTAACTACACATACTCACCAATTAATGTAATTTGACATTTATTTAAGACTGGTTAAATATTTTAGGCAACAAAATAAAAAAACCAAGGCATACTTGAGAATTTAATTTTGATGACTAAAATGTTCTGTAAGTTTTTCTAAATAAATATTAAACTTGCATGTTGTTCAAAACATTGAAGTTCATACAACAATAGAAATATCTTAAATGAATTAATAAGTTGTAACTATGCAAAAGGTCATGCACCTATGATGCTATCAGAAAGGAAGAGATGAAGCTGATAAAATGTTGCAACTGGTTTACATTATCAAAATATATATATCAGACTCACAGAAATTTTTTCCAGCCATATTTATTGAATTTTATATGACTTTATCGATTCAAAAAATGAGTAACCTCCGAAATTTCAAACAATTGACTATAAGATTACATTCATTAAATACAGAAAAATTTTAACACATGAAGACATAGAATATATCATTTCAATCATCCTTTATACTCATCACATCATTTGATGGAGATAATAATGGATATGTAATTTAGTATAGAAAACAGTGCTTTTCTTTTCCCCCCCTCTTGAGGGTAGGTTGGCTGTTATGGGATGAAACAATGAATAACTACAGAAAGTTACAAACTAATAGGCTAGAAGACAACACATTAAATACAGACTAATTTCAATAAATGAAAACATTATTATAGATTTTATCATTTCAACCATCCTTTTTCTCATGACATTATTTGAAATTGGCTAATTCTATTGAAAATAGAAATTAGCATAATCAACAGCACTTTTCTTTCCTCCTACTAGCGGGGGTAAGTTGGCTGTTGTAAGTAAGGGGCCTTTGTCAATCACTTGCAAGAGAGTCCACATATCCCAAACTTTATTTAATGGAGAAGTTGCACCAGGCAGATTGCACTCATGGGTCAAGTTTGGAATGCCATGTGTCATTTTCTGTACATGCAATTTGTTCAGGTGTTGACTGAACATCGTTTTAGAAACTAGGTCTTTGATTGCTCCAAATTCAAGCCTCCCTATTCTCTCTTTGATTTTGCCTAAATCTCTAATTCTTTCTGCCTCGTAATAGTCAACAAATTCAAATGTAAGTCCATATTCTCTTTGTCTTTTGAGAGCAGTGAACTGGTACTTGTCAGATTGTCGATCCACAATTTGTGCTGCAGGTATATCTTCATCAGATTCCTCATCAAACGTCTGTTTGTATGCAGCATATATCTGCTCAGTTCCCCAAGTCCCAAATTTCTGGAAATAAATAAAATTTAGAATTATCACCATCATCTTTAGTTAGAAGAATATATTTAATTACTTATTTATTGTTAGATATATTATGCTTGTGTTTTCCAATGCCAACTTAAACTCTAACTGGCAAAAAAACAAGAAAACTCTTGACAAGCTCATAAAATGTACACTGTCCCTAAGGGCTGCAATTGAATAGGTGTCTGAACACGGTGGAGTAGCGGTTTAGGTGATGTTGCCACATGGAAAGACACTACTAAGGAAGAAAGTGGGAAGTTACCACATATGTTCTTCCATGACAATAATGAATGCAAATGATTTCTGTCAACTGCACCACTAGGCCCCATGGGCTAGGTTTCTTGCAGGAAGTGCGAAATAAGAGACCGTAGTCATTTTAAATACATAAAATCATTCAATGGAGGGGTTCACAACAGCATAAAACAGAACACAGATGGAAACTACCATTGAAAAATAGGGATGTTACAATAATGCTAAGGCTTGAAAAGTTAGAAAACTTCATTAATGATACAAGGAGTAGTAATTATAGATACGTTACAACCAAAACATGCGAGATGGAAATATTGCAGGAATTACTATACAGGTAGTCAGAGGGTAACACATAAAGGAACAGAAGGACAGTTTTTGTGAGTTCTCTGTACTAAATTGGAAACTGGAAGGTCGTCCATGCAGGATACATAGGTAACAGAATATTATAGAACAGCTAATTGGATGTTATTAGTTTTGCAGGAAAAGACCTTTATGATGTAGTAGAAACCAGGAGTATTAGGGAATAGCAAATAGGCCAATAAAACATAATCAGCTTGATGAAATGATTTATTAATTCCTTAATCCACAGTTGTAAAATTCAGTGGTAAAAAACAAGAAAATACTACTAGGGAGAAAGCAATGTAGTTCTGCAGTAGACAGGATTTAATCAATATGAGTGCTTGGTTTAAACACCACAATCACTGCAGGAAGAAAAGAATTTATTTTGTAAAAGAATAATTTTAATTGTCAAAAAAAGAAACATCAGTATTTAGTTTGTGACATGACAGTAGACAAAAGAAGGCAAGGTATTGAGACAGAGGACTTTGATTTCGAATCAAAGATGAGCATGTGGTTTTGCAGGAGACTCAGATAGTGTTGTTGGAAATTTAAGAATTGTGAATTATTTATAGTTTCCCAGAAGCATGTATGGGTCCAATTCATATTTTAGTACTAAGAAAAGTAATGTCAGATTAGGAGGGCTACAACTTGGAAGATGGTTGAAGTAATGGAATGTAGATACATTTGACTAAACAATATGATAAAGTACCCACAGAGTGAGAGAATACCATGATTGAGTAAAGGGAAATATACAATAGGAGAAATATGGGTTATAATCAAAATAGGGATTGCAAAAGTCACAAATGAAACGATAAAAAATAATTAGGGAAAGAACAAGGAAATAATGGATTTCAGATAAAATGGTTAGAAACAAAAAAAAAGGCAAAGGCAGAATGTAAACAAAGGAGTTGAGCAGAAGAAAGTATAAAGAGGTCAGTAAATAATTGATCTAGAAAACAAATAGAACGAAAGAAGCAAGGTGGGAAATTCAGTGCAAGGATATGGGATGCTTCAAATTAAGGATGAAATAGGTGCACTATACAAGGTTTCAGGAAACACAAAGGAAATTCTCATACAGAGAATCAACTACAAGGCATGAAAGTTATTACTTAAACCATGGAGGAATCAAGCGAAATGGAAGTAAAAAATGTGGATACATATGGTAAATACATTAAGATAGCTAGCTTACATAGCATACAAATTTCACAAAAGAGAATGGCAGTCTTATGTGAGGACTATAGAACAATTAATTAGAATTCAGATACAGCCAAAGTGGTATGCAGGGTCATCTATAGAAAGATGGAGAGAATGGCAAAGTAATACTTGGAGGACGATCAGTTTCGGTACAGAAAGGGGGAGGCATATGTGAGGTCATGGCAGGAACAAGGCCACTGATGAGAGGAATATGTAATACAATCAGAAAGTATTTTTTCGCTCAGCAGATTTTGAAAAAGTGTTCAATAAAGGAAATTGGGTAGAATTAATTGCAGTAAATGGGAGTTGATCTGAATGATTTGAGATTTTTTTGCTATCTGTTCATGTCACGGACCACACGGGTAGTATTATCTTTCTAGAGCAACCTATCCTGACTGGATAGGTACTCTAGAAAGACAATAAAGGCAAGAGGGGCGATTGCCATCACACTTTAAATATCCCCTTGCTAAAGCACTATATAAAGTACACTACTTAATTTAATAGCCTATTCTGTATCACAATATTATAGATGAATAGTAATTACGTCAAAGTGTTCCTTGGAGACCCTCTTCAGTATTCGATCAATCCATGCTTCTTTTGACCTTTCCCATGTTTTAAACACAACTCTAGTAGGTTCATAAATTGTTTTGAAGAGCATAGTGTCCTCAAGGATTAGGTCAAATATTATTATCTTCCAGACATTCCAGCTCATTAAGTTCTTTTTTCTTTCTAGGACACCATAATTGCCTCCTCTCTTCTTAATTTGACTCCACCATCCTTCTTGGAACACCATCTTCATACAAATCGCTAAAGGCCTTCTTTGCTTGTTTTGCCTTTTCAGCTTCAGCTCTCATCAATCTGATATATTTATATACTACCTTTACCCTTCAATACCGGATCTCATAAAACAGTTCATTAGCATCCAGCACTCTCTCCCTAACATATTCTCGATACTCTTGATTAAACTGCTGACACCAGCCACTGTAAAGGTCCCTCCTCCAAGCCTCATGATTAACAAATTTTTGTAAATCTTTAAACTGAAAATAAAGAAATATGATTACAATAATTTCATAATCTTCACTCAGAGCATCATAAATTAGGATACTCCACAACAACAAATTTACCTCAAGGGTCATAGAATTAGGTAAGCTGGCTTGATGGCTTTGCTCATACAATAATAATAACTCATCACATAAATAATAATACATCATTTGATTAAATAACCATTTTCATTTCTCAACAAATATTTTTTTCCTCTGGCCCTTTAATCCATCTTCTCACTTTCCTCAAAGTCTTAACTTCAGTGGAACCTTGTTTTATGAGCACCTTCCATAGTGAGTAAATCATGAAATGAGCATAAGTATTATGCCCAAGAATAGTCAGCTTTGCGAGTAATATTTCACAAAATGAGTGACAAGGAAGGGGGGTTCCCAGGGTTATTGCACCAGCTGTGTACAATTGTGTTTAAGACAGGTGTGTTCCACTGGCTTTGTGGTGTCTCTGGTGATTGGTGTATTTGTCCATAACTGTGTTCATACATGTTATTTGTGACTAATCTCCCATAGTTTTTAAATGTTTCCAAATAAAAAGCTGCCACAAAATGGTCGAAAGAGAATAAAAATAATCATACAAATGAAAAGTGAGAACGATCTGCCAGCATACCTGATCTATCATTAACATGCAAACTGTCAACATCAACAAATTGTATTACCTTTAAGAACAAAGACACACTGACGCTTGAAGAATTGCATTGTGTTTCATAGGAAGATGTTGTGGAAAAGAATTTATCTGAGTCAAAGGTGGTAACAGCAAGGATATAATAGTCTAGCACAATAAAGAGAAATGACGAAATCCTGGGAAACTAATGCATCATACAATAAGAAGCATCACCCAGATTAAACAGTTGCCATGTGCACCAGGAGTTTATATGATTATGATGCTGTGTTGCTACTTGATAACATTTAGAAGATTATCCAAAAACAGAAGTATCTCAAGAGAATTGCAGGAAAAAAAATTCAGATACATATCATAAATAATAAATTAAATATTTGAATTAGTGATTTTCTACATATCCTGTTCATATTCCGGTCTGATTCATTCCATGAAAGAGAGAGAATAGTTGGAGCCTATAATTTTCCGTTTCATCGTATATAGAGAAGCATCACACTTATTGGACTATGTCCACTAAAACTTTACAAAAGGATAAGGTCATGTTGCATTTTAGCTGGTGTAAACAAATGGCTCTCAACAGGCTTCTTGAAAAAATTAAGTATGAATCTATCATATATCACAAACGAATTATATGAAATATTTTTTGTTTTCTAGAAATCAAATTCACATTCATGGTACCTATATTCTAATATATAATAAAAAAACAAAAACCATGATCCTAAATGCCTCTTTATGGGTACGATTTTTTTTTCAACCTCCGATTGCAAAGCATAAACGCAAGACATTGTGACATGTGGGTGGCATTCCTTGTAGGTGATTAAACATCCCCCACACCACACTCACTGCCACCGCCAAGCTGAAATCACCAGTCTGTGCTGAGGAGCATTCACATAAACATGGTCATATAGTTAGTCTATAGAATGCGGTGTAATAAATTTGATTTCCAATTTCACATTATTCATGCACCAATAAAAATGCTCTTACCCCTTTGGCGGACTTGAATCCTTTTTTTTTACGAGCCCATGTGAATATTTTCATGGTTTTATATTAAATAAAGGTAATAAAATTTAGTTTCTAAATGTGTATACATACCTGAGCAAAATGTTTGGTTTTGCAGTATTCAGGAATTTTTACATAAAACAAAACTTCATCTTCAATGAAAGCCAGATCATCACATTCATTAGAACACATCAATGGCAGCATATCTGAAAGAAAAATCCAAGAGGTAGGAGTAGAAATCATTAATAAAGTCAGACAAAAAATTCTGTAAAATGAGAACACTCAATAAAGTTCAAGATGTCAAAAGAAGTTTTAAATTTTACATATCCACCAAGTCTAAGCCCCAAATGAAAAGATGAGAGTAAACAGTTAGGATGATGAAAGTCCAAGGATTATAAACATTTAGTGTCAGCACATGAAATATGGTATGTGCAGTAGGCCTCTTTGTTATCTCTATGAATATAGATTTAACAGTAAGTAACCCTGCATACTGGGATAAACCTAATATGCCAGTTATCATTGCTACCATTCGCTCCACTACACCTCTCTTTTTGTTACCTCCCTATTCTAAACAAACTTATTTTTACCATTCAAAAGACAATAATATTATTCTTCATTTAACCAAGGCATTGTGTGTCCCTTAGCACTCAATTTGTTTGCATTTATTATAATATCATACCTATCCCACTGAATCCCTAATGCCATAAGCAATGCTTGTAATCCCTTGATGGGCCAACATATTAAAGCTTGATCATCAATAAACCTAAATGATTTTATGAATTCCCCACCAATTCATTCCTATCTTCAATTCTTTGAATATTCAATTCAATACCCCTTTGCATGCCTCTTTAGCATTTCTCTTCAAATTTACATTGATCAGCACAGGTGATAATGGACACCAATATTTTACATCTTCATAAAACCTCCCATCCTCACTCTGCCTGCCACTTGTGCCCGGAGACTCTGTATCCTGTACTAGTTTTCTATTACCCTCCTATCCTTCAAGGCTCCTCCTATTTCATGCAATAATTTCATTTATACTATCCCATTCAATCTATGAAATACATACCCGAAATCTACGAAAGAGGTAAAAATTTCCAGATTTTATTCTATGTTTCACTCTATAAGTAAACTTATTATTGCTGTGGGTCATAAACTAATATTTCCCTAAGTAATAATTAGCCCAGCTCCCCATCTTCTTAGTGGTGATCCTAAAACGCACCCTAGCAGATTGCAACATCAAAAATATTGTTCTGGAATTCTCGCAAATGACTTTCTTTCCCTTTTCTTGGGACAATAAGTAAGAATGATGTGGCAAAGTCTTCTGCCCCAATTCCTTTCTCATAAATTCTATGCATTAGTCCACAAAAACTTTTCCTCCCACATTCTCCTGAACTATTAAGTAGTTCTCTGAGAATGCTTTCTACCCCCATGTCTTGATTAGACTGCTAATACCTTAATGTCCTTTCTGTCCTACCATCAGTAACCTTTGACCTACTCTCTCTTTATCTTTGTCATATCCTCTTTCTATGTCTCAGCTAGCTGGTCTCATGTTTTTACTATACTTTCTCTAATGTATTTCTTCCATGTTCCAAATAGATTTCTTCCAAAATCCTTCTCAGGTTCAGCTAATATTTATATCACATATATTTCACTATTGTCTCAGAGTGTACACTTATAATAACTATGACAATATTCATGCTGAGGAGAGAGTGAAGACATCCTTACCATGAATCATGTTGGATCCCAATTAGACAGTTGCTAAAGGACCTTCCTCTCTGACATTCACATCATAAACTTCAATTGAACCATTAGACATGGGTAAAAAAATTGACTGGAACACAGTGGTGACCATTCACCAATTGTATAAAAATCATCTAAAATATATATTCTGCACCAGCAAATAGGCAAAATCTAGACATGAGAAAAAGACAAATTTTAATAAATATGGCCATTCCATTTTTTCCTAGGAATTTATTTGCACTAATATTCTGTTTTGATAAATAAATATCCAAAAACCAATGGCTACCCCAAACTTGTGGCTTATTTTATGCTTCAATAGTGTTCAAAATAAGACTTTCAAAATTTGATATACGCTACTATTCTTAAAAAAGACTGGAATCTAGAAAATGGACTCATTCTGACACCCTTATATCCTAACACACTGCTAATACTTTCTGCTCAATTAATAATAGTGTGGCGGGTCATTTGTTGATGTAGCAGTTCATATGTTTGTGAGATTCAGGGGTGTGCCGCGAGGTGTCACCCTAGGCACGACCCACGAGGAGGCATTTTGACCCACGAGGGAATAGTCACGCCTCAACTCCCGCCGAGCGTTCATCCCTCTTGTGCACGTGTCGCCCATGGCAATATATCTTTCCGTGTGGGCCTTGGTCTGTTATCCACAGCACTCAGAATAAATCTGCTATTCATTCAAACGCTTTATATGTGCTTTATTAGTATTTCCTAGCACCGCCTGCGTTAATATAATTTCCAGCACACCCACAAATTGGTGACCCCGACGTGATCGCTAAGGTGACTCAAGTGTTGAGCGCGACAAGTTTTTATATTTATTGTGTTGAAACGGAAATTTTCAGTGCTCGCAGTTTATCTAAATTTCGAAGTGCTAGCTAATCAAGCATCCTCACTGGAATATGGCCGAATATACACACGCCGTCAACCACGTGGCCATGCGGGTGCCGCCATTTTGTCCGGAGAAGCCACAGCTCTGGTTCGCCCAACTCGAGGGAAATTTTCGCCTCGCGTCTACGAGCTTGACAGATATCGCCGTCCTGGACGTCAAGGTAGCGGAGGTGACTCATTCCCAGCGAGACCAAGGCATCTGCTGGTACCACCGCCGTTGGGGGAGTAACGCCACTAAGTGTACCCTTCCCTGTTCATACGACGCGGGAAACGAAGCGGGCAGTGCCTGAGGGCGGCAGGTTACTGCTCAAACCTCTCCAACCGTCTTTTTGTCGTTGATGCCGCGTCCGGCGTCAAATTCCTTGTAGATACTGGTGCCGATATCTTTCTCTACCAAGTCACGCGGCTCCGTGAGCGTCGAGGGAAGTCGGATCTTCAGCTTTTCGCTGCCAATGACATTCCCATCGCCACATACGGATCTGTCACTCTCTCCCTTTCCCTTGGCCTCCGGCGAGAATTTTTGTGGAAGTTTGTTGTCGCCGATGTGCCGCAGCCAATAATAGGGGCCGATTTTCTCCGCCATTTCGGTCTCCTTGTGGACATTGGACGTAAACGTTTGGTGGACAATGTGACGACGCTGTCGGTTAAGGGCACCGTCGCCTCTCCCAGCAAAAGTCAAGTGAAAGTTTGACCCACGAGGGACTAGTCACGCCTCAACTCCCGCCGAGCGTTCATCCCTCTTGTGCACGTTGCGCCCATGGCAATATATCTTTCCGTGTGGACCTTGGTCTGTTATCCACAACACTCAGAATAAATCTGCTGTTCATTCAAACGCTTTATATGTGCTTTATTAATATTTCCTAACACCGCCTGCGCTAATATAATTTCATACACACGCACAAATAGCATTCAGTAATAACTCACATCAACTTGTGTTTGATGCAATTGTTAAAGAAGTAGAGATCAGAATTTCATGTAACAACTCATACTCATCCCCATCATATGGAGTTTTTCATTTTTAATATTTTGTATCCCAGTTGCAAACTATTTCTCTGTCCTATTTGATATTTAAACTTGGGAAACATATTTTTTTTGGAAATATCATATATTTTATTTCATTTGGTAATCTGTGTATATTATTTTCTCTAATTTTAATTTTTTTTAAAATCATCATGCTAAGTTTTTGTTGTCACATAATTTTCAAAATGATTTTATCATTTGCTCTTAAATCATTTATACTATAATATGGAGACTTTAATTTTAAATAGGCATATATAAATTTATATTTGTTCATTTTACAGAGAATAATTGTTAGATTGGATGAATAACAGAACTGTATCCAATGGGACATTTGTAAGGCTACCATAAATTTAATTAGCCGTTTGCACATTGCATGGTTTTTGCAAGCCGTGAACTCCATGAATGGTATGCAAAATGAACCATGGGGAGAGTTAACCAGCAGAAAACAGCAGAACTTACAGGGGAAGAAGGAGATGAATGACATCCAAAATATCATACATTTTCTTTCAAGGAATTGAAGATGCCAAATCATAAATAAAGGCTTTTAGTCCATATAACAATCCTTATCTTACACAGGTTTCAACATCTTTCATAATATGAAAAACATAATTCATTATCAATGAGCATTAGATATAAAAAGTATGTAAAGTGAATTGTTGTCATTATAATTATGCTGCTACATTAGGAATTATTAATAATTATTCTACTAAATTTACCATGTTATGCCAAGGAGGTCCATGGGCTTCTTCATAAAACCAGCTGTGCAGCCAAGGTATGCTTTCCTTCCTTCCTCTGTATAACTAAAGAAATTTAAATGTTTTCATAAAATTATATTTCAAATCTAGGTAATATAAATGAAAAAAAGAGTTCAAACAGATGAAAGGAAACATTTATTACATCTTCAGATGGGAAAATGTTCAGAAAAATTTTTGCAGAAATAATGGAATATTGTAGTAATAAGGGTTTTTCAAATTATATTTCATAGTCCCTTACCCTTGACTGTTCTTGCCAAACACAGAAGGATTTTTCACTGACAGAAAGTATTATATCATCGGCAAAGCAGCTCTGTTTCAAACATAAAACTGGTCCCTCATGTTTAAAGCATTAGTGTTGATTGTATGAATCTGAAGGAAACAATAATCAGTTTTTTAATAAAAATACACACCACAAAATGCTACAGTGAATGAGAACTAATGTCATCCAATCACATGACCAATTCCTTAAATGATGACAAAAGTCTATTAAAATTATATAAATGTTCCATGTTTGATATTATTGATATTTTATTACTCTGCAAGCCGCCGTTAGGTTGTCCGGCAGAGGGTAAATGCACACCAGACTAATTTTGACCCAAATATGATTTTGACAATATTATTCTGATCCCTTATTGTTCATGGAAAATATTATATCCAAAATCATTCTAATCTTCACCTCACCCTAACTTTGTAAGTAGTTCACTATGAGGTATCTTGTCAAAGTCTTTCTTGAAATCTACAAAAACCATATCCACTGGAACATTGATCTCTCCTGAAATAAAAATTTGATGAACGAAAAGTGCAAGTTGTGTCTTGCAGGACCTACCATTTAGGAAACTGTACTGTCTTTTTAATAACTCCTAATTATCAAGGTCTTCATGGAGAGCCACAGGTGAAACAAAAAAAAGGACTGACTCCATTACCCAGATTTGAGAATTCAGCAAACTTTTGAGCTTAGCACAAGGACAGTTCAACCCAATAAGTGTGGTGGTTTTAAATGAACATGGAATGTTTAAGTTTTGAGTTTAGAAAAAACTTTTGAAATAAACATATTATAAGGAAATTATGCTGAATATTTGCCATGAATAATTATGATTTCTATATGAAAACCAACACACATTTTAATATTGGACCATTCATTCCTTTCCCCATGAGCTATTATAGATTATTCCAAAAACAAAGATATTTTATGGCAAAAAATAATTAGCTCATGACTGAAACAATCTAAATGTAATATTGAGGTAGAATCTTTTAAGAACTATTACTTAACTAAATAGTAAATCGCACATTAATTATATCACACATTTTTGGTAACAGAAATTATGCATGAAGAAAAGAGGCAGAGCAAAGACTCTCTTGTGGTTTTTTCGTTTTAATTGTATACGGTATGATGAAAAACCTAAATGAGTTATTATTATTAGACCTAATTAAACGATTACTGGAATTATTTTACTTGAATTGAAAATGGACTCACCATTGCAGGTTATCTAATACAATTCCTTATAAAAATGTAAATCATCAAGAATTCCCTTTTTTTCATAACGCTCTATGCCTGGAAACATGCCCATGACTTGTCCACTACTAAAACTTGCAGTTACACATGCATGCATCATTGGCCACTGCTTCTTTATTGCTGGAATTTTTCAATAGAATTTAACTTAAATACAAAGGATATATATTTATAGGAAATAATTTCAAAAACCAAATTCCCTATCATAGAAGGCACAATTCTTTTTGTAATCTGTAAGCAAATATCTAAATATGGATTATACTTTATTATATACATGTTCCTACCATCATTTACTCAGGTAAAGCTCCAGAAAAATCACATGAATGAAAATTATACTTGGGTTAGATTTTGTGTATCAAAAAGTGAATGACTTACTTTGGATATATGGGATGTTTTATTTCCCTAGTGTGACTTCAATATAAACTTTTTTTTTATTTTAAACATATTATATAAACATCATTATTCCCCCTCTCTGATAGTTATTTCTCATATGATAAGTGACCCCTATACAATACGTTAATACCCCTATACAATACGAGGCTCCATACTACTCCCACTCTCCCCTCTCAACCTAGTAAACAAATAGACCTGGCACAACAGTCCACCATTGCTTCCCTTTCACCTCCAAGTAGGGGCTCCCAACAGGTGCCCATACACCACCCAAATCATTCACAATAACTACTATCTTCCTCTCTCCCTCCCTTCTAGTTTACTGCAATCATGACTTGTAAAAAATATTTTTAGCTCTGCCTGCATACCTTTACAGGCTTCATGGGTCGATCTTACTGAGTATAATACTACTGACTAAAATACCCACAGTTCCATCTCCTGAGGCTCTCACTAACAAGGAGCATCTTCCTTTTCTACTTATGTTCAAAGAGCAGTCTTGGGGCCTCTGAAAATTAGTGTCATTATTTATATCAACCAAATATTATCAGTAAGGACAATAAAATTATTTCAAAACCCCTTAAAGAATATTTCATTAAATATACATTTTTAAGGAAATGATTATGAGCGTACTTACCTTACTATTATTTGAAACCCATTGCATATCATAGATATCACCAAAATGGGAATGCACTTCACATGATTCAATTGGTACATAAGCAACAGGGGGTGGCTTATAGGTCCCTGGAACTATTTCACTCTGTGTTAGAAAGTTAATCATGAAATAATAAGTGACAATCAACATTTTCTGATCAACTGCATATAATTAATTAACAGATCATGTTTGATGTAAAAGAAAATGGAATCGGTATTCATGCTAAGAATTCTTACAAAAGATATTGATGCCATATCATCAATGTACACAGATGTAGGGACATCATAATTACTCATATGCCACAAAAATATTTGGCCATCTTTATTAGCTCCGGCAAGAAGAGTTGGGTAGTCTGGATTATACTGCAGGAGACTAATTCCACAGTCCCATTTAATTATCCTCTAGAAAACAAATATTAAGAAAATTAACATTTATTGGAAAAAATATATCGAAACAAAAAGGGTAAATTCATGAAAAAGTAGAATTCAAGGAATAAAACATGAGATTGCCATATCCTTGAACAACTGTATTCAGCATTTAGGTCTACTTGCTGTCAAGTAATTACTATCATATCAATTGAATATTAGGTGTCCCTTCAGTCTAGCTGGGAGGAGATCATTTAATTGTTGATTGACTGATATCATTTTAATCAGGTAACCTCAAATTCAAAAGTATTAATTATGGAAGAAGGTCATAAAAGTGGTCTGTGAAGGCTTCCTTTGTAATCTAAAAAGGAGGAAAAATAGGAAGCATTTGAAATAATGCCTGACAACATGGCATGGTAATTTATAGTAGAGATAATAATAAAAGTAATCTACCGGTTAAGGTAGGCCTTGGTTGGACAAAACTATCAAATAAATATTTTGTAACTCCAAAAAAAACCCAATCCAGCAACCTAAACTACATCAGGTCCCTCTTCATCTCTGTGTACTCCTTTCCTCCCTTTATCCCATCCAACATCCTTATCCTGTTCCTACCCTTTCCTCGCTTGCCCAAGAATCTCCCCTCTATTACCTTCTTCAGCATTCCACTACCGCTCAATACGCCATTCATCCATTTTTCCTGCCTCCAAAGGATTTCTCTCAACAAACCCCTCTCCTCTCCCTCCATCTCCAGTACTTCCTAATTTGTTTTTCTTTCGGTCCATTTCACCATCTCCATTCTTCTCCACACCCACATTTCAAAAGCCTCCAATCTACGTCTATCCACCTGCTTCAGTGACCACGTTTCCGCACCATTCATAGCTACGCTCAATATCAGAGTTTTTACTAGTCTTATCTTAATTTATCTACTCAACGTCTCCGTCATCAACTCCCTCCTCCTTGAGAGAGCCTCCTTTCCTAGCGCAATTCTTCTCCTTACGTCCCTGCCACTTTGACCGTATTGGTCCAAAACGCTTTCGAGATATGTAAACTGCTCTACCTGCTCTATTCTTTCCCCGACTATTTTAATATTTAGCTTAGCATTTTTCTTTCTGGAAAATCGCATAACCTTTGTTTTATTAATAATGATTCTCATCCTATATATATCGCACTGAACCTCCAATTCACTCACAATGCTTGAAACCCCTTGGCTGACTGAGCAAATAATGCTTGGTCGTCAGCAAACATAACCGATTTTACGAATTCCCCTCCGACTTTCATTCCTACCTCCAGTTCTTCCCATGCCTCTTTAATCATATCCTCTACATATACGTTGAACAGTACCGGTGACAATGGGCAACCCTGCCTTACAACTCTTCCTAACACTGCCCATCCGGACTCTCCGTTCCCCAATCGCACCTGAGCAGTCTGAGACATGTACAGTTTGCGGATCAGTTTCCTGTCCCTCCAATCCATTACTATTTTCTGCAAAACACGCATATTTTTTCCCAATTCACTCTATCAAACGCTTTTTCGAAATCTACAAAACTGACAAAAACGTCCTTATTGTATTCTATATTCCTCTCGATTAGTGAGCTCATTACTGCAATGGCATCAAGCGTACCTCTTCCTTTCTTAAACCCAAACTGACAATCCCCTAAGTAATCATTTGCCTTAATCTCTATCCTTTTGTTGATGATCCTGTGAATAACTTTTGCTGCGTGGGATATCAAACTTAATGTTCTGTAATCCCCACATGACGTAGCCTTTGCCTTTTTTGGAATAGGATCTAGCACCGATCTCACAAAATATTCCGGCCAAATTCCTTCCTCATAGATACTACCAATTATTCAAAATTGAGTTTTTTTCCCACATTTTCCTAAACATTTACCAGTTCTACAATGATGTTGTCCACCGCCACGGCGTTATTTGCTTTCATCTCCGTTAATGCCCTTTCTATTTCATCGCCGAGTATGCCTGGACCTAAGCTAACTTCTTTTACGTCATGTTCCTTTTCTATGTCTAACCTTGTCGGCCTAAGTTCTTTACCATTCAGTGTTTCTATATATTCCTTCCATCTCTCTTGGATTTTTCCTGGTTCAACTATTTTCTTAGCCCACTTATCTTTAACTGTTAGCACAGATCTTACCTTCTTACTTCCTCGAATTGCGTTTTCCATATCCTCGAATTGCGTTTTCCACCATTCTTCTCTTGCTTTATTTGTGGCCCTTCTCAAATTATTGTTTAAGTCTTTGTTACTTCATTTTGCCTAACTCTGTGTTTACATTTTTCCATCTTCTTCTTTCGTCCATCTTTGCAATCATCTCATCCGTTACCCATGGTTTCCTTATCCTTTTCCCGTTAACGGTTCCTATAGTGTCTTTAGCGGTTTCCAAAATCCCTTTCTCGATACATTCCCCTATTTCCTCGATAGTACTCAGTTCATTACCGCCATCCATTATTTTCTCTACAGCCTGCTGATACTCCTTACTCGTTAATCCATTTAATGCTTCTGAATTCCATTTCCTAACCCGCCGCCCTTCCCTTATCTTCTTGAAACGAACGTTACATTTCATAACAACTAAATTGTGGTCAGACTCCGCATCCGCTCCTGGGAAACTGTGCGAATATATCACACTGTTCCTAAACCTGTGCCTATCCATAATATAATCTAACTGATACCTTTCTGAGTCACCTGGCATTTTCCATGTATACCTACGCCTTTTGTGGTGTCTATACCATGTGTTGGTGACGACTAACCCCTTTTTCCTGCACAATTCAATTACTTTATCCCCGCGTTCATTCATCATGCCTAACCCATAGTCCCCCACCTCACCCCCATCTCTTCCTTCGCCTACCGTCGCATTCCAATCCCCCATCACTATGAAATGGTTCCCTGCAGGAACACTCACGATGATATCCTCTAACTCATCGTGCATCCTACCGACTTCTTCCTCCTTGTGGTTGCTCGTTGGCATGTATACCTGAACAATAATTAAGTTCGTAGGCTCTGCTTTAATCTCCACGAGGAAAATTCTATCAGTTACATGCTCTATGTTGAATACGCGTCTTCTTACCGCTTTATTTAAATTTAAGTCAACCACTCGTTGACTCTCGTCCCCGCCACTGTATATTACTCTATAATTGTCACTCCAGTAATCCCCGCTATTCTTCCATCTCACCTCGCAGAGACCT
This sequence comes from Hetaerina titia, assembly GCA_037158775.1. Taxonomy (NCBI): domain Eukaryota; kingdom Metazoa; phylum Arthropoda; class Insecta; order Odonata; family Calopterygidae; genus Hetaerina; species Hetaerina titia. The sequence goes on along the minus strand of CM073779.1, from coordinate 55,901,246 downwards.
AAAACATCTATATTACCTCTTTCCATCTCTCGCTTAATATTTTCTAGTTTGCCTCTCCTCAACATTGTCCTGACGTTCCAGGTTCCTATTCCAAAAACTTTCGTCTTCTTCTGAGTCTTCTGTCCTGCTTTCTTCGCTGCAAGGGTTTCGTGGGATTACGGACGCGGAAGCCTTGCCTCACCCGCTGCAGGGCACGATACACGGCCTCTTGGGCCGAGTCCCGTAGTTGCCAGGACTCATATTATCTATAGTGCCCATCATTACATTCTGGGGAATAATAATTGAGGTGGTTTCCCGTTGCCTTCCTCAATAGTGTTTTTCACGTGACACCATGTTTTAATGGCCGCCCCACTGGGGTCAGACGCCATTGCAACCGCCTCACTAAGGAACAGACGATGCGTGGAGTACCTTTCGTCTGGCTCTTAACCTTCGACCTATCTGGCATGGGTGACCCTTCCAGGAGTAATTATTATTACTCCCGCCAGCACAGCTCTAGGGGTCATTGGAACGCACAAGCCCCCCTCCACGACTAGGTTGTAGTCCATGGGAGGGATAGTAGAGATAGGTAACCTTTAAAAGCTGGATAAAAAATCTTTAAAAGAAACAACAGGAAGTGTCATTTACCATTGAAAAACAAATAAACATTTTGTAAAAAGCTTTACAAGGATTAGGGAGGGTACAAATATAGGGTTCAAAAAGGCATCTATTGAATCATTAATGAACTGTGAGGAATTGAGAAACGAACATCCATGCAAACTTCTGAGATATCATGGGAATATTTATAATTGAAAGAAAATCGATTCAGGCAGGTGAAGAGAATTAATGCTGAGTAATAAGTATAACACCATTAAATTTTTGAAGTAGAAAGGAAATATAACATTAAGTGGGTTCAAGCATTGCATAGCAAGACTGAAAAGATGACCAAGGGAATGGAAATAAGAAGGTGATAAAATTCCTGCTCAACTATTCATGAGTTTGGGAAAAAGTATTAGGAATAGTTAATATAGGATCACTTATGCTATTACTGAGAATGAATATACGAGGGTCATCCGGAAAGTAGTACCCGTTCGTGAAATGATGACACAAAAGTAAATATTAACAAACATATAAAAATTTATTTGAAAGTGGATACTTTAAACTACTTCTCAACATAATCTCCAAGCAAATTAACAGTACAGTATACTCAGGTTACAGTATATTCTTTTCATGCAGTGTTGATGCTAGTAGTTCGGTTACCTTATGAACTAATTTCGCCATCTTTTACCGAGGTAGATACAAACGATTTTTTAAAATCTCATTGGCATACAATATAATAATATATATAATACTTATTGACAGTTTATCGAAAATAAAAGGAACACCGCAGAGTGGTTATAAATTAGTATACTTATAGATTTATTTCATTTTGAAAATTATTTTCCGGAATATATGAAATATTTAAACAACTAATCGTAAGATGTGCCATATCTAAAAAAGTAGAGCTGTTAAATAAAAACGGATTTCATATTTGGATTCAGCTCTATAAATATAGTTAAAACCATTAAAAAGATTCCCGGCACCAAAAAAAATTTTTTGTAGGCCTGCGTAATCTTTCCTACCTACCTCCATTAAAAATACACCCGAAAAGCTAGGATATCACAAATTATTTGCATGGCGAGTACCGAGAGTGCTTACAAACCAACGCAAAGAGAGGTGTGGGGAAGATAGTTTTGGGATGACTATCCCGGTATCAACCTAGCACATAGTGACTATTACCTTTTTCTGCACTCGAATCAATGGCTTGGTAGAAACAGAAATTTGTAGACGACGGGGACCTCGAGATTGCAATGACGCATGGGTTTGGTCTACCTCAATTGATTCCTCGAATACTGATTAGGTGAAGGTTATCATCCCGCCCCCAAAACTTCTAACAAGGTCTTCAATTCCTTTGCCGGTAGGACGGATTCCATTCAAAACACCAAAAAACAATTGAATGAAGCCCATGTCAATTAGAAGCCAGTCGACAGCCTGCGGGTTGAAATATGTATCGAAGATTGAAATTTTAATGAACTCTGTCGAATGTAAAAGTGAGAAATATTTACTTTTTTGTAAGTTCCTTATATTTTCTTGTTAGTCTATCAGTGGAACGGCGAAGTTTTCGATTAATTTCACCTCATTAAACTTTATTTCCGCAAATTCAATTGCTGGAGATAAAGGAAATCATACAACGCCGAGGTCGTTGGCAGAACGTAGTGCTTATTTATAATGAATGCACGAGGCATAGATTCGATTCTTTCAGAAGAATGTAGCCCAGATCGACAGTTTGGCCAGAAGTCCTTAAGATGCATGAAGCAAGAGGCATCACAATTGTATCATAGAGTGCTATCAAGGTGTAGCCACAAGCGGAGCAACGTTTATTTCTTTTCAAAGTTCATGATTTTAAAATATCAAGCAATTCTAACCCTCTCTCGCCCAGAATGCTCATCCAGCTGCGAACTTTTCTTCTATCAAATCACAAAACTATTTGAGTCAGCAAATAATCATCCTAGGAAATAATATCCTGCTTGTAGTATTCAACGCATTGCTTCTCGCTTCTCAAGAGCTGCAATACATAATCACTTGTAAGAAAAAACATTCTTGACCCACTTAACCAAAAACACAACCTAAAATCGGGATATACAGTGATTCCCTCTTCAATTCTGTATACTTACTTCATTCCTATCAACAAGCCTTTCCTTTACCTTCCCCTTCTTCGCCTGCCTAAAGGTCTCGCCTCTTCCTTTTCTCCCTCTCTCCCTCTTCAACGTCTCCTTCCCAGTAAAAAGGCTGTTAATCTTTTCTACCTGCCTCCATTAAAAATACCCCAAATATTATCTCTCCTCCTCTACTATGCCAAACACTTTCTTGTTTTTTTTTTTTATTTCTTCATTTCCCCTTTTCCATCATTTTGGCCGTTTAATAAATTTATGCGCCCATCGCCGCTGCCTTATTAAGGCGATGCCTCTTACGCGCGTTGCGTTTCAAACTTTTCCCCTGATCTCCGCATCTTTTTGAGCCTGCTCTTTCGGAATTAGCAATTCCTTAAGGCTCGTGTAGTTTCTAAATAGTAAACAAGGAGTTTTCGCCGCTAATAGTTGTGCAAAATAGCTATGTGAGACGATCTTTCATTGCCTTGTGTTCGTTCAATTTATTTTCTTCAACTGTTACTTGCAAAAATGTAGGTTCGCTTCTGAGTCTTCAACCCTAAGGCAGCCGTCTCTAAAAATTGAAAAACATGTTGTGGCATATGATCCTCAGAAACTAGGAGGTTTTTGAAGACACCGATGAAGTTCTCTCCTTCCTTTGGCTCTGAGTTTGCTGCATCACCATCCCTCACAACCCCGACAATGACGGTTGCTTTGTGAATTGACATTGCCTTATTTCAGTGAATTAAATTTATTTATGTAAACAGCATTGATATGTAGAATACAGCAATTTAACAATGGTCAACATAATAGGTAGGAATCGGCAGCATCCTCGCCTCTACTACGCTCCATGACTTAAAATTTAAAAAATGAGTTACCTCAGAAAGTTTAAACAATTCACTATAAGATTACAATCATCAAATCCAGAAAAATTTTAACAAATGATGACATGAAATATATATTATTTCAATCATCCTTTATACTCAGCACATCATTTGATGGAGATAATAATGGATATGTAATTTAGTATAGAAAACAGCGCTTTTCTTTTCCCCTCCTCATGAGGGTAGGTTGGCTGTTATGAGGTGAAACAATGAATAACTACAGAAATTTACAAACTAATAGGCTAGAAGACTTCACCCATTAAATAGAGACGGAACATCTGACCGCGGTAACTTTACATTCCGGCGATCTTTTTTTCAGAAACAGATAATCTCTCAAAGGCATTGTTTTACATTTAGCTGACTTCCAAGTAATGAAGGGCAAACAATGCAAGAGAAAAAGGACATACAACACCGCAAAGAGGAAGATACAAACATCTGCGTAGGTGGTGGCATCCTTTGGTGACAGCATTTATGTCGACGACGACATTATGGGTCGATACTATTCATTTATAAAACAAGCCATACTATTAATTAAGCCATACTTTACTTGTCCTTTCATGCAAATGATTACAAGTAAAGTCATTGGAAAATATGGACAAAAATCCCAATTCCCCTCACGGTGAAACTCCGTGTCGAGTGTGGCTAGGCATAGGAGCTGCTGCCGCTGCTAACCGTGTCGAGTGTGTAACCGCGTCGAGTCACACTCGACATGCGAGTGCATAAGATTAACATTTCACAAACTTTATTTCATTTTTTACGCAAAATTTGATTCAAATTCTTTGATCCATTTCTTTACACAAACGAAAATCGCCGAGCTCATAAGCGAGTCTAACGTTATTGGCTTTCATAGATAAAGTACGCCATGAAAACAGCTGAAGTTTTATCGTACTCGGGGGCATGTATACCAACATGATAAAAAAATTTCACAATCGCAAAATGCAAAATATCTATTAATTTTTTACAACCTCGTATTTATTTTTCAACATAGTCACTGATAAGGCTAACAAATTTTTACCAATTTCTTCTAAGCAAGTATTTTTCATTCCTTCACTGAAACACTTTTCTGACTTTTCAAAACTTGTCCGGTGACGTGGCGTACATGTGTGACTGCGATTTATATCTTTCGATCGATTTCTTACGTATGATCTACGATTGCTTTCTGTTGTAACATAACTAACTAAATAACATGACATAACTAATTGTAACATTTAACGGATTACGAGAATTTTCACGGAAGACGCCTTCCCTGCCTGAGACAAAGTTGACTACAGTAAATATGAATATGAGATGTTAGTTTTATGTGTTAGTTCCTCGTAGCTTACGTTGCGTCAATAATTGAGTGTACGCACCGAAGTGAATGTTTGAAAATCAATTTTTGCGATGTTTTTACTTAGGGTATCAATTAGTGAGTTTTCTATGAAGCCATCACTTATGGCAGGTTTTTCCGTGGGAGTTAGCATCCAGAAGGTGATTTTGAAGCCAAGCATTTACCGTTGAAGATGGTAAAAAGTACTGGGCTAGATTATGGGCTGGGGTACTTTTTTTAAGGTCGGATACAAATAAAAGTCATTGTTGGTGTACAATTGAAATGGCAATTCCTAACAAAGCGCCAACTACTTCAGGGACAGGAAAATAGAAAATACACACTACAATAGTTACCTAAGCGCTAACATCACCAATGACTATTCTTTTTTTCCGACCTTTCAAAAAGTCTTCAATCGACTCCAGAATGTTTTCGTCAATGCCATTGCCTTCTGGTTTGTGTGTTTGTAAAGCATTTTTTGGAATGTGTATTTATTTGTTTCTCATATTTTTATTTGGATCTATAGCATACAGGGATTTATCATGTTGATGAAACTAGCTATAAAATTTATCAAGGTGTAATACTGTGATTTTTTTCACATCAGTTGTAAGAGGAATAGTTAAAACAAGTGATTGAGATTACTTTCTCTCATTGACGACTTCGTAATTATCCTTCTGTTATAAACTTTGGTTGAGTATGATTATTGTGTAAATTCAGAAGCAAAATTAACCTTCGCAGGGTGCTAACTAGCATGCAACCTTTCGCTGCAAATGGTATGCATGGAAAGAGAGTGATTTCATTACTGCAAATTTATGAATGTAAACAATATTTGGCATTTTTATGCATATATTATAAATTAAAGGGTGTATTGAAAAGTTCTTGGCCTGATGATGGATAAGAGAATTTTTTAACAATGTTTTATTTTTCAACTAAATACTAAATATTCCTACATTTCTTGCACCAATGTTTCAGTCCCATTATTCAGTCTCTGTATGGTTCTTCTGGAAATGCTGCAAGTATGCTACACTTAAGTCCTTAAACCATCTATTTATTATTTCCATCTTAGCATAAGCATTGATATCATTCATCTTCTAAAGATATCAACACTTACCATGCATAAACATTAAAGATTTTACACACATGCATTTATGTTAATCTTTTTTACATACACAATTGTAACATGTATATGAAGTAAACAGTAACTACGGCCATATGAATATTTTGGCAAGAATCAACCCCAGCAATACTCTTACAAAGATTAAAAGTTATTTATTTTTTTCTTTCCTCTATAATTTCCCTCACTATAACCATTGCCCATTTGATAGTGTGGCTGGGGTTTTTCCTTCCCATAATACAGTTGTAACAGTTTTTTAAACATTACTGTTTGAGTTGAGGTCACATAATAACCTTTTAATTTTTTTGTGTGCATCCCTATTAACACATACCCAGTCATTCATGTCTCCTATGCATACTTTCATTGTTTCACTTGAGTTAAACTCATTTTCTTATTTTATCAATTTACCCTGAAATTAACTTCTCATAGTGTTAGCTTCACAAATTAATGGTTTCTAACATGGCACAATGAGTACTTTTCAAACATTACCATCCATGGTAACCAAGAGTACATTTCCTTCCATGCATCTAAGCTGTCTTTCCAAATCAATTATACCTCATGATTCTTATTATACTGCCAGAAGATCAATTGCCCCAAGGCCAAAATATTCTCATCAATTCAGCATTTCTCCCTTTAGCTATATTTTATCTACACACAAGGCATCCATTCATAGTGCAAACATTTTACTTATCATATCTAGTTCCTAACCACACACACCCTTCTCATTCCAAGTACCACTGGTCCTAGCAGCATTGCCATGTCTCTATCTTGTACGACCAGCCTGAAGTTTTTAAATCAAAATATCTTAAATTCATGCTTCAAAAATAAGGTAATATCCTTTTTTTTGCCCTAGCTGTTTTTTTAGTGATGTGAGAGGTATAAGTGCATCATTCATGATTTTTTGCTTCATAAATATTTTTTTCATGCTTAGTAATGATTAATTCATTTTCAGTTGTAAAATTTAACATTTAAAAAGTTGTAATAACTCATTTTTTTAATCCTATTTTTAGGATATCACACCTATTGATCAACCTGAAGCTGTTGAAAACCTGGGCAAAAATAATGAAAGACACATCGTTAATTGATGAAAAACTGAAAAAACAGCCAATAGTGGTTTTGAAAAAAATTGATATTATGAAAGAGGCTACTGACAGAATTGGAGCCCTTGCAGAGAATGAAATTTCTACAACTGAGTGCAGGAAAGTGTTGTTCATGGAATCTTTAGGTTTGCAGAAATCAAGCAAATTGAACACAAATAAAGGGATTCCTCTCCATAGATCATCATCGAAAGCAATCAAAAATTCCCTGAGGCAAAAGAAGTCTAAAACACAGTTCTCCTGTGCTGGATTGGCAGATAAGCCTGCAATTGAATGGATGCCAGAGGAAAATATTCATTTGGACTCCAATATTGACAAGTTGTGCAAAAAACAAACACCAACTCTTCAGGAGAAAACTTTATGTCCAAGAATATGTCTGAAAAAGTGGCGTGGTGGAGAGCAAATATTGCATTCAAAGGACTTCAGGAAGTTAGAAAATTCACTAATCCCAAAAACAGGGAATCATTCCAATTGCAAGGAAAAGCCAAAAATAATCTTGGCCATAACAGAACAGAATTCTGGTTCACCAAGGCAGAAGGTACTTTCCTTTTCGGAGGATGGAAATGCATGTGAATCATTGATAAGCCCAGAATGTGGCCAACAAAATTCCCAAAGTGGTTGTAAAAGAATGCTTAGGAGCCACTTAAACTTGTCTAATGGCTTATCCAAATGCAAGTTGGTAATGAATAAACCCACTGAGGAAGCCCATAAAGATATAAGAAATATAAAGGAGCTAAAGGTTTGCATTAAACGCTGGGAGGGTAAGCATACAGTCAAAATTTCCGAAGAGAAGAATAAGTTGGAGAAGTAATCAGAAATGCCTATTCAAATGACTCTGAGCTTGCAGATGAGACGGGTTAATGGGTATGAGAGGGAGGTTAATTGTGATTTATTTAAAAACTGCACCATGAATACTAGAGAAAACACAGCCAGAAGTGATGAGAGATAAAGCAGCTCAGCTTGTAAAGGAATTTTGTCCTCCATAGTTTTAGATCTAAAACCACAATTTCGAAAAGTTGTTCATGTTTGCAACTGCTTAAAATAAATACTAAATGCAAATCAAGCTGAATCAGGTCTGTCAGTCATAAAAATGATTGCTTGTGCCCTTCTGAGATTAAAAGATGATGTTATATGCTGTGTACTGCTCTTTTAGTTAATGAGAGAATAATGTGGTACTAATTATGAGAGCTGTATATGGTATTTAATTATATGTTGTTTCATTTTCTGAAAAAAGAAGGAAAAGTGTGTCATTTATCTGCAATTCGATTGCGCTGTAAAGCCAAATTTTGTTTCTTTAGTTCTGTGAATAACCTAGGTTTTCAATTGTTCATAATTTAAATTTGAATCAACATAATCATCTTGTTTCTTTTAAGAAATAAATTACATGCTGTATATACAATATTTGTTGAAAACTACCTCATATTGGCGTGCATCAGGTTGATTAAAAACCATAAACATAGTAATCAACCCAAAGATTGGTTTGATAGGGGATGATAGAATTCACACAGTACTAAGCCCAACGGCATGCGAAATGCTCTACCCCTGGACTACAATGACCCATCAGGCTGATTATGGACCTAGATAAAAAAGGCTGTGAATAAAGTTTTCCTACCAGGGGCAAGTCAAGTCTGAATCATTGGAGTATGTATGGGCACCTCATTTGGAATGAAAAATAAGGTAAAAGAAAGCTGCATGAAACTTTTATTGTATGTCATCAATATTTATCTCCTTAATTTTTGAATTCATATCAATTATTTTTTTCAGTTAACAAGTAGTATGTGTCTCAATGATAAAGTAGTTAAAATTTTTTAGATGTTCAACTTAGTCACTTGTGTAATTTCTTTGCTCTCTATGTAATGTGTTTTTCTTCAATTTAGGTATTTTTTAAGTGAAAAGCAAATTATTCAATAGTCAATGTTTAACGCTTTCTTCATATTATGAAATTCATCTGAAATTATTCTGAATATGAAAAGGGTATTGCACAAGGAGATTTTCTAAGACAAATAAAAAACGTTGTTACAAATGATCATTGTAAAAAGATGGCAGGGTATGATGATTAGGTTGGTAGTAAGTCATGAAAATAACAGCAGAAATTTATGAAAATGGATTCGTAGTTCAAAGAGGAGGTGGAGTTATGGAAGCCAGACATAGTTGTAATAGAAAAAAGCTCAAAAATTGAAAAAGGGCAAAAGGATTACTAAATGAAAGCCTTCAGTGAGCAAAGATAGATGGGGGAAAAGGTTTTGATGTAGATTTCTTAGATAAAATTAATTGTTAAAGTAGACATTTTGCAGATTACTGCATTATCTTCAGGGAAGTCCTAAATCAGAGAAACTGTAAAGTCCTGAAATATGATTTAAATATAATGGTAGATTTAAAAAATAATGAGCAGTATACTGAAGTTAATAAATTTAAATGCAGTACTTTTAGCAACAAGGTAAGTAAGAAAAATTTATTTATAGTATCCTTTCCCCTTCTTGTGTCCCTTCTATTTCCCCTTAGGTGGGTAACACAGCTCCATAAGGCCGTCTCTTAGGCAACATCTATCGGAGCACTTTGGTGCTTTATAAGATCGCAGATCTCAATGTAAATCCGGTTTCCTTATTAGCTCAACTGGTAGAGCATCTGCCCGGAAAGTGGAAGGTCCGTGGTTCAAATCCCGGATAAGGAAATAGTTTTACTTTAGTGATCTGCTCAAAAACCGCCTTCCCGACATGTCCTGTGTTCGCCTTTTAGGTGTTTTCCTATCCCCTTTCCTTATACCTATTTCTGTTTGAATGAATATTTGTATTATGAATTTATATATATATATATATAAATATATATATATAAATATAAATATATATATATATATATATATATATATATATATATATATATATATATATATATATATATATATATATATATATATATATATATATATATATATATATATATATATATATATATATATATATATATACACATTCAAATAGGAAGTCCCGCCATACGGCGCACAAATATTCATTCAAACATAGAAAGTTCTGTTCTAGAGTTCATTATTATTATTATTAGGTAATCTACCGGTTAAGGTAGGTTTTTGGATGGACACAACTATCAAATAAACATTTTGTGACTCCCCACCTAGCAAGCTAATCTATATCAGGTCCCTCTTCATCTCGGTGTACTTCTTTCCTCCCTTCATCCCGTCCAACATCCCTATCCTTTTCCTACCCTTACCTAGCTTGCCAACATTCTCCCCTCTATTACCCTCTTCAACATTCCACTACCGCTCAATTGCCTTTCATCCATTTTTCCTGCCTCCATAGGATTTCTCTCAACAAACCCCTCTCCTCCCCCACCATTTCTAGTAATATATATATACATATATATATATATATATATATATATATATTTATATATATTTATTTATTTATTTATATATATGTACATTTGTAGTTATTATAAAGTAATCTACCAGGTAAGGTAAGTTTAGATGGACACAACGACCAAATAAGTATTTTTTTACTCCAAACAAAACAATTCAGTTATCTACTCTAACACAAGCGTATAGTATGTTGCATGTAATGTAGTAGTTTTGTGTTCATCTCTGTGTAGCCTTTCTTCGCATCCAATATATATCCAATATATCCAATGCTTAGTTTTTCCCTAACAGCTATAGTTTTCAAGATATAGATATGTTTTTACCTATGTAAAAAAATTTTCTGCATAATTATATGGGAATACTATATTAATTATAAAACCCACTAAATATAAATACTTGATTTATTTCAAGGGCTGTTAATTCCCCCAAAACACAATAGAATTTTAAAATACAATTAAACACAAATACTAAAATTTTTTACTGTAATAAAACAAATTGAAAGGAAAAAAATACATAAAAACCTTAATCAACACATCGGAAGCTTCTTTTGCGTGATTTTCTTGAGTGCAATGTGTTCAAAGAGTCTCGTTTTCAGCACCAGCAGTAATCTGCCATCATATGGTTACCCCATCTTCCTTGGTAGCGAGCTTAACTTCTTTTTATATCCTGGTGAAATCTTTCACCTGTTCTTCACCTGTGTCTCCTAAATTTCAAAGAAAATTGTCTAAGTGACTGTGTAGTTAGTGAAATTTTGTGCTCATATTACATCCAAGTGATTTGAAGTTACTGAGCATAATGTTTACCAGCTCAATATAATTTTCACTTTTGTGAATTCCTAGAAAATTTTTTATGACCTCAACAAATGACATCCAACTAATTTTTTCAATCTCATTCATTGACTCGAAAAAAGCAGAATCCTTTGTAAGTTGTCTGATTTGTGGCCCCTCAAAAATAACAGCTTTAAGTTTTTCAATACTTATATGGGGCATCTTTAGTCTAAAGTATCCGAAGCATGGTCCATCCTTACCGGGTTGCAGTATATTCTTTTCATGCAGTCTTGATGCTAGTAGTTCGGATACCTTATATACTAATTTCCCCATCTTTTACCGATGTAGATACAAACGATGTTTGTTTTTTAATCTCATTGGCCTACAATATTGAAATATACATAAAACTTATTGACAGTTTATCGAAAATTAAAGGAACACTGCAGAGTGGTTATAAATTAGTATCCTTACAGATTTATTTAACTCTGAAAATTATTTTCCGGAATATATCAAATATTAAAACAAATAATCGTAAGATGTGCCATTTCTAAAAAAGTAGAGCTACTAAATAAAAACGGATTACATATTTGGATTCAGCTCTACAAATATAGATAAAATCATCTCAAGGATTCCCGGCACCAAAATAAAAATTTTTTGTAGGCCTGTGTAATCTTTCCTACCTGCCTACATTAAAAATACCCGAAATATCATCCCTCCTCCTCTACTATGCCAAGCACTTTCTTGGTTGTTTTTTTTTCTTATTTCCCCTTTTCCATCATTTTGGCCGTTAAATAAATTTATGGCGCCCATCGCCACTGCCTTATTGGGGCGATGCCTCGTACGCGCGGTGCGTTTCAAATATTTTACTGATCTCCGCATCTTATTTGGCCTGCACTTTGGAATTAGCAATTCCTTAAGGCTCGTGGAGTTTCTCATGGTAAACAAGGAGTTTTCGCCGCTAATATTTCTGCAAAATAGCTATTTGAGACGATCTTTCATTGCATTGTGTTCGTTCAATTTATTTTCTTCTACTGTTATGTGCAAAAATGTAGGTTCGCTTCTGAGTCTTCTTCCCAAAGGGAGCCGTCTCGAAAAATTGAAAAACATGTTGTGGCATATGATCCTCAGAGACTAGGAGCTTTTTGAAGACACCGATGAAGTTCTCTCCTTCCTTTAACTCTGAGTTTGCGTCATCACCATCCCTCACAACCCCGAGGATGACGGCAGCTTTGTGAAATGAATGAAATGAAAGCAGATAAAATGATGCAACTGGTTTACATTATGAACATATATATGTATGAGACTCACATAAATTTTTTCCAGCCATTTTTTTTAATTTTACATGACTTTATAAATTCAAAAAATGAGTAACATCAGAAAGTTTAAACAATTGACTATAAGATCACAATCATTAAATACAGAAAAATTTTAACAAATGTAGACATTGAATATATCCTTTCAATCATCCTTTATACTCATCACATCATTTGATGGAGATACTAATGGATATGTAATTTAGCATAGAAAACAGCACTTTTCTTTTCCCCTCCTCATGAGGGTAGGTTGGCTGTTATGGGGTGAAAAAATGAATAACTACAGAAAGTTACAAACTAGTAGGCTTGAAGACTTCACTCATTTAATACAGACTAATTTCAATAAATAAAAACATTATTATAGATTGTATCATTTCAACCATCCATTTCTGATGACATCATTTTAAATTGGCTAATTCTATTGAAAATAAAAATTAGCATAATCAACAGCACTTTTCTTTCCTCCTAGTAGCTGGGATAAGTTGGCTTTTGTAAGTGAAGGGTCTTTGTCAATCACTTACAAGAAAGTCCACATATCCCAAAGATTATTTAATGGAGAAGTTTCACTAGGCAGATTGCACTCATTGGTCAAGTTTGGAATGCAATGTATCATTTTCTGTACATGTAATTTGTTCAGGTGTTGACTGAACATCGTTTTAGAAACTAGGTCTTTGATTGCTCCAAATTCAAGCCTCCCTATTCTCTCTTTGATTTTGCCTAAATCTCTAATTTTTTCTGCCTCGTAATAGTCAACAAATTCAAATGTAAGTCCATATTCCCTTTATCTTTAGAGAACAGTGAACTGGTACTTGTCAGATTGTCGATCCACAATTTGTGCCTCAGGTATATCTTCATCAGATTCCTCATCAAACGTCTGTTTGTATGCAGCATATATCTGCTCAGTTCCCCAAGTCCAAAATTTCTGGAAATAAATCAAATTTAGAATTATCACCATTATCTTTAGTGAAAAGAATATATTTAATTACATATTTATTGTTAGTTATATTATGCTTGTGTTTTCAAATGGCAACTAAAACTATAACTGGCAAAAAGAACAAGAAAACTCTTGACAAGCTCACAAAATGTAGACTGTCCCTAAGGGCTGCATTAGAATAAGTTTCTGGACACAGTGGAGTAGCCGTTTAGGTGATGTTGCCACATGGAAAGAAACTACTAAGGAAGGAAGTGGGAAGCTACCACATATGTTCTTCCATGACAATGATGAAGGCAAATGATCTCTGTCAACTATACCACTAGGCCCCATGGCCTAGGTTTCTTGCCAGGAAGTAAGGAATAAGAGACTGTAGTCATTATAAATACATAAAATCATTCAATGGAGGGGTTCACAACAGCCTAAAACAGAACACAGATGGAAACTACCATTGAAAAATAGGTATGTAACAATAATGCTAGGGCTTGAAAAGTTAGAAAACTTCATTAAAGATACAACGGGTTGTGAATATAAATATGTAACAAGCAAAAAATGCGAGATGGAAAAATAGCAGGAATTACTATACCAGTAGTCAGAGGGTAACACATCAACGAACAGAAGGACAGATTTTGTGATTTCTCTGTACTAAATTGGAAACTGGAAGGTAGTCCATGCAGGGTACATAGGTAACAGAATATTATAGGACAGCTAACAGGATATTTTTAGTGATGGAGGGTAAATACCTTTATGATGTAGTAGAAACCAGGAGTATTAGGGATGAGAGTATAGGCCAATAAAACATAATCAGCTTGATGAAATGATTTATTAATTCGTTAATCCACACTTGTAAAGTTCATTGTTAAGGACCAAGGAAATACTACTAGGGAGAAAGCAATGTCGTTCTGCAGTAGACAGGATTTAATCAATATGAGTGCTTGGTTTGAACACCACAATCACTGCAGGAAGAAAAGAATTTATTTTGTACAAGAATAATTTTAATTGTCGAAAGAAGAAACATCAGTATTTAGTTTGTGACAAGACAGTAGACAAAAGAAGGCAAGGTATTGAGGCAGAGAACCATGATTTTGAATCAAAGAATGGGCATGTGGTTTTGCAGGAGACTCAGATATTATTGTTGAATATTTAAGAAGTGTGAATTATTCATAGTTTCCCAGAAGCATCTAAGGGTCCAATTCATAATTTGGTACTAAGGAAAGTAATGTCAGATTAGGAGGGCTACACCTTGGAAGATGGTTGAAGTAATGGAATGTAGATACATTTAACTAAACAATATGATAAAGTACCCACAGAGTGAGAGAATACCATGATTGAGTAAAGGGAAATATACAATAGGAGAAATATGGGTTATAATCAAAATAGGGATTGCAAAAGTCACAAATGAAACGATAAAAAATAATTAGGGAAAGAACAAGGAAATAATGGATTTCAGATAAAATGGTTAGAAACAAAAAAAAGAAGGCAAGGGCAGAATGTAAACAAAGGAGTTGAGCAGAAGTATAAAGAGTTCGGTAAAAGTTGATCCCAGAAAACAAATAAAACGTAAGAAGCAAGGTGGAAAATTCAGTGCAAGGATATGGGATGCTTCAAAGTAAGGGTGAAATAGGTGCACTATACAAGGTGTAAGGAAAGACAAAGGAAATTCTCATACAGAGAATCAACTTCAAGACTTGAAAGTTATTACTTAAACAATGGAAGAATCAAGCGAAATGGAAGTAAAAAATGTTAATACATATGGTAAAGACATTAATCTAGCTAGCTTAAATAGAAAGAAAATATGACATATGCAAGGATAGCTTTGATCCAGTCATATTTAACAGGACATACAGGAAGGCATAAAGTGAATTGAAATCAAATAAGGCCATGAGGTTTCATAAGGTTTCTGCATGACAACTTTAAGGTTTAGGAAAACGTGGGAGAAATTTGTACTATGAGAGAGAAATTTCACCAAAGAGAAAGGCAGTCTTATGTGAGGACTATAGAACAATTAATTAGATTTTATACAGCTAAAGTGGCATGCAGGGTCATCAATAGAAAGATGAAGAGAATGGAAAATTGGTACTTAGAGGATGATCAGTTTCGGTACAGAAAGAGTAGAGGCTTATGTGAGATCATGGAAGGAACAAGACCTCTGATGAGAGGAATATATAATACAATCAGAAAGTATTTATTCGCTTAGCTGATTTTGAAAAAGTGTTCAATAAAGTAAATTGGATAGAATTAATTGCAGTGAATGAAGTTTATCTGATGGATTGGAGATTTTTCTGCTAGCTCTACATATCACGGACCAAAAGGGTTGTATTGGAGGATGGTAATTCAGGATAGGTTGTTCTAGAAGGACAATAAAGACAGGAGTGGCCATTGCCACCATACTTATATTATCCCCTTGCTGAAGCACTATATAAATTACACTTCTTAATTTAATAGCCTATTCAGTATCACACAGTTATAGATGAATTGTAATTACGTCAAAATGTTCCTTGGTGACACTCTTCAGAATTCGATCAATCCATGCTTCTTTTGACCTTTCCCATGGTTTAAACACAACTCGAGTAGGTTCATAAATTGTTTTGAAGAGCATAGTGTCCTCGAGGATTAGGTCAAATATTATTATCTTTCTATCACACCAGCTCATAAGGCTCTTTTTTTTTTCTAGGACACCATAATTGCCTCCTCTCTTCTTAATTTGATTCCACCATCCTCCTGGAACACAATTTTCATACAAATCTCTGAAGCCCTTCTTTGCCTGTTTTGCCTTTTCTGCTTTAGCTCTCATCAATCTGATATATTTATACACTCCTTTTACCCTTCCATACCGGATCTCATCAAACAGTTTGTTAGCATCCAGCACTCTCTCCCTAACATATTCCCAATACTCTTGATTAAACTGCTGAATCCAGCCACTGTAAAGGCCCCTTCATCAAGTCTCATGATTAACAAATTTTTGCAAATCTTTAAACTGAAATTAAAAAATATGATTACAATGATTTCATAGTCTTTACTTAGAGCATCATAAAATTATGGTACTGAACAACAACAAGTTAACTTCAAGGGTAATAGAATTACGTAAGCTGGCTTGATGGCTTTGCTCATACAACTATTAATAAATCATTACATAAATAATAATAAATCATCACATAAATAATAATAAATCATTTGTTTAAATAAGCATTTTCATTTCTGAACAAATATTTTTTTCCTCTGGCCTTTGAATCACTCTTCTCACTTTCTGCAAAGTCTTAACTTCAGTGGAACCTTGCTTAATGAGCACATTCCATAGTGAGTAATTCATGAAATGAGCATAAATATTATGCCCAAGAATAGTCAGCTTTGCGAGTAATATTTCACAAAATGAGTGACAAGGAAGGGGGATTCCCAGGGTTATTGCACTAGCTGTTTACAATTGTGTTTAAGACAGGTGTGTTCCACTGGCTTTGTGGTGTCTTTGGTGATTGGTGTATGTGTCCATAACTGTGTTCATACATGTTATTTGGGACTAATATCCCACAGTTTTTAAATGTTTCCAAATAAAAAGCTGCCACAAAATGGTCTACAGAGATTAAAAATAATCATACAAATGATAAGTGAGAAGGAGCTGCCAGCATACCTGATCTATCCTTAACATGCAAACTCTCAACATCAACAATTTGTATTACTTCAAGAACAAAGAAACACTGACTCTTGAAGAATTGAATTGTGTTTCATAGGAAGATGTTGTGGAAAAGAATTTATCTGAGTCGAAGGTGATAACAGCAAGAATATAATAGTCTAGCACAATAAAGAGAAATGACGAAAGCCTAGGAAAATAATGCATCGTACAATAAGAAGCATCACCCAGACATAACAGTTGCCATGTGCACCAGGAGTTTATATGATTATGATGCTGTGTTGCTACTTCATAACAGTTAGAAGAGTATCCAAAAACAAAAGTATCTCAAGAGAATTGCAGGAAAAAAAAATTCAGATACAAATCATAAATAATAAATTAAATATTTTAATTAGTGTTTTCTACATATCTGATTCATATTCCGGTCTGATTCATTCCATGATAGAGAAAGAATAGTTGGAGGCTATAATTTTCCGTTTCATCGTATATAGAGAAGCATCACACTTATAGGACTATGTCATCTAAAACTTTACAAAAGGATAATGTCATGTTGCATTTTGGCTGGTGTAAACAAATGCCTCTCAACAGGCTTCTTGAAAAATTAAGTATGAATCTTTCATATATCACAGACCAATTATATGAAATATTTTTTGTTTTCTAGAAATCAAATTCACATTCATGGTAGCTACATTCTATTATATAATAAAAAAACATAAACCATGATCCTAAATGCTTCCTTATAGGTACGATTTTTTTTTCAACCTCCGATAGCAAAGCATAAACGCTAGACATTGTGATATGTACGTGGCATTCCTAGTAGGTGATTAAACATCTCCAATACCACACTCTCTGCCACCGCCAAGCTGAAATCACCAGTCTGTGCTGAAAAGCATTGACATAAACATGGCCATATAGTTAGTCTATACAATGCGGTGTAATGAAATTGATTTCCAATGTCACATTATTCATGCACCAATAAAAATGCTCTTACACCTTTGGGGTATTGAATCCTATTTTTTACCAACCCATATTAACATTTTCATGGTATTATATGAAATAATGGTAATAAAATTTTGTTTCTGAATGTGTATACATACCTGAGCAATATTTTTGGTTTTGCAGTATTCAGGCATTTTTACATAAAACAAAACTTCATCTTCAACGAAAGCTAGATCATCACATTCATTAGAACACATCAATGCAAGCACATCTGAAAGAAAAATCAAAGAGGGAGGAGTAGAAATCATTAATAAAGTCAGACAAAAAATTCTGTAAAATGAGAACACTCAATAAAATTCAAGATGTCAAAAGAAGTTTTAAATTTTACATATCCACCAAGTCTAAGCCCCAAATGAAAAGATGAGAGTAAACTGTTAGGATGATGAAAGTCCAAGGATTATAAACATTTACTGTCAGCACATGAAATATGGTATGTGCAGTAGGCCTCTTTGTTATCTCTATGAATATAGATTTAACAGTAAGTAACCCTGCATACTGGGATAAACCTAATATGCCAGTTATCATTGCTACCATTCTCTCCACTACACCTCCCTTTTTGTTACCTCCCTATTCTAAACAAACTTATTTTTACCATTCAAAAGACAATAATATTATTCTTCATTTAACCAAGGCATTGTGTGTCCCTTAGCACTCAATTTCTTTGCATTTATTACAATATCATACCTACCCCCTGAATCCCTAATGACATAAGCAATGCTTGTAATCCCTTGATGGGCCAACATATTAAAGCTTGATCATCAATAAACGTAAATGATTTTATGAATTCCTCACCAATTCATTCCTATCTTCAATTCTTTAAATATTCAATTCAATACTTGTGCCTGGAGACTCTGTATCCTGTACTAGTTTTCTATTACCCTCCTATCCTTCAAGGCTCCTCCTAATTCATGCAATAATTTTATTTATACTATTCCATTCAATCTATAAAATACCTTTCCAAAATCTAAGAAAGAGGTAAAAATTTCCAGATTTTATTCTATGTTTCACTCTATAAGTAAACTTATTATTGCTGTGGGTCATAAACTAATTTTTCCCTAAGTAATATTTAGCCCAGCTCCCCATCTTCTTAGAGGTGATTTTAAACGCACCCTAGCAGCTTGCAACGTCAAAAATATTGTTCTGGAATCCTCGCAAATGACTTTCTTTCCCTTTTCTTGGGACAAAAAGTAAGAATGATAGGCAAAGTCTTCTGCCCCAATTCCTTTCTCATAAATTCTATGAATTAGTCCACAAAAACTATTCCTCCCACATTCTCCTGAACTATTAAGTAGTTCTCTGAGAATGCTTTCTACCCCCATGTCTTGATTAGACTGCTAATACCTTAATGTCCTTTCTGTCCTACCATCAGTAACCTTTGACCTACTCTCTCTTTATCTTTGTCATATCCTCTTTCTATGTCTCAGCTAGCTGGTCTAATGTTTTTACTATACTTTCTCTAATATATTTCTTCCATGTTCCAAATAGATTTCTTCCAAAATCCTTCTCAGGTTCAGCTAATATTTATATCACATATATTTCACTATTGTCTCAGAGTGTACACTTATAATAACTATGACAATATTCATGCTGAGGAGAGAGTGAAGACATCCTTACCATGAATCATGTTGGATCCCATGTAGACAGTTGCTAAAGGACCTTCCTCTCTGACATTCACATCATAAACTTCAATTGAACCATTAGACATGGGTAAAAAAATTGACTGGAACACAGTGGTGACCATTCACCAATTGTATAAAAATCATCTAAAATATATATTCTGCACCAGCAAATAGGCAAAATCTAGACATGAGAAAAAGACAAATTTTAATAAATATGGCCATTCCATTTTTTCCTAGGAATTTATTTGCACTAATTTTCTGTTTTGATAAATAAATATTCAAAAACCAATGGCTACCCCAAACTTGTGGCTTATTTTATGCTTCAATAGTGTTCAAAATAAGACTTTCAAAATTTGATATACGCTACTATTCTGAAAAAAGACTGGAATCTAGAAAATGGACTCATTCTGACACCTGTATATCCTAACACACTGCTAATACTTTCTGCTCAATTAATAATAGTGTGGCGGGTCATTTGTTGATGTAGCAGTTCATTTGTTTGTGAGATTCAGGGGTGTGCCGCGAGGTGTCACCCTAGGCACGACCCACGAGGAGGCATTTTGACCCACGAGGGAATAGTCACGCCTCAACTCCCGCCGAGCGTTCATCCCTCTTGTGCACGTGTCGCCCATGGCAATATATCTTTCCGTGTGGACCTTGGTCTGTTATCCACAGCACTCAGAATAAATCTGCTGTTCATTCAAACGCTTTATATGTGCTTTATTAGTATTTCCTAGCACCGCCTGCGTTAATATAATTTCCAGCACACCCACAAATTGGTGACCCCGACGTGATCGCTAAGGTGACTCAAGTGTTGAGCGCGAAAAGTTTTTATATTTATTGTGTTGAAACGGAAATTTTCAGTGCTCACAGTTTATCTAAATTTCGAAGTGCTAGCTAATCAAGCATCCTCACTGGAATATGGCCGAAAATACACACGCCGTCAACAACGTGGCCATGCGGGTGCCACCATTTTGTCCGGAGAAGCCACAGCTCTGGTTCGCCCAACTCGAGGGAAATTTTCGCCTCGCGGGCATAACCGAGGACACTGACAAGTTTTGGGTGGTTGTGGCGAATCTCGACACCCGTTACGCACAAGAGGTCGAGGACATAATCGTCAACCCTCCCTTAACGGACAAGTACAAGCGGTTGCGAGAAGAATTGGTTCGGCGGGCTTCGCCGTCCGAGGAGCAAAGGATCAAGCAACTCCTCGGGAATGAGGACATGAGTGACCACAGACCGTCGCAGCTTCTGCGACATCTTCGCTCTTTGGCTGGCGGAGCCGTTCCGGACGACCTTTTACGGACAATTTGGTTGAGCCGCCTGCCGCGTCCTGTCCACGCCATTTTAGTCACCCAGGCGTCTACGAGCTTGACAGATATCGCCGTCCTGGACGACAAGGTAGCGGAGGTGACTCATTCGCCGTACGCTGCCGCAGTGGCCCCCAACCTTGTTATTAGTGAACTGATGGAGAAGATAGAAAATCTCTTACAACAAGCGGCAGCGCTCGCCAACGAGCGCGGCCCACACCCGCATCCCCGTTCCCGTAGCCGCGGCCGAACCCCACCCCGTCACCAGTCCTCCAGTAATTCCCAGCGAGACCAAGGCATCTGCTGGTACCACCGCCGTTGGGGGAGTAACGCCACTAAGTGTACCCTTCCCTGTTCATACGACGCGGGAAACGAAGCGGGCAGTGCCTGAGGGCGGCAGGTTACTGCTCAAACCTCTCCAACCGTCTTTTTGTCGTTGATGCCGCGTCCGGCGTCAAATTCCTTGTAGATACTGGTGCCGATATCTGTCTCTACCCAGTCACGCGGCTCCGTGAGCGTAGAGGGAAGTCGGATCTTCAGCTTTTCGCTGCCAATGACATTCCCATCGCCACATACGGATCTGTCACTCTCTCCCTTTCCCTTGGCCTCCGGCGAGAATTTTTGTGGAAGTTTGTTGTCGCCGATGTGCCGCAGCCAATAATAGGGGCCGATTTTCTCCGCCATTTCGGTCTCCTTGTGGACATTGGACGTAAACGTTTGGTGGACAATGTGACGACGCTGTCGGTTAAGGGCACCGTCGCCTCTCCCAGCAAAAGTCAAGTGAAAGTTTGACCCACGAGGGACTAGTCACGCCTCAACTCCCGCCGAGCGTTCATCCCTCTTGTGCACGTTGCGCCCATGGCAATATATCTTTCCGTGTGGACCTTGGTCTGTTATCCACAGCACTCAGAATAAATCTGCTGTTCATTCAAACGCTTTATATGTGCTTTATTAGTATTTCCTAACACCGCCTGCGCTAATATAATTTCACACACACCCACAAATATCATTCAGTAATAACTCACATCAACTTGTGTTTGATGTAATTGTTAAAGAAGTAGAAATCAGAATTTCATGTAACAACTCATACTCATCCCCATCATATGGAGTATTTCATTTTTAATATTTTGTATCCCAGTTGCAAACTATTTCTCTGTCCTATTTGATATTTAAACTTGGGAAACATATTTTTTTGGAAATATCATATATTTTATTTCACTTGGTAATTTGTGTATATTATTTTCTCTTTTTTTAAATTTTTTTAAAATCATCATGCTAAGTTTTTGTTGTCACATAATTTTCAAATGATTTTATCATTTGCTCTTAAATCATTTATACTATACATATGGAGACTAATTTTAAATTGGCATATATTAATTTATATTTGTTCATTTAACAGATAATAATTGTTAGATTTGATGAATCACATAACTGCATTCAGAAAAATTTCAGAAAAATTTTTGCAGAAACAATTGAATATTGTAGTAATAAGGGTTTTTCAAATTATATTTCATAGTCCCTTACCCTTGACTGTTCTTGCCAAACACAGAAGGATTTTTCACTGACAGAAAGTATTATATCATCTGCAAAGCAGCTCCGTTTCAAATATAAAACTGGTCCCTCATGTTTAAAGCATTAGTGTTGATTGTATGAATCTGAAGGAAACAATAATCAGTTACTTAATAAAAAATACACACCACAAAATGCTACAGTGAATGAGAACTAATGTCATCCAATCACATGACCAATTCCATAAATGATGACAAAAGTCTATTAAAATTATATAAATGTTCCATGTTTGATATTATTGATATTTTATTACTCTGCAAGCCGCCATTAGGTTGTCCGGCAGAGGGTAAATGCACACCAGACTAATTTTGACCCAAATATGATTTTGACAATATTATTCTGATCCCTTATTGTTCATGGAAAATATTATATCCAATATCATTCTAATCTTCACTTAACCCTAACTTTGTAAGTAGTTCACTATGAGGTATCTTGTCAAAGTCTTTCTTGAAATCTACAAAAACCATATCCACTGGAACATTGATCTCTCCTGATATAAAAATTTGATGAACGAAAAGTGCAAGTTGTGTCTTGCAGGAACTACCCTTTAGGAAACTGTACTTTCTTTTTAATAACTCCTAATTATCAAGGTCTTCATTGAGAGCCACAGGGGAAACAAAAAACAGGACTGACTCCATTACCCAGATTTGAGAATTCACATACGTTTGAGCTTAGCACAAGGACAGTTCAACCCAATAAGTGTGGTGGTTTTAAATGAACATGGAATGTTTAAGTTTATGAGTTTAGAAAAAACTTTTGAAATAAACATATTATAAGGAAATTATGCTGAATATTTGCCATGAATAATTATGATTTCTATATGAAAACCAACACATATATTAATATTGGACCATTCATTCCTTTCCCCATGAGCTATTATAGATTATTCCCAAACAAAGATATTTTATGGCAAAAAATAATTAGCTCATGACTGAAACAATCTAAATGTAATATTGAGGTAGAATCTTTTAAGAACTATTACTTAACTAAATAGTAAATCGCACATTAATTATATCACACATTTTTGGTAACAGTAATTATGCATGAAGAAAAGAGTCAGAGCAAAGACTCTCTTGTGGTTTTTTGTTTTAATTGTATACGGTATGATGAAAAAACTTAAATGAGTTATTATTATTAGACCTAATTAAACTATTACTGGAATTATTTTACTTGAATTGGAAATGGACTCACCATTGCGGGGTATCTAATACAATTCTTTATAAAAATGTGGATTATCAAGACTTCCCTTTTTTTCATAACGCTCTATGCCTGGAAACATGCCCATGACTTGTCTAATACTAAAACCTGCAGTTACACATGCATGCATCATTGGCCATTGCTTCTTTATTGCTGGAATTTTTCAATAGAATTTAACTTAAATACAAAGGATGTATATTTCTATGAAACACTTTCAAAAACCAAATTAAGTGTCATAGAAGGCACAATTCTTCTTGTATTCTGTAAGCAAATATCTAAATATGGATTATACATTATTATATACATGTTCCTACCATCATTTACTGAGGTAATGCTCCAGAAAAATTACATAAATGAAAATTATACTTGGGTTAGATTTTGTGTATCAAAAAGTGAATGACTTACTCTGGATATAAAGGATGTTTTATTTCCCTGGTGTGACTTCAATATAACTTGTTTATTTTTTTTATTTTACACATATTATGTAGACATTATTATTCCCCCTCTCTGAGAGTTAATTCTCATATGATAAGTGACCCCTATACAATAGGTTAATCTACACCTTGATACGGCTGCCCTTGCGAAAGGTGAGGCAACATTCATGCCTCTTAAACTAGATGTCATGGTGTAACAAAAAAGTTTGACCAAGGCTGCAAACGTTTTTTTAATTTCCTATTTCTCTAAACTTTCCTTGGTGAGGCTCCATACTACTCCCACTCTCCCCTCTCAACCTAGTAAACAAATAGACCTGGCACAACAGTCTACCATTGCTTCCCTTTCACCTCCAAGTAGGGGCCCCCAACAGGTGCCCATACACCACCAAAATCATTCACCATAACTACTATCTTCCTCTCTCCCTCCCTTCTAGTTTACTGCAATCATGACTTTTAAAAAATATTTTTAGCTCTGCCTGCATACCTTAACTGGCTTCATGAGTCGATCATACTGAGCATAATACTACTGACTAAAATACCCACAGTTCCATCTCCTGAGGCTCTCACTAACAAGGAGCATTTTCTTTTTCTACTTATGTTCAAAGAGCAGTCTTGGGGCCTCTGAAAATTAGTGTCATTATTTATATCAAACAAATATTATCAGTAAGGACAATAAAATTATTTCAAAACCCCTTAAAGGAATATTTCATTAAATATACATTTTTAAAGAAATGATTATGAGAGTACTTACCTTACTATTACTTGAAACCCATTGCATATCGTAGATCTCACCAAAATGGGAATGCACTTCACATGATTCAATTGCTACATAAGCAACAGGGGGTGGCTTATAGGTCCATGGCGCTATTTCACTCTGTGTTAGAAAGTTAATCATGAAATAATAAGTGACAATCAACATTCTCTGATCAACTGCATATAATTAATTAACAGATCATGATTGATGTAAAAGAAAATGGAATCGGTATTCATGCTAAGAATTCTTACAAAAGATATTGATGCCATATGATCAATGTACACAGATGTAGGGACATCATAATTACTCATATGCCACAAAAATATTTGGCCATCTTTATTAGCTCCGGCAAGAAGAGTTTGGTAGTCTGAATTATACTGCAGGAGACTAATTCCACAGTCCCATTTAATTATCCTCTGGAAAACAAATATTAAGAAAATAAAATTTATTGGAAAAAGTATATCGAAACAAAAAGGGTAATTTCATGAAAAAGTAGAATTCAAGGAATAAAACATGAGATTGCCATATCCTTGAACAACTGTATTCAGCATTTAGGTCTACTTGCTGTCAAGTAATTACTATCCTATCAATTGAATATTAGGTGTTCCTTCAGTCTAGCTGGGAGGAGATCATTTAATTGTTGATTGACTGATATCATTTTAATCAGGTAACCTCAAATTCAAAAGTATTAATTATGGAAGGAGGTCATAAAAGTGGTCTGTGAAGGCTTCCTTTGTAATTTAAAAAGGAGGAAAAATAGGAAGCATTTGAAATAATCACTGACAACATGGCATGGTAATTTATAGTAGAGATAATAATAAAAGTAATCTACCGGTTAAGGTAGGCCTTGGTTGGACAAAACTATCAAATAAATATTTTGCAACTCCAAACAAAACCCAATCCAGCAACCTAAACTACATCAGGTCCCTCTTCATCTCTGTGTACTTCTTTCCTCCCTTTATCTCATCCAACATCCTTATCCTGTTCCTACCCTTTCCTCGCTTGCCCAAGAATCTCCCCTCTATTACCTTCTTCAGCATTCCACTACCGCTCAATACGCCATTCATCCATTTTTCCTGCCTCCAAAGGATTTCTCTCAACAAACCTTTCTCCTCTCCCACCATCTCCAGTACTTCCTAATTTGTTTTTCTTTCGGTCCATTTCACCTTCTCCATTCTTCTCCACACCCACATTTCAAAAGCCTCCAATCTACGTCTATCCTCCTGCTTCAGTGACCACGTTTCCGCACCATTCATAGCTACGCTCAATATCAGAGTTTTTACTAGTCTTATCTTAACATATCTACTCAACGTCCCCGTCATCAACTCCCTCCTCCTTGAGAAAGCCTCCTGTCCTAGCGCAATTCTTCTCCTTACGTCCCTACCACTTTGACCGTATTGGTCCAAAACACTTTCGAGATATGTAAACTGCACTACCTGCTCTATTCTTTCCCCGACTATTTTAATATTTAGGTTAGCATTTTTCTTTCTGGAAAATCGCATAACCTTTGTTTTATTAATATTGATTCTCATCCTATATATATCGCACTGAACCTCCAATTCACTCACAATGCTTGAAACCCCTTGGCTGACTGAGCAACTAATGCTTGGTCATCAGCAAACCTAACCGATATTACGAATTCCCCTCCGACTTTCATTCCTACCTCCAGTTCTTCCCATGCCTCTTCAATCATTTCCTCTACATATACGTTGAACAGTACCGGTGACAATGGGCAACCCTGCCTTACAACTCTTCCTAACACTGTCCATCCGGACTCTCCGTTCCCCACTCGCACCTGAGCAGTCTGAGACATGTATAGTTTCGGATCAGTCTCCTGTCCCTCCAATTCATTACTATTTTCTGCAAAACACGCATATTTTTTCCCAATTCACTCTATCAAACGCTTTTTCGAAATCTACAAAACTGACAAAAACGTCCTTATTGTATTCTATATTCCTCTCGATTAGTGAGCTCTTTACTGCAATGGCATCAAGCGTACCTCTTCCTTTTCCTGAGAATAACTGAGAAGATCCTGAGAATAACTTTTGTTGCATGGGATATCAAACTTAATGTTCTGTAATCCCCACATGACGTAGCCTTTGCTTTTTTGGAATAGGATCTAACACCGATCTCACAAAATCTTCCGCCCAGATTCCTTCCTCATAGATAGTACGAATCAGTCCATATATGGCCTTCTTCCCATATTTTCCTAACCATTTCAACATTTCTACAGGAATGCTGTCCACCCGCACAGCCTTATTTGCTTTCATCTCCTTTAATGCCCTTTCTATTTCATCGTCGAGTATGCCTGGACCTAAGCTATCTTCTTCTACGTCATATTCCTTTTCTATGTCTAACCTTGTCGGCCATACAGTGTTTCTATATATTCCTTCCATCTCTCTTGGATTTTTCCTGGTTCAACTATTTTCTTACCCCACTTATCTTTAACTGTTAGCACAGATCTTGCCTTCTTACTTCCCGATAATAACTTAACCTTGCTGTAGAGAGCACCAATTTCACCCTTCTTCTGTAAATTTTCCATATCCTCGAATTGCGTTTTCCACCATTCTTCTTTGGCTTTATTTGTGGCCCTTCTCAATGTATTGTTTAACTCTTTGTTACTTCATTTTGCCTAACTCTGTGTTTACATTTTTCAATCTTCTTCTCACGTCCATCTTTGCAATCATCTCATCCGTTACCCATGGTTTCCTTATCCTTTTCCCGGTTCCGGTTCCTATAGTGGCTTTAGCGGTTTTCAAAATCCCTTTCTCGATACATTCCCCTATTTCCTCGATAGTACTCAGTTCTTTACCGTCATCCATTATTTTCTCTACAGCCTGCTGATACTCCTTACTCGTTAATCCATTTAATGCTTCTGAATTCCATTTCCTAACCCGCCGCCCTTCCCTTATCTTCTTGAAACGAACGTTACATTTCATTACAACTAAATTGTGGTCAGACTCCGCATCCGCACCTGGGAAACTGTGCGAATATATCACACTGTCCCTAAACCTGTGCCTAACCATAATATAATCTAACTGATACCTTTCTGAGTCACCTGGCATTTTCCATGTATACCTACGCCTTTTGTGGTGTCTAAACCATGTGTTGGTGATGACTAACCCCTGTGTCCTGCAGAATTCAAATACTTTCTCCCCGCGTTCATTCCTCATGCCTAACCCATAGTCCCCCACCTCACCCCCATCTCTTCCTTCGCCTACCGTCGCATTCCAATCCCCCATCACTATGAAATGTTTCCCTGCAGGAACACTCACGATTATATCCTCTAACTCATCGTGCATCCTACCGACTTCTTCCTCCTTGTGGTTGCTCGTTGGCATGTATACCTGAACAATAATTAAGTTCGTAGGCTCTGCTTTAATCTCCACGAGGAAAATTCTATAAGTTACATGCTCTATGTTGACTACGCGTCTTCCTACCGCTTTATTTAAATTTACGTCAACCCCTCGTTGACTCTCGTCCCCGCCACTGTATATTACTCTATAATTGTCACTCCAGTAATCCCCGCTATTCTTCCATCTCACCTCGCAGAGACCTAAAACATCTATATTACCTCTTTCCATCTCTCGCTTAATATTTTCTAGTTTGCCTCTCCTCAACATTGTCCTGACGTTCCAGGTTCCTATTCCAAAAACTTTCGTCTTCTTCTGAGTCTTCTGTCCTGCTGCAGTTATTTCTTCGCTGCAAGGGTTTCGTGGGATTACGGCCGCGGAAGCCTTGCCTCACCCGCTGCAGGGCACGATACACGGCCTCTTTGGCCGAGTCCCGTAGTTGCCAGGACTCATATTATCTATAGTGCCCATCATTACATTCTTGGGAATAATAATTGAGGTGGTTTCCCGTTGCCTTCCTCAATAGTGTTTTTCACGTGACACCATGTTTTAATGGCCGCCCCACTGGGGTCAGACGCCATTGCAGCCGCCTCACTAAGCAACAGACGATGCGTGGAGTACCTTTCGTCTGGCTCTTAACCTTCGACCTATCTGGCATGGGTGACCCTTCCAGGAGTAATTATTATTACTCCCGCCAGCACAGCTCTAGGGGTCATTGGAACGCACAAGCCCCCATCCACGACTAGGTTGTAGTCCATGGGAGGGATAGTAGAGATAGGTAACCTTTAAAAGCTGGATAAAAAATCTTTAAAAGAAACAACAGGAAGTGTCATTTACCATTGAAAAACAAATAAACATTTTGTAAAAAGCTTTACAAGGATTAGGGAGGGTACAAATATAGGGTTCAAAAAGGCATCTATTGAAACATTAAAGAACTGTGAGGAATTGAGAAACGAACATCCATGTAAACTTCTGAGATATCATGGGAATATTTATAATTGAAAGAAAATCGATTCAGGCAGGAGAAGAGAATTAATGCTGAGTAATAAGTATAACACCATTAAATTTTTGAAGTAGAAACGAAATATAACATTAAGTGGGTTCAAGCATTGCATAGCAAGACTGAAAAGATGACCAAGGGAATGGAAATAAGAAGGTGGATAAAATTCCTGCTCAACTATTCATGAGTTTGGGAACAAGTATTAGGAATAGTTAATATAGGATCACTTATGCTATTACTGAGATTGAATATACGAGGGTCATCCGGAAAGTAGTACCCGTTCGTGAAATAAAGACACAAAAGTAAATATTAACAAACATAAAAAAATTTATTTGAAAGAGGATACTTTAAACTACTTCTCAACATAATCTCCAAGCAAATTAAGGCATTTGTCATAATGTGTGACAAGTTTCTGTATTCCTGCTGCATAGTCCTTCGCCGCCAGCTCATTGAGATACAGGGTCACTCCTTCTTTAAGTTCTTCATCGCTGTCAAATCTTTTTCCTGCCAAAAAGTCTTTAAGCTTTGTAAAGCGATGAAAATCTGAAGGGGCCAAGTCCGGGCTATACGGTGGATGGTCGAAAGTTTCCCATTTGAATTGCTGCAAAAGTTTCTGTGTTATCCCAGCTGCATGAGGCCTGGCATTGTCATGAACGAGAATGACACCAGTAGACAATAGACCTCGCCGCCGATTTTGTATTGCCCGCCGTAATTTCTTTAATGTTTCACAATTCGCATTGGCATTAATAGTGTCTCCACGGGCCATAAAATCAATAAGCAATACACCTCGTCGATCCCAGAAAATGGTTGCAATGAGTTTCCTGGTGGACAGAACTGTCTTGAATTTTTTTGGTTTTTTGGTGAATGAGCATGATGCCACTTCGTTGACTGTCATTTACTCTAAGGTGATGCATAAACAACCCATGTTTCGTCACCAGTATTAATGCGAGTCAAGAAACAGTCTCCTTCATCAGAATAACGTCCCAAAAACGTCAGTGCTGCAGCCATACGCTTGGTTTTGTGCTCATCTGTAAGCATGCGAGGGACCCATCTTGCACAAATTTTTGCATAAGGCAGATGGTGTTTAAAAATTTCATGAACAATTGTTCGAGAAACATTGGGAAAATGCTCACAGATGTCATCAATTGTGACGTGCCGATCGGTCCTCACGAATTCGTCAACTGAGCTCACCAGTTGGTCTGTAATGACAGACGGTCTCCCCGAACGCTCATCGTCGTGTGTGTTCCCCCTCCCCATGTTGAAGTTGCGACACCACCGCCGAACAGACGACTCGTCCATTACATTGTCTCCATACACCTCCTTTAATTGGCGATGAATATCACATGGGCGAACGTTTCTTGCATTGAGGAATTTAATCACTGCCCTCACTTCACAACTGGCGGCGTTCTCAATTTTTTTAAACATTGTAAACAATCACAGAAAAAACACAGGCAATGCTAGCGTCACGCAACTTGGCTCAGAGAAGGCAGACAAGCCACTGAAGCTTTCTGACCTCGTCAGGCGGCTACTCGCGTCGTCAGCACTTCATGCGGCATGAATGGGTACTACTTTCCGGATGACCCTCGTATGTTTTAAACGGCATAAGTTCTCATCCCTTGGAAAAAGCAGCACTATTTGATAAATAAGGTAAGGTAATCTAGCGGTTAATATAGGTTCTTGGAGGGACACAACTATTACATACATATTTTTTGACCCCTAACACAACACAATCCAACAACCTACAATGCATCCTGTCCCTCTTCATCTCTGTGTACTTCCGTCCCCTCCTCATCCTGTCCAACATCCCTATCCAGTTCTTGCCCTTTCTCCTTTGCTTAACATTTTGCTCTCTATTACAGTTTTTAAGATCCCACTGCCAATCAAATGGCCTTCATATCCTTTTCCCTTGTGCGATAAAAACTTATTTTTGTACCGGGTTACAGTATATTCTTTTCATGCAGTGTTGATGCTAGTAGTTCGGATACCTTATGAACTAATTTCGCCATCTTTTACCGAGGTAGATACAAACGATTTTTTAAAATCTCATTGGCATACAATATAATAATATATATAATACTTATTGACAGTTTATCGAAAATAAAAGGAACACCGCAGAGTGGTTATAAATTAGTATACTTATAGATTTATTTCATTTTGAAAATCATTTTCCGGAATATATGAAATATTTAAACAACTAATCGTAAGATGTGCCATATCTAAAAAAGTAGAGCTGTTAAATAAAAACGGATTTCATATTTGGATTCAGCTCTACAAATATAGTTAAAACCATTAAAAAGATTCCCGGCACCAAAAAAAATTTTTTGTAGGCCTGCGTAATCTTTCCTACCTGCTTCCATTAAAAAAACACCCGAAAAGCTCGGATATCACAAATTATTTGCATGGCGAGTACCGAGAGTGCTGACAAACCAACGCAAAGAGAGGTGTGGGGAAGATAGTTTTGGGATGACTATCCCGGTATCAACCTTGCACCTAGTGACTATTACCTTTTTCTGCACTCGAATCAATGGCTTGGTAGAAACAGAAATTTGTAGACGACGAGGACCTCGAGATTGCTGTGAAGCATGGGTTTGGTCTACCTCAATTGATTCCTCGAATACTGATTAGGTGAAGGTTATCATCCCGCCCCCAAAACTTCTAACAAGGTCTTCAATTCCTTTGCCGGTAGGACGGATTCCATTCAAAACACCAAACAAACAATTGAATGAAGTCCATGTCAATTAGAAGCCAGTCGACAGTCTGCGGGTTGAAATACGTATCGAAGATTGAAATGTTAATGAACTCTGTCGAATGTAAAAGTGAGAAATATTTACTTTTTTTAAGTTCCTTATATTTTCTTGTTAGTCTATCAGTGGAACGGCGAAGTTTTCGATTAATTTCACCTCATTAAACTTTATTTCCGCAAATTCAATTGCTGGAGATAAAGGAAATCTAACAACGCCGAGGTCGTTGGCAGAACGTAGTGCTTATTTATAATGAATGCACGAGGCATAGATTCGATTCTTTCAGAAGAATGTCGCCCAGATCGACCGTTTGGCCCGAAGTCCTTAAGATACATGAAGCAAGAGGCATCACAATTGTATCATAGAGTGCTATCAAGGTGTAGCCACAAGCGGAGCAACGTTTATTTCTTTTCAAAGTTCATGATTTTAAAATATCAAGCAATTCTAACCCTCTCTCGCCCAGAATGCTCATCCAGCTGCAAACTTTTCTTCTATCAAATCACAAAACTATTTGAGTCAGCAAATAATCATCCTGGGAAATAATATCCTGCTTGTAGTATTCAACGCATTGCTTCTCGCTTCTCAAGAGCTGCAATACATAATCACTTGTAAGAAAAAACATTCTTGACCCACTTAACCAAAAACACAACCTAAAATCGGGATATACAGTGATTCCCTCTTCAATTCTGTATACTTACTTCATTCCTATCAACAAGCCTTTCCTTTACCTTCCCCTTTTTCGCCTGCCTAAAGGTCTCGCCTCTTCCTCTTCTCCCTCTCTCCCTCTTCAACGTCTCTTCCCCGTAAAAAGGCTGTTAATCTTTCCTACCTGCCTCCATTAAAAATACCCCAAATATTATCTCTCCTCCTCTACTATGCCAAGCACTTTCTTGGTTTTTTTTTATTTCTTCATTTCCCCTTTTCCATCATTTTGGCCGTTTAATAAATTTATGCGCCCATCGCCGCTGCCTTATTAGGGCGATGCCTCGTACGCGCGGTGCGTTTCAAATTTTCCCCTGATCTCCGCATCTTATTTAGCCTGCTCTTTCGGAATTAGCAATTCCTTAAGTCTCGTGCAGTTTCTAAATGGTAAACAAGGAGATTTCGCCGCTAATAGTTGTGCAAAATAGCTATGTGAGACGATCTTTCATTGCCTTGTGTTCGTTCAATTTATTTTCTTCAACTGTTACTTGCAAAAATGTAGGTTCGCTTCTGAGTCTTCTTCCCTAAGGCAGCCGTCTCTAAAAATTGAAAAACATGTTGTGGCATATGATCCTCAGAAACTAGGAGCTTTTTGAAGACACCGATGAAGTTCTCTCCTTCCTTTGACTCTGAGTTTGCTGCATCACCATCCCTCACAACCCCGACAATGACGGTTGCTTTGTGAATTGACATTGCCTTATTTCAGTGAATTAAATTTATTTATGTAAACAGCATTGATATGTAGAATACAGCAATTTAACAATGGTCAACATAATAGGTAGGAATCGGCAGCATCCTCGCCTCTACTACGCTCAATGACTTAAAATTTAAAAAATGAGTTACCTCAGAAAGTTTAAACAATTCACTATAAGATTACAATCATCAAATCCAGAAAAATTTTAACAAATGAAGACATAGAATATATATTATTTCAATCATCCTTTATACTCAGCACATCATTTGATGGAGATAATAATGGATATGTAATTTAGTATAGAAAACAGCGCTTTTCTTTTCCCCTCCTCATGAGGGTAGGTTGGCTGTTATGAGGTGAAACAATGAATAACTACAGAAATTTACAAACTAATAGGCTAGAAGACTTCACCCATTAAATAGAGACGGAACATCTGACCGCGGTAACTTTACATTCCGGCGATCTTTTTTTCAGAAACAGATAATCTCTCAAAGGCATTGTTTTACATTTAGCTGACTTCCAAGTAATGAAGGGCAAACAATGCAAGAGAAAAAGGACATACAACACCGCAAAGAGGAAGATACAAACATCTGCGTAGGTGGTGGCATCCTTTGGTGACAGCATTTATGTCGACGACGACATTATGGGTCGATACTATTCATTTATAAAACAAGCCATACTATTAATTAAGCCATACTTTACTTGTCCTTTCATGCAAATGATTACAAGTAAAGTCATTGGAAAATATGGACAAAAATCCCAATTCCCCTCACGGTGAAACTCCGTGTCGAGTGTGGCTAGGCATAGGAGCTGCTGCCGCTGCTAACCGTGTCGAGTGTGTAACCGCGTCGAGTCACACTCGACATGCGAGTGCATAAGATTAACATTTCACACACTTTATTCCATTTTTTACGCAAAATTTGATTCAAATTCTTTGATCCATTTCTTTACACAAACGAAAATCGCCGAGCTCATAAGCGAGTCTAACGTTATTGGCTTTCATAGATAAAGTACGCCATGAAAACAGCTGAAGTTTTATCGTACTCGGGGGCATGTATACCAACATGATAAAAAAGTTTCACAATCGCAAAATGCAAAATATCTATTCATTTTTTACAACCTCGTATTTATTTTTCAACATAGTCACTGATAAGGCTAACAAATTTTTACCAATTTCTTCTAAGCAAGTATTTTTCATTCCTTCACTGAAACACTTTTCTGGCTTTTCAGAACTTGTCCGGTGACGTGGCGTACATGTGTGACTGCGATTTATTTCTTTCGATCGATGTACGATTGATTTCTTACGTATGATCTACGATTGCTTTCTGTTGTAACATAACTAACTAAATAACATGACATAACTAATTGTAACATTTAACGGATTACGAGAATTTTCACGGAAGGCGCCTTCCCTGCCTGAGACAAAGTTGACTACGGTAAATATGAATATGAGATGTTAGTTTTATGTGTTAGTTCCTCGTAGCTTACGTTGCGTCAATAATTGAGTGTACGCACCGAAGTGAATGTTTGAAAATCAATTTTTGCGATGTTTTTACTTAGGGTATCAATTAGTGAGTGTTCTATGAAGCCATCACTTATGGCAGGTTTTTCCGTGGGAGTTAGCATCCAGAAGGTGATTTTGAAGCCAAGCATTTACCGTTGAAGATGGTAAAAAGTACTGGGCTAGATTATGGGCTGGGGTACTTTTTTTAAGTTCGGATACAAATAAAAGTCATTGTTGGTGTACAATTGAAATGGCAATTCCTAACAAAGCGCCAACTACTTCAGGGACAGGAAAATAGAAAATACACACTACAATAGTTACCTAAGCGCTAACATCACCAATGACTAATCTTTTTTTCCGACCTTTCAAAAAGTCTTCAATCGACTCCAGAATGTTTTCGTCAATGCCATTGCCTTCTGGTTTGTGTGTTTGTAAAGCATTTTTTGGAATGTGTATTTATTTGTTTCTCATATTTTTATTTGGATCTATAGCATACAGGGATTTATCATGTTGATGAAACTAGCTATAAAATTTATCAAGGTGTAATACTGTGATTTTTTTCACATCAGTTGTAAGAGGAATAGTTAAAACAAGTGATTGAGATTACTTTCTCTCATTGACGACTTCGTAATTATCCTTCTGTTATAAACTTTGGTTGAGTATGATTATTGTGTAAATTCAGAAGCAAAATTAACCTTCGCAGGGTGCTAACCAGCATGCAACCTTTCGCTGCAAATGGTATGCATGGAAAGAGAGTGATTTCATTACTGCAAATTTATGAATGGAAACAATATTTGGCATTTTTATGCATATATTATAAATTAAAGGGTGTATTGAAAAGTTCTTGGCCTGATGATGGATAAGAGAATTTTTTAACAATGTTTTATTTTTCAACTAAATACTAAATATTCCTACATTTCTTGCACCAATGTTTCAGTCCCATTATTCAGTCTCTGTATGGTTCTTCTGGAAATGCTGCAAGTATGCTACACTTAAGTCCTTAAACCATCTATTTATTATTTCCATCTTAGCATAAGCATTGATATCATTCATCTTCTAAAGATATCAACACTTACCATGCATAAACATTAAAGATTTTACACACATGCATTTATGTTAATCTTTTTTACATACACAATTGTAACATGTATATGAAGTAAACAGTAACTACGGCCATATGAATATTTTGGCAAGAATCAACCCCAGCAATACTCTTACAAAGATTAAAAGTTATTTATTTTTTTCTTTCCTCTATAATTTCCCTCACTATAACCATTGCCCATTTGATAGTGTGGCTGGGGTTTTTCCTTCCCATAATACAGTTGTAACAGTTTTTTAAACATTACTGTTTGCCTTGAGGTCACATAATAACCTTTTAATTTTTTTGTGTGCATCCCTATTAACACATTCCCAGTCATTCATGTCTCCTATGCATACTTTCATTGTTTCACTTGAGTTAAACTCATTTTCTTATTTTATCACTTTACCCTGAAATTAACTTCTCATAGTGTTAGCTTCACAAATTAATGGTTTCTAACATGGCACAATGAGTATTTTCAAACATTACCATCCATGGTAACCAAGAGTACATTACCTTCCATGCATCTAAGCTGTCTTTCCAAATCAATTCTACCCCATGATTCTTATTATACTGCCAGAAGATCATGGCCCCAAGGCCAAAATATTCTCATCAATTCAGCATTTCTCCCTTTAGCTATATTTTATCTACACACAAGGCATCCATTCATAGTACAAACATTTTACTTATCATATCTAGTTCCTAACCACACACACCCTTCTCATTCCAAGTACCACTGGTCCTAGCAGCATTGCCATGTCTCTATCTTTTACGACCAGCCTGAAGTTTTTAAATCAAAATATCTTAAATTCATGCTTCAAAAATAAAGTAATATTTTTTTTTTGCCCTACCTGTTTTTTTAGTGATGTGAGAGGTATAAGTGCATCATTCATGATTTTTTGCTTCATAAATATTTTTTTCAAACTTAGTAATGATTAATTCATTTTCAGTTGTATAATGTAAGTTTTAAAAAGTTGTAATAACTCATTTTTTTAATCCTATTTTTAGGATATCAACACCTATTGATCAACCTGAAGCTGTTGAAAACCTGGGCAAAAATAATGAAAGACACATCGTTCATTGATGAAAAACTGAAAAAACAGCCAATAGTGGTTTTGAAAACAATTGATATTATGAAGGAGGCTACTGACAGAATTGGAGCCCTTGCAGAGAATGAAATTTCTACAACTGAGTGCAGGAAAGTGTTGTTCATGGAATCTTTAGGTTTGCAGAAACCAAGCAAATTGAACACAAATAAAGGGATTCCTCTCCATAGATCATCATCGAAAGCAATCAAAAATTCCCTGAGGCAAAAGAAGTCTAAAACACAGTTCTGCTGTGCTGGATTGGCAGATAAGCCTGAAATTGAATGGATGCCAGAGGAAAATATTCATTGGGACTCCAATATTGACAAGTGGTGCAAAAAACAAACACCAACTCTTCAGGAGAAAACTTTATATCCAAGAATATGTCTGAAAAAGTGGCGTGGTGGAGAGCAAACATTGCATTCAAAGGACTTCAGGAAGTTAGAAAATTCACTAATCCCAAAAACAGGGAATCATTCCAATTGCAAGGAAAAGCCAAAAATAATCTTGGCCATAACAGAACAGAATTCTGGTTCACCAAGGCAGAAGGTACTTTCCTTTTCGGAGGATGGAAATGCATGTGAATCATTGATAAGCCCAGAATGTGGCCAACAAAATTCCCAAAGTGGTTGTAAAAGAATGCTTAGGAGCCACTTAAACTTGTCTAATGGCTTATCCAAATGCAAGTTGGTAATGAATAAACCCACTGAGGAAGCCCATAAAGATATAAGAAATATAAAGGAGCTAAAGGTTTGCATTAAACGCTGGGAGGGTAAGCATACAGTCAAAATTTCCGAAGAGAAGAATAAGTTGGAGAAGTAATCAGAAATGCCTATTCAAATGAGTCTGAGCTTGCAGATGAGACAGGTTAATGGGTATGAGAGGGAGGTTAATTGTGATTTATTTAAAAACTGCACCATGAATACTGGAGAAAACACAGCCAGAAGTGATGGGAGATGAAGCAGCTCAGCTTGAAAAGGAATTTTGTCCTCCATAGTTTTAGATCTAAAACCACAATTTCGAAAAGTTGTTCATGTTTGCAACTGCTTAAAATAAATACTAAATGCAAATCAAGCTGAATCAGGTCTGTCAGTCATAAAAATGATTGCTTGTGCCCTTCTGAGGTTAAAAGATGCTGTTATATGCTGTGTACTGCTCTTTTAGTTAATGAGAGAATAATGTGGTACTAATTATGAGAGCTGTATATAGTATTTAATTATATGTTGTTTCATTTTCTGCAAAAAGAAGGCAAAAGTGTGTCATTTATCTGCAATTCGATTGCACTGTAAAGCCAAATTTTGTTTCTTTAGTTCTGTGAATAACCTAGGTTTTCAATTGTTCATAATTTAAATTTGAATCAACATAATCATCTTGTTTCTTTTAAGAAATAAATTACATGCTGTATATAGAATATTTGTTGAAAACTACCTCATATTGGCGTGCATCAGGTTGATTAAAAACCATAAACATAGTAATCAACCCAAAGATTGGTTTGATAGGGGATGATAGAATTCACACAGTACTAAGCCCAACGGCATGCGAAATGCTCTACCCCTGGACTACAATGACCCATCAGGCTGATTATGGACCTAGAAAAAGAAGGCTGTGAATGATGTTTTCCTACCAGGGGCAAGTCAAGTCTGAATCATTGGAGTATTTATGGGCACCACATTTGGAATGAAAAATAAGGTAAAAGAAAGCTGCATGAAACTTTTATTTTATGTCATCAATATTTATCTCCTTAATTTTTGAATTCATATCAATTATTTTTTTCAGTTAACAAGTAGTATGTGTCTCAATGATAAAGTAGTTAAAATTTTTTAGATGTTCAACTTAGTCACTTGTGTAATTTCTTTGCTCTCTATGTAATGTGTTTTTCTTCAATTTAGGTATTTTTCAAGTGAAAAACAAATTATTCAATAGTCAATGTTTAACGCTTTCTTCATATTATGAAATTCATCTGAAATTATTCTGAATATGAAAAAGGTATTGCACAAGGAGATTTTCTAAGACAAATAAAAAACGTTGTTACAAATGATCATTGTAAAAAGATGTCAGGGTATGATGATTAGGTTGGTAGTAAGTCATGAAAATAACAGCAGAAATTTATGAAAATGGATTCGTAGTTCAAAGAGGAGGTGGAGTTATGGAAGCCAGACATAGTTGTAATAGAAAAAAGCTCAAAAATTGAAAAAGGGCAAAAGGATTACTAAATGAAAGCCATCAGTGAGCAAAGATAGATGGGGGAAAAGGTTTTGATGTAGATTTCTTAGATAAAATTAATTATTAAAGTAGACATTTTGCAGATTACTGCATTATCTTCAGGGAAGTCCTAAATCAGAGAAACTGTAAAGTCCTGAAATATGATTTAAATATAATGGTAGATTTAAAAAATAATGAGCAGTATATTGAAGTTAATAAATGTAAATGCAGTACTTTTAGCAACAAGGTAAGTAAGAAAAATTTATTTATAGTATCCTTTCCCCTTCTTGTGTCTCGTCTATTTCCCCTTAGGTGGGTAACACAGCTCCATAAGGCCATCTCTTGGGCAACATCTATCGGAGCACTTTGGTGCTTTATAAGATCGCAGATCTCAATGTAAATCAGGTTTCCTTACTAGCTCAACTGGTAGAGCATCCGCCCGGAAAGTGGAAGGTCCGTGGTTCAAATCCCGGATAAGGAAATAGTTTTACTTTAGTGATCTGCTCAAAAACCGCCTTCCCGACATGTCCTGTGTTCGCCTTTTAGGTGTTTTCCTATCCCCATTCCTTATACCTATTTCTGTTTGAATGAATATTTGTATTATGAATTTATATATATATATATATATATATATATATATATTTGAATGTATATATATATATATATATATATATATATATATATATATATATATATACTCCCCACCTAGCAAGCTAATCTATATCAGGTCCCTCTTCATCTCGGTGTACTTCTTTTATCTCTTCATCCCGTCCAACATCCCTATCCTGTTCCTACCCTTACATAGCTTGCCAACATTCTCCCCTCTATTACCCTCTTCAACATTCCACTACCGCTCAATATGCCTTTCATCCATTTTTCCTACCTCCATAGGATTTCTCTCAACAAACTCCTCTCCTCCCCCACCATTTCTAGTAATATATATATACATATATATATACATATATATATATATATATATATATATATATATATATATATATATATACATATATATATATATATATATATACATATATATATATATATATATATATATATATATATATATATATATATATATATATATATATATATATTTATTTATTTATATATATGTACATTTGTAGTTATTATAAAGTAATCTACCAGGTAAGGTAAGTTTAGATGGACACAACGACCAAATAAGTATTTTTTTACTCCAAACGAAACAATTCAGATATCTACTCTAACACAAGCGTATAGTATGTTGCATGTAATGTAGTAGTTTTGTGTTCATCTCTGTGTAGTCCTTCTTCGCATCCAATATCCCTATCATAGTACTACCTTTTTCTTGCCAGTCTTAATGTTCTCCTCTCTATATTACAATTTTTAACATCTCACCGCTGATCAATATGCCCTTTATCCATTTTTCCTGTCTCTTTCGGATTTCTCCCAACAAACCCCTTTCCTTCCCGACCATACCTAGTACTTCCTTGTTTGTTATTCTTTCAGTCCATTCCACCTTCTCCACCTTTCTCCACCCCACATTTCAAAAGCCTCCAATCTATGTCCATCCTCCTGCTGTTTCCATGCCATACATAACTACACTCCATATCAAAGTTTTAAGGAGCCTTTTCTTAACATCCTTACCCCAAGTCCCTGTCATCAACTACCTCCTCCTTATAAAAGCCTCTTTGCCTGGCACAATTCTTCTCCTTCTGTCCCTACTACTTTGACGGTGTTGATCCAAAACCCTTCCGACATACATAAACCGTTCTACCTGCTCCTGTTTTTGCCCTAATATTTTAATATATGGCTTAGCATTTTTCTTTCTGGAAAATTGCTTTACATTTGTTTTATTTATATTAATTCTCATTCTCTATCTTTCCTACATAATTTCCACATCACTCAGCAATGCTTGCAACCCCCTCACTGACTGACAAACTAAAGCTTAGTCATCAGCAAACTGATTATATGAATTCCCCTCTGACTTTCATTCCTACCTCCAGTTTTTTCCATGCCTCTATAATCATTTCCTCCGCACATGCATTGAACAGCATCCGTGACAATGGACAACCCTGCCTTACACCTCAGCCTAACACTGCACATTCTGAATCTTCATTCCCCCCTTGCACCTAAGCAGTCTGAGGCATGTACAGGTGCGGATCCTCCTCTCTCACCTCTGGCTGGTAGGCAAATAATATACAACTAGCAAGAAAAATTATTTGGTTCCACTTTCAAATAATTTACTTACATACCATACAATTAAAATATGGTAGGCATTGAAACCATTGACCCATATTGATATGACCTAAGCAAAAAACTGTACATCCTAATGTAACATACGTTCATGTGTACTCATTTTTTTTCCTTTAGAACAATTGGAAAAGGGAAGAGTCATTGTATAATTTGGGTGTAAAAATGATTTTGAGCAAATTATTTAAATGGTAATAAATCATACTTTGTAGTAGGTTCTATGTAGATAGAAGCTATATATGCCTCATGTTTGGAAGTTGGGGATATTAGGGACTTTTTTTTGTTGTGTGGGAGGTGAGATGGTCATCCATCAAAGCTAGAGGACCGGTTCTCTGCTGCTAAGTTATGCCCTGCTTTTATGTTTTTAAGAGGAAGGAACTGTTAGCCTGGGGATTAAAAGCAGCACTAGTGTGTGATTTTATGATTTGCACACTTATGCATTTTTCACTATCACCATCAGCCAACAGTATTGTTATATCTTTCTTTGGTAATTATTAAATCTTGGTCAGCCAGACCCCAACTTTTTTTCATTTATGGCTGTGAAACATTAACAAAATAGGTTGTCGTTTTTCATACTTTTCTCTGGGTAACAAACATTAATTGAAATTAATGTAAATTTAATAATTTTTGCAAAGAATTGTATGCACATATGAAGCCTTGTGAATATGTAAAATAGCTTTTTTGTGGCAAAGGTGAACAGAGGGACACTCTTTCAAAGTCCATGGTATGATATTTCAAACCCAAGAGAAGAGCATGGCTAAATAAATGAATACTCAATAATACATATCAGTTTTTATTTATAGGCAACTACATTGAAATGTACACTGTGTTGTTGTTACCTTTTACCAATTTTCCATTGAGAGTACTTTGGTAAATATGGGGGGAAATTTAATCAAAACAGAATGATTAAAATGGTTTTATATCACCATTAATTTACGTAAATACTTACGATACAATTCCTGGTAGTAAAATCGCTATGTTTTGGGTGGCTTTTCTTTTAAATGTTGATAATTCACTTTAATTAAACCATTGGCAGAAATATATATTGAATACTTGAATGCCCTTGGGGATTCACATTTTATTGCTACCCCCTGAGAATCAGTTATTAGCAGCGTTCCTTTAGCCGAAACATGAATGAAGCAATGTTTATTTCCTTTGTTCATTTTAAAGTTATAATCTCACCAATTCTTCTTCTGCTTCTAGCTTTTATTATATGAAACTTTTAATTTATATCCATCTCATTTAAAATGTCAGTTTCATATTTAAAAGTATTTAATTGACTATATAGTGTAAGTATTTTTCGAAAAACTCAATTTCAGTGTTTTCTTCGACCAGAAGTATCTAACCAAAAACTCATACATTATGCACTATGGTGCCTTAACAGTCTTGAAGACATTCCAACTGTAGCTAGAAATATTTAACTGTATTTTTTCCTGTATATATCACATATATTTTCCTTAAATGTGGCTTTTCCTTCCTAGGATATTTTGTGATATTTAATAAAACTGCAAATGGAATAAACTGGTGTCTTTCAATTTTTCTACAGATATTCTTAAATACTTTG
Organism: Hetaerina titia; assembly: GCA_037158775.1. Taxonomy (NCBI): domain Eukaryota; kingdom Metazoa; phylum Arthropoda; class Insecta; order Odonata; family Calopterygidae; genus Hetaerina; species Hetaerina titia. The sequence continues at coordinate 55,858,142 of CM073779.1, read as the reverse complement.
TATTTCTACTTTCATTTTTCAGGCTTCATAGAAGATCTTCATTCGAATCTGGTGATTCAACTCCCATATTTCAATCCCTGGAGGAAACATGCATCTGAGCAATTAATTTTTACTCATGAAAGACAAAATTTTTACCACAGGAAGTTTTTACTTCTTATAAATTGCAATGTAAAAGCTTAAGATTTGCTGATGGAAGGTTAAACGGAAACTGAAGAATTTTTTTGTGATATTAATTGTAGCTAAAAAAAAAGCCTCTTAAATGTGACTTTGAGATGAAAGTTTTGTATGGCTTCATTGTTTTTTGTGTGTTCATTATAAATTATTATATTCCAAAGAATATATTCATGTATACAAGAAGAAATTAGGTGAAGAAGGTTCCCATTTATACATGATGATTATAATTTACTCCACGTTAGTGACCCTATTAGTACGATACATCATTTGAAAAAATATTTCTTAATATTTGGTTTTGAGCTGTCATTGACTCATGACTTGGTCTGCCCATGAAAACCAACAATATGAATGTAAAACTGATGACTTTGTTGAAGCCTGAAATTTGACCCCTAACTAGACTTGAAAACATAAATATGACTAGAACTTCCGATGATTTAGTGAATGTGATGACTTGGCAGTGAATCAGTTGCACACTAGAGCATGGGTGCATGGCAAGTGTATTAAGCTTTGACGGTGTTCTCTTCATGAGAGGAATTAATAATCCCAGGTTCAAGCAATTCCTCAATGAAACCTTGTTTGTCTTATGATGTGAAGCTAAATGTGGAATATGGAATTTTATTGATTCATTAATTGAAATAATGAAGATGAGTCATTCAGGCTAAGTTGTATGTGTCTGACCAATTAACAGTGGAACCAGAAATTTGTTTAATTTTGTATGGTCCTCTTTGATTTATTAGCTAAATTAATTGAACTACAAATATGTGTACGGAAAAAGTAATTTCCGTAACAGTTTCCGTGTTGTTTCTTCAAATGTCCTTTATTTAATTACATGTGAACTTTTGTTAATTATATCATGGTATTATCACTAACTGGTGACACAAGTCCTACAAATGCCATTTGATAATAAATTTGATGACAAACAATCTTTTGTGATTTAATTGAACAAAAAATACGAACAAAATTTGTTCGTTCTCCTTAGAAAAAACTCCAATCTTTCACCCCTGGAGTTACGTCTATTGCCATTTACTTTGATGTCTACATTTTTTGTAGAAAATCATTAGAAAATTTTTTCCACTGTAAGCAAACCTCTGCCTAAGCTCCTGGCCCAAAATGTTCTTTTTGTGCTCCTTAAATTTAGCTCTGTCCAAGAAACCACATCTCTCCCCACACATTATCTAGCCTATCTGCCATATTTAAAACATCAAACCCCTCTCAAAATCCATGTGAACCCCTAAGTGCACACTGACTCCATTCCATCATGCCAGGTAGACTTAAGGGAAACTGATAGTGACTTTACTAACATTTCCATATTTTTTTTATATTTGGCAACCAAACACAGGTCCTAGGCAAATATTTCATTTTGACAATACTAAGGTGGCCTGAATGAAGTTTATATAATATTATTACACTCAGAAACTCTAGAATTGATACCCTATTTCTCCTCACTAATTAGCCCAACTTAAAATTGTTTATTCATTACATGGTGTAATACGTTTTATTCATGATATATCCCTCACAATCAACCATATATTGAGTAACCTAAAACCTACAAATGATAGTGTCTCATATTGACTTTATGTTGCTGACTTACGGTGCTCTTCGTAAAAAGTATTACTCTCCCTTTTCAAAAGAAGCACCCTTATCTATTTCTTTATTCTTCAATTTCCAGGGGTTCCATTATAATTCATCTGCTGCCCCATCCTAATCTGCTTTGACATATTTTATTAGTTTGAGGGCTTGAATAACACAGGCCAACAGTGTTTTTGGTGCCGGAGCTTTTAATGTTGATTTAAAGAACAATTGGATGCTTAGTTTTTCCCTAACAGCTATAGTTTTCAAGATATAGATCTGTTTTTACCTATGTAAAAAAATTTTCTGCATAATTGTATGGGAATACTATATTAATTATAAAACCCACTAAAAATAAATACTTGATTTATTTCAAGGGCTGTTAATTCCCCCAAAACACAATACAATTTTAAAATACAATTAAACACAAATACTAAAATTTTTTACTGTAATAAAACAAATTGAAAGGAAAAAAATACATAAAAACATTACTCAACACATCGGAAGCTTCTTTTGCGTGATTTTCTTGAGTGCAATGTGTTCAAAGAGTCTCGTTTTCAGCACCAGCAGTAATCTGTCATCATATGGTTACCCCATCTTCCATGGTAGCGAGCTTAACTTCTTTTTATATCCTGGTGAAATCTTTCACCTGTTCTTCACCTGTGTCTCCTAAATTTCAAAGAAAATTGTCTAAGTGACTGTGTAGTTAGTAAAAAATTTTGTGCTCATATTACTTCCAAGTGATTTGAAGTTACTGAGCATAATGTTTACCAGCTCAATATAATTTTCACTTTTGTGATTTCCTAGAAAATTTTTTATGACCTCAACAAATGACATCCAACTAATTTTTTCAATCTCATTCATTGACTCGAGAAAAGCAGAATCCTTTGTAAGTTGTCTGATTTGTGGCCCCTCAAAAATAACAGCTTTAAGTTTTTCAATACTTATATGGGGCATCTTTAGTCTAAAGTATCCGAAGCATGGTCCATCCTTACCGGGTTGCAGTATATTCTTTTCATGCAGTCTTGATGCTAGTAGTTCGGATACCTTATAAACTAATTTCCCCATCTTTTACCGATGTAGATACAAACGATTTTTGTTTTTTAATCTCATTGGCCTACAATATTGAAATATACATAAAACTTATTGACAGTTTATCGAAAATTAAAGGAACACTGCAGAGTGGTTATAAATTAGTATCCTTACGGATTTATTTAACTCTGAAAATTATTTTCCGGAATATATCAAATATTAAAACAAATAATCGTAAGATGTGCCATTTCTAAAAAAGTAGAGCTACTAAATAAAAACGGATTACATGTTTGGATTCAGCTCTACAAATATAGATAAAATCATCACAAGGATTCCCGGCACCAAAATAAAAATTTTTTGTAGGCCTGTGTAATCTTTCCTACCTGCCTACATTAAAAATACCCCAAATATCATCCCTCCTCCTCTACTATGCCAAGCACTTTCTTGGTTGTCTTTTTATTTCTTATTTCCCCTTTTCCATCATTTTGGCCGTTAAATAAATTTATGGCGCCCATCGCCACTGCCTTATTGGGGCGATGCCTCGTACGCGCGGTGCGTTTCAAATATTTTACTGATCTCCGCATCTTATTTGGCCTGCACTATGGAATTAGCAATTCCTTAAGGCTCGTGGAGTTTCTCATGGTAAACAAGGAGTTTTCGCCGCTAATATTTGTGCAAAATAGCTATTTGAGACGATCTTTCATTGCATTGTGTTCGTTCAATTTATTTTCTTCTACTGTTATGTGCAAAAATGTAGGTTCGCTTCTGAGTCTTCTTCCCAAAGGGAGCCGTCTCGAAAAATTGAAAAAAATGTTGTGGCATATGATCCTCAGAGACTAGGAGCTTTTTGAAGACACCGATGAAGTTCTCTCCTTCCTTTAACTCTGAGTTTGCTGCATCACCATCCCTCACAACCTCTTGGATGACGGCAGCTTTGTGAAATGACATTGCCTTATTTCAGTGAATTAACAATCATTTATGCTAACAGCATAGATATGTACAATACAGCAATTTAACAATGGTCATCATAATAGGTAGGAATCGGCAGCATCCTCCCCTCTAGTGTTTATTCGATTAATGTTAGCGGGTTTCAAGGCTATATTTCAATGTACCACAATGCCCAATTACCCTGACGACTTTTATCATTAATTGTGTGGGATGGGCGATTTCTTGGCGCACTCAGAGTGGCATAGATGACTACAAAGTCTTTAACCTTGCCTTTTTACAGTGAGTAAAATTAATATATAATATAGATAATTTTGATGAATAAAGTGCCCTGTAAGTTTTTCTAAAGTAATATTAAACTTACATGTTGTTGAAAACATTGAAGTTCATACATAAATAGAAATATCTTTAACGAATTAATAAGTTGTAACTATGCAAAAGGTCATGCACCTATGATTCTATCATAAAGGAAGAGATAAAGCAGATAAAATGATGCAACTGGTTTACATTATGAACATATATATGTATGAGACTCACATAAATTTTTTCCAGCCATTTTTTTGAATTTTACATGACTTTATAAATTCAAAAAATGAGTAACATCAGAAAGTTTAAACAATTGACTATAAGATCACAATCATAAAATACAGAAAAATTTTAACAAATGTAGACATTGAATATATCCTTTCAATCATCCTTTATACTCATCACATCATTTGATGGAGATACTAATGGATATGTAATTTAGCATAGAAAACAGCACCTTTCTTTTCCCCTCCTCATGAGGGTAGGTTGGCTGTTATGGGGTGAAACAATGAATAACTACAGAAAGTTACAAACTAATAGGCTAGAAGACTTCACTCATTAAATACAGACTAATTTCAATAAATAAAAACATTATTATAGATTGTAGCATTTCAACCATCCTTTTTCTGATGACATCATTTTAAATTGGCTAATTCTATTGAAAATAAAAATTAGCATAATCAACAGCACTTTTCTTTCCTCCTACTAGCTGGGATAAGTTGGCTTTTGTAAGTAAAGGGTCTTTGTCAATCACTTACAAGAGAGTCCACATATCCCAAAGATTATTTAATGGAGAAGTTTCACCAGGCAGATTGCACTCATGGGTCAAGTTTGGAATGCAATGTATCATTTTCTGTACATGTAATTTGTTCAGGTGTTGACTGAACATCGTTTTAGAAACTAGGTCTTTGATTGCTCCAAATTCAAGCCTCCCTATTCTCTCTTTGATTTTGCCTAAATCTCTAATTCTTTCTGCCTCGTAATAGTCAACAAATTCAAATGTAAGTCCATATTCCCTTTATCTTTAGAGAACAGTGAACTGGTACTTGTCAGATTGTCCATCCTCAATTTGTGCCTCAGGTATATCTTCAACAGATTCCTCATCAAACGTCTGTTTGTATGCAGCATATATCTGCTCAGTTCCCCAAGTCCAAAATTTCTGGAAATAAATCAAATTTAGAATTATCACCATTATCTTTAGTGAAAAGAATATATTTAATTACATATTTATTGTTAGATATATTATGCTTGTGTTTTCAAATGGCAACTAAAACTATAACTGGCAAAAAGAGCAAGAAAACTCTTGACAAGCTCACAAAATGTAGACTGTCCCTAAGGGCTGCATTAGGATAAGTTTCTGGACACAGTGGAGTAGCCGTTTAGGTGATGTTGCCACATGGAAAGACACTACTAAGGAAGGAAGTGGGAAGCTACCACATATGTTCTTCCATGACAATGATGAACGCAAATGATCTCTGTCAACTATACCACTAGGCCCCATGGCCTAGGTTTCTTGCCAGGAAGTGGGGAATAAGAGACTGTAGTCATTATAAATACATAAAATCATTCAATGGAGGGGTTCACAACAGCCTAAAACAGAACACAGATGGAAACTCCCATTGAAAAATAGGTATGTAACAATAATGCTAGGGCTTGAAAAGTTAGAAAACTTCATTAAAGATACAACGGGTTGTGAATATAAATATGTAACAAGCAAAAAATGCGAGATGGAAAAATAGCAGGAATTACTATACCAGTAGTCAGAGGGTAACACATCAACGAACAGAAGGACAGTTTTTGTGATTTCTCTGTACTAAATTGGGAACTGGAAGGTAGTCCATGCAGGGTACAGAGGTAACAGAATATTATAGGACAGCTAACAGGATATTTTTAGTGATGGAGGGTAAAGACCTTTATGATGTAGTAGAAACCAGGAGTATTAGGGATGAGAGTATAGGCCAATAAAGCATAATCAGCTTGATGAAATGATTTATTAATTCGTTAATCCACACTTGTAAAGTTCATTGTTAAGGACCAAGGAAATACTACTACGGAGAAAGCAATGTCGTTCTGCAGTAGACAGGATTTAATCAATATGAGTGCTTGGTTTAAACACCACAATCACTGCAGGAAGAAAAGAATTTATTTTGTACAAGAATAATTTTAATTGTCGAAAGAAGAAACATCAGTATTTAGTTTGTGACAAGACAGTAGACAAAAGAAGGTAAGGTATTGAGGCAGAGGACCATGATTTTGAATCAAAGAATGGGCATGTGGTTTTGCAGGAGACTCAGATATTATTGTTGAATATTTAAGAAGTGTGAATTATTCATAGTTTCCCAGAAGCATCTAAGGGTTCAATTCATAATTTAGTACTAAGGAAAGTAATGTCAGATTAGGAGGGCTACACCTTGGAAGATGGTTGAAGTAATGGAATGTAGATACATTTGACTAAACAATATGATAAAATACCCACAGAGTGAGAGAATACCATGATTGAGTAAAGGGAAATATACAATAGGAGAAATATGGGTTATAATCAAAATAGGGATTGCAAAAGTCACAAATGAAACGATAAAAAATAATTAGGGTAAGAACAAGGAAATAATGGATTTCAGATAAAATGGTTAGAAACAAAAAAAAGAAGGCAAAGGCAGAATGTAAACAAAGGAGTTGAGCAGAAGTATAAAGAGTTCGGTAAAAGTTGATCCCAGAAAACAAATAAAACGTAAGAAGCAAGGTGGAAAATTCAGTGCAAGGATATGGGATGCTTCAAAGTAAGGGTGAAATAGGTGCACTATACAAGGTGTCAGGAAAGACAAAGGAAATTCTCATACAGAGAATCAACTTCAAGACTTGAAAGTTAATACTCAAGCAATGGAAGAATCAAGCGAAATGGAAGTAATAAATGTTAATACATATGGTAAAGACATTAATCTAGCTAGCTTAAATAGGAAGAAAATATGACATATGCAAGGATAGCTTTGATCCAGTCATATTTAACAGGACATACAGGAAGGCATAAAGTGAATTGAAATCAAATAAGGCCATGAGGTTTCATAAGGTTTCTGCATGACAACTTTAAGGTTTAGGAAAACGTGGGAGAAATTTGTACTATGAGAGAGAAATTTCACCAAAGAGAAAGGCAGTCTTATGTGAGGACTATAGAACAATTAATTAGATTGTATACAGCTAAAGTGGCATGCAGGGTCATCAATAGAAAGATGAAGAGAATGGAAAATTGGTACTTAGAGGATGATCAGTTTCGGTACAGAAAGAGTAGAGGCTCATGTGAGATCATGGAAGGAACAAGACCACTGATGAGAGGAATATATAATACAATCAGAAAATATTTATTCGCTTAGCAGATTTTGAAAAAGTGTTCAATAAAGTAAATTGGATAGAATTAATTGCAGTGAATGAAGTTTATCTGATGGATTGGAGATTTTTCTGCTAGCTCTACATATCACGGTCCAAAAGGGTAGTATTGGAGGATGGTAATTCAGGATAGGTTGTTCTAGAAGGACAATAAAGACAGGAGTGGCCATTGCCACCATACTTATATTATCCCCTTGCTGAAGCACTATATAAATTACACTTCTTAATTTAATAGCCTATTCAGTATCACACAGTTATAGATGAATTGTAATTAAGTCAAAATGTTCCTTGGTGACACTCTTCAGCATACGATCAATCCATGCTTCTTTTGACCTTTCCCATGATTTAAACACAACTCTAGTAGGTTCATAAATTGTTTTGAAGAGCATAGTGTCCTCGAGGATTAGGTCAAATATTATTATCTTTCTATCATACCAGCTCATAAGGCTCTTTTTTCTTTCTAGGACACCATAATTGCCTCCTCTCTTCTTAATTTGATTCCACCATCCTCCTGGAACACAATTTTCATACAAATCTCTGAAGCCCTTCTTTGCCTGTTTTGCCTTTTCTGCTTTAGCTCTCATCAATCTGATATATTTATACACTCCTTTTACCCTTCCATACCGGATCTCATCAAACAGTTTGTTAGCATCCAGCACTCTCTCCCTAACATATTCCCAATACTCTTGATTAAACTGCTGAATCCAGCCACTGTAAAGGCCCCTCCTTCAAGTCTCATGATTAACAAATTTTTGCAAATCTTTAAACTGAAATTAAAAAATATGATTACAATGATTTCATAGTCTTCACTTAGAGCATCATAAAATTATGGTACTGAACAACAAGATAACTTCAAGGGTAATAGAGTTACGTAAGCTGGCTTGATGGCTTTGCTCATACAACTATTAATAAATCATTACATAAATAATAATAAATCATCACATAAATAATAATAAATCATTTGTTTAAATAAGCATTTTCATTTCTGAACAAATATTTTTTTCCTCTGGCCTTTGAATCACTCTTCTCACTTTCTGCAAAGTCTTAACTTCAGTGGAACCTTGCTTTATGAGCACATTCCATAGTGAGTAATTCATGAAATGAGCATAAATATTATGCCCAAGAATAGTCAGCTTTGCGAGTAATATTTCACAAAATGAGTGACAAGGAAGGGGGGTTCCCAGGGTTATTGCACTAGCTGTTTACAATTGTGTTTAAGACAGGTGTGTTCCACTGGCTTTGTGGTGTCTTTGGTGATTGGTGTATGTGTCCATAACTGTGTTCATACATGTTATTTGGGACTAATATCCCACAGTTTTTAAATGTTTCCAAATAAAAAGCTGCCACAAAATGGTCTACAGAGATTAAAAATAATCATACAAATGATAAGTGAGAAGGAGCTGCCAGCATACCTGATCTATCCTGAACATGCAAACTCTCAACATCAACAATTTGTATTACTTCAAGAACAAAGAAACACTGACTCTTGAAGAATTGAATTGTGTTTCAAAAGAAGATGTTGTGGAAAAGAATTTATCTGAGTCGAAGGTGATAACAGCAAGAATATAATAGTCTAGCATAATAAAGAGAAATGACGAAAGCATAGGAAAGTAATGCATCGTACAATAAGAAGCATCACCCAGATATAACAGTTGCTATATGCACCAGGAGTTTATATGATTATGATGCTGTGTTGCTACTTCATAACATTTAGAAGAGTATCCAAAAACAAAAGTATCTCAAGAGAATTGCAGGAAAAAAAATTCAGATACATATCATAAATAATAAATTAAATATTTTAATTAGTGTTTTCTACATATCTGATTCATATTCCGGTCTGATTCATTCCATGATAGAGAAAGAATAGTTGGAGGCTATAATTTTCCGTTTCATCGTATATAGAGAAGCATCACACTTATAGGACTATGTCATCTAAAACTTTACAAAAGGATAATGTCATGTTGCATTTTGGCTGGTGTAAACAAATGCCTCTCAACAGGCTTCTTGAAAAATTAAGTATGAATCTTTCATATATCACAGACCAATTATATGAAATATTTTTTGTTTTCTAGAAATCAAATTCACATTCATGGTAGCTACATTCTATTATATAATAAAAAAACATAAACCATGATCCTAAATGCTTCCTTATAGGTACGATTTTTTTTTCAACCTCCGATAGCAAAGCATAAACGCTAGACATTGTGATATGTACGTGGCATTCCTAGTAGGTGATTAAACATCTCCAATACCACACTCTCTGCCACCGCCAAGCTGAAATCACCAGTCTGTGCTGAAAAGCATTGACATAAACATGGCCATATAGTTAGTCTATACAATGCGGTGTAATGAAATTGATTTCCAATGTCACATTATTCATGCACCAATAAAAATGCTCTTACACCTTTGGGGTATTGAATCCTATTTTTTACCAACCCATATTAACATTTTCATGGTATTATATGAAATAATGGTAATAAAATTTTGTTTCTGAATGTGTATACATACCTGAGCAATATTTTTGGTTTTGCAGTATTCAGGCATTTTTACATAAAACAAAACTTCATCTTCAACGAAAGCTAGATCATCACATTCATTAGAACACATCAATGCAAGCACATCTGAAAGAAAAATCAAAGAGGGAGGAGTAGAAATCATTAATAAAGTCAGACAAAAAATTCTGTAAAATGAGAACACTCAATAAAATTCAAGATGTCAAAAGAAGTTTTAAATTTTACATATCCACCAAGTCTAAGCCCCAAATGAAAAGATGAGAGTAAACTGTTAGGATGATGAAAGTCCAAGGATTATAAACATTTACTGTCAGCACATGAAATATGGTATGTGCAGTAGGCCTCTTTGTTATCTCTATGAATATAGATTTAACAGTAAGTAACCCTGCATACTGGGATAAACCTAATATGCCAGTTATCATTGCTACCATTCGCTCCACTACACCTCTCTTTTTGTTACCTCCCTATTCTAAACAAACTTATTTTTACCATTCAAAAGACAATAATATTATTCTTCATTTAACCAAGGCATTGTGTGTCCCTTAGCACTCAATTTGTTTGCATTTATTACAATATAATACCTATCCCACTGAATCCCTAATGCCATAAGCAATGCTTGTAATCCCTTGATGGGCCAACATATTAAAGCTTGATCATCAATAAACGTAAATGATTTTATGAATTCCTCACCAATTAATTCCTATCTTCAATTCTTTGAATATTCAATTCAATATCTCTTTGCATACCTCTTTAGCATTTCTCTTCAAATATACATTGAACAGCACAGATGATAATAGACACCAATATTTTTCATCTTCATAAAACCTCCCATCCTCACTCTGCCTGCCACTTGTGCCCGGAGACTCTGTATCCTGTACTAGTTTTCTATTGCCCTCCTATCCTTCAAGGCTCCTCCTATTTCATGCAATAATTTTATTTATACTATCCCATTCAATCTATAAAATACCTTTCCAAAATCTAAGAAAGAGGTAAAAATTTCCTGATTTTATTCTATGTTTCACTCTATAAGTAAACTTATTATTGCTGTGGGTCATAAACTAATATTTCCCTAAGTAATATTTAGCCCAGCTCCCCATCTTCTTAGAGGTGCTCTTAAAACGCACCCTAGCAGCTTGCAACGTCAAAAATATTGTTCTGGAATTCTCGCAAATGGCTTTCTTTCCCTTTTCTTGGGACAAAAAGTAAGAATGATAGGCAAAGTCTTCTGCCCCAATTCCTTTCTCATAAATTCTATGAATTAGTCGACAAAAACTTTCCCTCCCACATTCTCCTGAACTATTAAGTAGTTCTCTGAGAATGCTTTCTACCCCCATGTCTTGATTAGACTGCTAATACCTTAATGTCCTTTCTGTCCTACCATCAGTAACCTTTGACCTACTCTCTCTTTATCTTTGTCATATCCTCTTTCTATGTCTCAGCTAGCTGGTCTCATGTTTTTACTATACTTTCTCTAATATATTTCTTCCATGTTCCAAATAGATTTCTTCCAAAATCCTTCTCAGGTTCAGCTAATATTTATATCACATATATTTCACTATTGTCTCAGAGTGTACACTTATAATAACTATGACAATATTCATGCTGAGGAGAGAGTGAAGACATCCTTACCATGAATCATGTTGGATCCCATGTAGACAGTTGCTAAAGGACCTTCCTCTCTGACATTCACATCATAAACTTCAATTGAACCATTAGACATGGGTAAAAAAATTGACTGGAACACAGTGGTGACCATTCACCAATTGTATAAAAATCATCTAAAATATATATTCTGCACCAGCAAATAGGCAAAATCTAGACATGAGAAAAAGACAAATTTTAATAAATATGGCCATTCCATTTTTTCCAAGGAATTTATTTGCACTAATATTCTGTTTTGATAAATAAATATCAAAAACCAATGGCTACCCCAAACTTGTGGCTTATTTTAGGCTTCAATAGTGTTCAAAATAAGACTTTCAAAATTTGATATACGCTACTATTCTGAAAAAAGACTGGAATCTAGAAAATGGACTCATTCTGACACCTGTATATCCTAACACACTGCTAATACTTTCTGCTCAATTAATAATAGTGTGGCGGGTCATTTGTTGATGTAGCAGTTCATTTGTTTGTGAGATTCAGGGGTGTGCCGCGAGGTGTCACCCTAGGCACGACCCACGAGGAGGCATTTTGACCCACGAGGGAATAGTCACGCCTCAACTCCCGCCGAGCGTTCATCCCTCTTGTGCACGTGTCGCCCATGGCAATATATCTTTCCGTGTGGACCTTGGTCTGTTATCCACAGCACTCAGAATAAATCTGCTGTTCATTCAAACGCTTTATATGTGCTTTATTAGTATTTCCTAGCACCGCCTGCGTTAATATAATTTCCAGCACACCCACAAATTGGTGACCCCGACGTGATCGCTAAGGTGACTCAAGTGTTGAGCGCGAAAAGTTTTTATATTTATTGTGTTAAAACGGAAATTTTCAGTGCTCGCAGTTTATCTAAATTTCGAAGTGCTAGCTAATCAAGCATCCTCACTGGAATATGGCCGAAAATACACACGCCGTCAACAACGTGGCCATGCGGGTGCCACCATTTTGTCCGGAGAAGCCACAGCTCTGGTTCGCCCAACTCGAGGGAAATTTTCGCCTCGCGGGCATAACCGAGGACACTGACAAGTTTTGGGTGGTTGTGGCGAATCTCGACACCCGTTACGCACAAGAGGTCGAGGACATAATCGTCAACCCTCCCTTAACGGACAAGTACAAGCGGTTGCGAGAAGAATTGGTTCGGCGGGCTTCGCCGTCCGAGGAGCAAAGGATCAAGCAACTCCTCGGGAATGAGGACATGAGTGACCACAGACCGTCGCAGCTTCTGCGACATCTTCGCTCTTTGGCTGGCGGAGCCGTTCCGGACGACCTTTTACGGACAATTTGGTTGAGCCGCCTGCCGCGTCCTGTCCACGCCATTTTAGTCACCCAGGCGTCTACGAGCTTGACAGATATCGCCGTCCTGGACGACAAGGTAGCGGAGGTGACTCATTCGCCGTACGCTGCCGCAGTGGCCCCCAACCTTGTTATTAGTGAACTGATGGAGAAGATAGAAAATCTCTTACAACAAGCGGCAGCGCTCGCCAACGAGCGCGGCCCACACCCGCATCCCCGTTCCCGTAGCCGCGGCCGAACCCCACCCCGTCACCAGTCCTCCAGTAATTCCCAGCGAGACCAAGGCATCTGCTGGTACCACCGCCGTTGGGGGAGTAACGCCACTAAGTGTACCCTTCCCTGTTCATACGACGCGGGAAACGAAGCGGGCAGTGCCTGAGGGCGGCAGGTTACTGCTCAAACCTCTCCAACCGTCTTTTTGTCGTTGATGCCGCGTCCGGCGTCAAATTCCTTGTAGATACTGGTGCCGATATCTGTCTCTACCCAGTCACGCGGCTCCGTGAGCGTCGAGGGAAGTCGGATCTTCAGCTTTTCGCTGCCAATGACATTCCCATCGCCACATACGGATCTGTCACTCTCTCCCTTTCCCTTGGCCTCCGGCGAGAATTTTTGTGGAAGTTTGTTGTCGCCGATGTGCCGCAGCCAATAATAGGGGCCGATTTTCTCCGCCATTTCGGTCTCCTTGTGGACATTGGACGTAAACGTTTGGTGGACAATGTGACGACGCTGTCGGTTAAGGGCACCGTCGCCTCTCCCAGCAAAAGTCAAGTGAAAGTTTGACCCACGAGGGACTAGTCGCGCCTCAACTCCCGCCGAGCGTTCATCCCTCTTGTGCACGTTGCGCCCATGGCAATATATCTTTCCGTGTGGACCTTGGTCTGTTATCCACAGCACTCAGAATAAATCTGCTGTTCATTCAAACGCTTTATATGTGCTTTATTAGTATTTCCTAACACCGCCTGCGCTAATATAATTTCACACACACCCACAAATATCATTCAGTAATAACTCACATCAACTTGTGTTTGATGTAATTGTTCAAGAAGTAGAGATCAGAATTTCATGTAACAACTCATACTCATCCCCATCATATGGAGTATTTCATTTTTAATATTTTGTATCCCAGTTGCAAAATATTTCTCTGTCCTATGTGATATTTAAACTTGGGAAACATATTTTTTTTGGAAATACCATATATTTTATTCATTTGGTAATTTGTGTATATTATTTTCTCTTTTTTTAAATTTTTTTAAAATCATCATGCTAAGTTTTTGTTGTCACATAATTTTCAAATGATTTTATCATTTGCTCTTAAATCATTTATACTATACATATGGAGACTAATTTTAAATTGGCATATATTAATTTATATTTGTTCATTTTACAGAGAATAATTGTTAGATTGGATGAATAACAGAACTGCATCCAATGGGACATTTGTAAGGCTACCATAAATTTAATTAGTCGTTTGCACATTGCATGGTTTTTGCAAGCCCTGAACTCCATGAATGGTATGCAAAATGAACCATGGGGAGAGTTAACCAGCAGAAAACAGCAGAACTTACAGGGGAAGAAGGAGATGAATGACATCCAAAATATCATACATTTTCTTTCAAGGAGTTGAAGATGCCAAATCATAAATAAAGGCTTTTAGTCCATATAACAATCCTTATCTTACACAGGTTTGAACATCTTTCATAATATGAAAAACATAATTCATTATCAATGAGCATTAGATATAAGAAGTACATCAAGTGAATTGTTGTCATTATAATTATGCTGCTACATTAGGAATTATTAATAATTATTCTACTACATTTACCTTGTTATGCCAAGGAGGTCCATGGGCTTCTTCATTAAACCAGCTGTGCAGCCAAGGTATGTTTTCCTTCCTTCCTTTTTATAACTAAAGAAATTTAAATGTTTTCAAAAATTAAATTTCAAATCTAGGTAATATAAATGAAAAAAAGAGTTCAAACAGATGAAAGGAAACACTTGTTACATCTTCAGATGGGAAAATGTTCAGAAAAATTTTTGCAGAAACAATTGAATATTGTAGTAATAACGGTTTTTCAAATTATATTTCATAGTCCCTTACCCTTGACTGTTCTTGCCAAACACAGAAGGATTTTTCACCGACAGAAAGTATTATATCATCTGCAAAGCAGCTCCGTTTAAAATATAAAACTGGTCCCTCATGTTTAAAGCATTAGTGTTGATTGTATGAATCTGAAGGAAACAATAATCAGTTACTTAATAAAAAATACTCACCACAAAATGCTACAGTGAATGAGAACTAATGTCATCCAATCACATGACCAATTCCATAAATGATGACAATAGTCTATTAAAATTATATAAATGTTCCATGTTTGATATTATTGATATTTTATTACTCTGCAAGCCGCCATTAGGTTGTCCGGCAGAGGGTAAATGCACACCAGACTAATTTTGACCCAAATATGATTTTGACAATATTATTCTTATCCCTTATTGTTCATGGAAAATATTATATCCAATATCATTCTAATCTTCACTTAACCCTAACTTTGTAAGTAGTTCACTATGAGGTATCTTGTCAAAGTCTTTCTTGAAATCTACAAAAACCATATCCACTGGAACATTGATCTCTCCTGAATTAAAAATTTGATGAACGAAAAGTGCAAGTTGTGTCTTGAAGGCACTACCCTTTAGGAAACTGTACTTTCTTTTTAATAACTCCTAATTATCAAGGACTTCATGGAGAGCCACAGGTGAAACAAAAAACAGGACTGACTCCATTACCCAGATTTGAGAATTCACATACGTTTGAGCTTAGCACAAGGACAGTTCAACCCAATAAGTGTGGTGGTTTTAAATGAACATGGAATGTTTAAGTTTATGAGTTTAGAAAAAACTTTTGAAATAAACATATTATAAGGAAATTATGCTGAATATTTGCCATGAATAATTATGATTTCTATATGAAAACCAACACATATATTAATATTGGACCATTCATTCCTTTTCCCATGAGCTATTATAGATTATTCCCAAACAAAGATATTTTATGGCAAAAAATAATTAGCTCATGACTGAAACAATCTAAATGTAATATTGAGGTAGAATCTTTTAAGAACTATTACTTAACTAAATAGTAAATCGCACATTAATTATATCACACATTTTTGGTAACAGTAATTATGCATGAAGAAAAGAGGCAGAGCAAAGACTCTCTTGTGGTTTTTTCGTTTTAATTGTATACGGTATGATGAAAAAACTTAAATGAGTTATTATTATTAGACCTAATTAAACTATTACTGGAATTATTTTACTTGAATTGGAAATGGACTCACCATTGCGGGGTATCTAATACAATTCCTTATAAAAATGTGGATTATCAAGACTTCCCTTTTTTTCATAATGCTCTATGCCTGGAAACATGCCCATGACTTGTCCAATACTAAAACCTGCAGTTACATATGCATGCATCATTGGCCACTGCTTCTTTATTGCTGGAATTTTTCAATAGAATTTAGCTTAAATACAAAGGATATATATTTATAGGAAACAATTTCAAAAACCAAATTCCCAATCATAGAAGGCACAATTCTTCTTGTAATCTGTAAGCAAATATCTAAAATATGGATTATACAGTATTATATACATGTTCCTACCATCATTTACTGAGGTAAAGCTCCAGAAAAATCACATAAATGAAAATTATACTTGGGTTAGATTTTGTGTATCAAAAAGTGAATGACTTACTCTGGATATAAAGGATGTTTTATTTCCCTGGTGTGACTTCAATATAACTTGTTTATTTTTTTTATTTTACACATATTATGTAGACATTATTATTCCCCCTCTCTGAGAGTTAATTCTCATATGTTAAGTGACCCCTATACAATAGGTTAATCTACACCTTGATACGGCTGCCCTTGCGAAAGGTGAGGCAACATTCATGCCTCTTAAACTAGATGTCATGGTGTAACAAAAAAGTTTGACCAAGGCTGCAAACGTTTTTTTAATTTCCTATTTCTCTAAACTTTCCTTGGTGAGGCTCCATACTACTCCCACTCTCCCCTCTCAACCTAGTAGACACATAGACCTGGCACAACAGTCTACCATTGCTTCCCTTTCACCTCCAAGTCGGGGCTCCCAACAGGTGCCCATACACCACCAAAATCATTCACCATAACTACTATCTTCCTCTCTCCCTCCCTTCTAGTTTACTGCAATCATGACTTGTAAAAAATATTTTTAGCTCTGCCTGCATACCTTTACAGGCTTCATGGGTCGATCATACTGAGTATAATACTACTGACTAAAATACCCACAGTTCCATCTCCTGAGGCTCTCACTAACAAGGAGCATTTTCCTTTTCTACTTATGTTCAAAGAGCAGTCTTGGGGCCTCTGAAAATTAGTGTCATTATTTATATCAACCAAATATTATCAGTAAGGACAATAAAATTATTTCAAAACCCCTTAAAGGAATATTTCATTAAATATACATTTTTAAAGAAATGATTATGAGCGTATTTACCTTACTATTACTTGAAACCCATTGCATATCATAGATCTCACCAAAATGGGAATGCACTTCATATGATTCAATTGCTACATAAGCAACAGGGGGTGGCTTATAGGTCCATGGCACTATTTCACTCTGTGTTAGAAAGTTAATCATGAAATAATAAGTGACAATCAACATTCTCTGATCAACTGCATATAATTAATTAACAGATCATGATTGATGTAAAAGAAAATGGAATCGGTATTCATGCTAAGAATTCTTACAAAAGATATTGATGCCATATGATCAATGTACACAGATGTAGGGACATCATAATTACTCATATGCCACAAAAATATTTGACCATCTTTATTAGCTCCGGCAAGAAGAGTTTGGTAGTCTGAATTATACTGCAGGAGACTAATTCCACAGTCCCATTTAATTATCCTCTGGAAAACAAATATTAAGAAAATTAACATTTATTGGAAAAAATACATCGAAACAAAAAGGGTAAATTCATGAAAAATTAGAATTCAAGGAATAAAACATGAGATAACCATATCCTTGAACAACTGTATTCAGCATTTAGGTCTACTTGCTGTCAAGTAATTACTATCATATCAATTGAATATTAGGTGTTCCTTCAGTCTAGCTGTGAGGAGATCATTTAATTGTTGATTGACTGATATCATTTTAATCAGGTAACCTCAAATTCAAAAGTATTAATTATGGAAGGAGGTCATAAAAGTGGTCTGTGAAGGCTTCCTTTGTAATTTAAAAAGGAGGAAAAATAGGAAGCATTTGAAATAATGACTGACAACATGGCATGGTAATTTATAGTAGAGATAATAATAAAAGTAATCTACCGGTTAAGGTAGGCCTTGGTTGGACAAAACTATCAAATAAATATTTTGTAACTCCAAACAAAACCCAATCCAGCAACCTAAACTACATCAGGTCCCTCTTCATCTCTGTGTACTTCTTTCCTCCCTTTATCCCATCCAACATCCTTATCCTGTTCCAACCCTTTCCTCGCTTGCCCAAGAATCTCCCCTCTAATACCTTCTTCAGCATTCCACTACCGCTCAATACGCCATTCATCCATTTTTCCTGCCTCCAAAGGATTTCTCTCCACAAACCCCTCTCCTCTCCCACCATCTCCAGTACTTCCTAATTTGTTTTTCTTTCGGTCCATTTCATCATCTCCATTCTTCTCCACACCCACATTTCAAAAGCCTCCAATCTACGTCTATCCTCCTGCTTCAGTGACCACGTTTCCGCACCATTCATAGCTACGCTCAATATCAGAGTTTTTACTAGTCTTATCTTAACATATCTACTCAACGTCCCCGTCATCAACTCCCTCCTCCTTGAGAAAGCCTCCTTTCCTAGCGCAATTCTTCTCCTTACGTCCCTACCACTTTGACCGTATTGGTCCAAAACACTTTCGAGATATGTAAACTGCTCTACCTGCTCTATTCTTTCCCCGACTATTTTAATATTTAGCTTAGCATTTTTCTTTCTGGAAAATCGCATAACCTTTGTTTTATTAATATTGATTCTCATCCTATATATATCGCACTGAACCTCCAATTCACTCACAATGCTTGAAACCCCTTGGCTGACTGAGCAACTAATGCTTGGTCATCAGCAAACCTAACCGATTTTACGAATTCCCCTCCGACTTTCATTCCTACCTCCAGTTCTTCCCATGCCTCTTTAATCATTTCCTCTACATATACGTTGAACAGTACCGGTGACAATGGGCAACCCTGCCTTACAACTCTTCCTAACACTGTCCATCCGGACTCTCCGTTCCCCACTCGCACCTGAGCAGTCTGAGACATGTACATTTTGCGGATCAGTCTCCTGTCCCTCCAATCCATTACTATTTTCTGCAAAAAACGCATATTTTTTCCCAATTCACTCTATCAAACGCTTTTTCGAAATCTACAAAACTGACAAAAACGTCCTTATTGTATTCTATATTCCTCTCGATTAGTGAGCTCATTACTGCAATGGCATCAAGCGTACCTCTTCCTTTTCCTGAGAATAACTGAGAAGATCCTGAGAATAACTTTTGTTGCATGGGATATCAAACTTAATGTTCTGTAATCCCCACATGACGTAGCCTTTGCCTTTTTTGGAATAGGATCTAACACCGATCTCACAAAATCTTCCGGCCAGATTCCTTCCTCATAGATAGTACGAATCAGTCCATATATGGCCTTCTTCCCACATTTTCCTAACCATTTCAACATTTCTACAGGAATGTTGTCCACCCGCACAGCCTTATTTGCTTTCATCTCCTTTAATGCCCTTTCTATTTCATCGTCGAGTATGCCTGGACCTAAGCTATCTTCTTCTACGTCATATTCCTTTTCTATGTCTAACCTTGTCGGCCATACAGTGTTTCTATATATTCCTTCCATCTCTCTTGGATTTTTCCTGGTTCAACTATTTTCTTACCCCACTTATCTTTAACTGTTAGCACAGATCTTGCCTTCTTACTTCCCGATAATAACTTAACCTTGCTGTAGAGAGCACCAATTTCACCCTTCTTCTGTAAATTTTCCATATCCTCGAATTGCGTTTTCCACCATTCTTCTTTTGCTTTATTTGTGGCCCTTCTCAATGTATTGTTTATCTCTTTGTTACTTCATTTTGCGTAACTCTGTGTTTACATTTTTCCATCTTTTTCTCTCGTCCATCTTTGCAATCATCTCATCCGTTACCCATGGTTTCCTTATCCTTTTCCCGTTAACGGTTCCTATAGTGTCTTTAGCGGTTTTCAAAATCCCTTTCTCGATACATTCCCCTATTTCCTCGATAGTACTCAGTTCTTTACCGTCATCCATTATTTTCTCTACAGCCTGCTGATACTCCTTACTCGTTAATCCATTTAATGCTTCTGAATTCCATTTCCTAACCCGCCGCCCTTCCCTTATCTTCTTGAAACGAACGTTACATTTCATAACAACTAAATTGTGGTCAGACACTGCATCCGCTCCTGGGAAACTGTGCGAATATATCACACTGTCCCTAAACCTGTGCCTAACCATAATATAATCTAACTGATACCTTTCTGAGTCACCTGGCATTTTCCATGTATACCTACGCCTTTTGTGGTGTCTAAACCATGTGTTGGTGATGACTAACCCCTGTGTCCTGCAGAATTCAAATACTTTCTCCCCGCGTTCATTCCTCATGCCTAACCCATAGTCCCCCACCTCACCCCCATCTCTTCCTTCGCCTACCGTCGCATTCCAATCCCCCATCACTATGAAATGTTTCCCTGCAGGAACACTCACGATGATACCCTTAACTCATCGTGCATCCTACCGACTTCTTCCTCCTTGTGGTTGCTCGTTGGCCTGTATACCTGAACAATAATTAATCTCCACGAGGAAAATTCTATAAGTTACATGCTCTATGTTGACTACGCGTCTTCCTACCGCTTTATTTAAATTTACGTCAACCCCTCGTTGACTCTCGTCCCCGCCACTGTATATTACTCTATAATTGTCACTCCAGTAATCCCCGCTATTCTTCCATCTCACCTCGCAGAGACCTATAACATCTATATTACCTCTTTCCATCTCTCGCTTAATATTTTCTAGTTTGCCTCTCCTCAACTTTGTCCTGACGTTCCAGGTTCCTATTCCAAAAACTTTCGTCTTCTTCTGAGTCTTCTGTCCTGCTGCAGTTATTTCTTCGCTGCAAGGGTTTCGTGGGATTACGGCCGCGGAAGCCTTGCCTCACCCGCTGCAGGGCACGATACACGGCCTCTTTGGCCGAGTCCCGTAGTTGCCAGGGCTCATATTATCTATAGTGGCCATCATTACATTCTTGGGAATAATAATTGAGGTGGTTTCCCGTTGCCTTCCTCAATAGTGTTTTTCACGTGACACCATGTTTTAATGGCCGCCCAACTGGGGTCAGACGCCATTGCAGCCGCCTCACTAAGGAACAGACGATGCGTGGAGTACCTTTCGTCTGGCTCTTAACCTTCGACCTATCTTGCATGGGTGACCCTTTCAGGAGTAATTATTATTACTCCCGCCAGCACAGCTCTAGGGGTCATTCGAACACAAAAGCCCCCCTCCACGACTAGGTTGTAGTCCATGGGAGGGACAGTAGAGATAGGTAACCTTTAAAAGCTGGATAAAAAATCTTTAATAGAAACAACAGGAAGTGTCATTTACCATTGAAAAACAAATAAACATTTTGAAAAAAGCTTTACAAGGATTAGGGAGGGTACAAATATAGGGTTCAAAAAGGCATCTATTGAATCATTAAAGAACTGTGAGGAATTGAGAAACGAACATCCATGTAAACTTCTGAGATATCATGGGAATATTTATAAATGAAAGAAAATCGATTCAGGCAGGTGAAGTTAATTAATGCTGAGTAATAAGTATAACACCATTAAATTTTTGAAGTAGAAAGGAAATATAACATTAAGTGGGTTCAAGCATTGCATAGCAAGACTGAAAAGATGACCAAGGGAATGGAAATAAGAAGGTGGATAAAATTCCTGCTCAACTATTCATGAGTTTGGGAAAAAGTATTAGGAATAGTTAATATAGGATCACTTATGCTATTACTGAGAATGAATATACGAGGGTCATCCGGAAAGTAGTACCCGTTCGTGAAATAAAGACTCAAAAGTAAATACTAACAAACATAAAAAAATTTATTTGAAAGAGGATACTTTAAACTACTTCTCAACATAATCTCCAAGCAAATTAAGGCATTTGTCATAACGTGTGACAAGTTTCTGTATTCCTGCTGCATAGTCCTTCGCCGCCAGCTCATTGAGATACAGGGTCACTCCTTCTTTAAGTTCTTCATCGCTGTCAAATCTTTTTCCTGCCAAAACGTCTTTAAGCTTTGTAAAGCGATGAAAATCTGAAGGGGCCAAGTCCGGGCTATACGGTGGATGGTCGAAAGTTTCCCATTTGAATTGCTGCAAAAGTTTTTGTGTTATCCCAGCTGCATGAGGCCTGGCATTGTCATGAACGAGAATGACACCAGTAGACAATAGACCTCGCCGCCGATTTTGTATTGCCCGCCGTAATTTCTTTAATGTTTCACAATACGCATTGGCATTAATAGTGTCTCCACGGGCCATAAAATCAATAAGCAGTACACCTCGTCGATCCCAGAAAATGGTTGCCATGAGTTTCCTGGTGGACAGAACTGTCTTGAATTTTTTTGGTTTTTTGGTGAATGAGCATGATGCCACTCCATTGACTGTCGTTTACTCTCAGGTGATGCATAAACAACCCATGTTTCGTCACCAGTATTTATGCGAGTCAAGAAACAGTCTCCTTCATCAGAATAACGTCCCAAAAACGTCAGTGCTGCAGCCATACGCTTGGTTTTGTGCTCATCTGCAAGCATTGGAGGGACCCATCTTGCACAAATTTTTGCATAATGCAGATGGTGTTTAACAATTTCATGAACAATTGTTCGCGAAACATTGGGAAAATGCTCACAGATGTCATCAATTGTGACGTGCCGATCGTTCCTCACGAATTCGTCAACTGACCTCACCAGTTGGTCTGTAATGACAGACGGTCTCCCCGAACGCTCATCGTCGTGTGTGTTCCCACTCCCCATGTTGAAGTTGCGACACCACCGCCGAACAGACGACTCGTCCATTACATTGTCTCCATACACCTCCTTTAATTGGCGATGAATATCACATGGGCGAACGTTTCTTGCATTGAGGAATTTAATCACTGCCCTCACTTCACAACTGGCGGTGTTCTCAATTTTTTTAAACATTGTAAACAATCACAGAAACAACACAGGCAATGCTAGCGTCACGCAACTTGGCTCAGAGAAGGTAGACAAGCCACTGAAGCTATCTGACCTCGTCAGGCGGCTACTCGCGTCGTCAGAACTTCATGCGGCATGAATGGGTACTACTTTCCGGATGACCCTCGTAGGTTTTAAACGGCATAAGTTCTCATCCCTTGGAAAAAGCAGCACTATTTGATAAATAAGGTAAGGTAATCTAGCGGTTAATATAGGTTCTTGGAGGGACACAACTATTACATACATATTTTTTGACCCCTAACACAACACAATCCAACAACCTACACTGCATCCTGTCCCTCTTCATCTCTGTGTACCTCCGTCCCCTCCTCATCCTGTCCAATATCCCTATCCAGTTCTTGCCCTTTCTCCTTTGCTTAACATTTTGCTCTCTATTACAGTTTTTAACATCCCACTGCCAATCAAATGGCCTTCATATCCTTTTCCCTTGTGCGATAAAAACTTATTTTTGTACCGGGTTACAGTATATTCTTTTCATGCAGTGTTGATGCTAGTAGTTCGGATACCTTATGAACTAATTTCGCCATCTTTTACCGAGGTAGATACAAACGATTTTTTAAAATCTCATTGGCATACAATATAATAATATATATAATACTTATTGACAGTTTATCGAAAATAAAAGGAACACCGCAGAGTGGTTATAAATTAGTATACTTATAGATTTATTTCATTTTGAAAATTATTTTCCGGAATATATGAAATATTTATACAACTAATCGTAAGATGTGCCATATCTAAAAAAGTAGAGCTGTTAAATAAAAACGGATTTCATATTTGGATTCAGCTCTACAAATATAGTTAAAACCATTAAAAAGATTCCCGGCACCAAAAAACATTTTTTGTAGGCCTGCGTAATCTTTCCTACCTGCCTCCATTAAAAATACACCCGAAAAGCTCGGATATCACAAATTATTTGCATGGCGAGTACCGAGAGTGCTTACAAACCAACGCAAAGAGAGGTGTGGGGAAGATAGTTTTGGGATGACTATCCCGGTATCAACCTTGCACCTAGTGACTATTACCTTTTTCTGCACTCGAATCAATGGCTTGGTAGAAACAGAAATTTGTAGACGACGAGGACCTCGAGATTGCTGTGACGCATGGGTTTGGTCTACCTCAATTGATTCCTCGAATACTGATTAGGTGAAGGTTATCATCCCGCCCCCAAAACTTCTAACAAGGTCTTCAATTCCTTTGCCGGTAGGAGGGATTCCATTCAAAACACCAAACAAACAATTGAATGAAGTCCATGTCAATTAGAAGCCAGACGACAGTCTGCGGGTTGAAATACGTATCGACGATTGAAATGTTATTGAACTCTGTCGAATGTAAAAGTGAGAAATATTTACTTTTTTGTAAGTTCCTTATATTTTCTTGTTAGTCTATCAGTGGAACGGCGAAGTTTTCGATTAATTTCACCTCATTAAACTTTATTTCCGCAAATTCAATTGCTGGAGATAAAGGAAATCTAACAACGCCGAGGTCGTTGGCAGAACGTAGTGCTTATTTATAATGAATGCACGAGGCATAGATTCGATTCTTTCAGAAGAATGTCGCCCAGATCGACCGTTTGGCCCGAAGTCCTTAAGATACATGAAGCAAGAGGCATCACAATTGTATCATAGAGTGCTATCAAGGTGTAGCCACAAGCGGAGCAACGTTTATTTCTTTTCAAAGTTCATGATTTTAAAATATCAAGCAATTCTAACCCTCTCTCGCCCAGAATGCTCATCCAGCTGCAAACTTTTCTTCTATCAAATCACAAAACTATTTGAGTCAGCAAATAATCATCCTGGGAAATAATATCCTGCTTGTAGTATTCAACGCATTGCTTCTCGCTTCTCAAGAGCTGCAATACATAATCACTTGTAAGAAAAAACATTCTTGACCCACTTAACCAAAAACACAACCTAAAATCGGGATATACAGTGATTCCCTCTTCAATTCTGTATACTTACTTCATTCCTATCAACAAGCCTTTCCTTTACCTTCCCCTTTTTCGCCTACCTAAAGGTCTCGCCTCTTCCTCTTCTCCCTCTCTCCCTCTTCAACGTCTCTTCCCCGTAAAAAGGCTGTTAATCTTTCCTACCTGCCTCCATTAAAAATACCCCAAATATTATCTCTCCTCCTCTACTATGCCAAGCACTTTCTTGGTTTTTTTTTTATTTCTTCATTTCCCTTTTTCCATCATTTTGGCCGTTTAATAAATTTATGCGCCCATCGCCGCTGCCTTATTAGGGCGATGCCTCGTACGCGCGGTGCGTTTCAAACTTTTCCCCTGATCTCCGCATCTTATTTAGCCTGCTCTTTCGGAATTAGCAATTCCTTAAGGCTCGTGCAGTTTCTAAATGGTAAACAAGGAGATTTCGCCGCTAATAGTTGTGCAAAATAGCTATGTGAGACGATCTTTCATTGCCTTGTGTTCGTTCAATTTATTTTCTTCAACTGTTACTTGCAAAAATGTAGGTTCGCTTCTGAGTCTTCTTCCCTAAGGCAGCCGTCTCTAAAAATTGAAAAACATGTTGTGGCATATGATCCTCAGAAACTAGGAGCTTTTTGAAGACACCGATGAAGTTCTCTCCTTCCTTTGACTCTGAGTTTGCTGCATCACCATCCCTCACAACCCCGACAATGACGGTTGCTTTGTGAATTGACATTGCCTTATTTCAGTGAATTAAATTTATTTATGTAAACAGCATTGATATGTAGAATACAGCAATTTAACAATGGTCAACATAATAGGTAGGAATCGGCAGCATCCTCGCCTCTACTACGCTCAATGACTTAAAATTTAAAAAATGAGTTACCTCAGAAAGTTTAAACAATTCACTATAAGATTACAATCATCAAATCCAGAAAAATTTTAACAAATGAAGACATAGAATATATATCATTTCAATCATCCTTTATACTCAGCACATCATTTGATGGAGATAATAATGGATATGTAATTTAGTATAGAAAACAGCGCTTTTCTTTTCCCCTCCTCATGAGGGTAGGTTGGCTGTTATGAGGTGAAACAATGAATAACTACAGAAATTTACAAACTAATAGGCTAGAAGACTTCACCCATTAAATAGAGACGGAACATCTGACCGCGGTAACTTTACATTCCGGCGATCTTTTTTTCAGAAACAGATAATCTCTCAAAGGCATTGTTTTACATTTAGCTGACTTCCAAGTAATGAAGGGCAAACAATGCAAGAGAAAAAGGACATACAACACCGCAAAGAGGAAGATACAAACATCTGCGTAGGTGGTGGCATTCTTTGGTGACAGCATTTATGTCGACGACGACATTATGGGTCGATACTATTCATTTATAAAACAAGCCATACTATTAATTAAGCCATACTTTACTTGTCCTTTCATGCAAATGATTACAAGTAAAGTCATTGGAAAATATGGACAAAAATCCCAATTCCCCTCACGGTGAAACTCCGTGTCGAGTGTGGCTAGGCATAGGAGCTGCTGCCGCTGCTAACCGTGTGGAGTGTGTAACCGCGTCGAGTCACACTCGACATGCGAGTGCATAAGATTAACATTTCACACACTTTATTCCATTTTTTACGAAAAATTTGATTCAAATTCTTTGATCCATTTCTTTACACAAACGAAAATCGCCGAGCTCATAAGCGAGTCTAACGTTATTGGCTTTCATAGATAAAGTACGCCATGAAAACAGCTGAAGTTTTATCGTACTCGGGGGCATGTATACCAACATGATAAAAAAAGTTTCACAATCGCAAAATGCAAAATATCTATTAATTTTTTACAACCTCGTATTTATTTTTCAACATAGTCACTGATAAGGCTAACAAATTTTTACCAAATTCTTCTAAGCAAGTTTTTTTCATTCCTTCACTGAAACACTTTTCTGACTTTTCAGAACTTGTCCGGTGACGTGGCGTATATGTGTGACTGCGATTTATATCTTTCGATCGATGTACGATTGATTTCTTACGTATGATCTACGATTGCTTTCTGTTGTAACATAACTAACTAAATAACATGACATAACTAATTGTAACATTTAACGGATTACGAGAATTTTCACGGAAGGCGCCTTCCCTGCCTGAGACAAAGTTGACTACGGTAAATATGAATATGAGATGTTAGTTTTATGTGTCAGTTCCTCGTAGCTTACGTTGCGTCAATAATTGAGTGTACGCACCGAAGTGAATGTTTGAAAATCAATTTTTGCGATGTTTTTACTTAGGGTATCAATTAGTGAGTTTTCTATGAAGCCATCACTTATGGCAGGTTTTTCCGTGGGAGTTAGCATCCAGCAGGTGATTTTGAAGCCAAGCATTTACCGTTGAAGATGGTAAAAAGTACTGGGCTTGATTATGGGCTGGGGTACTTTTTTTAAGGTCGGATACAAATAAAAGTCATTGTTGGTGTACAATCGAAATGGCAATTCCTAACAAAGCGCCAACTACTTCAGGGACAGGAAAATAGAAAATACACACTACAATAGTTACCTAAGCGCTAACATCACCAATGACTATTCTTTTTTTCCGACCTTTCAAAAAGTCTTCAATCGACTCCAGAATGTTTTCGTCAATGTCATTGCCTTCTGGTTTGTGTGTTTGTAAAGCATTTTTTGGAATGTGTATTTATTTGTTTGTCATATTTTTATTTGGATCTATAGCATACAGGGATTTATCATGTTGATGAAACTAGCTATAAAATTTATCAAGGTGTAATACTGTGATTTTTTTCACATCAGTTGTAAGAGGAATAGTTAAAACAAGTGATTGAGATTACTTTCTCTCATTGACGACTTCGTAGTTATCCTTCTGTTATAGACTTTGGTTGAGTATGATTATTGTGTAAATTCAGAAGCAAAATTAACCTTCACAGGGTGCTAACTGGCATGCAACCTTTCGCTGCAAATGGTATGCATGGAAAGAGAGTGATTTCATTACTGCAAATTTATGAATGTAAACAATGTTTGGCATTTTTGTGCATATATTATAAATTAAAGGGTGTATTGAAAATTTCTTGGCCTGATGATGGATAAGAGAATTTTTTACACAATGTTTTATTTTTCAACTAAATACAAAATATTCCTACATTTCTTGCACCAATGTTTCAGTCCCATTATTCAGTCTCTGTATGGTTCTTCTGGAAATGCTGCAAGTATGCTACACTTAAGTCCTTAAACCATATATTTATTATTTCCATCTTAGCATAAGCATTGATATCATTCATCTTCTAAAGATATCAAAACTTACCATGCATAAACATTAAAGATTTTACACACATGCATTTATGTTAATCTTTCTTACATACATAATTGTAACATGTATATGAAGTGAACAGACACTATGGCCATATGAATATTTTGGCAAGAATCAACCCCAGCAATACTCTTACAAAGATTAAAAGTTATTTATTTTTTTCTTTCCTCTATAATTTCCCTCACCATAACCATTGCCCATTTGCTAGTGTGGCTGGGGTTTTTCCTTCCCATAATACAGTTGTAACAGTTTTTTAAACATTACTGTTTGCCTTGAGGTCACATAATAACCTTTTAATTTTTTTGTGTGCATCCCTATTAACACATACCCAGTCATTCATGTCTCCTATGCGTACTTTCATTGTTTCACTTGAGTTAAACTCATTTTCTTATTTTATCACTTTACCTTGAAATTAACTTCTCATAGTGTTAGCTTCACAAATTAATGGTTTCTAACATGGCACAATGAGTACTTTTCAAACATTACCATCCATGGTAACCAAGAGTACATTTCTTCCATGCATCTAAGCTGTCTTTCCAAATCAATTCTACCCCATGATTCTTATTATACTGCCAGAAGATCATGGCCCCAAGGCCAAAATATTCTCATCAATTCAGCATTTCTCCCTTTAGCTATATTTTATCTACACACAAGGCATCCATTCATAGTACAAACATTTTACTTATCATATCTAGTTCCTAACCACACACACCCTTCTCATTCCAAGTACCACTGGTCCTAGCAGCATTGCCATGTCTCTATCTTGTACGACCAGCCTGAAGTTTTTAAATCAAAATATCTTAAATTCATGCTTCAAAAATAAGGTAATATCCTTTTTTTTGCCCTACCTGTTTTTTTAGTGATGTGAGAGGTATAAGTGCATCATTCATGATTTTTTGCTTCATAAATATTTTTTTCATGCTTAGTAATGATTAATTCATTTTCAGTTGTATAATTTAAGTTTTAAAAAGTTGTAATAACTAATTTTTTTAATCCTATTTTTAGGAAATCAACACCTATTGATCAACCTGAAGCTGTTGAAAACCTGGGCAAAAATAATGAAAGACACATCGTTAATTGATGAAAAACTGAAAAAACAGCCAATAGTGGTTTTGAAAAAAATTGATATTATGAATGAGGCTACTGACAGAATTGGAGCCCTTGCAGAGAATGAAATTTCTACAACTGAGTGCAGGAAAGTGTTGTTCATGGAATCTTTAGGTTTGCAGAAATCAAGCAAATTGAACACAAATAAAGGGATTCCTCTCCATAGATCATCATCGAAAGCAATCAAAAATTCCCTGAGGCAAAAGAAGTCTAAAACACAGTTCTGCTGTGCTGGATTGGCAAATAAGCCTGAAATTGAATGGATGCCAGAGGAAAATATTCATTGGGACTCCAATATTGACAAGTGGTGCAAAAAACAAACACCAACTCTTCAGGAGAAAACTTTATATCCAAGAATATGTCTGAAAAAGTGGCGTGGTGGAGAGCAAACATTGCATTCAAAGGACTTCAGGAAGTTAGAAAATTCACTAATCCCAAAAACAGGGAATCATTCCAATTGCAAGGAAAAGCCAAAAATAATCTTGGCCATAACAGAACAGAATTCTGGTTCACCAAGGCAGAAGGTACTTTCCTTTTCGGAGGATGGAAGTGCATGTGAATCATTGATAAGCCCAGAATGTGGCCAACAAAATTCCCAAAATGGTTGTAAAAGAATGCTTAGGAGCCACTTAAACTTGTCTAATGGCTTATCCAAATGCAAGTTGGTAATGAATAAACCCACTGAGGAAGCCCATAAAGATATAAGAAATATAAAGGAGCTAAAGGTTTGCATTAAACGCTGGGAGGGTAAGCATACAGTCAAAATTTCCGAAGAGAAGAATAAGTTGGAGAAGTAATCAGAAATTCCTATTCAAATGAGTCTGAGCTTGCAGATGAGACAGGTTAATGGGTATGAGAGGGAGGTTAATTGTGATTTATTTAAAAACTGCACCATGAATACTAGAGAAAACACAGCCAGAAGTGATGAGAGATGAAGCAGCTCAGCTTGTAAAGGAATTTTGTCCTCGATAGTTTTAGATCTAAAACCACAATTTCGAAAAGTTGTTCATGTTTGCAACTGCTTAAAATAAATACTAAATGCCAATCAAGCTGAATCAGGTCTGTCAGTCATAAAAATGATTGCTTGTGCCCTTCTGAGGTTAAAAGATGATGTTATATGCTGTGTACTGCTCTTTTAGTTAATGAGAGAATAATGTGGTACTAATTATGAGAGCTGCATATAGTATTTAATTATATGTTGTTTCATTTTCTGAAAAAAGAAGGCAAAAGTGTGTCATTTATCTGCAATTTGATTGCACTGTAAAGCCAAATTTTGTTTCTTTAGTTCTGTGAATAACCTAGGTTTTCAATTGTTCATAATTTAAATTTGAATCAACATAATCATCTTGTTTCTTTTAAGAAATAAATTACATGCTGTATATACAATATTTGTTGAAAACTACCTCATATTGGCGTGCATCAGGTTGATTAAAAACCATAAACATAGTAATCAACCCAAAGATTGGTTTGATAGGGGATGATAAAATTCACACAGTACTAAGCCCAACGGCATGCGAAATGCTCTACCCCTGGACTACAATGACCCATCAGGCTGATTATGGACCTAGAAAAAGAAGGCTGTGAATGAAGTTTTCCTACCAGGGGCTAGTCAAATCTGAATCATTGGAGTATTTATGGGCACCACATATGGAATGAAAAATAAGGTAAAAGAAAGCTGCATGAAACTTTTATTGTTTGTCATCAATATTTATCTCCTTAATGTTTGAATTCATATGAATTATTTTTTTCAGTTAACAAGTAGTATGAGTCTCAATGATAAAGTAGTTAAAATTTTTTAGATGTTCAACTTAGTCACTTGTGTAATTTCTTTGCTCTGTATGTAATGTGTTTTTCTTTATATTTAGGTATTTTTCAAGTGAAAAACAAATTATTCAATAGTCAATGTTTAAAGCTTTCTTCATATTATGAAATTCATCTGAAATTATTCTGAATGTGAAAAGGGTATTGCACAAGGAGATTTTCTAAGACAAATAAAAAACGTTGTTACAAATGATCATTGTAAAAAGGATGCAGGGTATGATGATTAGGTTGGTAGTAAGTGAAATAAACAGCAGTAAATGAAAATAACAGCAGAAATTTGTGAAATTTCTTTCGTAGTTCAAAGAGGAATGTAGTGTGTAGTTAAATGTAGTTATGGAAGCCAGACATAGTTGCAATAGAAAAAAGCTCAAAAATTGAAAAAGGGCAAAAGGATTACTAAATGAAAGCCATCAGTGAGCAAAGATAGAACTGAGTTCTGTTCCTAATTCCTCTTGAGAAAGGTGGTTGGACCACCGAAAATTCGAGAACCAGTGAGTTTTCCCTCTTTTGTGTTTTGGTTTCTGTGTTTGTTATGACCATCAGTGAATTTACATTACACGTTATTTATATATATATTACACATTATATATATATATATTATATTACATTACATATATACATATTATATTACATTACACATTATATATATATATATATATATATATATACACACTACAATACATACATATACAATATATGTATATGTATATATATATATATATATATTTATTCAAATATGAAATTCTGTTCCAGAGTTCATTATTATTATTATTAGGTAATCTACCTTTTAAGGTAGGTTTTTGGATGGAAACAACTATCAAATAAACATTTTGTGACTCCCCACCTAGCAAGCTAATCTATATCAGGTCCCTCTTCACCTCGGTGTACTTCTTTCCTCCCTTCATCCCATCCAACATCCCTATCATTTCCTTCCTTTACCTCGCTTGCCAACATTCTCCCCTCTATTACCCTCTTCAACATTCAACTACCGCTCAATATGCCTTTCATCCAATTTTCCTGCCTCCATAGGATTTCTCTCAACAAACCCCTCTCCTCCCCCACCATTTCTAGTAATATATATATATACACACACACACATATATATATATATATATATATATATATATATATATATATATATATATATATATATATATATATATATATATATATATATATATATATATATATATATATATATATATATATATATATATATATATATATATATATATATATATATATATATATATATATATATATATATATATATATATATATATATATATATATATATATATATATATATATATATATGTACATTTGTAGTTATTATAAAGTAATCTACCAGGTAAGGTAAGTTTAGATGGACACAACGACGAAATAAGTATTTTTTTACTCCAAACAAAACTCTTCAGATATCTACTCTAACTCAAGCGTATAGTATGTTGCATATAATGTAGTAGTTTTGTGTTCATCTCTGTGTAGTCCTTCTTCGCATCCAATATCCCTATCATAATACTACCTTTTTCTTGCTAGTCTTAATGTTCTCCTCTCTATATTATAATTTTTAACATCTCACCGCTGATCAATATGCCCTTTATCCATTTTTCCTGCCTCTTTCGGATTTCTCCCAGCAAACCCCTTTCCTTCCCGACCATACCTAGTACTTCCTTGTTTGTTATTCTTTAAGTCCATTCCACCTTCTCCAACTTTCTCCACCCCATATTTCAAAAGCCTCCAATCTATGTCCATCCTCCTGCTGTTTCCATGCCGTACATAACTACACTCCATATCAAAGTTTTAAGGAGCCTTTTCTTAACATCCTTACTCCAAGTCCCTGTCATCAACTACCTCCTCCTTATGAAAGCCTCTTTGCCTGGCACAATTCTTCTCCTTCTGTCCCTACTACTTTGACGGTGTTGATCCAAAACCCTTCCGAGATACATAAACTGTTCTACCTGCTCCTGTTTTTGCCCTAATATTTTAATATATGGCTTAGCATTTTTCTTTCTGGAAAATTGCTTTATATTTGTTTTATTTATATTAATTCTCATTCTCTATCTTTCCTACATAATTCCCACATCACTCAGCAATGCTTGCAACCCCCTCACTGACTGACAAACTAAAGCTTAGTCATCAGCTAACTGATTATATGAATTCCCCTCTGACTTTCATTCCTACCTCCAGTTTTTTCCATGCCTCTATAATCATTTCCTCCGCACATGCATTGAACAGCACCGGTGACAATGGACAACCCTGCCTTACACCTTAGCCTAACACTGCACATTCTGACTCTTCATTCCCCACTTGCACCTAAGCAGTCTGAGGCATGTACAGGTGCGGATCCTCTTCTCTCACCTCTGGCTGGTTGGCAAATAATATATAACTAGCAAGAAAAATTATTTGGTTCCACTTTCAAATAATATACTTACATACCATACAAGTGAAATATGGTAGGCATTGAAACCATTGACCCATATTGATATGACCTAAGCAAAAAACTGTACATGCTAATGTAACATACGTTCATGTGTACTCATTTTTTTCCTTTAGAACAATTGGAAAAGGGAAGAGTCATTGTATAATTTGGGTGTAAAAATGATTTTGAGCAAATATTTAAATGGTAATAAATCATACTTTGTAGTGGGTTCTATGTAGATAGATGCTATATATGCCTCATGTTTGGAAGTTGGAGATATTAGGGACTTTATTTTGTTGTGTGGGAGGTGAGATGGTCATCCATTGAGGCTAGAGGACCGGTTCTCTGCTGCTAAGTTATGCCCTGCTTTTATGCTTTTAAGAGGAAGGAACTGTTAGCCTGGGGATTAAAAGCAGCACTAGTGTGTGATTTTATGATTTGTACACTTATGCATTTTTCACTATCACCATCAGCCAACAGTATTGTTATATCATTCTTTGGTAATTATAAAATCTTGGTCAGCGAGACCCCAACTTTTTTTCATTTATGGCTGTGAAACATTAACAAAATAGGTTGTCGTTTTTCATACTTTTCTCTGGGTAACAAACATTAATTGAAATTAATGTAAATTTAATAATTTTTGCAAAGAATTGTATGCACATATGAAGCCTTGTGAATATGTAAAATAGCTTTTTTGTGGCAAAGGTGAACAGAGGGACACTCTTTCAAAGTCCATGGTATGATATTTCAAACCCAAGAGAAGAGCATGGCTAAATAAATGAATACTCAATAATACATATCAGTTTTTATTTATAGGCAACTACATTGAAATGTACACTGTGTTGTTGTTACCTTTTACCAATTTTCCATTGAGAGTACTTTGGTAAATATGGGGGTAAATTTAATCAAAACAGAATGATTAAAATGGTTTTATATCACCATTAATTTACGTAAATACTTACGATAAAATTCCTGGTAGTAAAATCGCTATGTTTTGGGTGGCTTTTATTTTAAATATTGATAATTCACTTTAATTAAACCATTGGCAGAAAAATATATTGAATACTTGAATGCCCTTGGGGATTCACATTTTATTCCTATCCCCTGAGAATCAGTTATTAGCAGCGTTCCTTTAGCCGAAACATGAATGAAGCAATGTTTATTTCCTTTGTTCATTTAAAAGTTATAATATCACCGATTCTTCTTCTGCTTCTAGCTTTTATTATATGAAACTTTTAATTTATATCCATCTCATTTAAAATGTCAGTTTCATATTTAAAAGTATTTAATTGACTATATAGTGTAAGTATTTTTCGAAAAACTCAATTTCAGTATTTTTTTCGACCAGAAGTATCTAGTAAGAATTATCTATCAGAAGTATCTAACCAAAAACTCATACATTATGCAATATGGTGGGTGCCTTTACAGTCTCGAAGACATGCCAACTGTAGCTAGAAATATTTATTCACTGTATACTTTCTTGTATATATCACATATATTTTCCTTAAATGTGGTTTTTCCTTCCTAGGATATTTTGTGATATTTAATAAAACCGCAAATGGAATAAACTGGTGTCTTTCAATTTTTCTACAGATATTCTTAAATACTTTTTTTATCTACTTTCATTTTTCAGGCTTCATAGAAGATCTTCATTCGAATCTGGTGATTCAACTCCCACATTTCAATCCCTGGAGGAAACATGCATCTGAGCAATTAATTTTTACTCATGAAAGACAAAATTTTTACCACAGGAAGTTTTTACTTCTTATAAATTGCAATGTAAAAGCTTAAGATTTGCTGATGGAAGGTTGAACGGAAACTGAAGTATTTTTTTGTGATATTAATTGTAGCTAAAAAAATGCCTCTTAAATGTGATTTTGAGATAAAAGTTTTGTATGCCTTAATTGTTTTTTGTGTGTTCATTATAAATGATTATATTCCAAAGAATATATTCATATATTCAAGAAGAAAGTAGGTGGAGAAGATTCCCATTTATACATGGTGATTATAATTTACTCCACGTTAGTGACCCTATTAGTATGAAACATCATTTGAAAAAATATTTCTTAATATTTGGTTTAGAGCTGTCATTGACTTATGACTTGGTCTACCCATGAAAACCAACAATATGAATGTAAAAACTGATGACTTTGTTGAAGCCTGAAATTTGACCCCTAACTAAACTTGAAAAAATAAATATGACTAGAGCTTCCGATGATTTAGTGAATGTGATGACTTGGCAGTGAATCAGTTGCCCACTAGAGCATAGGTGCATGGCAAGTGTATTAAGCTTTGACGGTGTACTCTTCATGAGAGGAATTAATAATCCCAGGTTCAAGCAATTCCTCAATGAAACCTTGTTTGTCTTATGATGTGAAGCTAAATGTGGAATATGGAATTTTATTGATTCATTAATTGAAATAATGAAGATGAGTCATTCAGGCTAAGTTGTATATGTCTGACCAATTAACAGTGGAACCAGAAATTTGTTTAATTTTGTATGGTCCTCTTTGATTTATTAGCTAAATTAATTGAACTACAAATATGTGTACGGAAAAATTAATTTCCGTAACAGTTTCAGTGTTGTTTCTTCAAATGTTCTTTATTTATTTACATGTGAACTTTTGTTAATTATATCATGGTATTATCACTAACTGGTGACACAAGTCCTACAAATGCCATTTGATAATAAATTTGATGAAAAACAATCTTTTGTGATTTAATTGAACAAAAAATACGAGCAAAATTTGTTCGTTCTCCTTAGAAAAAACTCCAATCTTTCACCCCTGGAGTTACGTCTATTGCCATTTACTTTGATGTCTACATTTTTCGTAGAAAATCATTTGAAAATTTTTTCCACTATAAGGAAACCTCTGCCCAAGCTCCTGGCCCAAACTGTTCATTATGTGCTCCTTAAATTTAGCTCTGTCCAAGAAACCACATCTCTCCCCACACATTATCTAGCCTATCTGCCATATTTAAAACATCAAACCCCTCTCAAAATCCATGTTAACCCCTAAGTGCACACTGACTCCATTCTATCATGCCAGGTAGACTTAAGGGAAACTGATAGTGACTTTACTAACATTTCCATATTTTTTTTATATTTGGCAACCAAACACAGGTCCTAGGCAAATATTTCATTTTGACAATACCAAGGTGGCCTGAATGAAGTTTATATAATATTATTACACTCAGAAACTCTAGAATTGATACCCTATTTCTCCTCACTAATCAGCCCAACTTAAAATTGTTTATTCATTCCATGGTGTAATACGTTTTATTCATGATATCTCGCTCACAATCAACCATATATTGAGTAACCTAAAACCTACAAATGATAGTGTCTCATATTGACTTTATGTTGCTGACTTACAGTGCTCTTAGTAAAAAGTATTACTCTCCCTTTTCAAAAGAAGCACCCTTATCTATTTCTTTATTCTTCAATTTCCAGGGGTTCCATTATAATTCATCTGCTGCCCCATCCTAATCTGCTTTGACATATTTTATTAGTTTGAGGGCTTGAATCACACAGGCCAACAGTGTTTTTGGCGCCGGAGCTTTTAATGTTGATTTAAAGAACAATTAGATGCTTAGTTCTTCCCTAACAGCTATAGTTTTCAAGATATAGATATGTTTTTACCTATGTAAAAAAATTTTCTGCATAATTGTATGGGAATACTATATTAATTATAAAACCCACTAAATATAAATACTTGATTTATTTCAAGGGCAATTAAATCCCCCACAAACACAATAGAATTTTAAAATACAATTAAACACAAATACTAAAATTTTTTACTGTAATAAAACAAAGTGAAAGGAAAAAAATACATAAAAACATTACTCAACACATCGGAAGCTTCTTTTGCGTGATTTTCTTGAGTGCAATGTGTTCAAAGAACCTCGTTTTCAGCACCAGCAGTAATCTGCCATCATATGGTTACCCCTTCTTCCTTGGTAGCGAGCTTAACTTCTTTTTATATCCTGGTGAAATCTTTCACCTGTTCTTCACCTGTGTCTCCTAAATTTCAAAGAAAATTGTCTAAGTGACTGTGTAGTTAGTGAAATTTTGTGCTCATATTACATCCAAGTGATTTGAAGTTACTGAGCATAATGTTTACCAGCTCAATATAATTTTCACTTTTGTGATTTCCTAGAAAATTTTTTATGACCTCAACAAATGACATCCAACTAATTTTTTCAATCTCATTCATTGACTCGCGAAAAGCAGAATCCTTTGTAAGTTGTCTGATTTGTGGCCCCTCAAAAATAACAGCTTTCAGTTTTTCAATACTTATATAGGGCATCTTTAGTCTAAAGTATCCGAAGCATGGTCCATCCTTACCGGGTTGCAGTATATTCTTTTCATGCAGTCTTGATGCTAGTAGTTCGGGTACCTTATAAACTAATTTCCCCATCTTTTACCGATGTAGATACAAACGATTTTTGTTTTTTAATCTCATTGGCCTACAATATTGAAATATACATAAAACTTATTGACAGTTTATCGAAAATTAAAGGAACAATGCAGAGTGGTTAATAATTAGTATCCTTACAGATTTATTTAACTTTGAAAATTATTTTCCGGAATATATCAAATATTAAAATAAACATAATCGTAAGATGTGCCATTTCTAAAAAAGTAGAGCTGCTAAATAAAAACGGATTACATATTTGGATTCAGCTCTACAAATATAGATAAAATCATCTCAAGGATTCCCGGCACCAAAATAAAAATTTTTTGTAGGCCTGTGTAATCTTTCCTACCTGCCTACATTAAAAATACCCCAAATATCATCCCTCCTCCTCTACTATGCCAAGCACATTCTTGGTTGTCTTTTTATTTCTTATTTCCCCTTTTCCATCATTTTGCCCGTTAAATAAATTTATGGCGCCCATCGCCACTGCCTTATTGAGGAGATGCCTCGTACGCGCGGTGCGTTTCAAATATTTTACTGATCTCCGCATCTTATTTGGCCTGCACTTTGGAATTAGCAATTCCTTAAGGCTCGTGGAGTTTCTCATGGTAAACAAGGAGTGTTCGCCGCTAATAGTTGTGCAAAATTGCTATGTGAGACGATCTTTCATTGCATTGTGTTCGTTTAATTTATTTTCTTCTACTGTTATGTGCAAAAATGTAGGTTCGCTTCTGAGTCTTCTTCCCAAAGGGAGCCATCTCGAAAAATTGAAAAACATGTTGTGGCATATGATCCTCAGAGACTACAGAGACCGATGAAGTTCTCTCCTTCCTTTAACTCTGAGTTTGCTGCATCACCATCCCTCACAACCCCGAGGATGACGGCAGCTTTGTGAAATGACATTGCCTTATTTCAGTGAATTAACAATCATTTATGCTAACAGCATAGATATGTAGAATACAGCAATTTAACAATGGTCATCATAATAGGTAGGAATCGGCAGCATCCTCCCCTCTAGTGTTTATTCGATTAATGTTAGTGGGTTTCAAGGCTATATTTCAATGTACCACTATGCCCATTTACCCTGACGGCTTTTGTCATTAATTGTGTGGGATGGGCGATTTCTTGGCGCACTCAGAGTGGCATAGATGACTACAAAGTCTTTAACCTTGCCTTTTTACAGTGAGTAAAATTAATATATAATATAGATTATTTTGATGAATAAAATGCCCTGTAAGTTTTTCTAAATTAATATTAAACTTACATGTTGTTGAAAACATTGAAGTTCATACATAAATAGAAATATCTTTAACGAATTAATAAGTTGTAACTATGCAAAAGGTCATGCACCTATGATTCTATCAGAAAGAAGAGATAAAGCAGATAAAATGTTGTAACTGGTTTACATTATCAACATATATATGTATGAGACTCACATAAATGTTTTCCAGCCATATTTATTGAATTTTACATGACTTTATAAATTCAAAAAATGAGTAACATCAGAAAGTTTAAACAATTGACTATAAGATCACTATCATTAAATACAGAAAAATTTTAACAAATGTAGACATTGAATATATCCTTTCAATCATCCTTTACTAATACTAATGAGATACTAATGGATATGTAATTTAGCATAGAAAACAGCACCTTTCTTTTCCCCTCCTCATGAGGGTAGGTTGGCATTATGGGTTGAAACAATGAATAACTACAGAAAGTTACAAACTAATAGGCTAGAAGGCTTCACCCATTAAATAGAGATTAATTTCAATAAATGAAAACATTATTATAGATTGTATCATTTGAACCATCCTTTTTCTCATTACACCATTTTAAATTGGCTAATTCTATTGAAAATAAAAATTAGCATAATCAACAGCACTTTTCTTTCCTCCTACTAGCGGGGATAAGTTGGCTTTTTTAAGTAAGGGGTCTTTGTCAATCACTTACAAGAGAGTCCACATATCCCAATCTTAATTTAATGGAGAAGTTGCACCAGGCAGATTGCACTCGTGGGTCAAGTTTGGAATGCCATGTATCAATTTCTGTACATGCAATTTGTTCAGGTGTTGACTGAACATCGTTTTAGAAACTAGGTCTTTGATTGCTCCAAATTCAAGCCTCCCTATTCTCTCTTTGATTTTGCCTAAATCTCTAATTCTTTCTGCCTCGTAATAGTCAACAAATTCAAATGTAAGTCCATATTCTCTTTGTCTTTTGAGAGCAGTGAACTGGTACTTGTCAGATTGTCGATCCACAATTTGTGCTGCAGGTATATCTTCATCAGATTCCTCATCAAATGTCTGTTTGTATGCAGCATATATCTGCTCAGTTCCCCAAGTCCAAAATTTCTGGAAATAAATCAAATTTAGAATTATCACCATTATCTTTAATTAAAAGGATATATTTAATTACATATTTATTGTTAGATATATTATGCTTGTGTTTTCAAATGGCAACTAAAACTATAACTGGCAAAAAGAACAAGAAAACTCTTGACAAGCTCACGAAATGTAGACTGTCCCTAAGGGCTGCATTAAAATAGGTTTCTGGACACAGTGGAGTAGCCGTTTAGGTGATGTTGCCATATAGAAAGACACTACTAGAGAGGAAGTGGGAAGCTACCTCATATGTTCTTCCATGACAATGATGAACGCAAATGATTTCTGTCAACTATACCACTAGGCCCCATGGGCTAGGTTTCTTGCCATAAAGTGGGGAATAAGAGACTGTAGTCATTATGAATACATAAAATCATTCAATGGAGGGGTTCACAACAGCCTAAAACAGAACACAGATGGAAACCACCATTGAAAAATAGGTATGTAACAATAATGCTAAGGCTTGAAAAGTTAGAAAACTTCATTAAAGATACAAGGGGTAGTGAATATAGATATGTAACAAGCAAAAAATGCGAGATGGAAAAATAGCAGGAATTACTATACTAGTAGTCAGAGGGTAACACATCAAGGAACAGAAGGACAGTTTTTGTGAGTTCTCTGTACTAAATTGGAAACTGGAAGGTAGTCCATGCAGGGTACTTAGGTAACAGAATATTATAGGACAGCTAACAGGATATTATTAGTGGTGGAGGGTGAAGACCTTTATGATGCAGTCGAAACCAGGAGTATTAGGAATAAGCAAATAGGCCAATAAAACATAATCAGCTTGATGAAATGATTTATTAATTCGTTAATCCACACTTGTAAAGTTCAGTGTTAAGGACAAAGGAAATACTACTAGGGAGAAAGCAATGTAGATCTGCAGTAGACAGGATTTAATCAATATGAGTGCTTGGTTTAAACACCACAATCACTGCAGGAAGAAAAGAATTTATTTTGTACAAGAATAATTTTAATTGTCGAAAGAAGAAACATCAGTATTTAGTTTGTGACAAGACAGTAGACAAAAGAAGGCAAGGTATTGAGGCAGAGGACCATGATTTCGGTTCAAAGAATGAACATGTATTTTGCAGGAGACTCAGATATTATTGTTGGATATTTAAGAAGTGTGAATTATTCATAGTTTCCAAAAAGCATGTATGGGTCCAATTCATTATTTAGTACTAAGGAAAGTAATGTCAGATTAGGAGGGCTACAACTTGGAAAATGGTTGAAGTAATGGAATATAGATACATTTGACTAAACAATGCAATAAAGTACCTACAAAGTGGGAGTATACCATTATTAAGTAAAGGGAAATATACAATAGGAGAAATATGGGTTATAATCAAAATAGGGATTGCAAAAGTCACAAATGAAAAGATAAATAAATAATTGGGGAAAGAACAAGGAAATCATGGATTATAGATAAAATGGTTAGAAACATAAAAAAAGAAGGCAAAGGCAGAATGTAAACAAAGGAGTTGAGCAGAAGTATAAAGAATTCGGTTAAAGTAGATCTAGAAATCAAATAAAACTTAAGAAGCAAGGTGGAAAATTCAGTGCAAGGATATGGGATGCTTCAAAGTAGGGCGAAATAGGTGCACTATACAAGGTGTCAGGAAAGACAAAGGAAATTCTCAAACAGAGAATCAACTTCAAGACTTGAAAGTTAATACTCAAGCAATGGAAGAATCAAGCGAAATGGAAGTAAAAAATGTAAATACATATGGTAAAGACATTAATCTAGCTAGCTAACATAGAAAAAAAATATGACATATGCAAGTATAGCTTAGATCCATTCATATTTAACAGGACATACAGGAAGGCATAACGTGAATTGAAATCAAATAAGGCCATGAGGGTTTGTAAGGTTTCTGCTTGACAACTTTAAGAATTAGGAAAACATGGGAGAAATTTGTACTATGAGAGAGAAATTTCACCAAAGAGAAAGGCAGTCTTATGTGAGGACTATAGAACAATTAATTAGATTTCAGATACAGCTAAAGTGGCATGCAGGGTCATCTATAGAAAGATGAAGAGAATGGCAAATTAGTACTTAGAGGATGATCAGTTTCGGTACAGTTTATACAATCAGAAAGTATTTATTCGCTTAGCAGATTTTGAAAAAGTGTTCAATAAAGTATATTGGATAGAATTAATTGCAGTAAATGAAGTTTATCTGATGGATTGGAGATTTTTCTGCTAGCTGTACATATCACGGACCAAAAGGGTAGTATTGGAGGATTGTAATTCAGGATAGGTTGTTCTAGAAGGACAATACAGACAGGAGTGGCCATTGCCACCATACTTATATTATACCCTTGCTAAAGCACTATATAAATTACACTACTTAATTTAATAGCCTTTTTCAGTATCACACAGTTATAGATGAATAGTAATTATGTCAAAATGTTCCTTGGTGACACTCTTCAGCATTCGATCAATCCATGCTTCTTTTGACCTTTCCCATGGTTTAAACACAACTCTAGTAGGTTCATAAATTGTTTTGAAGAGCATAGTGTCCTCGACGATTAGGTCAAATATTATTATCTTCCAATCATACCAGCTCATAAGGTTCTTTTTTCTTTCTAGGACACCATAATTTCCTCCTCTCTTCCTAATTTGATTCCACCATCCTCCTGGAAAACAATTTTTATACAAATCTCTGAAGCCCTTCTTTGCCTGTTTTGCCTTTTCTGCTTTAGCTCTCATCAATCTGATATATTTATACACTCCCTTTACCCTTCCATACCGCATCTCATCAAACAGTTCATTAGCATCCAGCACTCTCTCCCTTACATATTCTCGATACTCTTGATTAAATTGCTGACACCAGCACTGTAAAGGCCCATC
Organism: Hetaerina titia; assembly: GCA_037158775.1. Lineage (NCBI taxonomy): Eukaryota > Metazoa > Arthropoda > Insecta > Odonata > Calopterygidae > Hetaerina > Hetaerina titia. Next base: position 55,814,666 of record CM073779.1, on the reverse strand, counting down.
CTTCAAGCCTCATGATTAACAAATTTTTGCAAATCTTTAAACTGAAATTAAAAAATATGATTACAATGATTTCATAGTCTTCACTTAGAGCATCATAAAATTGTGGTACTGAACAACAACAAGTTTACTTCAAGGGTAATAGAATTAGGTAAGCTGGCTTGATGGCTTTGCTCATAAACTAATAATATATCATCACATAAATAATAATAAATCATCACATAAATAATAATAAATCATTTGTTTAAATAAGCATTTTCATTTCTGAACAAATATTTTTTTTCTTCTGGCCTTTGAATCACTCTTCTAATTTTATGCAAAGTCTTAACTTCAGTGGAACCTTGCTTAATGAGCAGCTTCCATTGTGAGTAATTCATGAAATGAGCATAAATATTATGCCCAAGAATAATCAGCTTTGCGAGTAATATTTCACAAAATGAGTGACAAGGAAGTGGGGTTCCCAGGGTCATTGCACCAGCTGTTTACAATTGTGTTTAAGACAGGTGTGTTCCACTGGCTTTGTGGTGTCTCTGGTAATTGGTGTACTATATTTGTCCATAACTGTGTTCATACATGTTATTTGCAACTAATATCCTACAGTTTTTAAATGTTTCCAAATAAAAATCTGCCACAAAATGGTCTAAAGAGAATAAATATAATCATACAAATGAAAAGTGAAAAAGAGCTGCCAGCATACCTGATCTATCCTTAACATGCAAACTGTCGACATCAACAATTTGTATTACTTCAAGAACAAAGAAACACTGACTCTTGAAGAATTGCATTGTGTTTCATAGGAAGATGTTGTGGAAAAGAATTTATCTGAGTCAAAGGTGGTAACAGCAAGAATGTAATAGTCTAGCACAATAAGGAGAAATGACGAAAGCCTGGGAAAATAATGCAACATACAATAAGAAGCATCACCCAGATACAACAGTTGCCATGTGTACCAGGAGTTTATATGATTATGATGCTGTGTTGCTACTTCATAACATTTAGAAGAGTATCCAAAAACAAAAGTATCTCAAGAGAATTGCAGGAAAATAGATTCAGATGCTTATCATAAATAATAAATCAAATATTTAAATAAGTGTTTTCTACATATCTGATTTATACTCCGGTCTGATTCATTCCATGATAGAGAAAGAATAGTTGGAGCCTATAATTTTCCGTTTCATCGTTTATAGAGAAGCATCACACTTATAGGACTATGTCAACTAAAACTTTACAAAATGATAATGTCATGTTGCATTTTGGCTGGTGTAAACAAATGCGTCTCAACAGGCTTCTGGAAAAATAAGTATGAATCTTTCATATATCACAGACCAATTATATGAAATATTGTTTGTTTTCTAGAAATCAAATTCACATTCATGGTAGCTACATTCTATTATATAATAAAAAAACATAAACCATGATCCGAAATGCCTCTTTATGGGTACTTAAAAATCTCCAACAGAACACTCTCTGCAACCGCCAAGCTGAAATCACCTGTCTCTGCTAATAAGCATTCACATAAACAATGCCCTATAGTCAGTCTATACAATGCGGTGTAATAAAATTGATTTCCAATGTCATATTATTCATGCACCAATAAAAATGCTCTTACCCCTTTGGCTGATTGAATCCTATTTTTTACCAACCCATTTTAACATTTTCATGGTATTATATTAAATAGTGGTAATAAAATTTTGTTTCTTCATTAGAACACATCAATGGAAGCACATCTGAAAGAAAAATCAAAGAGCGAGGAGTAGAAATCATTAATAAAGTCAGACAAAAATTCGGTAAAATGAGAAAACTCAATAAAATTCAAGATGTCAAAAGAAGTTTTAAATTTTACATATCCACCAAGGCTAAGCACCAAATGAAAAGATGAGAGTAAACTGTTAGGATGATTAATGACCAAGGATTATAAACATTTAGTGTCAGCACATGAAATATGGTATGTGCAGTGGGCTTCTTTGTTATCTCTAGGAATATAGATTTAACAGTAACAAACCCTGCATACTGGGATAAACCAATTATGCCAGTTATCAATGCTACCATTCGCTCCACTACACCTCTCTTTTTGTTACCTCCCTATTCTAAACAAACTTATTCTTACCATTCAAAAGACAATAATATTATTCTTCATTAAAACAAGGCATTGTGTGTCCCTTAGCACTCAATTTTGTTTGCATTTATTACAATATCAAACCTATCCCACTGAATCCCTAATGCCCTAAGCAATGCCTGTAATCCCTTGATGGGCCAACATATTAAAGCTTGATCATGAATAAACCTAACTGATTTTATGAATTCATCACCAATTCATTTCTATCTTCAATTCTTGGAATATTCTATTCAATGTCTCTTTGCATGCCTCTTTAGCATTTCTCTTCAAATTTACATTGAACAGCACAGGTGATAATGGACACCAATATTTTTCATCTTCATAAAACCTCCCATCCTCACTCTGCCTGCTACTTGTGTCTGGAGTGTCTGTAACCTGTAGTTGTTTTCTATTACCCTCCTATCCTTCAAGGATCCTCCTAATTCCTGCAATGAATTAATTTATACTATCCCATTCAATCTATAAAATACCTTACCAAAATCTACTAAAGAGATAAAAGCTTCCAGATTTTATTCTATGTTTCTCTCTATAAGTAAACTTATTATTGCTGTGGGTCATAAACTAATATTTCCCTAAGTAATAATTAGCCCAGCTCCCCATCTTCTTAGCGGTGATCCTAAGATGCACCCTAGCTGCTTGCAACATCAAACATATTGTTCTGGAATTCTCGCACATGTCTTTCTTTCCCTTTTTTTGGGACAAAAAATAACAATGATGTGGCAAAGTCTTCTTCCCAAATTCCTTTCTCATAAATTCTATGAATTAGTCCACAAAAACTATTCCTCCTACTATCACCTGAACAATTAAGTAGTTCTCTGAGAATGCTTTCTACCCCCATGTCTTGATTAGACTGCTAATACCTTAATGTCCTTTCTGTCCTACCATCAGTAACCTTTGACCTACTCTCTCTTTATCTTTGTCATATCCACTTTCTATGTCTCAGCTAGCTGGTCTCATATTTTTACTATATTTTCTCTAATATATTTCTTCCATGTTCCAAATAGATTTCTTCCAAAATCCTTCTCAGGTTCAGCTAACATTTATATCACATTTATTTCACTATTGTCTCAGAGTGTACACTTATAATAACTATGACAATATTCATGCTGAGGAGAGAGTGAAGACATCCTTACGATGAATCATGTTAGATCCCACGTAGACAGTTGCTAGAGGACCTTCCTCTCTTACATTCACATCATAAATTTATATTGAACCATTAGAAATGGGTAAAAAAAATTGACTGGAACACAGTGGTGACCATTCACCAATTGTATAAAAATCATCTAAAATATATATTCTGCACCAGCAAATAGGCAAAATCTAGACAAGAGAAAAAGACAAATTTTAATAAATATGGCCATTCCATTTTTTCCTAGGAATTTATTTGCACTAATATTCTGTTTTGATAAATAAATATCCAAAAACCAATGGCTACCCCAACCTTATGGCTTATTTTATGTTTCAATAGTGTTCAAAATAAGACTTTCAAAATTTGAGATACGCTACTATTCTGAAAAGAGACTGGAATGTAGAAAATGGACTCATTCTTACACCTGTATATCCTAACACACTGCTAATACTTTCTGCTCAATTATTAATAGCATTCAGTAATAACTCACATCAACTTGTGTTTTATGTAATTGTTAAAGAAGTAGAGATCAGAATTTCATGTAAAAACTCATACTCATCCTCATCATATGGAGGATTTCATTTTTAATATTTTGTATCCCAGTTGCAAAATATTTCTCTGTCCTATGTGATATTTAAACTTGGGAAACATATTTTTTTTGGAAATATCATATATTTTCTTTCACTTGGTAATTTGTGTATATTATTTTCTCTTTTTTAAATTTTTTTTAAAAATCATCATGCCAACTTTTTTTGTCACATAATTTTCAAAATGATTTTATCATTTGTTCTTAAATCATTTATACTATACATATGGAGACTTTAATTTTAAATTGGCATATATTCATTAATATTTGTTCATTTTACAGAGAATAATTGTTAGATTGGATGAATAACAGAACTGCATCCAATGGGGCATTTGTAAGGCTACCATAAATTTAATTAGTCGTTTGCACATTGCATGGTTTTTGCAAGCCCTGAACTCCATGAATGGTATGCAAAATGAACCATGGGGAGAGTTAACCAGCAGAAAAAAGTGGAACTTACAGAAGAAGAAGGAGAAGAATGACATCAAAAATACAATAAATTCTCTTTGAAGGAGTTGATGATTCCAAATCATACATGAAGGCTTTTAGTCCATATAACAATCCTTATCTTACCCAGGTTTCAACATCTTTCATAATATGAAAAACCTAATTCATTAAAAATGAGCATTAGATGTAAGAAGTACATCAAGTGAATTGTTGTCATTATAATTATGCTGCTACATTAGGAATTATTAGTAATTATTCTACTACATTTACCGTGTTATGCAAAGGAGGTCCATGGGCTTCTTCATTAAACCAGCTTTTCATCCAAGGTATGTTTTCCTTCCTTCCTCTGTATAACTAAAGGAATTTAAATGTTTTCAAAAATTAAATTTCAAATCTAGGTAATATAAATGAAAAAAAGAGTTCAAACAGATAAAAGGAAACATTTGTTAAATCTTTAGAGGGGATAATGATCAGAAAAATTTGTGCAGAAATAATTAAATATTGTAGTAATAAGGGTTTTTCAAATTATATTTCATAGTCCCTTACCCTTGACTGTTCTTGCCAAACAGAAGGATTTTTCACTGACAGAAAATATAATATCATCTGCAAAGCAGCTCCGTTTCAAACATAAACCTGGTCCCTCATGCTTAAAGCATTGGGGTTGATTGTATGAATCTGAAGGAAACAATAATCAATTAATTAATAAAAAAAATACACACAACAAAATGCTACAGTGAATGAGAACTAATGTCATCCAATCACATGACCAATTCCAGAAATGATGACAAAAGTCTATTAAAATTATATAAATGTTCCATAATTTATATTATTGTAATTTTATTACTCTGCAAGCCGCCATTAGGTTGTGCGGCAGAGGGTAAATACACACCAGACTAATTTTGACCCAAATATGATTTTGACAAAATTATTCTGATCCCTTATTGTTCATGGAAAAAATTATATCCAAAATCATTCTAATCTTCACTTAACCCTAACTTTGTAAGTAGTTCACTATGAGGTATCTTGTCAAAGTCTTTCTTGAAATCTACAAAAACCATATCCACTGGAACATTGATCTCTCCTGAAATAAAAATTTGATGAACGAAAAGTGCAAGTTGTGTCTTGCAGGACCTACCGTTTAGGAAACTGTACTGTTTTTTTAATAACTCCTAATTATCAAGGTCTTCATGGAGAGCCACAGGTGAAACAAAAAACAGGACTGACTCCATTACCCAGATTTGAGAATTCAGCATACTTTTGAGCTTAGCACAAGGACAGTTCAACCCAATAAGTGTGGTGGTTTTAAATGAACATGGAATGTTTAAGTTTTGAGTTTAGAAAAAACTTTTGAAATAACCATATTATAAGGAAATTATGCTGAATATTTGCCATGAATAATTATGATTTCTATATGAAAACCAACACACATTTTAATATTGGACCATTCATTCCTTTCCCCATGAGCTATTATAGATTATTCCCAAACAAAGATATTTTATGGCAAAAAATAATTAGCTCATGACTGAAACAATCTAAATGTAATATTGAGGTAGAATCTTTTAAGAACTATTACTTAACTAAATAGTAAATCGCACATTAATTATATCACACATTTTTGGTAACAGAAATTATGCATGAAGAAAAGAGGCAGAGCAAAGACTCTCTTCTGGTTTTTTCGTTTTAATTGTATACGGTATGATGAAAAAACTTAAATGAGTTATTATTATTAGACCTAATTAAACTATTACTGGAATTATTTTACTTGAATTGGAAATGGACTCACCATTGCGGGGTATCCTATACAATTCCTTATAAAAATGTGGATCATCAAGACTTCCCTTTTTTTCATAACGCTCTATATCTGGAAACATGCCCATGACTTGTCCACTACTAAAACCTGCAGTTATGCATGCATGCATCATTGGCCATTGCTTCTTTATTGCTGGAATTTTTCAATAGAATTTAACTTAAATACAAAGGATGTATATTTCTATGAAACACTTTCAAAAACCAAATTAAGTGTCATAGAAGGCACAATTCTTCCTGTATTCTGTAAGCAAATATCTAAATATGGATTATACATTATTATATACATGTTCCTACCATCATTTACTGAGGTAATGCTCCAGAAAAATTACATAAATGAAAATTATACTTGGGTTAGATTTTGTGTATCAAAAAGTGAATGACTTACTCTGGATATAAAGGATGTTTTATTTCCCTGGTGTGACTTCAATATAACTTGTTTATTTTTTTTATTTTACACATATTATGTAGACATTATTATTCCCCCTCTCTGATAGTTAATTCTCATATGATAAGTGACCCCTATACAATAGGTTAATCTACACCTTGATACGGCTGCCCTTGCTAAAGGTGAGGCAACTTTCATGCCTCTTAAACTAGATGTCATGGTTAAATTATAAGGGGGGAAAACTCCACTGGCCGTAAAAAACAGTCGCAACTCTCGTCAGACCAAATTGTTGTGTTGGTATTCGCGGGAACCAACCACAACCTCTCGACCAAGAATACCCTCTGTGGTGGTTTACGGGAAATTAATCCACGCCAGGGACCACACACAGCCACACACACCCTATCCTGTCTGGAATCCTTCACGAAGCTGTGAGACTTCGTTAAAGATTCCAGGTGGAAATGTAATCCTTCACGAGGCTGTAAGGAAGACCCCGTTAAGGATACCAGGATGTATTACAAGCACACACTCTGTGACTATCCACGAAGGACGAGCACAGAACAATCACACACACTAGCACTCAAGAAGCACACACACACGCACTCAAAGGGCCCAACTTCTGGCCGAATCTGAAATGATAGAGCGCAGACGAGGATAGCGTCGAACACGCGTGTTTCGGCCACAAAGTGGCCCTCTTCAGCGAACTGAAGGGAAAAACACCTCCAACACAAGGTTGAAAGAGTGCGCCCTTTGAGTGCGTGTGTGTGTGCTTCTTGAGTGCTAGTGTGTGTGATTGTTCTGTGCTCGTCCTTCGTGGATAGTCACAGAGTGTGTGCTTGTAATACATCCTGGTATCCTTAACGGGGTCTTCCTTACAGCCTCGTGAAGGATTACATTTCCACCTGGAATCTTTAACGAAGTCTCACAGCTTCGTGAAGGATTCCAGATTGGATAGTGTGTGTGTGGCTGTGTGTGGTCCCTGGCGTGGATTAATTTCCCGTAAACCACCACAGAGGGTATTCTTGGTCGAGAGGTTGTGGTTGGTTCCCGCGAATACCAACACAACAATTTGGTCTGACGAGAGTTGCGACTGTTTCTTACGGCCAGTGGAGTTTTCCCCCCTTATAATTTAACCTAGAGGCCGTAGAGCTCTTGATAATTCTTACTAGATGTCGTGGTGTAACAAAAAAGTTTGACCAAGGCTGCAAAGGTTTTTTTAATTTCCTATTTCTCTAAACTTTCCTTGGTGAGGCTCCATACTACTCCCACTCTCCCCTCTCAACCTAGTAAACAAATAGACCTGGCACAACAGTCTACCATTGCTTCCCTTTCACCTCCAAGTAGGGGCTCCCAACAGGTGCCCATACACCACCAAAATCATTCACCATAACTACTATCTTCCTCTCTCCCTCCCTTCTAGTTTACTGCAATCATGACTTGTAAAAAATATTTTTAGCTCTGCCTGAATACCTTTACAGGCTTCATGGGTCGATCATACTGAGTATAATACTACTGACTAAAATACCCACAGTTCCATCTCCTGAGGCTCTCACTAACAAGGAGCATTTTCCTTTTCTACTTATGTTCAAAGAGCAGCCTTGGAGCCTCTGAAAATTAGTGTCATTATGTATATCAACCAAATATTATCAGTAAGGACAATAAAATTATTTCAAAACCCCTTAAAGGAATATTTCATTAAATATACATTTTTAAGGAAATGATTATGAGCGTACTTACCCTACTATTACTTGAAACTCATTGCATATCATAGATCTCACCAAAATGGGAATGCACTTCACATGATTCAATTGCTACATAAGCAACCGAGGGTGGCTTATAGGTCCATGGCACTATTTCACTCTGTGTTAGAAAGTTAATCATGAAATAATAAGTGACAATCAACATTCTCTGATCAATTGCATATAATTAATTAACAGATCATGATTGATGTAAAAGAAAATGGAATCGGTATTCATGCTAAGAATTCTTACAAAAGATATTGATGCCATATGATCAATGTACACAGATGTAGGGACATCATAAATACTCATATGCCACAAAAATATTTGGCCATCTTTATTAGCTCCAGCAAGAAGAGTTGGGTAGTCTGAATTATACTGCAGGAGACTAATTCCACAGTCCAATTTAATTATCCTCTGGAAAACAAATATTAAGAAAATTAACATTTATTGGAAAAAATATATCGAAAAAAAAAGGGTAAATTCATGAAAAAGTAGAATTCAAGGCATAAAACATGAGATTGCCATATCCTTGCACAACTGTATTCAGCATTTAGGTCTACTTGCTGTCAAGTAATTACTATCATATCAATTGAATATTAGGTGTTCCTTCAGTCTAGCTGGGAGGAGATCATTTAATTGTTGATTGACTGATATCATTTTAATCAGGTAACCTCAAATTCAAAAGTATTAATTATGGAAGAAGGTCATAAAAGTGGTCTGTGAAGGCTTCCTTTGTAATCTAAAAAGGAGGAAAAATAGGAAGCATTTGAAATAATGACTGACAACATGGCATGGTAATTTATAGTAGAGATAATAATAAAAGTAATCTACCGGTTAAGGTAGGCCTTGGTTGGACAAAACTATGAAATAAATATTTTGTAACTCCAAAAAAAACCCAATCCAGCAACCTAAACTACATCAGGTCCCTCTTCATCTCTGTGTACTTCTTTCCTCCCTTTATCCCATCCAACATCCTTATCCTGTTCCTACCCTTTCCTCGCTTGCCCAAGAATCTCCCCTCTATTACCTTCTTCAGCATTCCACTACCGCTCAATACGCCATTCATCCATTTTTCCTGCCTCCAAAGGATTTCTCTCAACAAACCCCTCTCCTCTCCCACCATCTCCAGTACTTCCTAATTTGTTTTTCTTTCGGTCCATTTCACCATCTCCATTCTTCTCCACACCCACATTTCAAAAGCCTCCAATCTACGTCTATCCTCCTGCTTCAGTGACCACGTTTCCGCACCATTCATAGCTACGCTCAATATCAGAGTTTTTACTAGTTTTATCTTAACATATCTACTCAACGTCCCCGTCATCAACTCCCTCCTCCTTGAGAAAGCCTCCTTTCCTAGCGCAATTCTTCCCCTTACGTCCCTACCACTTTGACCGTATTGGTCCAAAACACTTTCGAGATATGTAAACTGCTCTACCTGCTCTATTCTTTCCCCGACTATTTTTAATATTTAGCTTAGCATTATTCTTTCTGGAAAATCGCATAACCTTTGTTTTATTAATATTGATTCTCATCCTATATATATCGCACTGAACCTCCAATTCACTCACAATGCTTGAAACCCCTTGGCTGACGGAGCAACTAATGCTTGGTCATCAGCAAACCTAACCGATTTTACGAATTCCCCTCCGACTTTCATTCCTACCTCCAGTTCTTCCCATGCCTCTTTAAGCATTTCCTCTACATATACGTTGAACAGTACCGGTGACAATGGGCAACCCTGCCTTACACCTCTTCCTAACACTGCCCATCCGGACTCTCCGTTCCCCACTCGCACCTGAGAAGTCTGAGACATGCACAGTTTGCGGATCAGTCTCCTGCCCCTCCAGTCCATTACTATTCTCTGCAAAACACGCATATTTTTTCCCAATTCACTCTATCAAACGCTTTTTAGAAATCTAGAAAAATGACAAAAACGTCCTTATTGTATTCTATATTCCTCTCGATTAGTGAGCTCATTACTGCAATGGCATCAAGCGTACCTCTTCCTTTCTTAAACCCAAACTGCTCATCCCCTAAGTAATCATTTGCCTTAATCTCTATCCTTTTGTTGATGATCCTGAGAATAACTTTTGCTGCGTGGGATATCAAACTTAATGTTCTGTAATCCCCACATGACGTAGTTTTTGCCTTTTTTGGAATAGGATCTAGCACCGAGCTCACAAAATATTCCGGCCAAATTCCTTCCTCAGAGATACTACGAATCTGTCAAAATTGAGTTTTTTTCCCACATTTTCCTAACCTTTTACCAGTTCTACAGGGATGTTGTCCACCGCCACGGCGTTATTTGCTTTCATCTCCGTTAATGCCCTTTCTATTTCATCGCCGAGAATGCCTGGACCTAAGCTAACTTCTTTTACGTCATGTTCCTTTTCTATGTCTAACCTTGTCGGCCAAAGTTCTTTACCATTCAGTGTTTCTATATATTCCTTCCATCTCTCTTGGATTTTTCCTGGTTCAACTATTTTCTTACCCCACTTATCGTTAACTGTTAGCACAGATCTTGCCTTCTTACTTCCCGATAATAACTTAACCTTGCTGTAGAGAGCACCAATTTCACCCTTCTTCTGTAAATTTTCCATATCCTCGAATTGCGTTTTCCACCATTCTTCTTTTGCTTTATTTGTGGCCCTTCTCAAATTATTGTTTAACTCTTTGTTACTTCATTTTGCCTAACTCTGTGTTTACATTTTTCCATCTTCTTCTCTCGTCCATCTTTGCAATCATCTCATCCGTTACCCATGGTTTCCTTATCCTTTTCCCGTTAACGGTTCCTATAGTGTCTTTTGCGGTTTCCAAAATACCTTTCTCGATACATTCCCCTATTTCCTCGATAGTACTCAGTTCTTTACCGTCATCCATTATTTTCTCTACAGCCTGCTGATACTCCTTACTCGTTAATCCATTTAATGCTTCTGAATTCCATTTCCTAACCCGCCGCCCTTCCCTTATCTTCTTGAAACGAACGTTACATTTCATTACAACTAAATTGTGGTCAGACTCCGCATCCGCTCCTGGGAAACTGTGCGAATATATCACACTGTTCCTAAACCTGTGCCTAACCATAATATAATCTAACTGATACCTTTCTGAGTCACCTGGCATTTTCCATGTATACCTACGCCTTTTGTGGTATCTAAACCATGTGTTGGTGATGACTAACCCCTGTGTCCTGCACAATTCAATTACTTTCTCCCCGCGTTCATTCCTCAAGTCTAACCCATAGTCCCCCACCTCACCCCCATCTCTTCCTTCGCCTACCGTCGCATTCCAATCCCCCATCACTATGAAATGTTTCCCTGCAGGAACACTCACGATGATATCCTCTAACTCATCGTGCATCCTACCGACTTCTTCCTCCTTGTGGTTGCTCGTTGGCATGTATACCTGAACAATAATTAAGTTCGTAGGCTCTGCTTTAATCTCCACGAGGAAAATTCTATCAGTTACATGCTCTATGTTGACTACGCGTCTTCCTACCGCTTTATTTAAATTTACGTCAACCCCTCGTTGACTCTCGTCCCCGCCACTGTATATTACTCTATAATTGTCACTCCAGTAATCCCCGCTATTCTTCCATCTCACCCCGCAGGGACCTAAAACACATATATTACCTCTTTCCATCTCTCGCTTAATATTTTCTTGTTTGCCTCTCCTCAACATTGTCCTGACGTTCCAGGTTCCTATTCTAAACACTTTCGTCTTCTTCTGAGTCTTCTGTCCTGCTGCAGTTATTTCTTCGCTGCAAGGGTTTCGTGGGATTACGGCCGCGGAAGCCTTGCCTCACCCGCTGCAGGGCACGATACACGGCCTCTTTGGCCGAGTCCCGTAGTTGCCAGGACACATATTATCTATAGTGCCCATCATTACATTCTTGGGAATAATAATTGAGGTGGTTTCCCGTTGCCTTCCTCAATAGTGTTTTTCACGTGACACCATCTTTTAATGGCCGCCCCACTGGGGTCAGACGCCATTGCAGCCGCCTCACTAAGGAACAGACGATGCGTGGAGTACCTTTCGTCTGGCTCTTAACCTTCGACCTATCTGGCATGGGTGACCCTTCCAGGAGTTATTATTATTACTCCCGCCAGCACAGCTCTAGGGGTCATTGGAACACAAAAGCCCCCCTCCACGACTAGGTTGTAGTCCATGGGAGGGATAGTAGAGATAGGTAACCTTTAAAAGCTGGATAAAAAATCTTTAAAAGACAAAACAGGAAGTGTCATTTACCATTGAAAAACAAATAAACATTTTGTAAAAAGCTTTACAAGGATTAGGGAGGGTACAAATACAGGGTTCAAAAAGGCATCTATTGAATCATTAAAGAACTGTGAGGAATTGACAAACGAACATCCATGCAAACTTTTGAGATATCATGGGAATATTTATAATTGAAAGAAAATCAATTCAGGCAGGTGAAGAGAATTAATGCTGAGTAATAAGTATAACACCATTAAATTTTTGAAGTAGAAAGGAAATATAACATTAAGTGGGTTCAAGCATTGCATAGCAAGACTAAAAAGATGACCAAGGGAATGGAAATAAGAAGGTGGATAAAATTCCTGCTCAACTATTCATGAGTTTGGGAAAAAGTATTAGGAATAGTTAATATAGGATCACTTATGCTATTACTGAGAATGAATATATGAGGGTCATCCGGAAAGTAGTACCCGTTCGTGAAATGAAGACACAAAAGTAAATATTAACAAACATATAAAAATTTATTTGAAAGTGTATACTTTAAACTACTTCTCAACATAATCTCCAAGCAAATTAACAGTACAGTATACTCAGGTTACAGGGTTACAGTATATTCTTTTCATGCAGTGTTGATGCTAGTAGTTCGGATACCTTATGAACTAATTTCGCCATCTTTTACCGAGGTAGATACAAACGATTTTTTAAAATCTCATTGGCATACAATATAATAATATATATAATACTTATTGACAGTTTATCGAAAATAAAAGGAACACCGCAGAGTGGTTATAAATTAGTATACTTATAGATTTATTTCATTTTGAAAATTATTTTCCGGAATATATGAAATATTTATACAACTAATCGTAAGATGTGCCATATCTAAAAAAGTAGAGCTGTTAAATAAAAACGGATTTCATATTTGGATTCAGCTCTACAAATATAGTTAAAACCATTAAAAAGATTCCCGGCACCAAAAAAATTTTTTTGTAGGCCTGCGTAATCTTTCCTACCTGCCTCCATTAAAAATACACCCGAAAAGCTAGGATATCACAAATTATTTGCATGGCGAGTACCGAGAGTGCTTACAAACCAACGCAAAGAGAGGTGTGGGGAAGATAGTTTTGGGATGACTATCCCGGTATCAACCTTGCACCTAGTGACTATTACCTTTTTCTGCACTAGAATCAATGGCTTGGTAGAAACAGAAATTTGTAGACGACGAGGACCTCGAGATTGCAATGACGCATGGGTTTGGTCTACCTCAATTGATTCCTCGAATACTGATTAGGTGAAGGTTATCATCCCGCCCCCAAAACTTCTAACAAGGTCTTCAATTCCTTTGCCGGTAGGACGGATTCCATTCAAAACACCAAACAAACAATTGAATGAAGTCCATGTCAATTAGAAGCCAGTCGACAGTCTGCGGGTTGAAATACGTATCGAAGATTGAAATGTTAATGAACTCTGTCGAATGTAAAAGTGAGAAATATTTACTTTTTTTAAGTTCCTTATATTTTCTTGTTAGTCTATCAGTGGAACGGCGAAGTTTTCGATTAATTTCACCTCATTAAACTTTATTTCCGCAAATTCAATTGCTGGAGATAAAGGAAATCAAACAACGCCGAGGTCGTTGGCAGAACGTAGTGCTTATTTATAATGAATGCACGAGGCATAGATTCGATTCTTTCAGAAGAATGTCGCCCAGATCGACCGTTTGGCCAGAAGTCCTTAAGATACATAAAGCAAGAGGCATCACAATTGTATCATAGAGTGCTATCAAGGTGTAGCCACAAGCGGAGCAACGTTTATTTCTTTTCAAAGTTCATGATTTTAAAATATCAAGCAATTCTAACCCTCACTCGCCCAGAATGCTCATCCAGCTGCAAACTTTTCTTCTATCAAATCACAAAACTATTTGAGTCAGCAAATAATCATCCTAGGAAATAATATCCTGCTTGTAGTATTCAACGCATTGCTTCTCGCTTCTCAAGAGCTGCAATACATAATCACTTGTAAGAAAAAACATTCTTGACCCACTTAACCAAAAACACAACCTAAAATCGGGATATACAGTGATTCCCTCTTCAATTCTGTATACTTACTTCATTCCTATCAACAAGCCTTTCCTTTACCTTCACCTTTTTAGCCTGCCTAAAGGTCTCGCCTCTTCCTTTTCTCCCTCTCCCTTTCTCCCTTCAACGTCTCCTTCCCAGTAAAAAGGCTGTTAATCTTTCCTACCTGCCTACATTAAAAATACCCCAAATATTATCTCTCCTCCTCTACTATGCCAAACACTTTCTTGGTTTTTTTTATTTCTTCATTTCCCCTTTTCCATCATTTTGGCCGTTTAATAAATTTATGCGCCCATCGCCGCTGACTTATTAGGGCGATGCCTCTTACGCGTGTTGCGTTTCAAACTTTTCCCCTGATCTCCGCATCTTATTTAGCCTGCTCTTTCGGAATTAGCAATTCCTTAAGGCTCGTGCAGTTTCTAAATGGTAAAAAAGGAGTTTTCGCCGCTAATAGTTGTGCAAAATAGCTATGTGAGACGATCTTTCGTCTGCCTTTGCATTGCCTTGTGTTCGTTCAATTTATTTTCTTCAACTGTTACTTGCAAAAATGTAGGTTCGCTTCTGAGTCTTCTTCCCTAAGGCAGCCGTCTCTAAAAATTGAAAAACATGTTGTGGCATATGATCCTCAGAAACTAGGAGCTTTTTGAAGACACCGATGAAGTTCTCTCCTTTCTTTGACTCTGAGTTTGCTGCATCACCATCCCTCACAACCCCGACAATGACGGTTGCTTTGTGAATTGACATTGCCTTATTTCAGTGAATTATATTTATTTATGTAAACAGCATTGATATGTAGAATACAGAAATTTAACAATGGTCAACATAATAGGTAGGAATCGGCAGCATCCTCGCCTCTACTACGCTCTATGACTTAAAATTTAAAAAATGAGTTACCTCAGAAAGTTTAAACAATTCACTATAAGATTTCAATCATCAAATCCAGAAAACTTTTAACAAATGAAGACATAGAATATATATTATTTCAATCATCCTTTATACTCAGCACATCATTTGATGGAGATAATAATGGATATGTAATTTAGTATAGAAAACAGCGCTTTTCTTTTCCCCTCCTCATGAGGGTAGGTTGGCTGTTATGAGGTGAAACAATGAATAACTACAGAAATTTAAAAACTAATAGGCTAGAAGACTTCACCCATTAAATAGAGACGGAACATCTGACCGCGGTAACTTTACATTCCGGCGATCTTTTTTTCAGAAACAGATAATCTCTCAAAGGCATTGTTTTACATTTAGCTGACTTCCAAGTAATGACGGGCAAACAATTCAAGAGAAAAAGGACATACAACACCGCAAAGAGGAAGATACAAACATCTGCGTAGGTGGTGGCATCCTTTGGTGACAGCATTTATGTCGACGACGACATTATGGGTCGATACTATTCATTTATAAAACAAGCCATACTATTAATTAAGCCATACTTTACTTGTCCTTTCATGCAAATGATTACAAGTAAAGTCATTGGAAAATATGGACAAAAATCCCAATTCCCCTCACGGTGAAACTCCGTGTCGAGTGTGGCTAGGCATAGGAGCTGCTGCCGCTGCTAACCGTGTCGAGTGTGTAACCGCGTCGAGTCACACTCGACATGCGAGTGCATAAGATTAACATTTCACACACTTTATTTCATTTTTTACGCAAAATTTGATTCAAATTCTTTGATTCATTTCTTTACACAAACGAAAATCGCCGAGCTCATAAGCGAGTCTAACGTTATTGGCTTTCATAGATAAAGTACGCCATGAAAACAGCTGAAGTTTTATCGTACTCGGGGGCATGTATACCAACATGATAAAAAAAGTTTCACAATCGCAAAATGCAAAATATCTATTAATTTTTTACAACCTCGTATTTATTCTTCAACATAGTCACTGATAAGGCTAACAAATTTTTACCAATTTCTTCTAAGCAAGTTTTTTTCATTCCTTCACTGAAACACTTTTCTGACTTTTCAGAACTTGTCCGGTGACGTGGCGTACATGTGTGACTGCGATTTATATCTTTCGATCGATGTACGATTGATTTCTTACGTATGATCTACGATTGCTTTCTGTTGTAACATAACTAACTAAATAACATGACATAACTAATTGTAACATTTAACGGATCACGAGAATTTTCACGGAAGGCGCCTTCCCTGCCTGAGACAAAGTTGACTACGGTAAATATGAATATGAGATGTTAGTTTTATGTGTTAGTTCCTCGTAGCTCACGTTGCGTCAATAATTGAGTGTACGCACCGAAGTGAATATTTGAAAATCAATTTTTGCGATTTTTTTACTTAGGGTATCAATTAGTGAGTTTTCTATGAAGCCATCACTTATGGCAGGTTTTTCCGTGGGAGTTAGCATCCAGAAGGTGATTTTGAAGCCAAGCATTTACCGTTGAAGATGGTAAAAAGTACTGGGCTAGATTATGGGCTGGGGTACTTTTTTTAAGGTCGGATACAAATAAAAGTCATTGTTGGTGTACAATTGAAATGGCAATTCCTAACAAAGCGCCAACTACTTCAGGGACAGGAAAATAGAAAATACACACTACAATAGTTACCTAAGCGCTAACATCAACAATGACTATTCTTTTTTTCCGACCTTTCAAAAAGTCTTCAATCGACTCCAGAATGTTTTCGTCAATGCCATTGCCTTCTGGTTTGTGTGTTTGTAAAGCATTTTTTGGAATGTGTATTTATTTGTTTCTCATATTTTTATTTGGATCTATAGCATACAGGGATTTATCATGTTGATGAAACTAGCTATAAAATTTATCAAGGTGTAATACTGTGATTTTTTTCACATCAGTTCTAAGAGGAATAGTTAAAACAAGTGATTGAGATTACTTTCTCTCATTGACGACTTCGTAGTTATGCTTCTGTTATAGACTTTGGTTGAGTATGATTATTGTGTAAATTCAGAAGCAAAATTAACCTTCGCAGGGTGCTAACTGGCATGCAACCTTTCGCTGCAAATGGTATGCATGGAAAGAGAGTGATTTCATTACTGCAAATTTATGAATGTAAACAATGTTTGGCATTTTTATGCATATATTATAAATTAAAGGGTGTATTGAAAAGTTCTTGGCCTGATGATGGATAAGAGAATTTTTTACACAATGTTTTATTTTTCAGCTAAATACGAAATATTCCTACATTTCTTGCACCAATGTTTCAGTCCAATTATTCAGTCTCTGTATGGTTCTTCTGGAAATGCTGCAAGTATGCTACACTTAAGTCCTTAAACCATATATTTATTATTTCCATCTTAGCATAAGCATTGATATCATTCATCTTCTAAAGATATCAAAACTTACCATGCATAAACATTAAAGATTTTACACACATGCATTTATGTTAATCTTTTTTACATACATAATTGTAACATGTATATGAAGTGAACAGTAACTACGGCCATATGAATATTTTGGCAAGAATCAACCCCAGCAATACTCTTACAAAGATTAAATGTTATTTATTTTTTTCTTTCCTCTATAATTTCCCTCACCATAACCATTGCCCATTTGCTAGTGTGGCTGGGGTTTTTCCTTCCCATAATACAGTTGTAACAGTTTTTTAAACATTACTGTTTGCCTTGAGGTCACATAATAACCTTTTAATTTTTTTGTGTGCATCCCTATTAACACATACCCAGTCATTCATGTCTCCTATGCATACTTTCATTGTTTCACTTGAGTTAAACTCATTTTCTTATTTTATCACTTTACCCTGAAATTAACTTCTCATAGTGTTAGCTTCACAAATTAATGGTTTCTAACATGCCACAATGAGTACTTTTCAAACATTACCATCCATGGTAACCAAGGGTACATTTCCTTCCATGCATCTAAGCTGTCTTTCCAAATCAATTCTACCCCATGATTCTTATTATACTGCCAGAAGATCATGGCCCCAAGGCCAAAATATTCTCATCAATTCAGCATTTCTCCCTTTAGCTATATTTTATCTACACACAAGGCATCCATTCATAGTACAAACATTTTACTTATCATATCTAGTTCCTAACCACACACACCCTTCTCATTCCAAGTACCCCTGGTCCTAGCAGCATTGCCATGTCTCTATCTTGTACGACCAGCCTGAAGTTTTTAAATCAAAATATCTTAAATTCATGCTTCAAAAATAAGGTAATATCCTTTTTTTTGCCCTACCTGTTTTTTTAGTGATGTGAGAGGTATAAGTGCATCATTCATGATTTTTTGCTTCATAAATATTTTTTTCATGCTTAGTAATGATTATTTCATTTTCAGTTGTATAATTTAAGTTTTAAAAAGTTGTAATAACTCATTTTTTTAATCCTATTTTTAGGAAATCAATACCTATTGATCAACCTGAAGCTGTTGAAAACCTGGGCAAAAATAATGAAAGACACATCGTTAATTGATGAAAAACTGAAAAAACAGCCAATAGTGGTTTTGAAAAAAATTGATATTATGAAGGAGGCTACTGACAGAATTGGAGCCCTTGCAGAGAATGAAATTTCTACAACTGAGTGCAGGAAAGTGTTGTTCATGGAATCTTTAGGTTTGCAGAAATCAAGCAAATTGAACACAAATAAAGGGATTCCTCTCCATAGATCATCATCGAAAGCAATCAAAAATTCCCTGAGGCAAAAGAAGTCTAAAACACAGTTCTGCTGTGCTGGATTGGCAGATAAGCCTGAAATTGAATGGATGCCAGAGGAAAATATTCATTGGGACTCCAATATTGACAAGTGGTGCAAAAAACAAACACCAACTCTTCAGGGGAAAACTTTATATCCAAGAATATGTCTGAAAAAGTGGCGTGGTGGAGAGCAAACATTGCATTCAAAGGACTTCAGGAAGTTAGAAAATTCACTAATCCCAAAAACAGGGAATCATTCCAATTGCAAGGAAAAGCCAAAAATAATCTTGGCCATAACAGAACAGAATTCTGGTTCACCAAGGCAGAAGGTACTTTCCTTTTCGGAGGATGGAAATGCATGTGAATCATTGATAAGCCCAGAATGTGGCCAACAAAATTCCCAAAGTGGTTGTAAAAGAATGCTTAGGAGCCACTTAAACTTGTCTAATGGCTTATCCAAATGCAAGTTGGTAATGAATAAACCCACTGAGGAAGCCCATAAAGATATAAGAAATATAAACCAGCTAAAGGTTTGCATTAAACGCTGGGAGGGTAAGCATACAGTCAAAATTTCCGAAGAGAAGAATAAGTTGGAGAAGTAATCAGAAATGCCTATTCAAATGAGTCTGAGCTTGCAGATGAGACAGGTTAATGGGTATGAGAGGGAGGTTAATTGTGATTTATTTAAAAACTGCACCATGAATACTAGAGAAAACACAGCCAGAAGTGATGAGAGATGAAGCAGCTCAGCTTGTAAAGGAATTTTGTCCTCGATAGTTTTAGATCTAAAACCACAATTTCGAAAAGTTGTTCATGTTTGCAACTGCTTAAAATAAATACTAAATGCAAATCAAGCTGAATCAGGTCTGTCAGTCATAAAAATGATTGCTTGTGCCCTGCTGAGGTTAAAAGATGATGTTATATGCTGTGTACTGCTCTTTTAGTTAATGAGAGAATAATGTGGAACTAATTATGAGAGCTGTATATAGTATTTAATTATATGTTGTTTCATTTTCTGAAAAAAGAAGGCAAAAGTGTGTCATTTATCTGCAATTCGATTGCACTGTAAAGCCAAATTTTGTTTCTTTAGTTCTGTGAATAACCTAGGTTTTCAATTGTTCATAATTTAAATTTGAATCAACATAATCATCTTGTTTCTTTTAAGAAATAAATTACATGCTGTATATACAATATTTGTTGAAAACTACCTCATATTGGCGTGCATCAGGTTGATTAAAAACCATAAACATAGTAATCAACCCAAAGATTGGTTTGATAGGGGATGATAGAATTCACACAGTACTAAGCCCAACGGCATGCGAAATGCTCTACCCCTGGACTACAATGACCCATCAGGCTGATTATGGACCTAGAAAAAGAAGGCTGTGAATGAAGTTTTCCTACCAGGGGCAAGTCAAGTCTGAATCATTGGAGTATTTATGGGCACCACATTTGGAATGAAAAATAAGGTAAAAGAAAGCTGCATGAAACTTTTATTGTATGTCATCAATATTTATCTCCTTAATTTTTGAATTCATATCAATTATTTTTTTCAGTTAACAAGTAGTATGTGTCTCAATGATAAAGTAGTTAAAATTTTTTAGATGTTCAACTTAGTCACTTGTGTAATTTCTTTGCTCTCTATGTAATGTGTTTTTCTTCAATTTAGGTATTTTTCAAGTGAAAAACAAATTATTCAATAGTCAATGTTTAACGCTTTCTTCATATTATGAAATTCATCTGAAATTATTCTGAATATGAAAAGGGTATTGCACAAGGAGATTTTCTAAGACAAATAAAAAACGTTGTTACAAATGATCATTGTAAAAAGATGGCAGGGTATGATGATTAGGTTGGTAGTAAGTCATGAAAATAACAGCAGAAATTTATGAAAATGGATTCGTAGTTCAAAGAGGAGGTGGAGTTATGGAAGCCAGACATAGTTGTAATAGAAAAAAGCTCAAAAATTGAAAAAGGGCAAAAGGATTACTAAATGAAAGCCATCAGTGAGCAAAGATAGATGGGGGAAAAGGTTTTGATGTAGATTTCTTAGATAAAATTAATTGTTAAAGTAGACATTTTGCAGATTACTGCATTATCTTCAGGGAAGTCCTAAATCAGAGAAACTGTAAAGTCCTGAAATATGATTTAAATATAATGGTAGATTTAAAAAATAATGAGCAATATACTGAAGTTAATAAATGTAAATGCAGTACTTTTAGCAACAAGGTAAGTAAGAAAAATTTATTTATAGTATCCTTTCCCCTTCTTGTGTCTCGTCTATTTCCCCTTAGGTGGGTAACACAGCTCCATAAGGCCATCTCTTGGGCAACATCTATCGGAGCACTTTGGTGCTTTATAAGATCGCAGATCTCAATGTAAATCAGGTTTCCTTACTAGCTCAACTGGTAGAGCATCCGCCCGGAAAGTGGAAGGTCCGTGGTTCAAATCCCGGATAAGGAAATAGTTTTACTTTAGTGATCTGCTCAAAAACCGCCTTCCCCACATGTCCTGTGTTCGCCTTTTAGGTGTTTTCCTATCCCCTTTCCTTATACCTATTTCTGTTTGAATGAATATTTGTATTATGAATTTGAATATATATATATATATATATATATATATTTGAATGTATAAATATATATATATATATATATATATATATATATATATATATATATATATATATATATATATATATATATATATATATATATATATATATATATATATATATATATATATATATATATATATATATATATATATATATATATATATATATATATATATATATATATATATATATATATATATATATATATATATATATACATTCAAATAGGAAGTCCCGCCATACGGCACACAAATATTCATTCAAACATAGAAAGTTGCCAACATTCTCCCCTCTATTACCCTCTTCAACATTCAACTACCGCTCAATATGCCTTTCATCCATTTTTCCTGCCTCCATTGGATTTCTCTCAACAAACCCCTCTCCTCCCCCACCATTTCTAGTAATATATATATACATATATATATACATATATATATATATATATATTTATTTATTTATATATTTATTTATATATATGTACATTTGTAGTTATTATAAAGTAATATACCAGGTAAGGTAAGTTTAGATGGACACAACGACCAAATAAGTATTTTTTTACTCCAAACAAAACAATTCAGATATCTACTCTAACACAAGCGTATAGTATGTTGCATGTAATGTAGTAGTTTTGTGTTCATCTCTGTGTAGTCCTTCTTCGCATCCAATATCCCTATCATAATACTACCTTTTTCTTGCTAGTCTTAATGTTCTCCTCTCTATATTATAATTTTTAACATCTCACCGCTGATCAATATGCCCTTTATCCATATTTCCTGTCTCTTTCGGATTTCTCCCAACAAACCCCTTTCCTTCCCGACCATACCTAGTACTTCCTTGTTTGTTATTCTTTCAGTCCATTCCACCTTCTCCACCTTTCTCCACCCCATATTTCAAAAGCCTCCAATCTATGTCCATCCTCCTGCTGTTTCCATGCCGTACATAACTACACTCCATATCAAAGTTTTAAGGAGCCTTTTCTTAACATCCTTACTCCAAGTCCCTGTCATCAACTACCTCCTCCTTATAAAAGCCTCTTTGCCTGGCACAATTCTTCTCCTTCTGTCCCTACTACTTTGACGGTGTTGATCCAAAACCCTTCCGACATACATAAACTGTTCTACCTGCTCCTGTTTTTGCCCTAATATTTTAATATATGGCTTAGCATTTTTCTTTCTGGAAAATTGCTTTATATTTGTTTTATTTATATTAATTCTCATTCTCTATCTTTCCTACATAATTTCCACATCACTCAGCAGTGCTTGCAACCCCCTGGCTGACTGACAAACTAAAGCTTAGTCATCAGCAAACTGATTATATGAATTCCCCTCTGACTTTCATTCCTACCTCCAGTTTTTTCCATGCCTCTATAATCATTTCCTCCGCACATGCATTGAACAGCACCGGTGACAATGGACAACCCTGCCATACACCTTAGCCTAACACTGCACATTCTGACTCTTCATTCCCCACTTGCACCTAAGCAGTCTGAGGCATGTACAGGTGCGGATCCTCCTCTCTCACCTCTGGCTGGTTGGCAAATAATATATAACTAGCAAGAAAAATTATTTGGTTCCACTTTCAAATAATTTACTTACATACCATACAAGTAAAATATGGTAGGCATTGAAACCATTGACCCATATTGATATGACCTAAGCAAAAAACTGTACATCCTAATGTAACATACGTTCATGTGTACTCATTTTTTTCCTTTAGAACAATTGGAAAAGGGAAGAGTCATTGTATAGTTTCAGTGTAAAAATGATTTTGAGCAAATTATTTAAATGGTAATAAATCATACTTTGTAGTAGGTTCTATGTAGATAGAAGCTATATATGCCTCATGTTTGGAAGTTGGGGATATTAGGGACTTTATTTTGTTGTGTGGGAGGTGAGATTGTCATCCATCAAAGCTAGAGGACCGGTTCTCTGCTGCTAAGTTATGCCCTGCTTTTATGCTTTTAAGAGGAAGGAACTGTTAGCCTGGGGATTAAAAGCAGCACTAGTGTGTGATTTTATGATTTGTACACTTATGCATTTTTCACTATCACCATCAGCCAACAGTATTTTTATATCTTTCTTTGGTAATTATAAAATCTTGGTCAGCCAGACCCTAACTTTTTTTCATTTATGGCTGTGAAACATTAACAAAATAGGTTGTCATTTTTCATACTTTTCTCTGGGTAACAAACATTAATTGAAATTAATGTAAATTTAATAATTTTTGCAAAAAATTGTATGCACATATGAAGCCTTGTGAATATGTAAAATACCTTTTTTGTGGCAAAGGTGAACAGAGGGACACTCTTTTAAAGTCCATGGTATGATATTTCACACCCAAGAGAGGAGCATGGCTAAATAAATGAATACTCAATAATACATATCAGTTTTTATTTATAGGCAACTACATTGAAATGTACACTGTGTTGTTGTTACCTTTTACCAATTTTCTATTGAGAGTACTTTGGTAAATATGGGGGGAAATTTAATCAAAACAGAATGATTAAAATGGTTTTATATCACCATTAATTTACGTAAATACTTACGATAAAATTCCTGGTAGTAAAATCGCTATGTTTTGGGTGGCTTTTATTTTAAATATTGATAATTCACTTTAATTAAACCATTGGCAGAAAAATATATTGAATGCTTGAATGCCCTTGGGGATTCACATTTTATTCCTATCCCCTGAGAATCAGTTATTAGCAGCGTTCCTTTAGCCGAAACATGAATGAAGCAATGTTTATTTCCTTTGTTCATTTTTAAGTTATAATCTCACCAATTCTTCTTCTGCTTCTAGCTTTTATTATATGAAACTTTTAATTTATATCCATCTCATTTAAAATGTCAGTTTCATATTTAAAAGTATTTAATTGACTATATAGTGTAAGTATTTTTCGAAAAACTCAATTTCAGTGTTTTCTTCGACCAGAAGTATCTAACCAAAAACTCATACATTATGCACTATGGTGCCTTAACAGTCTCGAAGACATTCCAACTGTAGCTAGAAATATTTAACTGTATTTTTTCCTGTATATATCACATATATTTTCCTTAAATGTGGCTTTTCCTTCCTAGGATATTTTGTGATATTTAATAAAACCGCAAATGGAATAAACTGGTGTCTTTCAATTTTTCTACAGATATTCTTAAATACTTTGTATTTCTACTTTCATTTTTCAGGCTTCATAGAAGATCTTCATTCGAATCTGGTGATTCAACTCCCAAATTTCAATCCCTGGAGGAAACATGCATCTGAGCAATTAATTTTTACTCATGGAAGACAAACTTTTTACCACAGGAAGTTTTTACTTCTTATAAATTGCAATGTAAAAGCTTAAGATTTGCTGATGGAAGGTTAAACGGAAACTGAAGTATTTTTTTGTGATATTAATTGTAGCTAAAAAAAAAGCCTCTTAAATGTGACTTTGAGATGAAAGTTTTGTATGGCTTCATTGTTTTTTGTGTGTTCATTATAAATTATTATATTCCAAAGAATATATTCATATATACAAGAAGAAATTAGGTGAAGAAGGTTCCCATTTATACATGATGATTATAATTTACTCCACGTTAGTTACCCTATTAGTACGATGCATCATTTGAAAAAATATTTCTTAATATTTGGTTTTGAGCTGTCATTGACTCATGACTTGGTCTGCCCATGAAAACCAACAATATAAATGTAATAACTGATGACTTTGTTGAAGCCTGAAATTTGACCCCTAACTAGACTTGAAAAAATAAATATGACTAGAGCTTACGATGATTTAGTGAATGTGATGACTTGGCAGTGAATCAGTTGCACACTAGAGCATGGGTGCATGGAAAGTGTATTAAGCTTTGACGGTGTGCTCTTAATGAGAGGAATTAATAATCCCAGATTCAAGCAATTCCACAATGAAACCTTGTTTGTCTTATGATGTGAAGCTGAATGTGAAATATGGAAATTTATTGATTCATTAATTGAAATAATGAAAATGAGTCATTCAGGCTAAGTTGTATATGTCTGACCAATTAACAGTGGAACCAGAAATTTGTTTAATTTTGTATGGTACTCCTTGATTTATTAGCTAAATTAATTGAACTACAAATATGTGTACGGAAAAAGTAATTTCCGTAACAGTTTCCGTGTTGTTTCTTCAAATGTCCTTTATTTAATTACATGTGAACTTTTGTTAATTATATCATGGTATTATCACTAACTGGTGACACAAGTCCTACAAATGCCATTTGATAATAAATTTGATGACAAACAATCTTTTGTGATTTAATTGAACAAAAAATACGAACAAAATTTGTTCGTTCTCCTTAGAAAAAACTCCAATCTTTCACCCCTGGAGTTACGTCTATTGCCATTTACTTTGATGTCTACATTTTTTGTAGAAAATCGTTAGAAAATTTTTTCCACTGTAAGCAAACCTCTGCCTAAGCTCCTGGCCCAAACTGTTTTTTTGTGCTCCTTAAATTTAGCTCTGTCCAAGAAACCACATCTCTCCCCACACATTACCTAGCCTATCTGCCATATTTAAAACATCAAACCCCTCTCAAAATCCATGTGAACCCCTAAGTGCACACTGACTCCATTCCATCATGCCAGGTAGACTTAAGGGAAACTGATAGTGACTTTACTAACATTTCCATATTTTTTTTATATTTGGCAACCAAACACAGGTCCTAGGCAAATATTTCATTTTGACAATACTAAGGTGGCCTGAATGAAGTTTATATTATATTATTACACTCAGAAACTCTAGAATTGATACCCTATTTCTCCTCACTAATTAGCCCAACTTAAAATTGTTTATTCATTACATGGTGTAATACGTTTTATTCATGATATATCCCTCACAATCAACCATATATTAAGTAACCTAAAACCTACAAATGATAGTGTCTCATATTGACTTTATGTTGCTGACTTACGGTGCTCTTCGTAAAAAGTATTACTCTCCCTTTTCAAAAGAAGCACCCTTATCTATTTCTTTATTCTTCAATTTCCAGGGGTTCCATTATAATTCATCTGCTGCCCCATCCTAATCTGCTTTGACATATTTTATTAGTTTGAGGGCTTGAATAACACAGGCCAACAGTGTTTTTGGTGCCGGAGCTTTTAATGTTGATTTAAAGAACAATTGGATGCTTAGTTTTTCCCTAACAGCTATAGTTTTCAAGATATAGATCTGGTTTTACCTAGGTAAAAAAATTTTCTGCATAATTGTATGGGAATACTATATTATTATAAAACCCACTAAATATAAATACTTGATTTATTTCAAGGGCTGTTAATTCCCCCAAAACACAATAGAATTTTAAAATACAATTAAACACAAATACTAAAATTTTTTACTGTAATAAAACAAATTGAAAGGAAAAAAATACATAAAAACATTACTCAACACATCGGAAGCTTCTTTTGCGTGATTTTCTTGAGTGCAATGTGTTCAAAGAGTCTCGTTTTCAGCACCAGCAGTAATCTGCCATCATATGGTTACCCCATCTTCCTTGGTAGCGAGCTTAACTTCTTTTTATATCCTGGTGAAATCTTTCACCTGTTCTTCACCTGTGTCTCCTAAATTTCAAAGAAAATTGTCTAAGTGACTGTGTAGTTAGTGAAATTTTGTGCTCATATTACATCCAAGTGAATTGAAGTTACTGAGCATAATGTTTACCAGCTCAATATAATTTTCACTTTTGTGATTTCCTAGAAAATTTTTTATGACCTCAACAAATGACATCCAACTAATTTTTTCAATCTCATTCATTGACTCGAGAAAAGCAGAATCCTTTGTAAGTTGTCTGATTTGTGGCCCCTCAAAAATAACAGCTTTAAGTTTTTCAATACTTATATGGGGCATCTTTAGTCTAAAGTATCCGAAGCATGGTCCATCCTTACCGGGTTGCAGTATATTCTTTTCATGCAGTCTTGATGCTAGTAGTTCGGATACCTTATAAACTAATTTCCCCATCTTTTACCGATGTAGATACAAACGATTTTTGTTTTTTAATCTCATTGGCCTACAATATTGAAATATACATAAAACTTATTGACAGTTTATCGAAAATTAAAGGAACACTGCAGAGTGGTTATAAATTAGTATCCTTACAGATTTATTTAACTCTGAAAATTATTTTCCGGAATATATCAAATATTAAAACAAATAATCGTAAGATGTGCCATTTCTAAAAAAGTAGAGCTACTAAATAAAAACGGATTACATGTTTAGATTCAGCTCTACAAATATAGATAAAATCATCACAAGGATTCCCGGCACCAAAATAAAAATTTTTTGTAGGCCTGTGTAATCTTTCCTACCTGCCTACATTAAAGATACCCCAAATATCATCCCTCCTCCTCTACTATGCCAAGCACTTTCTTGGTTGTCTTTTTATTTCTTATTTCCCCTTTTCCATCATTTTGGCCGTTAAATAAATTTATGGCGCCCATAGCCACTGCCTTATTGGGGCGATGCCTCGTACGCGCGGTGGGTTTCAAATATTTTACTGATCTCCGCATCTTATTTGGCCTGCACTTTGGAATTAGCAATTCCTTAAGGCTCGTGGAGTTTCTCATGGTAAATAAGGAGTTTTCGCCGCTAATATTTGTGCAAAATAGCTATTTGAGACGATCTTTCATTGCATTGTGTTCGTTCAATTTATTTTCTTCTACTGTTATGTGCAAAAATGTAGGTTCGCTTCTGAGTCTTCTTCCCAAAGGGAGCCGTCTCGAAAAATTGAAAAACATGTTGTGGCATATGATCCTCAGAGACTAGGAGCTTTTTGAAGACACCGATGAAGTTCTCTCCTTCCTTTAACTCTGAGTTTGCTGCATCACCATCCCTCACAACCCCGAGGATGACGGCAGCTTTGTGAAATGACATTGCATTATTTCAGTGAATTAACAATCATTTATGCTAACAGCATAGATATGTAGAATACAGCAATTTAACAATGGTCATCATAATAGGTAGGAATCGGCAGCATCCTCCCCTCTAGTGTTTATTCGATTAATGTTAGCGGGTTTCAAGGCTATATTTCAATGTACCACTATGCCCAATTACCCTGACGACTTTTATCATTAATTGTGTGGGATGGGCGATTTCTTGGCGCACTCAGAGTGGCATAGATGACTACAAAGTCTTTAACCTTGCCTTTTTACAGTTAGTAAAATTAATATATAATATAGATAATTTTGATGAATAAAATGCCCTGTAAGTTTTTCTAAATTAATATTAAACTTACATGTTGTTGAAAACATTGAAGTTCATACATAAATGGAAATATCTTTAACGAATTAATAAGTAGCAACTATGCAAAAGGTCATGCACCTATGATTCTATCATAAAGGAAGAGATAAAGCAGATAAAATGATGCAACTGGTTTACATTATGAACATATATATGTATGAGACTCACATAAATTTTTTCCAGCCATTTTTTTGAATTTTACATGATTTTATAAATTCAAAAAATGAGTAACATCAGAAAGTTTAAACAATTGACTATAAGATCACAATCATTAAATACAGAAAAATTTTAACAAATGTAGACATTGAATATATCCTTTCAATCATCCTTTATACTCATCACATCATTTGATGGAGATACTAATGGATATGTAATTTAGCATAGAAAACAGCACTTTTCTTTTCCCCTCCTCATGAGGGTAGGTTGGCTGTTATGGGGTGAAACAATGAATAACTACAGAAAGTTACAAACTAATAGGCTAGAAGACTTCACTCATTAAATACAGACTAATTTCAATAAATAAAAACATTATTATAGATTGTATCATTTCAACCATCCATTTCTGATGACATCATTTTAAATTGGCTAATTCTATTGAAAATAAAAATTAGCATAATCAACAGAACTTTCTTTCCTCCTACTAGCTGGGATAAGTTGGCTTTTGTAAGTAAAGGGTCTTTGTAAATCACTTACAAGAGAGTCCACATATCCCAAGGATTATTTAATGGAGAAGTTTCACCAGGCAGATTGCACTCATGGGTCAAGTTTGGAATGCAATGTATCATTTTCTGTACATGTAATTTGTTCAGGTGTTGACTGAACATCGTTTTAGAAACTAGGTCTTTGATTGCTCCAAATTCAAGCCTCCCTATTCTCTCTTTGATTTTGCCTAAATCTCTAATTCTTTCTGCCTCGTAATAGTCAACAAATTCAAATGTAAGTCCATATACTCTTTGTCTTTTGAGAGGAGTGAACTGGTACTTGTCAGATTGTCGATCCACAATTTGTGCTGCAGGTATATCTTCATGAGATTCCTCATCAAATGTCTGTTTGTATGCAGCATATATCTGCTCAGTTCCCCAAGTCCAAAATTTATGGAAATAAATCAAATTTAGAATTATCACCATTATCTTTAGTTAAAAGAATATATTTAATTACATATTTATTGTTAGATATATTATGCTTGTGTTTTCAAATGGCAACTAAAACTATAACTGGCAAAAAGAACAAGAAAACTCTTGACAAGCTCACGAAATGTAGACTGTCCCTAAGGGCTGCATTAAAATAGGTTTCTGGACACAGTGGAGTAGCCGTTTAGGTGATGTTGCCATATAGAAAGACACTACTAGAGAGGAAGTGGGAAGCTACCACATATGTTCTTCCATGACAATGATGAACGCAAATGATCTCTGTCAACTATACCACTAGGCCCCATGGCCTAGGTTTCTTGCCAGGAAGTGGGGAATAAGAGACTGTAGTCATTATGAATACATAAAATCATTCAATGGAGGGGTTCACAACAGCCTAAAACAGAACACAGATGGAAACCACCATTGAAAAATAGGTATGTAACAATAATGCTAAGGCTTGAAAAGTTAGAAAACTTCATTAAAGATACAACGGGTTGTGAATATAAATATGTAACAAGCAAAAAATGCGAGATGGAAAAATAGCAGGAATTACTATACCAGTAGTCAGAGGGTAACACATCAATGAACAGAAGGACAGTTTTTGTGATTTCTCTGTACTAAATTGGAAACTGGAAGGTAGTCCATGCAGGGTACATAGGTAACAGAATATTATAGGACAGCTAACAGGATATTTTTAGTGATGGAGGGTAAAGACCTTTATGATGTAGTAGAAACCAGGAGTATTAAGGATGAGAGTATAGGCCAATAAAACATAATCTGCTTGATGAAATGATTTATTAATTTGTTAATCCACACTTATAAAGTTCATTGTTAAGGACCAAGGAAATACTACTACGGAGAAAGCAATGTCGTTCTGCAGTAGACAGGATTTAATCAATATGAGTGCTTGGTTTAAACACCACAATCACTGCAGGAAGAAAAGAATTTATTTTGTACAAGAATAATTTTAATTGTCGAAAGAAGAAACATCAGTATTTAGCTTGTGACAAGACAGTAGACAAAAGAAGATAAGGTATTGAGGCAGAGGACCATGATTTTGAATCAAAGAATGGGCATGTGGTTTTGCAGGAGACTCAGATATTATTGTTGAATATTTAAGAAGTGTGAATTATTCATAGTTTCCCAAAAGCATCTAAGGGTCCAATTCATAATTTAGTACTAAGGAAAGTAATGTCAGATTAGGAGGGCTACACCTTGGAAGATGGTTGAAGTAATGGAATGTAGATACATTTGACTAAACAATATGATAAAGTACCCACAGAGTGAGAGAATACCATGATTGAGTAAAGGGAAATATACAATAGGAGAAATATGGGTTATAATCAAAATAGGGATTGCAAAAGTCACAAATGAAACGATAAAAAATAATTAGGGAAAGAACAAGGAAATAATGGATTTCAGATAAAATGGTTAGAAACAAAAAAAAGAAGGCAAAGGCAAAATGTAAACTAAGGAGTTGAGCAGAAGTATAAAGAGTTCGGTAAAAGTTGATCCCAGAAAACAAATAAAACGTAAGAAGCAAGGTGGAAAATTCAGTGCAAGGATATGGGATGCTTCAAAGTAAGGGTGAAATAGGTGCACTATACAAGGTGTCAGGAAAGACAAAGGAAATTCTCATACAGAGAATCAACTTCAAGACTTGAAAGTTATTACTTAAACAATGGAAGAATCAAGCGAAATGAAAGTAAAAAATGTTAATACATATGGTAAAGACATTAATCTAGCTAGCTTAAATAGGAAGAAAATATGACATATGCAAGGATAGCTTTGATCCAGTCATATTTAACATGCATACAGGAAGGCATAAAGTGAATTGAAATCAAATAAGGCCATGAGGTTTCATAAGGTTTCTGCATGACAACTTTAAGGTTTAGGAAAACGTGGGAGAAATTTGTACTATGAGAGAGAAATTTCACCAAAGAGAAAGGCAGTCTTATGTGAGGACCATAGAACAATTAATTAGATTGTATACAGCTAAAGTGGCATGCAGGGTCATCAATAGAAAGATGAAGAGAATGGAAAATTGGTACTTAGAGGATGATCAGTTTCGGTACAGAAAGAGTAGAGGCTCATGTGAGATCATGGAAGAAACAAGACCACTGATGAGAGGAATATATAATACAATAAGAAAGTATTTATTCGCTTAGCAGATTTTGAAAAAGTGTTCAATAAAGTAAATTGGATAGAATTAATTGCAGTGAATGAAGTTTATCTGATGGATTGGAGATTTTTCTGCTAGCTCTACATATCGCGGTCCAAAAGGGTAATATTGGAGGATGGTAATTCAGGATAGGTTGTTCTAGAAGGACAATAAAGACAGGAGTGGCCATTGCCACCATACTTATATTATCCCCTTGCTGAAGCACTATATAAATTACACTTCTTAATTTAATAGCCTATTCAGTATCACACAGTTATAGATGAATTGTAATTAAGTCAAAATGTTCCTTGGTGACACTCTTCAGCATTCGATCAATCCATGCTTCTTTTGACCTTTCCCATGATATAAACACAACTCTAGTAGGTTCATAAATTGTTTTGAAGAGCATAGTGTCCTCGAGGATTAGGTCAAATATTATTATCTTTCTATCATACCAGCTCATAAGGCTCTTTTTTCTTTCTAGGACACCATAATTGCCTCCTCTCTTCTTAATTTGATTCCACCATCCTCCTGGAACACAATTTTCATACAAATCTCTGAAGCCCTTCTTTGCCTGTTTTGCCTTTTCTGCTTTAGCTCTCATCAATCTGATATATTTATACACTCCTTTTACCCTTCCATACCGGATCTCATCAAACAGTTTGTTAGCATCCAGCACTCTCTCCCTAACATATTCCCAATACTCTTGATTAAACTGCTGAATCCAGCCACTGTAAAGGCCCCTCCTTCAAGTCTCATGATTTACAAATTTTTGCAAATCTTTAAACTGAAATTAAAAAATATGATTACAATGATTTCATAGTCTTCACTTAGAGCATCATAAAATTATGGTACTGAACAACAACAAGATAACTTCAAGGGTAATAGAGTTACGTAAGCTGGCTTGATGGCTTTGCTCATACAACTATTAATAAATCATTACATAAATAATAATAAATCATCACATAAATAATAATAAATCATTTGTTTAAATAAGCATTTTCATTTCTGAACAAATATTTTTTTCCTCTGGCCTTTGAATCACTCTTCTCACTTTCTGCAAAGTCTTAACTTCAGTGGAACCTTGCTTTATGAGCACATTCCATAGTGAGTAATTCATGAAATGAGCATAAATATTATGCCCAAGAATAGTCAGCTTTGCGAGTAATATTTCACAAAATGAGTGACAAGGAAGGGGGGTTCCCAGGGTTATTGCACTAGCTGTTTACAATTGTGTTTAAGACAGGTGTGTTCCACTGGCTTTGTGGTGTCTCTGGTGATTGGTGTATGTGTCCATAACTGTGTTCATACATGTTATTTGCGACTAATATCCCACAGTTTTTAAATGTTTCCAAATAAAAAGCTGCCACAAAATGGTCTACAGAGAATAAAAATAATCATACAAATGATAAGTGAGAAGGAGCTGCCAGCATACCTGATCTATCCTTAACATGCAAACTCTCAACATCAACAATTTGTATTACTTCAAGAACAAAGAAACACTGACTCTTGAAGAATTGAATTGTGTTTAATAGGAAGATGTTGTGGAAAAGAATTTATCTGAGTCGAAGGTGATAACAGCAAGAATATAATAGTCTAGCATAATAAAGAGAAATGACGAAAGCCTAGGAAAGTAATGCATCGTACAATAAGAAGCATCACCCAGATATAACAGTTGCTATATGCACCAGGAGTTTATATGATTATGATGCTGTGTTGCTACTTCATAACATTTAGAAGAGTATCCAAAAACAAAAGTATCTCAAGAGAATTGCAGGAAAAAAAATTCAGATACATATCATAAATAATAAATTAAATATTTTAATTAGTGTTTTCTACATATCTGATTCATATTCCGGTCTGATTCATTCCATGATAGAGAAAGAATAGTTGGAGGCTATAATTTTCCGTTTCATCGTATATAGAGAAGCATCACACTTATAGGACTATGTCATCTAAAACTTTACAAAAGGATAATGTCATGTTGCATTTTGGCTGGTGTAAACAAATGCCTCTCAACAGGCTTCTTGAAAAATTAAGTATGAATCTTTCGTATATCACAGACCAATTATATGAAATATTTTTTGTTTTTTAGAAATCAAATTCACATTCATGGTAGCTACATTCTATTATATAATAAAAAAACATAAACCATGATCCTAAATGCCTCTTTATAGGTACGATTTTTTTTTCAACCTCCGATAGCAAAGCATAAACGCTAGACATTGTGATATGTATGTGGCATTCCTAGTAGGTGATTAAACATCTCCAACACCACACTCTCTGCCACCGCCAAGCTGAAATCACCAGTCTGTGCTGAAAAGCATTGACATAAACATGGCCATATAGTTAGTCTATACAATGCGGTGTAATGAAATTGATTTCCAATGTCACATTATTCATGCACCAATAAAAATGCTCTTACACCTTTGGGGTATTGAATCCTATTTTTTACCAACCCATATTAACATTTTCATGGTATTATATTAAATAATGGTCATAAAATTTTGTTTCTGAATGTGTATACATACCTGAGCAATATTTTTGGTTTTGCAGTATTCAGGCATTTTTACATAAAACAAAACTTCATCTTCAACGAAAGCTAGATCATCACATTCATTAGAACACATCAATGGAAGCATATCTGAAAGAAAAATCAAAGAGTGAGGAGTAGAAATCATTAATAAAGTCAGACAAAAAATTCTGTAAAATGAGAACACTCAATAAAATTCAAGATGTCAAAAGAAGTTTTAAATTTTACATATCCACCAAGTCTAAGCCCCAAATGAAAAGATGAGAGTAAACTGTTAGGATGATGAAAGTCCAAGGATTATAAACATTTACTGTCAGCACATGAAATATGGTATGTGCAGTAGGCCTCTTTGTTATCTCTATGAATATAGATTTAACAGTAAGTAACCCTGCATACTAAGATAAACCTAATATGCCAGTTATCATTGCTACCATTCGCTCCACTACACCTCTCTTTTTGTTACCTCCCTATTCTAAACAAACTTATTTTTACCATTCAAAAGACAATAATATTATTCTTCATTTAACCAAGGCATTGTGTGTCCCTTAGCACTCAATTTGTTTGCATTTATTACAATATAATACCTATCCCACTGAATCCCTAATGCCATAAGCAATGCTTGTAATCCCTTGATGGGCCAACATATTAAAGCTTGATCATCAATAAACGTAAATGATTTTATGAATTCCTCACCAATTAATTCCTATCTTCAATTCTTTGAATATTCAATTCAATATCTCTTTGCATACCTCTTTAGCATTTCTCTTCAAATATACATTGAACAGCACAGATGATAATAGACACCAATATTTTTCATCTTCATAAAACCTCCCATCCTCACTCTGCCTGCCACTTGTGCCCGGAGACTCTGTATCCTGTACTAGTTTTCTATTGCCCTCCTATCCTTCAAGGCTCCTCCTATTTCATGCAATAATTTTATTTATACTATCCCATTCAATCTATAAAATACCTTTCCAAAATCTAAGAAAGAGGTAAAAATTTCCAGATTTTATTCTATGTTTCACTCTATAAGTAAACTTATTATTGCTGTGGGTCATAAACTAATATTTCCCTAAGTAATATTTAGCCCAGCTCCCCATCTTCTTAGAGGTGCTCTTAAAACGCACCCTAGCAGCTTGCAACGTCAAAAATATTGTTCTGGAATTCTCGCAAATGGCTTTCTTTCCCTTTTCTTGGGACAAAAAGTAAGAATGATAGGCAAAGTCTTCTGCCCCAATTCCTTTCTCATAAATTCTATGAATTAGTCCACAAAAACTTTTCCTCCCACATTCTCCTGAACTATTAAGTAGTTCTCTGAGAATGCTTTCTACCCCCATGTCTTGATTAGACTGCTAATACCTTAATGTCCTTTCTGTCCTACCATCAGTAACCTTTGACCTACTCTCTCTTTATCTTTGTCATATCCTCTTTCTATGTCTCAGCTAGCTGGTCTAATGTTTTTACTATACTTTCTCTAATATATTTCTTCCATGTTCCAAATAGATTTCTTCCAAAATCCTTCTCAGGTTCAGCTAATATTTATATCACATATATTTCACTATTGTCTCAGAGTGTACACTTATAATAACTATGACAATATTCATGCTGAGGAGAGAGTGAAGACATCCTTACCATGAATCATGTTGGATCCCATGTAGACAGTTGCTAAAGGACCTTCCTCTCTGACATTCACATCATAAACTTCAATTGAACCATTAGACATGGGTAAAAAAATTGACTGGAACACAGTGGTGACCATTCACCAATTGTATAAAAATCATCTAAAATATATATTCTGCACCAGCAAATAGGCAAAATCTAGACATGAGAAAAAGACAAATTTTAATAAATATGGCCATTCCATTTTTTCCTAGGAATTTATTTGCACTAATATTCTGTTTTGATAAATAAATATCCAAAAACCAATGGCTACCCCAAACTTGTGGCTTATTTTAGGCTTCATTAGTGTTCAAAATAAGACTTTCAAAATTTGATATACGCTACTATTCTGAAAAAAGACTGGAATCTAGAAAATGGACTCATTCTGACACCTGTATATCCTAACACACTGCTAATACTTTCTGCTCAATTAATAATAGTGTGGCGGGTCATTTGTTGATGTAGCAGTTCATTTGTTTGTGAGATTCAGGGGTGTGCCGCGAGGTGTCACCCTAGGCACGACCCACGAGGAGGCATTTTGACCCACGAGGGAATAGTCACGCCTCAACTCCCGCCGAGCGTTCATCCCTCTTGTGCACGTGTCGCCCATGGCAATATATCTTTCCGTGTGGACCTTGGTCTGTTATCCACAGCACTCAGAATAAATCTGCTGTTCATTCAAACGCTTTATATGTGCTTTATTAGTATTTCCTAGCACCGCCTGCGTTAATATAATTTCCAGCACACCCACAAATTGGTGACCCCGACGTGATCGCTAAGGTGACTCAAGTGTTGAGCGCGAAAAGTTTTTATATTTATTGTGTTGAAACGGAAATTTTCAGTGCTCACAGTTTATCTAAATTTCGAAGTGCTAGCTAATCAAGCATCCTCACTGGAATATGGCCGAAAATACACACGCCGTCAACAACGTGGCCATGCGGGTGCCACCATTTTGTCCGGAGAAGCCACAGCTCTGGTTCGCCCAACTCGAGGGAAATTTTCGCCTCGCGGGCATAACCGAGGACACTGACAAGTTTTGGGTGGTTGTGGCGAATCTCGACACCCGTTACGCACAAGAGGTCGAGGACATAATCGTCAACCCTCCCTTAACGGACAAGTACAAGCGGTTGCGAGAAGAATTGGTTCGGCGGGCTTCGCCGTCCGAGGAGCAAAGGATCAAGCAACTCCTCGGGAATGAGGACATGAGTGACCACAGACCGTCGCAGCTTCTGCGACATCTTCGCTCTTTGGCTGGCGGAGCCGTTCCGGACGACCTTTTACGGACAATTTGGTTGAGCCGCCTGCCGCGTCCTGTCCACGCCATTTTAGTCACCCAGGCGTCTACGAGCTTGACAGATATCGCCGTCCTGGACGACAAGGTAGCGGAGGTGACTCATTCGCCGTACGCTGCCGCAGTGGCCCCCAACCTCGTTATTAGTGAACTGATGGAGAAGATAGAAAATCTCTTACAACAAGCGGCAGCGCTCGCCAACGAGCGCGGCCCACAACCGCATCCCCGTTCCCGCAGCCGCGGCCGAACCCCACCCCGTCACCAGTCCTCCAGTAATTCCCAGCGAGACCAAGGCATCTGCTGGTACCACCGCCGTTGGGGGAGTAACGCCACTAAGTGTACCCTTCCCTGTTCATACGACGCGGGAAACGAAGCGGGCAGTGCCTGAGGGCGGCAGGTTACTGCTCAAACCTCTCCAACCGTCTTTTTGTCGTTGATGCCGCGTCCGGCGTCAAATTCCTTGTAGATACTTGTGCCGATATCTGTCTCTACCCAGTCACGCGGCTCCGTGAGCGTCGAGGGAAGTCGGATCTTCAGCTTTTCGCTGCCAATGACATTCCCATCGCCACATACGGATCTGTCACTCTCTCCCTTTCCCTTGGCCTCCGGCGAGAATTTTTGTGGAAGTTTGTTGTCGCCGATGTGCCGCAGCCAATAATAGGGGCCGATTTTCTCCGCCATTTCGGTCTCCTTGTGGACATTGGACGTAAACGTTTGGTGGACAATGTGACGACGCTGTCGGTTAAGGGCACCGTCGCCTCTCCCAGCAAAAGTCAAGTGAAAGTTTGACCCACGAGGGACTAGTCACGCCTCAACTCCCGCCGAGCGTTCATCCCTCTTGTGCACGTTGCGCCCATGGCAATATATCTTTCCGTGTGGACCTTGGTCTGTTATCCACAGCACTCAGAATAAATCTGCTGTTCATTCAAACGCTTTACATGTGCTTTATTAGTATTTCCTAACACCGCCTGCGCTAATATAATTTCACACACACCCACAAATATCATTCAGTAATAACTCACATCAACTTGTGTTTGATGTAATTGTTCAAGAAGTAGAGATCAGAATTTCATGTAACAACTCATACTCATCCCCATCATATGGAGTATTTCATTTTTAATATTTTGTATCCCAGTTGCAAACTATTTCTCTGTCCTATGTGATATTTAAACTTGGGAAACATATTTTTTTTGGAAATACCATATATTTTATTTCATTTGGTAATTTGTGTATATTATTTTCTCTTTTTTTAAATTTTTTTAAAATCATCATGCTAAGTTTTTGTTGTCACATAATTTTCAAATGATTTTATCATTTGCTCTTAAATCATTTATACTATACATATGGAGACTAATTTTAAATTGGCATATATTAATTTATATTTGTTCATTTTACAGAGAATAATTGTTAGATTGGATGAATAACAGAACTGCATCCAATGGGACATTTGTAAGGCTACCATAAATTTAATTAGTCGTTTGCACATTGCATGGTTTTTGCAAGCCCTGAACTCCATGAATGGTATGCAAAATGAACCATGGGGAGAGTTAACCAGCAGAAAACAGCAGAACTTACAGGGGAAGAAGGAGATGAATGACATCCAAAATATCATACATTTTCTTTCAAGGAGTTGAAGATGCCAAATCATAAATAAAGGCTTTTAGTCCATATAACAATCCTTATCTTACACAGGTTTGAACATCTTTCATAATATGAAAAACATAATTCATTATCAATGAGCATTAGATATAAGAAGTACATCAAGTGAATTGTTGTCATTATAATTATGCTGCTACATTAGGAATTATTAATAATTATTCTACTACATTTACCTTGTTATGCCAAGGAGGTCCATGGGCTTCTTCATTAAACCAGCTGTGCAGCCAAGGTATGTTTTCCTTCCTTCCTTTTTATAACTAAAGAAATTTAAATGTTTTCAAAAATTAAATTTCAAATCTAGGTAATATAAATGAAAAAAAGAGTTCAAACAGATGAAAGGAAACACTTGTTACATCTTCAGATGGGAAAAAGTTCAGAAAAATTTTTGCAGAAACAATTGAATATTGTAGTAATAACGGTTTTTCAAATTATATTTCATAGTCCCTTACCCTTGACTGTTCTTGCCAAACACAGAAGGATTTTTCACTGACAGAAAGTATTATATCATCTGCAAAGCAGCTCCGTTTCAAATATAAAACTGGTCCCTCATGTTTAAAGCATTAGTGTTGATTGTATGAATCTGAAGGAAACAATAATCAGTTACTTAATAAAAAATACACACCACAAAATGCTACAGTGAATGAGAACTAATGTCATCCAATCACATGACCAATTCCATAAATGATGACAAAAGTCTATTAAAATTATATAAATGTTCCATGTTTGATATTATTGATATTTTATTACTCTGCAAGCCGCCATTAGGTTGTCCGGCAGAGGGTAAATACACACCAGACTAATTTTGACCCGAATATGATTTTGACAATATTATTCTTATCCCTTATTGTTCATGGAAAATATTATATCCAATATCATTCTAATCTTCACTTAACCCTAACTTTGTAAGTAGTTCACTATGAGGTATCTTGTCAAAGTCTTTCTTGAAATCTACAAAAACCATATCCACTGGAACATTGATCTCTCCTGAATTAAAACTTTGATGAACGAAAAGTGCAAGTTGTGTCTTGCAGGAACTACCCTTTAGGAAACTGTACTTTCTTTTTAATAACTCCTAATTATCAAGGACTTCATGGAGAGCCACAGGTGAAACAAAAAACAGGACTGACTCCATTACCCAGATTTGAGAATTCACATACGTTTGAGCTTAGCACAAGGACAGTTCAACCCAATAAGTGTGGTGGTTTTAAATGAACATGGAATGTTTAAGTTTATGAGTTTAGAAAAAACTTTTGAAATAAACATATTATAAGGAAATTATGCTGAATATTTGCCATGAATAATTATGATTTCTATATGAAAACCAACACATATATTAATATTGGACCATTCATTCCTTTCCCCATTAGCTATTATAGATTATTCCAAAACAAAGATATTTTATGGCGAAAAATAATTAGCTCATGACTGAAACAATCTAAATGTAATATTGAGGTAGAATCTTTTAAGAACTATTACTTAACTAAATAGTAAATCGCACATTAATTATATCACACATTTTTGGTAACAGTAATTATGCATGAAGAAAAGAGGCAGAGCAAAGACTCTCTTGTGGTTTTTTCGTTTTAATTGTATACGGTATGATGAAAAAACTTAAATGAGTTATTATTATTAGACCTAATTAAACTATTACTGGAATTATTTTACTTGAATTGGAAATGGACTCACCATTGCGGGGTATCTAATACAATTCCTTATAAAAATGTGGATTATCAAGACTTCCCTTTTTTTCATAATGCTCTATGCCTGGAAACATGCCCATGACTTGTCCAATACTAAAACCTGCAGTTACACATGCATGCATCATTGGCCACTGCTTCTTTATTGCTGGAATTTTTCAATAGAATTTAACTTAAATACAAAGGATATATATTTATACGAAACAATTTCAAAAACCAATTTCCCTATCATAGAAGGCACAATTCTTCTTGTAATCTGTAAGCAAATATCTAAAATATGGATTATACAGTATTATATACATGTTCCTACCATCATTTGCTGAGGTAAAGCTCTGGAAAAATCACATAAATGAAAATTATACTTGGGTTAGATTTTGTGTATCAAAAAGTGAATGACTTACTCTGGATATAAAGGATGTTTTATTTCCCTGTTGTGACTTCAATATAAACTTGTTTATTTTTTCATTTTACACATATTATGTAGACATTATTATTCCCCCTCTCCGATAGTTAATTCTCATATGATAAGTGACCCCTATACAATAGGTTAATCTACACCTTGATACGGCTGCCCTTGCTAAAGGTGAGGCAACATTCATGCCTCTTAAACTAGATGTCATGGTGTAAAAAAAAAGTTTGACCAAGGCTGCAAACGTTTTTTTAATATCCTATTTCTCTAAACTTTCCTTGGTGAGGCTCCATACTACTCCCACTCTCCCCTCTCAACCTAGTAGACACATAGACCTGGCACAACAGTCTACCATTGCTTCCCTTTCACCTCCAAGTCGGGGCTCCCAACAGGTGCCCATACACCACCAAAATCATTCACCATAACTACTATCTTCCTCTCTCCCTCCCTTCTAGTTTACTGCAATCATGACTTGTAAAAAATATTTTTAGCTCTGCCTTCATACCTTTACAGGCTTCATGGGTCGATCATACTGAGTATAATACTACTGACTAAAATACCCACAGTTCCATCTCCTGAGGCTCTCACTAACAAGGAGCATTTTCCTTTTCTACTTATGTTCAAAGAGCAGCCTTGGAGCCTCTGAAAATTAGTGTCATTATTTATATCAACCAAATATTATCAGTAAGGACAATAAAATTATTTCAAAACCCCTTAAAGGAATATTTCATTAAATATACATTTTTAAAGAAATGATTATGAGCGTATTTACCTTACTATTACTTGAAACCCATTGCATATCATAGATCTCACCAAAATGGGAATGCACTTCACATGATTCAATTGCTACATAAGCAACAGGGGGGGCTTATAGGTCCATGGCACTATTTCACTCTGTGTTAGAAAGTTAATCATGAAATAATAAGTGACAATCAACATTCTCTGATCAACTGCATATAATTAATTAACAGATCATGATTGATGTAAAAGAAAATGGAATCGGTATTCATGCTAAGAATTCTTACAAAAGATATTGATGCCATATGATCAATGTACACAGATGTAGGGACATCATAATTACTCATATGCCACAAAAATATTTGACCATCTTTATTAGCTCCGGCAAGAAGAGTTTGGTAGTCTGAATTATACTGCAGGAGACTAATTCCACAGTCCCATTTAATTATCCTCTGGAAAACAAATATTAAGAAAATTAACATTTATTGGAAAAAATACATCGAAACAAAAAGGGTAAATTCATGAAAAAGTAGAATTCAAGGAATAAAACATGAGATAACCATATCCTTGAACTACTGTATTCAGCATTTAGGTCTACTTGCTGTCAAGTAATTACTATCATATCAATTGAATATTAGGTGTTCCTTCAGTCTAGCTGTGAGGAGATCATTTAATTTTTGATTGACTGATATCATTTTAATCAGGTAACCTCAAATTCAAAAGTATTAATTATGGAAGGAGGTCATAAAAGTGGTCTGTGAAGGCTTCCTTTTTAATTTAAAAAGGAGGAAAAATAGGAAGCATTTGAAATAATGACTGACAACATGGCATGGTAATTTATAGTAGAGATAATAATAAAAGTAATCTACCGGTTAAGGTAGGCCTTGGTTGGACAAAACTATGAAATAAATATTTTGTAACTCCTAACAAAACCCAATCCAGCAACCTAAACTACATCAGGTCCCTCTTCATCTCTGTGTACTTCTTTCCTCCCTTTATCCCATCCAACATCCTTATCCTGTTCCTACCCTTTCCTCGCTTGCCCAAGAATCTCC
The DNA here is from genome assembly GCA_037158775.1 of Hetaerina titia. Classification (NCBI taxonomy): domain Eukaryota; kingdom Metazoa; phylum Arthropoda; class Insecta; order Odonata; family Calopterygidae; genus Hetaerina; species Hetaerina titia. The sequence goes on along the minus strand of CM073779.1, from coordinate 55,771,337 downwards.
CCTCTATTACCTTCTTCAGCATTCCACTACCGCTCAATACGCCATTCATCCATTTTTCCTGCCTCCAAAGGATTTCTCTCCACAAACCCCTCTCCTCTCCCACCATCTCCAGTACTTCCTAATTTGTTTTTCTTTCGGTCCATTTCATCATCTCCATTCTTCTCCACACCCACATTTCAAATGCCTCCAATCTACGTCTATCCTCCTGCTTCAGTGACCACGTTTCCGCACCATTCATAGCTACGCTCAATATCAGAGTTTTTACTAGTCTTATCTTAACATATCTACTCAACGTCCCCGTCATCAACTCCCTCCTCCTTGAGAAAGCCTCCTTTCCTAGCGCAATTCTTCTCCTTAGGTCCCTACCACTTTGACCGTATTGGTCCAAAACACTTTCGAGATATGTAAACTGCTCTACCTGCTCAATTCTTTCCCCGACTATTTTAATATTTAGCTTAGCATTTTTCTTTCTGGAAAATCGCATAACCTTTGTTTTATTAATATTGATTCTCATCCTATATATATCGCACTGAACCTCCAATTCACTCACAATGCTTCAAACCCCTTGGCTGACTGAGCAACTAATGCTTGGTCATCAGCAAACCTAACCGATTTTACGAATTCCCCTCCGACTTTCATTCCTACCTCCAGTTCTTCCCATGCCTCTTTAATCATTTCCTCTACATATACGTTGAACAGTACCGGTGACAATGGGCAACCCTGCCTTACAACTCTTCCTAACACTGTCCATCCGGACTCTCCGTTCCCCACTCGCACCTGAGCAGTCTGAGACATGTACATTTTGCGGATAAGTCTCCTGTCCCTCCAATCCATTACTATTTTCTGCAAAACACGCATATTTTTTCCCAATTCACTCTATCAAACGCTTTTTCGAAATCTACAAAACTGACAAAAACGTCCTTATTGTATTCTATATTCCTCTCGATTAGTGAGCTCATTACTGCAATGGCATCAAGCGTACCTCTTCCTTTTCCTGAGAATAACTGAGAAGATCCTGAGAATAACTTTTGTTGCATGGGATATCAAACTTAATGTTCTGTAATCCCCACATGACGTAGCCTTTGCCTTTTTTGGAATAGGATCTAACACCGATCTCACAAAATCTTCCGGCCAGATTCCTTCCTCATAGATAGTACGAATCAGTCCATATATGGCCTTCTTCCCACATTTTCCTAACCATTTCAACATTTCTACAGGAATGTTGTCCACCCGCACAGCCTTATTTGCTTTCATCTCCTTTAATGCCCTTTCTATTTCATCGTCGAGTATGCCTGGACCTAAGCTATCTTCTTCTACGTCATATTCCTTTTCTATGTCTAACCTTGTCGGCCATACAGTGTTTCTATATATTCCTTCCATCTCTCTTGGATTTTTCCTGGTTCAACTATTTTCTTACCCCACTTATCTTTAACTGTTAGCACAGATCTTGCCTTCTTACTTCCCGATAATAACTTAACCTTGCTGTAGAGAGCACCAATTTCACCCTTCTTCTGTAAATTTTCCATATCCTCGAATTGCGTTTTCCACCATTCTTCTTTTGCTTTATTTGTGGCCCTTCTCAATGTATTGTTTAACTCTTTGTTACTTCATTTTGCCTAACTCTGTGTTTACATTTTTCCATCTTTTTCTCTCGTCCATCTTTGCAATCATCTCATCCGTTACCCATGGTTTCCTTATCCTTTTCCCGTTAACGGTTCCTATAGTGTCTTTAGCGGTTTTCAAAATCCCTTTCTCGATACATTCCCCTATTTCCTCGATAGTACTCAGTTCTTTACCGTCATCCATTATTTTCTCTACAGCCTGCTGATACTCCTTACTCGTTAATCCATTTAATGCTTCTGAATTCCATTTCCTAACCCGCCGCCCTTCCCTTATCTTCTTGAAACGAACGTTACATTTCATAACAACTAAATTGTGGTCAGACACTGCATCCGCTCCTGGGAAACTGTGCGAATATATCACACTGTCCCTAAACCTGTGCCTAACCATAATATAATCTAACTGATACCTTTCTGAGTCACCTGGCATTTTCCATGTATACCTACGCCTTTTGTGGTGTCTAAACCATGTGTTGGTGATGACTAACCCCTGTGTCCTGCAGAATTCAAATACTTTCTCCCCGCGTTCATTCCTCATGCCTAACCCATAGTCCCCCACCTCACCCCCATCTCTTCCTTCGCCTACCGTCGCATTCCAATCCCCCATCACTATGAAATGTTTCCCTGCAGGAACACTCACGATGATACCCTTAACTCATCGTGCATCCTACCGACTTCTTCCTCCTTGTGGTTGCTCGTTGGCATGTATACCTGAACAATAATTAATCTCAACGAGGAAAATTCTATAAGTTACATGCTCTATGTTGACTACGCGTCTTCCTACCGCTTTATTTAAATTTACGTCAACCCCTCGTTGACTCTCGTCCCCGCCACTGTATATTACTCTATAATTGTCACTCCAGTAATCCCCGCTATTCTTCCATCTCACCTCGCAGAGACCTATAACATCTATATTACCTCTTTCCATCTCTCGCTTAATATTTTCTAGTTTGCCTCTCCTCAACTTTGTCCTGACGTTCCAGGTTCCTATTCCAAAAACTTTCGTCTTCTTCTGAGTCTTCTGTCCTGCTGCAGTTATTTCTTCGCTGCAAGGGTTTCGTGGGATTACGGCCGCGGAAGCCTTGCCTCACCCGCTGCAGGGCACGATACACGGCCTCTTTGGCCGAGTCCCGTAGTTGCCAGGACTCATATTATCTATAGTGCCCATCATTACATTCTTGGAAATAATAATTGAGGTGGTTTCCCGTTGCCTTCCTCAATAGTGTTTTTCACGTGACACCATGTTTTAATGGCCGCCCAACTGGGGTCAGACGCCATTGCAGCCGCCTCACTAAGGAACAGACGATGCGTGGAGTACCTTTCGTCTGGCTCTTAACCTTCGACCTATCTTGCATGGGTGACCCTTTCAGGAGTAATTATTATTACTCCCGCCAGCACAGCTCTAGGGGTCATTGGAACACAAAAGCCCCCCTCCACGACTAGGTTGTAGTCCATGGGAGGGATAGTAGAGATAGGTAACCTTTAAAAGCTGGATAAAAAATCTTTAATAGAAACAACAGGAAGTGTCATTTACCATTGAAAAACAAATAAACATTTTGTAAAAAGCTTTACAAGGATTAGGGAGGGTACAAATATAGGGTTCAAAAAGGCATCTATTGAATCATTAAAGAACTGTGAGGAATTGAGAAACGAACATCCATGTAAACTTCTGAGATATCATGGGAATATTTATAAATGAAAGAAAATCGATTCAGGCAGGTGAAGTTAATTAATGCTGAGTAATAAGTATAACACCATTAAATTTTTGAAGTAGAAAGGAAATATAACATTAAGTGGGTTCAAGCATTGCATAGCAAGACTGAAAAGATGACCAAGGGAATGGAAATAAGAAGGTGGATAAAATTCCTGCTCAACTATTCATGAGTTTGGGAAAAAGTATTAGGAATAGTTAATATAGGATCACTTATGCTATTACTGAGAATGAATATACGAGGGTCATCCGGAAAGTAGTACCCGTTCGTGAAATAAAGACTCAAAAGTAAATACTAACAAACATAAAAAAATTTATTTGAAAGAGGATACTTTAAACTACTTCTCAACATAATCTCCAAGCAAATTAAGGCATTTGTCATAACGTGTGACAAGTTTCTGTATTCCTGCTGCATAGTCCTTCCCCGCCAGCTCATTGAGATACAGGGTCACTCCTTCTTTAAGTTCTTCATCGCTGTCAAATCTTTTTCCTGCCAAAACGTCTTTAAGCTTTGTAAAGCGATGAAAATCTGAAGGGGCCAAGTCCGGGCTATACGGTGGATGGTCGAAAGTTTCCCATTTGAATTGCTGCAAAAGTTTTTGTGTTATCCCAGCTGCATGAGGCCTGGCATTGTCATGAACGAGAATGACACCAGTAGACAATAGACCTCGCCGCCGATTTTGTATTGCCCGCCGTAATTTCTTTAATGTTTCACAATACGCATTGGCATTAATAGTGTCTCCACGGGCCATAAAATCAATAAGCAGTACACCTCGTCGATCCCAGAAAATGGTTGCCATGAGTTTCCTGGTGGACAGAACTGTCTTGAATTTTTTTGGTTTTTTGGTGAATGAGCATGATGCCACTCCATTGACTGTCGTTTACTCTCAGGTGATGCATAAACAACCCATGTTTCGTCACCAGTATTTATGCGAGTCAAGAAACAGTCTCCTTCATCAGAATAACGTCCCAAAAACGTCAGTGCTGCAGCCATACGCTTGGTTTTGTGCTCATCTGTAAGCATTGGAGGGACCCATCTTGCACAAATTTTTGCATAATGCAGATGGTGTTTAACAATTTCATGAACAATTGTTCGAGAAACATTGGGAAAATGCTCACAGATGTCATCAATTGTGACGTGCCGATCGTTCCTCACGAATTCGTCAACTGACCTCACCAGTTGGTCTGTAATGACAGACGGTCTCCCCGAACGCTCATCGTCGTGTGTGTTCCCACTCCCCATGTTGAAGTTGCGACACCACCGCCGAACAGACGACTCGTCCATTACATTGTCTCCATACACCTCCTTTAATTGGCGATGAATATCACATGGGCGAACGTTTCTTGCATTGAGGAATTTAATCACTGCCCTCACTTCACAACTGGCGGTGTTCTCAATTTTTTTAAACATTGTAAACAATCACAGAAACAACACAGGCAATGCTAGCGTCACGCAACTTGGCTCAGAGAAGGCAGACAAGCCACTGAAGCTATCTGACCTCGTCAGGCGGCTACTCGCGTCGTCAGCACTTCATGCGGCATGAATGGGTACTACTTTCCGGATGACCCTCGTAGGTTTTAAACGGCATAAGTTCTCATCCCTTGGAAAAAGCAGCACTATTTGATAAATAAGGTAAGGTAATCTAGCGGTTAATATAGGTTCTTGGAGGGACACAACTATTACATACATATTTTTTGACCCCTAACACAACACAATCCAACAACCTACACTGCATCCTGTCCCTCTTCATCTATGTGTACTTCGGTCCCCTCCTCATCCTGTCCAATATCCCTATCCAGTTCTTGCCCTTTCTCCTTTGCTTAACATTTTGCTCTCTATTACAGTTTTTAACATCCCACTGCCAATCAAATGGCCTTCATATCCTTTTCCCTTGTGCGATAAAAACTTATTTTTGTACCGGGTTACAGTATATTCTTTTCATGCAGTGTTGATGCTAGTATTTCGGATACCTTATGAACTAATTTCGCCATCTTTTACCGAGGTAGATACAAACGATTTTTTAAAATCTCATTGGCATACAATACAATAATATATATAATACTTATTGACAGTTTATCGAAAATAAAAGGAACACCGCAGAGTGGTTATAAATTAGTACACTTATAGATTTATTTCATTTTGAAAATTATTTTCCGGAATATATGAAATATTTATACAACTAATCGTAAGATGTGCCATATCTAAAAAAGTAGAGCTGTTAAATAAAAACGGATTTCATATTTGGATTCAGCTCTACAAATATAGTTAAAACCATTAAAAAGATTCCCGGCACCAAAAAACATTTTTTGTAGGCCTGCGTAATCTTTCCTACCTGCCTCCATTAAAAATACACCCGAAAAGCTCGGATATCACAAATTATTTGCATGGCGAGTACCGAGAGTGCTTACAAACCAACGCAAAGAGAGGTGTGGGGAAGATAGTTTTGGGATGACTATCCCGGTATCAACCTTGCACCTAGTGACTATTACCTTTTTCTGCACTCGAATCAATGGCTTCGTAGAAACAGAAATTTGTAGACGACGAGGACCTCGAGATTGCTGTGACGCATGGGTTTGGTCTACCTCAATTGATTCCTCGAATACTGATTAGGTGAAGGTTATCATCCCGCCCCCAAAACTTCTAACAAGGTCTTCAATTCCTTTGCCGGTAGGACGGATTCCATTCAAAAAACCAAACAAACAATTGAATGAAGTCCATGTCAATTAGAAGCCAGACGACAGTCTGCGGGTTGAAATACGTATCGACGATTGAAATGTTAATGAACTCTGTCGAATGTAAAAGTGAGAAATATTTACTTTTTTGTAAGTTCCTTATATTTTCTTGTTAGTCTATCAGTGGAACGGCGAAGTTTTCGATTAATTTCACCTCATTAAACTTTATTTCCGCAAATTCAATTGCTGGAGATAAAGGAAATCTAACAACGCCGAGGTCGTTGGCAGAACGTAGTGCTTATTTATAATGAATGCACGAGGCATAGATTCGATTCTTTCAGAAGAATGTCGCCCAGATCGACCGTTTGGCCCGAAGTCCTTAAGATACATGAAGCAAGAGGCATCACAATTGTATCATAGAGTGCTATCAAGGTGTAGCCACAAGCGGAGCAACGTTTATTTCTTTTCAAAGTTCATGATTTTAAAATATCAAGCAATTCTAACCCTCTCTCGCCCAGAATGCTCATCCAGCTGCAAACTTTTCTTCTATCAAATCACAAAACTATTTGAGTCAGCAAATAATCATCCTGGGAAATAATATCCTGCTTGTAGTATTCAACGCATTGCTTCTCGCTTCTCAAGAGCTGCAATACATAATCACTTGTAAGAAAAAACATTCTTGACCCACTTAACCAAAAACACAACCTAAAATCGGGATATACAGTGATTCCCTCTTCAATTCTGTATACTTACTTCATTCCTATCAACAAGCCTTTCCTTTACCTTCCCCTTTTTCGCCTACCTAAAGGTCTCGCCTCTTCCTCTTCTCCCTCTCTCCCTCTTCAACGTCTCTTCCCCGTAAAAAGGCTGTTAATCTTTCCTACCTGCCTCCATTAAAAATACCCCAAATATTATCTCTCCTCCTCTACTATGCCAAGCACTTTCTTGGTTTTTTTTTTATTTCTTCATTTCCCTTTTTCCATCATTTTGGCCGTTTAATAAATTTATGCGCCCATCGCCGCTGCCTTATTAGGGCGATGCCTCGTACGCGCGGTGCGTTTCAAACTTTTCCCCTGATCTCCGCATCTTATTTAGCCTGCTCTTTCGGAATTAGCAATTCCTTAAGGCTCGTGCAGTTTCTAAATGGTAAACAAGGAGATTTCGCCGTTAATAGTTGTGCAAAATAGCTATGTGAGACGATCTTTCATTGCCTTGTGCTCGTTCAATTTATTTTCTTCAACTGTTACTTGCAAAAATGTAGGTTCGCTTCTGAGTCTTCTTCCCTAAGGCAGCCGTCTCTAAAAATTGAAAAACATGTTGTGGCATATGATCCTCAGAAACTAGGAGCTTTTTGAAGACACCGATGAAGTTCTCTCCTTCCTTTGACTCTGAGTTTGCTGCATCACCATCCCTCACAACCCCGACAATGACGGTTGCTTTGTGAATTGACATTGCCTTATTTCAGTGAATTAAATTTATTTATGTAAACAGCATTGATATGTAGAATACAGCAATTTAACAATGGTCAACATAATAGGTAGGAATCGGCAGCATCCTCGCCTCTACTACGCTCCATGACTTAAAAATTTAAAAAATGAGTTACCTCAGAAAGTTTAAACAATTCACTATAAGATTACAATCATCAAATCCAGAAAAATTTTAACAAATGAAGACATAGAATATATATTATTTCAATCATCCTTTATACTCAGCACATCATTTGATGGAGATAATAATGGATATGTAATTTAGTATAGAAAACAGCGCTTTTCTTTTCCCCTCCTCATGAGGGTAGGTTGGCTGTTATGAGGTGAAACAATGAATAACTACAGAAATTTACAAACTAATAGGCTAGAAGACTTCACCCATTAAAGAGAGACGGAACATCTGACCGCCGTAACTTTACATTCCGGCGATCTTTTTTTCAGAAACAGATAATCTCTCAAAGGCATTGTTTTACATTTAGCTGACTTCCAAGTAATGAAGGGCAAAAATGCAAGAGAAAAAGGACATACAACACCGCAAAGAGGAAGATACAAACATCTGCGTAGGTGGTGGAATCCTTTGGTAACAGCATTTACGTCGACGACGACATTATGGGTCGATACTATTCATTTATAAAACAAGCCATACTATTAATTAAGCCATACTTTACTTGTCCTTTCATGCAAATGATTACAAGTAAAGTCATTGGAAAATATGGACAAAAATCCCAATTCCCCTCACGGTGAAACTCCGTGTCGAGTGTGGCTAGGCATAGGAGCTGCTGCCGCTGCTAACCGTGTCGAGTGTGTAACCGCGTCGAGTCACACTCGACATGCGAGTGCATAAGATTAACATTTCACACACTTTATTCCATTTTTTACGCAAAATTTGATTCAAATTCTTTGATCCATTTCTTTACACAAACGAAAATCGCCGAGCTCATAAGCGAGTCTAACGTTATTGGCTTTCATAGATAAAGTACGCCATGAAAACAGCTGAAGTTTTATCGTACTCGGGGGCATGTATACCAACATGATAAAAAAAGTTTCACAATCGCAAAATGCAAAATATCTATTAATTTTTTACAACCTCGTATTTATTTTTCAACATAGTCACTGATAAGGCTAACAAATTTTTACCAATTTCTTCTAAGCAAGTTTTTTTTCATTCCTTCACTGAAACACTTTTCTGACTTTTCAGAACTTGTCCGGTGACGTGGCGTACATGTGTGACTGCGATTTATATCTTTCGATCGATGTACGATTGATTTCTTACGTATGATCTACGATTGCTTTCTGTTGTATCATATCTAACTAAATAACATGACATAACTAATTGTAACATTTAACGGATTACGAGAATTTTCACGGAAGGCGCCTTCCCTGCCTGAGACAAAGTTGACTACGGTAAATATGAATATGAGATGTTAGTTTTATGTGTCAGTTCCTCGTAGCTTACGTTGCGTCAATAATTGAGTGTACGCACCGAAGTGAATGTTTGAAAATCAATTTTTGCGATTTTTTTACTTAGGGTATCAATTAGTGAGTTTTCTATGAAGCCATCACTTATGGCAGGTTTTTCCGTGGGAGTTAGCATCCAGAAGGTGATTTTGAAGCCAAGCATTTACCGTTGAAGATGGTAAAAAGTACTGGGCTAGATTATGGGCTGGGGTACTTTTTTTAAGGTCGGATACAAATAAAAGTCATTGTTGGTGTACAATTGAAATGGCAATTCCTAACAAAGCGCCAACTACTTCAGGGACAGGAAAATAGAAAATACACACTACAATAGTTACCTAAGCGCTAACATCACCAATGACTATTCTTTTTTTCCGACCTTTCAAAAAGTCTTCAATCGACTCCAGAATGTTTTCGTCAATGTCATTGCCTTCTGGTTTGTGTGTTTGTAAAGCATTTTTTGGAATGTGTATTTATTTGTTTGTCATATTTTTATTTGGATCTATAGCATACAGGGATTTATCATGTTGATGAAACTAGCTATAAAATTTATCAAGGTGTAATACTGTGATTTTTTTCACATCAGTTTTAAGAGGAATAGTTAAAACAAGTGATTGAGATTACTTTCTCTCATTGACGACTTCGTAGTTATCCTTCTGTTATAGACTTTGGTTGAGTATGATTATTGTGTAAATTCAGAAGCAAAATTAACCTTCACAGGGTGCTAACTGGCATGCAACCTTTCGCTGCAAATGGTATGCATGGAAAGAGAGTGATTTCATTACTGCAAATTTATGAATGTAAACAATGTTTGGCATTTTCGTGCATATATTATAAATTAAAGGGTGTATTGAAAATTTCTTGGCCTGATGATGGATAAGAGAATTTTTTACACAATGTTTTATTTTTCAACTAAATACGAAATATTCCTACATTTCTTGCACCAATGTTTCAGTCCCATTATTCAGTCTCTGTATGGTTCTTCTGGAAATGCTGCAAGTATGCTACACTTAAGTCCTTAAACCATATATTTATTATTTCCATCTTAGCATAAGCATTGATATCATTCATCTTCTAAAGATATCAAAACTTACCATGCATAAACATTAAAGATTTTACACACATGCATTTATGTTAATCTTTTTTACATACATAATTGTAACAAGTATATGAAGTGAACAGTAACTACGGCCATATGAATATTTTGGCAAGAATCAACCCCAGCAATACTCTTACAAAGATTAAAAGTTATTTATTTTTTTCTTTCCTCTATAATTTCCCTCACCATAACCATTGCCCATTTGCTAGTGTGGCTGGGGTTTTTCCTTCCCATAATACAGTTGTAACAGTTTTTTAAACATTACTGTTTGCCTTGAGGTCACATAATAACCTTTTAATTTTTTTGTGTGCATCCCTATTAACACATACCCAGTCATTCATGTCTCCTATGCATACTTTCATTGTTTCACTTGAGTTAAACTCATTTTCTTATTTTATCACTTTACCCTGAAATTAACTTCTCATAGTGTTAGCTTCACAAATTAATGGTTTCTAACATGGCACAATGAGTACTTTTCAAACATTACCATCCATGGTAACCAAGAGTACATTTCTTCCATGCATCTAAGCTGTCTTTCCAAATCAATTCTACCCCATGATTCTTATTATACTGCCAGAAGATCATGGCCCCAAGGCCAAAATATTCTCATCAATTCAGCATTTCTCCCTTTAGCTATATTTTATCTACACACAAGGCATCCATTCATAGTACAAACATTTTACTTATCATATCTAGTTCCTAACCACACACACCCTTCTCATTCCAAGTACCACTGGTCCTAGCAGCATTGCCATGTCTCTATCTTGTACGACCAGCCTGAAGTTTTTAAATCAAAATATCTTAAATTCATGCTTCAAAAATAAGGTAATATCCTTTTTTTTGCCCTACCTGTTTTTTTAGTGATGTGAGAGGTATAAGTGCATCATTCATGATTTTTTGCTTCATAAATATTTTTTTCATGCTTAGTAATGATTAATTCATTTTCAGTTGTATAATTTAAGTTTTAAAAAGTTGTAATAACTCATTTTTTTAATCCTATTTTTAGGAAATCAACACCTATTGATCAACCTGAAGCTGTTGAAAACCTGGGAAAAAATAATGAAAGACACATCGTTAATTGATGAAAAACTGAAAAAACAGCCAATAGTGGTTTTGAAAAAAATTGATATTATGAAGGAGGCTACTGACAGAATTGGAGCCCTTGCAGAGAATGAAATTTCTACAACTGAGTGCAGGAAAGTGTTGTTCATGGAATCTTTAGGTTTGCAGAAATCAAGCAAATTGAACACAAATAAAGGGATTCCTCTCCATAGATCATCATCGAAAGCAATCAAAAATTCCCTGAGGCAAAAGAAGTCTAAAACACAGTTCTGCTGTGCTGGATTGGCAAATAAGCCTGAAATTGAATGGATGCCAGAGGAAAATATTCATTGGGACTTCAATATTGACAAGTGGTGCAAAAAACAAACACCAACTCTTCAGGAGAAAACTTTATATCCAAGAATATGTCTGAAAAAGTGGCGTGGTGGAGAGCAAACATTGCATTCAAAGGATTTCAGGAAGTTAGAAAATTCACTAATCCCAAAAACAGGGAATCATTCCAATTGCAAGGAAAAGCCAAAAATAATCTTGGCCATAACAGAACAGAATTCTGGTTCACCAAGGCAGAAGGTACATTCCTTTTCGGAGGATGGAAATGCATGTGAATCATTGATAAGCCCAGAATGTGGCCAACAAAATTCCCAAAGTGGTTGTAAAAGAATGCTTAGGAGCCACTTAAACTTGTCTAATGGCTTATCCAAATGCAAGTTGGTAATGAATAAACCCACTGAGGAAGCCCATAAAGATATAAGAAATATAAAGGAGCTAAAGGTTTGCATTAAACGCTGGGAGGGTAAGCATACAGTCAAAATTTCCGAAGAGAAGAATAAGTTGGAGAAGTAATCAGAAATTCCTATTCAAATGAGTCTGAGCTTGCAGATGAGACAGGTTAATGGGTATGAGAGGGAGGTTAATTGTGATTTATTTAAAAACTGCACCATGAATACTAGAGAAAACACAGCCAGAAGTGATGAGAGATGAAGCAGCTCAGCTTGTAAAGGAATTTTGTCCTCGATAGTTTTAGATCTAAAACCACAATTTCGAAAAGTTGTTCATGTTTGCAACTGCTTAAAATAAATACTAAATGCCAATCAAGCTGAATCAGGTCTGTCAGTCATAAAAATGATTGCTTGTGCCCTTCTGAGGTTAAAAGATGATGTTATATGCTGTGTACTGCTCTTTTAGTTAATGAGAGAATAATGTGGTACTAATTATGAGAGCTGTATATAGTATTTATTTATATGTTGTTTCATTTTCTGAAAAAAGAAGGCAAAAGTGTGTCATTTATCTGCAATTCGATTGCACTGTAAAGCCAAATTTTGTTTCTTTAGTTCTGTGAATAACCTAGGTTTTCAATTGTTCATAATTTAAATTTGAATCAACATAATCATCTTGTTTCTTTTAAGAAATAAATTACATGCTGTATATAGAATATTTGTTGAAAACTACCTCATATTGGCGTGCATCAGGTTGATTAAAAACCATAAACATAGTAATCAACCCAAAGATTGGTTTGATAGGGGATGATAGAATTCACACAGTACTAAGCCCAACGGCATGCGAAATGCTCTACCCCTGGACTACAATGACCCATCAGGCTGATTATGGACCTAGAAAAAGAAGGCTGTGAATGAAGTTTTCCTACCAGGGGCTAGTCAAATCTGAATCATTGGAGTATTTATGGGCACCACATATGGAATGAAAAATAAGGTAAAAGAAAGCTGCATGAAACTTTTATTGTTTGTCATCAATATTTATCTCCTTAATGTTTGAATTCATATCAATTATTTTTTTCAGTTAACAAATAGTATGAGTCTCAATGATAAAGTAGTTAAAATTTTTTAGATGTTCAACTTAGTCACTTGTGTAATTTCTTTGCTCTGTATGTAATGTGTTTTTCTTTATATTTAGGTATTTTTCAAGTGAAAAACAAATTATTCAATAGTCAATGTTTAAAGCTTTCTTCATATTATGAAATTCATCTGAAATTATTCTGAATGTGAAAAGGGTATTGCACAAGGAGATTTTCTAAGACAAATAAAAAACGTTGTTACAAATGATCATTGTAAAAAGAATGCAGGGTATGATGATTAGGTTGGTAGTAAGTCATGAAAATAACAGCAGAAATTTGTGAAATTTCTTTCGTAGTTCAAAGAGGAGGTGTAGTTATGGAAGCCAGACATAGTTGCAATAGAAAAAAGCTCAAAAATTGAAAAAGGGCAAAAGGATTACTAAATGAAAGCCATCAGTGAGCAAAGATAGAACTGAGTTCTGTTCCTAATTCCTCTTGAGAAAGGTGGTTGGACAACCGAAAATTCGAGAACCAGTGAGTTTTCCCTCTTTTGTGTTTTGGTTTCTGTGTTTGTTATGACCATCAGTGAATTTACATTACACGTTATTTATATATATATTACACATTATATATATATATTATATTACATTACATATATACATATTATATTACATTACACATTATATATATATATATATATATATATATATATATATATATATATATATATATATATATATATATATATATATATATATATATATATATATATATATATATACACACACTACAATACATACATATACAATATATGTATATATATATACATATATATATATATTTATTCAAATATGAAATTCTGTTCCAGAGTTCATTATTATTATTATTAGGTAATCTACCTTTTAAGGTAGGTTTTTGGATGGAAACAACTATCAAATAAACATTTTGTGACTCCCCACCTAGCAAGCTAATCTATATTAGGTCCCTCTTCACCTCGGTGTACTTCTTTCCTCCCTTCATCCCATCCAACATCCCTATCATTTCCTTCCTTTACCTCGCTTGCCAACATTCTCCCCTCTATTACCCTCTTCAACATTCAACTACCGCTCAATATGCCTTTCATCCAATTTTCCTGCCTCCATAGGATTTCTCTCAACAAACCCCTCTCCTCCCCCACCATTTCTAGTAATATATATATATACACACATATATATATATATATATATATATATATATATATATATATATATATATATATATATATATATATATATATGTACATTTGTAGTTATTGTGAAGTAATCTACCAGGTAAGGTAAGTTTAGATGGACACAACGACGAAATAAGTATTTTTTTACTCCAAACAAAACTCTTCAGATATCTACTCTAACTCAAGCGTATAGTATGTTGCATATAATGTAGTAGTTTTGTGTTCATCTCTGTGTAGTCCTTCTTCGCATCCAATATCCCTATCATAATACTACCTTTTTCTTGCTAGTCTTAATGTTCTCCTCTCTATATTATAATTTTTAACATCTCACCGCTGATCAATATGCCCTTTATCCATTTTTCCTGTCTCTTTCGGATTTCTCCCAACAAACCCCTTTCCTTCCCGACCATACCTAGTACTTCCTTGTTTGTTATTCTTTAAGTCCATTCCACCTTCTCCACCTTTCTCCACCCCATATTTCAAAAGCCTCCAATCTATGTCCATCCTCCTGCTGTTTCCATGCCGTACATAACTACACTCCATATCAAAGTTTTAAGGAGCCTTTTCTTAACATCCTTACTCCAAGTCCCTGTCATCAACTACCTCCTCCTTATGAAAGCCTCTTTGCCTGGCACAATTCTTCTCCTTCTGTCCCTACTACTTTGACGGTGTTGATCCAAAACCCTTCCGAGATACATAAACTGTTCTACCTGCTCCTGTTTTTGCCCTAATATATTAATATATGGCTTAGCATTTTTCTTTCTGGAAAATTGCTTTATATTTGTTTTATTTATATTAATTCTCATTCTCTATCTTTCCTACATAATTCCCACATCACTCAGCAATGCTTGCAACCCCCTGGCTGACTGACAAACTAAAGCTTAGTCATCAGCTAACTGATTATATGAATTCCCCTCTGACTTTCATTCCTACCTCCAGTTTTTTCCATGCCTCTATAATCATTTCCTCTGCACATGCATTGAACAGCACCGGTGACAATGGACAACCCTGCCTTACACCTTAGCCTAACACTGCACATTCTGACTCTTCATTCCCCACTTGCACCTAAGCAGTCTGAGGCATGTACAGGTGCGGATCCTCCTCTCTCACCTCTGGCTGGTTGGCAAATAATATATAACTAGCAAGAAAAATTATTTGGTTCCACTTTCAAATAATATACTTACATACCATACAAGTGAAATATGGTAGGCATTGAAACCATTGACCCATATTGATATGACCTAAGCAAAAAACTGTACATCCTAATGTAACATACGTTCATGTGTACTCATTTTTTTCCTTTAGAACAATTGGAAAAGGGAAGAGTCATTGTATAATTTGGGTGTAAAAATGATTTTGAGCAAATATTTAAATGGTAATAAATCATACTTTGTAGTGGGTTCTATGTAGATAGATGCTATATATGCCTCATGTTTGGAAGTTGGAGATATTAGGGACTATATTTTGTTGTGTGGGAGGTGAGATGGTCATCCATTGAGGCTAGAGGACCGGTTCTCTGCTGCTAAGTTATGCCCTGCTTTTATGCTTTTAAGAGGAAGGAACTGTTAGCCTGGGGATTAAAAGCAGCACTAGTGTGTGATTTTATGATTTGTACACTTATGCATTTTTCACTATCACCATCAGCCAACAGTATTGTTATATCTTTCTTTGGTAATTATAAAATCTTGGTCAGCCAGACCCTAACTTTTTTTCATTTATGGCTGTGAAACATTAACAAAATAGGTTGTCGTTTTTCATACTTTTCTCTGGGTAACAAACATTAATTGAAATTAATGTAAATTTAATAATTTTTGCAAAGAATTGTATGCACATATGAAGCCTTGTGAATATGTAAAATAGCTTTTTTGTGGCAAAGGTGAACAGAGGGACACTCTTTCAAAGTCCATGGTATGATATTTCAAACCCAAGAGAAGAGCATGGCTAAATAAATGAATACTCAATAATACATATCAGTTTTTATTTATAGGCAACTACATTGAAATGTACACTGTGTTGTTGTTACCTTTTACCAATTTTCCATTGAGAGTACTTTGGTAAATATGGGGGTAAATTTAATCAAAACAGAATGATTAAAATGGTTTTATATCACCATTAATTTACGTAAATACTTACGATAAAATTCCTGGTAGTAAAATCGCTATGTTTTGGGTGGCTTTTATTTTAAATATTGATAATTCACATTAATTAAACCATTGGCAGAAAAATATATTGAATACTTGAATGCCCTTGGGGATTCACATTTTATTCCTACCCCCTGAGAATCAGTTATTAGCAGCGTTCCTTTAGCCGAAACATGAATGAAGCAATTTTTATTTCCTTTGTTCATTTTAAAGTTATAATCTCACCGATTCTTCTTCTGCTTCTAGCTTTTATTATATGAAACTTTTAATTTATATCCATCTCATTTAAAATGTCAGTTTCATATTTCAAAGTATTTAATTGACTATATAGTGTAAGTATTTTTCGAAAAACTCAATTTCAGTATTTTCTTCGACCAGAAGTATCTAGTAAGAATTATCTATCAGAAGTATCTAACCAAAAACTCATACATTATGCAATATGGTGGGTGCCTTTACAGTCTCGAAGACATGCCAACTGTAGCTAGAAATATTTATTCACTGAATACTTTCTTGTATATATCACATATATTTTCCTTAAATGTGGTTTTTCCTTCCTAGGATATTTTGTGATATTTAATAAAACCGCAAATGGAATAAACTGGTGTCTTTCAATTTTTCTACAGATATTCTTAAATACTTTTTTTATCTACTTTCATTTTTCAGGCTTCATAGAAGATCTTCATTCGAATCTGGTGATTCAACTCCTACATTTCAATCCCTGGAGGAAACATGCATCTGAGCAATTAATTTTTACTCATGAAAGACAAAATTTTTACCACAGGAAGTTTTTACTTCTTATAAATTGCAATGTAAAAGCTTAAGATTTGCTGATGGAAGGTTGAACGGAAACTGAAGTATTTTTTTGTGATATTAATTGTAGCTAAAAAAATGCCTCTTAAATGTGACTTTGAGATGAAAGTTTTGTATGGCTTCATTGTTTTTTGTGTATTCATTATAAATGATTATATTCCAAAGAATATATTCATATATTCAAGAAGAAAGTAGGTGGAGAAGGTTCCCATTTATACATGGTGATTATAATTTACTCCACGTTAGTGACCCTATTAGTATGAAACATCATTTGAAAAAATATTTCTTAATATTTGGTTTAGAGCTGTCATTGACTTATGACTTGGTCTACCCATGAAAACCAACAATATGAATGTAAAAACTGATGACTTTGTTGAAGCCTGAAATTTGACCCCTAACTAAACTTGAAAAAATAAATATGACTAGAGCTTCCGATGATTTAGTGAATGTGATGACTTGGCAGTGAATCAGTTGCCCACTAGAGCATAGGTGCATGGCAAGTGTATTAAGCTTTGACGGTGTGCTCTTCATGAGAGGAATTAATAATCCCAGGTTCAAGCAATTCCTCAATGAAACCTTGTTTGTCTTAAGATGTGAAGCTAAATGTGGAATATGGAATTTTATTGATTCATTAATTGAAATAATGAAGATGAGTCATTCAGGCTAAGTTGTATATGTCTGACCAATTAACAGTGGAACCAGAAATTTGTTTAATTTTGTATGGTCCTCTTTGATTTATTAGCTAAATTAATTGAACTACAAATATGTGTACGGAAAAAGTAATTTCCGTAACAGTTTCAGTGTTGTTTCTTCAAATGTTCTTTATTTATTTACATGTGAACTTTTGTTAATTATATCATGGTATTATCACTAACTGGTGACACAAGTCCTACAAATGCCATTTGATAATAAATTTGATGAAAAACAATCTTTTGTGATTTAATTGAACAAAAAATATGAGCAAAATTTGTTCGTTCTCCTTAGAAAAACTCCAATCTTTCACCCCTGGAGTTACGTCTATTGCCATTTACTTTGATGTCTACATTTTTCGTAGAAAATCATTTGAAAATTTTTTCCACTATAAGGAAACTTCTGCCCAAGCTCCTGGCCCAAACTGTTCATTATGTGCTCCTTAAATTTAGCTCTGTCCAAGAAACCACATCTCTCCCCACACATTATCTAGCCTATCTGCCATATTTAAAACATCAAACCCCTCTCAAAATCCATGTTAACCCCTAAGTGCACACTGACTCCATTCTATCATGCCAGGTAGACTTAAGGGAAACTGATAGTGACTTTACTAACATTTCCATATTTTTTTTATATTTGGCAACCAAACACAGGTCCTAGGCAAATATTTCATTTTGACAATACCAAGGTGGCCTGAATGAAGTTTATATAATATTATTACACTCAGAAACTCTAGAATTGATACCCTATTTCTCCTCACTAATCAGCCCAACTTAAAATTGTTTATTCATTCCATGGTGTAATACGTTTTATTCATGATATATCCCTCACAATCAACCATATATTGAGTAACCTAAAACCTACAAATGATAGTGTCTCATATTGACTTTATGTTGCTGATTTACGGTGCTCTTAGTAAAAAGTATTACTCTCCCTTTTCAAAAGAAGCACCCTTATCTATTTCTTTATTCTTCAATTTCCAGGGGTTCCATTATAATTCATCTGCTGCCCCATCCTAATCTGCTTTGACATATTTTATTAGTTTGAGGGCTTGAATAACACAGGCCAACAGTGTTTTTGGTGCCGGAGCTTTTAATGTTGATTTAAAGAACAATTGGATGCTTAGTTCTTCCCTAACAGCTATAGTTTTCAAGATATAGATATGTTTTTGTATTATAGATTGCATAATTGTATGGGAATACTATATTAATTATAAAACCCACTAAATATAAATACTTGATTTATTTCAAGGGCAATTAAATCCCCCACAAACACAATAGAATTTTAAAATACAATTAAACACAAATACTAAAATTTTTTACTGTAATAAAACAAAGTGAAAGGAAAAAAATACATAAAAACATTACTCAACACATCGGAAGCTTCTTTTGCGTGATTTTCTTGAGTGCAATGTGTTCAAAGAGTCTCGTTTTCAGCACCAGCAGTAATCTGCCATCATATGGTTACCCCATCTTCCTTGGTAGCGAGCTTAACTTCTTTTTATATCCTGGTGAAATCTTTCACCTGTTCTTCACCTGTGTCTCCTAAATTTCAAAGAAAATTGTCTAAGTGACTGTGTAGTTAGCGAAATTTTGTGCTCATATTACATCCAAGTGATTTGAAGTTACTGAGCATAATGTTTACCAGCTCAATATAATTTTCACTTTTGTGATTTCCTAGAAAATTTTTTATGACCTCAACAAATGACATCCAACTAATTTTTTCAATCTCATTCATTGACTCGCGAAAAGCAGAATCCTTTGTAAGTTGTCTGATTTGTGGCCCCTCAAAAATAACAGCTTTCAGTTTTTCAATACTTATATAGGGCATCTTTAGTCTAAAGTATCCGAAGCATGGTCCATCCTTACCGGGTTGCAGTATATTCTTTTCATGCAGTCTTGATGCTAGTAGTTCGGATACCTTATAAACTAATTTCCCCATCTTTTACCGATGCAGATACAAACGATTTTTGTTTTTTAATATCATTGGCCTACAATTTTGAAATATACATAAAACTTATTGACAGTTTATCGAAAATTAAAGGAACAATGCAGAGTGGTTAATAATTAGTATCCTTACAGATTTATTTAACTTTGAAAATTATTTTCCGGAATATATCAAATATTAAAATAAAAATAATCGTAAGATGTGCCATTTCTAAAAAAGTAGAGCTGCTAAATAAAAACGGATTACATATTTGGATTCAGCTCTACAAATATAGATAAAATCATCACAAGGATTCCCGGCACCAAAATAAAAATTTTTTGTAGGCCTGTGTAATCTTTCCTACCTGCCTACATTAAAAATACCCCAAATATCATCCCTCCTCCTCTACTATGCCAAGCACATTCTTGGTTGTCTTTTTATTTCTTATTTCCCCTTTTCCATCATTTTGCCCGTTAAATAAATTTATGGCGCCCATCGCCACTGCCTTATTGAGGAGATGCCTCGTACGCGCGGTGCGTTTCAAATATTTTACTGATCTCCGCATCTTATTTGGCCTGCACTATGGAATTAGCAATTCCTTAAGGCTCGTGGAGTTTCTCATGGTAAACAAGGAGTGTTCGCCGCTAATAGTTGTGCAAAATTGCTATGTGAGACGATCTTTCATTGCATTGTGTTCGTTTAATTTATTTTCTTCTACTGTTATGTGCAAAAATGTAGGTTCGCTTCTGAGTCTTCTTCCCAAAGGGAGCCATCTCGAAAAATTGAAAAACATGTTGTGGCATATGATCCTCAGAGACTACAGAGACCGATGAAGTTCTCTCCTTCCTTTAACTCTGAGTTTGCTGCATCACCATCCCTCACAACCCCGAGGATGACGGCAGCTTTGTGAAATGACATTGCCTTATTTCAGTGAATTAACAATCATTTATGCTAACAGCATAGATATGTAGAATACAGCAATTTAACAATGGTCATCATAATAGGTAGGAATCGGCAGCATCCTCCCCTCTAGTGTTTATTCGATTAATGTTAGTGGGTTTCAAGGCTATATTTCAATGTACCACTATGCCCATTTACCCTGACGACTTTTGTCATTAATTGTGTGGGATGGGCGATTTCTTGGCGCACTCAGAGTGGCATAGATGACTACAAAGTCTTTAACCTTGCCTTTTTACAGTGAGTAAAATTAATATATAATATAGATTATTTTGATGAATAAAATGCCCTGTAAGTTTTTCTAAATTAATATTAAACTTACATGTTGTTGAAAACATTGAAGTTCATACATAAATAGAAATATCTTTAACGAATTAATAAGTTGTAACTATGCAAAAGGTCATGCACCTATAATTCTATCAGAAAGAAGAGATAAAGCAGATAAAATGTTGTAACTGGTTTACATTATCAACATATATATGTATGAGACTCACATAAATGTTTTCCAGCCATATTTATTGAATTTTACATGACTTTATAAATTCAAAAAATGAGTAACATCAGAAAGTTTAAACAATTGACTATAAGATCACTATCATTAAATACAGAAAAATTTTAACAAATGTAGACATTGAATATATCCTTTCAATCATCCTTTACTAATACTAATGAGATACTAATGGATATGTAATTTAGCATAGAAAACAGCACCTTTCTTTTCCCCTCCTCATGAGGGTAGGTTGGCATTATGGGTTGAAACAATGAATAACTACAGAAAGTTACAAACTAATAGGCTAGAAGGCTTCACCCATTAAATAGAGATTAATTTCAATAAATGAAAACATTATTATAGATTGTATCATTTGAACCATCCTTTTTCTCATTACACCATTGTAAATTGGCTAATTCTATTGAAAATAAAAATTAGCATAATCAACAGCACTTTTCTTTCCTCCTACTAGCGGGGATAAGTAGGCTTTTTTAAGTAAGGGGTCTTTGTCAATCACTTACAAGAGAGTCCACATATCCCAATCTTAATTTAATGGAGAAGTTGCACCAGGCAGATTGCACTCGTGGGTCAAGTTTGGAATGCCATGTATCAATTTCTGTACATGCAATTTGTTCAGGTGTTGACTGAACATCGTTTTAGAAACTAGGTCTTTGATTGCTCCAAATTCAAGCCTCCCTATTCTCTCTTTGTTTTTGCCTAAATCTCTAATTCTTTCTGCCTCGTAATAGTCAACAAATTCAAATGTAAGTCCATATTCTCTTTGTCTTTTGAGAGCAGTGAACTGGTACTTGTCAGATTGTCGATCCACAATTTGTGCTGCAGGTATATCTTCATCAGATTCCTCATCAAATGTCTGTTTGTATGCAGCATATATCTGCTCAGTTCCCCAAGTCCAAAATTTCTGGAAATAAATCAAATTTAGAATTATCACCATTATCTTTAGTTAAAAGAATATATTTAATTACATATTTATTGTTAGATATATTATGCTTGTGTTTTCAAATGGCAACTAAAACTATAACTGGCAAAAAGAACAAGAAAAATCTTGACAAGCTCACGAAATGTAGACTGTCCCTAAGGGCTGCATTAAAATAGGTTTCTGGACACAGTGGAGTAGCCGTTTAGGTGATGTTGCCATATAGAAAGACACTACTAGAGAGGAAGTGGGAAGCTACCTCATATGTTCTTCCATGACAATGATGAACGCAAATGATTTCTGTCAACTATACCACTAGGCCCCATGGGCTAGGTTTCTTGCCATAAAGTGGGGAATAAGAGACTGTAGTCATTATGAATACATAAAATCATTCAATGGAGGGGTTCACAACAGCCTAAAACAGAACACAAATGGAAACTACCATTGAAAAATAGGTATAAAACAATAATGCTAAGGCTTGAAAAGTTAGAAAACTTCATTAAAGAAACAAGGGGTAGTGAATATAGATATGTAACAAGCAAAAAATGCGAGATGGAAAAATAGCAGGAATTACTATACTAGTAGTCAGAGGGTAACACATCAAGGAACAGAAGGACAGTTTTTGTGAGTTCTCTGTACTAAATTGGAAACTGGAAGGTAGTCCATGCAGGGTACATAGGTAACAGAATATTATAGGACAGCTAACAGGATATTTTTAGTGATGGTGGGTGAAGACCTTTATGATGCAGTCGAAACCAGGAGTATTAGGAATAAGCAAATAGGCCAATAAAACATAATAAGCTTGATGAAATGATTTATTAATTCGTTAATCCACACTTGTAAAGTTCAGTGTTAAGGACAAAGGAAATACTACTATGGAGAAAGCAATGTAGATCTGCAGTAGACAGGATTTAATCAATATGAGTGCTTGGTTTAAACACCACAATCACTGCAGGAAGAAAAGAATTTATTTTGTACAAGAATAATTTTAATTGTCGAAAGAAGAAACATCAGTATTTAGTTTGTGACAAGACAGTAGACAAAAGAAGGAAGGTTTTGAGGCAGAGGACCATGATTTCGAATCAAAGAATGAACATGTATTTTGCAGGAGACTCAGATATTATTGTTGGATATTTAAGAAGTGTGAATTATTCATAGTTTCCAAAAAGCATGTATGGGTCCAATTCATCATTTAGTACTAAGGAAAGTAATGTCAGATTAGGAGAGCTACAACTTGGAAAATGGTTGAAGTAATGGAATATAGATACATTTGACTAAACAATGCAATAAAGTACCTACAAAGTGGGAGTATACCATTATTAAGTAAAGGGAAATATACAATAGGAGAAATATGGGTTATAATCAAAATAGGGATTGCAAAAGTCACAAATGAAAAGATAAATAAATAATTGGGGAAAGAACAAAGAAATCATGGATTATAGATAAAATGGTTAGAAACATAAAAAAGAAGGCAAAGGCAGAATGTAAACAAAGGAGTTGAGCAGAAGTATAAAGAATTCGGTTAAAGTAGATCTAGAAATCAAATAAAACTTAAGAAGCAAGGTGGAAAATTCAGTGCAAGGATATGGGATGCTTCAAAGTAGGGCGAAATAGGTGCACTATACAAGGTGTCAGGAAAGACAAAGGAAATTCTCAAACAGAGAATTAACTTCAAGACTTGAAAGTTAATACTCAAGCAATGGAAGAATCAAGCGAAATGGAAGTAAAAAATGTAAATACATATGGTAAAGACATTAATCTAGCTAGCTAACATAGAAAAAAAATATGACATATGCAAGTATAGCTTAGATCCATTCATATTTAACAGGACATACAGGAAGGCATAACGTGAATTGAAATCAAATAAGGCCATGAGGGTTTGTAAGGTTTCTGCTTGACAACTTTAAGAATTAGGAAAACATGGGAGAAATTTGTACTATGAGAGAGAAATTTCACCAAAGAGAAAGGCAGTCTTATGTGAGGACTATAGAACAATTAATTAGATTTCAGATACAGCTAAAGTGGCATGCAGGGTCATCTATAGAAAGATGAAGAGAATGGCAAATTAGTACTTAGAGGATGATCAGTTTCGGTACAGTTTATACAATCAGAAAGTATTTATTCGCTTAGCAGATTTTGAAAAAGTGTTCAATAAAGTATATTGGATAGAATTAATTGCAGTAAATGAAGTTTATCTGATGGATTGGAGATTTTTCTGCTAGCTGTACATATCACGGACCAAAAGGGTAGTATTGGAGGATTGTAATTCAGGATAGGTTGTTCTAGAAGGACAATACAGACAGGAGTGGCCATTGCCACCATACTTATATTATACCCTTGCTAAAGCACTATATAAATTACACTACTTAATTTAATAGCCTTTTTTAGTATCACACAGTTATAGATGAATAGTAATTATGTCAAAATGTTCCTTGGTGACACTCTTCAGCATTCGATCAATCCATGCTTCTTTTGACCTTTCCCATGGTTTAAACACAACTCTAGTAGGTTCATAAATTGTTTTGAAGAGCATAGTGTCCTCGACGATTAGGTCAAATATTATTATCTTCCAATCATACCAGCTCATAAGGTTCTTTTTTCTTTCTAGGACACCATAATTTCCTCCTCTCTTCCTAATTTGATTCCACCATCCTCCTGGAACACAATTTTTATACAAATCTCTGAAGCCCTTCTTTGCCTGTTTTGCCTTTTCTGCTTTAGCTCTCATCAATCTGATATATTTATACACTCCCTTTACCCTTCCATACCGCATCTCATCAAACAGTTCATTAGCATCCAGCACTCTCTCCCTTACATATTCTCGATACTCTTGATTAAATTGCTGACACCAGCACTGTAAAGGCCCATCCTTCAAGCCTCATGATTAACAAATTTTTGCAAATCTTTAAACTGAAATTAAAAAATATGATTACAATGATTTCATAGTCTTCACTTAGAGCATCATAAAATTGTGGTACTGAACAACAACAAGTTTACTTCAAGGGTAATAGAATTAGGTAAGCTGGCTTGATGGCTTTGCTCATAAACTAATAATATATCATCACATAAATAATAATAAATCATCACATAAATAATAATAAATCATCACATAAATAATAATAAATCATCACATAAATAATAATAAATCATTTGTTTAAATAAGCATTTTCATTTCTGAACAAATATTTTTTTTCTTCTGGCCTTTGAATCACTCTTCTAATTTTATGCAAAGTCTTAACTTCAGTGGAACCTTGCTTAATGAGCAGCTTCCATTGTGAGTAATTCATGAAATGAGCATAAATATTATGCCCAAGAATAATCAGCTTTGCGAGTAATATTTCACAAAATGAGTGACAAGGAAAAGGGTTCCCAAGGTTATTGCACCAGCTGTTTACAATTGTGTTTAAGACAGGTGTGTTCCACTGGCTTTGTGGTGTCTCTGGTGATTAGTGTACTATATTTGTCCATAACTGTGTTCATACATGCTATTTGCAACTAATATCCCACAGTTTTTAAATGTTTCCAAATAAAAATCTGCCACAAAATGGTCTAAAGAGAATAAATATAATCATACAAATGAAAAGTGAAAAGGAGCTGCCAGCATACCTGATCTATCCTTAACATGCAAACTGTCGACATCAACAATTTGTATTACTTCAAGAACAAAGAAACACTGACTCTTGAAGAATTGCATTGTGTTTCATAGGAAGATGTTGTGGAAAAGAATTTATCTGAGTCAAAGGTGGTAACAGCAAGAATGTAATAGTCTAGCACAATAAGGAGAAATGACGAAAGCCTGGGAAAATAATGCAACATACAATAAGAAGCATCACCCAGATACAACAGTTGCCATGTGCACCAGGAGTTTATATGATTATGATGCTGTGTTGCTACTTCATAACATTTAGAAGAGTATCCAAAAACAAAAGTATCTCAAGAGAATTGCAGGAAAATAGATTCAGATACTTATCATAAATAATAAATCAAATATTTAAATAAGTGTTTTCTACATATCTGATTCATACTCCGGTCTGATTCATTCCATGATAGAGAAAGAATAGTTGGAGCCTATAATTTTCCGTTTCATCGTTTATAGAGAAGCATCACACTTATAGGACTATGTCAACTAAAACTTTACAAAATGATAATGTCATGTTGCATTTTGGCTGGTGTAAACAAATGCGTCTCAACAGGCTTCTGGAAAAATAAGTATGAATCTTTCATATATCACAGACCAATTATATGAAATATTGTTTGTTTTCTAGAAATCAAATTCACATTCATGGTAGCTACATTCTATTATATAATAAAAAAACATAAACCATGATCCGAAATGCCTCTTTATGGGTACTTAAAAATCTCCAACAGAAAACTCTCTGCAACCGCCAAGCTGAAATCACCTGTCTCTGCTAATAAGCATTCACATAAACAATGCCCTATAGTCAGTCTATACAATGCGGTGTAATAAAATTGATTTCCAATGTCATATTATTCATGCACCAATAAAAATGCTCTTATCCCTTTGGCTGATTGAATCCTATTTTTTACCAACCCATTTTAACATTTTCATGGTATTATATTAAATAGTGGTAATAAAATTTTGTTTCTTCATTAGAACACATCAATGGAAGCACATCTGAAAGAAAAATCAAAGATGGAGGAGTAGAAATCATTAATAAAGTCAGACAAAAATTCGGTAAAATGAGAAAACTCAATAAAATTCAAGATGTCAAAAGATGTTTTAAATTTTACATATCCACCAAGGCTAAGCACCAAATGAAAAGATGAGAGTAAACTGTTAGGATGATTAATGACCAAGGATTATAAAC
The DNA here is from genome assembly GCA_037158775.1 of Hetaerina titia. Lineage (NCBI taxonomy): Eukaryota > Metazoa > Arthropoda > Insecta > Odonata > Calopterygidae > Hetaerina > Hetaerina titia. Next base: position 55,744,449 of record CM073779.1, on the reverse strand, counting down.
ATTTAGTGTCAGCACATGAAATATGGTATGTGCAGTGGGCTTCTTTGTTATCTCTAGGAATATAGATTTAACAGTAACAAACCCTGCATGCTGGGATAAACCAATTATGCCAGTTATCAATGCTACCATTCGCTCCACTACACCTCTCTTTTTGTTACCTCCCTATTCTAAACAAACTTATTCTTACCATTCAAAAGACAATAATATTATTCTTCATTAAAACAAGGCATTGTGTGTCCCTTAGCACTCAATTTTGTTTGCATTTATTACAATATCAAACCTATCCCACTGAATCCCTAATGCCCTAAGCAATGCCTGTAATCCCTTGATGGGCCAACATATTAAAGCTTGATCATGAATAAACCTAACTGATTTTATGAATTCATCACCAATTCATTTCTATCTTCAATTCTTGGAATATTCTATTCAATGTCTCTTTGCATGCCTCTTTAGCATTTCTCTTCAAATTTACATTGAACAGCACAGGTGATAATGGACACCAATATTTTTCATCTTCATAAAACCTCCCATCCTCACTCTGCCTGCTACTTGTGTCTGGAGAGTCTGTAACCTGTAGTGGTTTTCTATCACCCTCCTATCCTTCAAGGATCCTCCTAATTCCTGCAATGAATTAATTTATACTATCCCATTCAATCTATAAAATACCTTACCAAAATCTACTAAAGAGATAAAAGCTTCCAGATTTTATTCTATGTTTCCCTCTATTAGTAAACTTATTATTGCTGTCGGTGATAAACTAATATTTCCCTAAGTAATAATTAGCCCAGCTCCCCATCTTCTTAGTGGTGATCCTAAGATGCACCCTAGCTGCTTGCAACATCAAACATATTGTTCTGGAAATCTCGTACATGTCTTTCTTTCCCTTTTTTTGGGACAAAATGTAAAAATGATGTGGCAAAGTCTTTTTCCCAAATTCCTTTCTCATAAATTCTATGAATTAGTCCACAATAACTATTCCTCCCACATTCTCCTGAACTATTAAGTAGTTCTCTGAGAATGCTTTCTACCCCCATGTCTTGATTAGACTGCTAATACCTTAATGTCCTTTCTGTCCTACCATCAGTAACCTTTGACCTACTCTCTCTTTATCTTTGTCATATCCACTTTCTATGTCTCAGCTAGCTGGTCTCATATTTTTACTATATTTTCTCTAATATATTTCTTCCATGTTCCAAATAGATTTCTTCCAAAATCCTTCTCAGGTTCAGCTAACATTTATATCACTATTGTCTCAGAGTGTACACTTATAATAACTATGACAATATTCATGCTGAGGAGAGAGTGAAGACATCCTTACGATGAATCATGTTAGATCCCACGTAGACAGTTGCTAGAGGACCTTCCTCTCTTACATTCACATCATAAATTTATATTGAACCATTAGAAATGGGTAAAAAAAATTGACTGGAACACAGTGGTGACCATTCACCAATTGTATAAAAATCATCTAAAATATATATTCTGCACCAGCAAATAGGCAAAATCTAGACAAGAGAAAAAGACAAATTTTAATAAATATGGCCATTCCATTTTTTCCTAGGAATTTATTTGCACTAATATTCTGTTTTGATAAATAAATATCCAAAAACCAATGGCTACCCCAACCTTGTGGCTTATTTTATGCTTCAATAGTGTTCAAAATAAGACTTTCAAAATTTGAGATACACTACTATTCTGAAAAGAGACTGGAATGTAGAAAATGGACTCATTCTTACACCTGTATATCCTAACAACTGCTAATACTTTCTGCTCAATTATTAATAGCATTCAGTAATAACTCACATCAACTTGTGTTTTATGTAATTGTTAAAGAAGTAGAGATCAGAATTTCATGTAAAAACTCATACTCATCCTCATCATATGGAGGATTTCATTTTTAATATTTTGTATCCCAGTTGCAAAATATTTCTCTGTCCTATGTTATATTTAAACTTGGGAAACATATTTTTTTTGGAAATATCATATATTTTCTTTCACTTGGTAATTTGTGTATATTATTTTCTCTTTTTTAATTTTTTTTTAAAAATCATCATGCCAACTTTTTTTGTCACATAATTTTCAAAATGATTTTATCATTTGTTCTTAAATCATTTATACTATACATATGGAGACTTTAATTTTAAATTGGCATATATTCATTAATATTTGTTCATTTTACAGAGAATAATTGTTAGATTGGATGAATAACAGAACTGCATCCAATGGGGCATTTGTAAGGCTACCATAAATTTAATTAGTCGTTTGCACATTGCATGGTTTTTGCAAGCCCTGAACTCCATGAATGGTATGCAAAATGAACCATGGGGAGAGTTAACCAGCAGAAAAAATTGGAACTTACAGAAGAAGAAGGAGAAGAATGACATCAAAAATACAATAAATTCTCTTTCAAGGAGTTGATGATTCCAAATCATACATGAAGGCTTTTAGTCCATATAACAATCCTTATCTTACCCAGGTTTCAACATCTTTCATAATATGAAAAACCTAATTCATTAAAAATGAGCATTAGATGTAAGAAGTACATCAAGTGAATTGTTGTCATTATAATTATGCTGCTACATTAGGAATTATTAGTAATTATTCTACTACATTTACCGTGTTATGCAAAGGAGGTCCATGGGCTTCTTCATTAAACCAGCTTTTCAGCCAAGGTATGTTTTCCTTCCTTCCTCTGTATAACTAAAGGAATTTAAATGTTTTCAAAAATTAAATTTCAAATCTAGGTAATATAAATGAAAAAAAGAGTTCAAACAGATAAAAGGAAACATTTGTTAAATCTTTAGAGGGGATAATGATCAGAAAAATTTGTGCAGAAATAATTGAATATTGTAGTAATAAGGGTTTTTCAAATTATATTTCATAGTCCCTTACCCTTGACTGTTCTTGCCAAACACAGAAGGATTTTTCACTGACAGAAAATATTATATCATCTGCAAAGCAGCTCCGTTTCAAACATAAACCTGGTCCCTCATGCTTAAAGCATTGGGGTTGATTGTATGAATCTGAAGGAAACAATAATCAATTAATTAATAAAAAAAAGTACACACAACAAAATGGTACAGTGAATGAGAACTAATGTCATCCAATCACATGACCAATTCCAGAAATGATGACAAAAGTCTATTAAAATTATATAAATGTTCCATAATTTATATTATTGTAATTTTATTACTCTGCAAGCCGCCATTAGGTTGTGCGGCAGAGGGTAAATACACACCAGACTAATTTTGACCCAAATATGATTTTGACAAAATTATTCTGATCCCTTATTGTTCATGGAAAAAATTATATCCAAAATCATTCTAATCTTCACTTAACCCTAACTTTGTAAGTAGTTCACTATGAGGTATCTTGTCAAAGTCTTTCTTGAAATCTACAAAAACCATATCCACTGGAACATTGATCTCTCCTGAAATAAAAATTTGATGAACGAAAAGTGCAAGTTGTGTCTTGCAGGACCTACCGTTTAGGAAACTGTACTGTTTTTTTAATAACTCCTAATTATCAAGGTCTTCATGGAGAGCCACAGGTGAAACAAAAAACAGGACTGACTCCATTACCCAGATTTGAGAATTCAGCATACTTTTGAGCTTAGCACAAGGACAGTTCAACCCAATAAGTGTGGTGGTTTTAAATGAACATGGAATGTTTAAGTTTTGAGTTTAGAAAAAACTTTTGAAATAACCATATTATAAGGAAATTATGCTGAATATTTGCCATGAATAATTATGATTTCTATATGAAAACCAACACACATTTTAATATTGGACCATTCATTCCTTTCCCCATGAGCTATTATAGATTATTCCCAAACAAAGATATTTTATGGCAAAAAATAATTAGCTCATGACTGAAACAATCTAAATGTAATATTGAGGTAGAATCTTTTAAGAACTATTACTTAACTAAATAGTAAATCGCACATTAATTATATCACACATTTTTGGTAACAGAAATTATGCATGAAAAAAAGAGGCAGAGCAAAGACTCTCTTCTGGTTTTTTCGTTTTAATTGTATACGGTATGATGAAAAAACTTAAATGAGTTATTATTATTAGACCTAATTAAACTATTACTGGAATTATTTTACTTGAATTGGAAATGGACTCACCATTGCGGGGTATCCTATACAATTCCTTATAAAAATGTGGATCATCAAGACTTCCCTTTTTTTCATAACGCTCTATATCTGGAAACATGCCCATGACTTGTCCACTACTAAAACCTGCAGTTATGCATGCATGCATCATTGGCCATTGCTTCTTTATTGCTGGAATTTTTCAATAGAATTTAACTTAAATACAAAGGATGTATATTTCTATGAAACACTTTCAAAAACCAAATTAAGTGTCATAGAAGGCACAATTCTTCCTGTATTCTGTAAGCAAATATCTAAATATGGATTATACATTATTATATACATGTTCCTACCATCATTTACTGAGGTAATGCTCCAGAAAAATTACATAAATGAAAATTATACTTGGGTTAGATTTTGTGTATCAAAAAGTGAATGACTTACTCTGGATATAAAGGATGTTTTATTTCCCTGGTGTGACTTCAATATAACTTGTTTATTTTTTTTATTTTACACATATTATGTAGACATTATTATTCCCCCTCTCTGATAGTTAATTCTCATATGATAAGTGACCCCTATACAATAGGTTAATCTACACCTTGATACGGCTGCCCTTGCTAAAGGTGAGGCAACTTTCATGCCTCTTAAACTAGATGTCATGGTTAAATTATAAGGGGGGAAAACTCCACTGGCCGTAAAAAACAGTCGCAACTCTCGTCAGACCAAATTGTTGTGTTGGTATTCGCGGGAACCAACCACAACCTCTCGACCAAGAATACCCTCTGTGGTGGTTTACGGGAAATTAATCCACGCCAGGGACCACACACAGCCACACACACCCTATCCTGTCTGGAATCCTTCACGAAGCTGTGAGACTTCGTTAAAGATTCCAGGTGGAAATGTAATCCTTCACGAGGCTGTAAGGAAGACCCCGTTAAGGATACCAGGATGTATTACAAGCACACACTCTGTGACTATCCACGAAGGACGAGCACAGAACAATCACACAGACTAGCACTCAAGAAGCACACACACACGCACTCAAAGGGCCCAACTTCTGGCCGAATCTGAAATGATAGAGCGCAGACGAGGATAGCGTCGAACACGCGTGTTTCGGCCACAAAGTGGCCCTCTTCAGCGAACTGAAGGGAAAAACACCTCCAACACAAGGTTGAAAGAGTGCGCCCTTTGAGTGCGTGTGTGTGTGCTTCTTGAGTGCTAGTGTGTGTGATTGTTCTGTGCTCGTCCTTCGTGGATAGTCACAGAGTGTGTGCTTGTAATACATCCTGGTATCCTTAACGGGGTCTTCCTTACAGCCTCGTGAAGGATTACATTTCCACCTGGAATCTTTAACGAAGTCTCACAGCTTCGTGAAGGATTCCAGATTGGATAGTGTGTGTGTGGCTGTGTGTGGTCCCTGGCGTGGATTAATTTCCCGTAAACCACCACAGAGGGTATTCTTGGTCGAGAGGTTGTGGTTGGTTCCCGCGAATACCAACACAACAATTTGGTCTGACGAGAGTTGCGACTGTTTCTTACGGCCAGTGGAGTTTTCCCCCCTTATAATTTAACCTAGAGGCCGTAGAGCTCTTGATAATTCTTACTAGATGTCGTGGTGTAACAAAAAAGTTTGACCAAGGCTGCAAACGTTTTTTTAATTTCCTATTTCTCTAAACTTTCCTTGGTGAGGCTCCATACTACTCCCACTCTCCCCTCTCAACCTAGTAAACAAATAGACCTGGCACAACAGTCTACCATTGCTTCCCTTTCACCTCCAAGTAGGGGCTCCCAACAGGTGCCCATACACCACCAAAATCATTCACCATAACTACTATCTTCCTCTCTCCCTCCCTTCTAGTTTACTGCAATCATGACTTGTAAAAAATATTTTTAGCTCTGCCTGAATACCTTTACAGGCTTCATGGGTCGATCATACTGAGTATAATACTACTGACTAAAATACCCACAGTTCCATCTCCTGAGGCTCTCACTAACAAGGAGCATTTTCCTTTTCTACTTATGTTCAAAGAGCAGCCTTGGACCCTCTGAAAATTAGTGTCATTATGTATATCAACCAAATATTATCAGTAAGGACAATAAAATTATTTCAAAACCCCTTAAAGGAATATTTCATTAAATATACATTTTTAAGGAAATGATTATGAGCGTACTTACCCTACTATTACTTGAAACTCATTGCATATCATAGATCTCACCAAAATGGGAATGCACTTCACATGATTCAATTGCTACATAAGCAACCGAGGGTGGCTTATAGGTCCATGGCACTATTTCCCTCTGTGTTAGAAAGTTAATCATGAAATAATAAGTGACAATCAACATTCTCCGATCAACTGCATATAATTAATTAACAGATCATGATTGATGTAAAAGAAAATGGAATCGGTATTCATGCTAAGAATTCTTACAAAAGATATTGATGCCATATGATCAATGTACACAGATGTAGGGACATCATAAATACTCATATGCCACAAAAATATTTGGCCATCTTTATTAGCTCCAGCAAGAAGAGTTGGGTAGTCTGAATTATACTGCAGGAGACTAATTCCACAGTCCAATTTAATTATCCTCTGGAAAACAAATATTAAGAAAATTAACATTTATTGGAAAAAATATATCGAAAAAAAAGGGTAAATTCATGAAAAAGTAGAATTCAAGGCATAAAACATGAGATTGCCATATCCTTGCACAACTGTATTCAGCATTTAGGTCTACTTGCTGTCAAGTAATTACTATCATATCAATTGAATATTAGGTGTTCCTTCAGTCTAGCTGGGAGGAGATCATTTAATTGTTGATTGACTGATATCATTTTAATCAGGTAACCTCAAATTCAAAAGTATTAATTATGGAAGAAGGTCATAAAAGTGGTCTGTGAAGGCTTCCTTTGTAATCTAAAAAGGAGGAAAAATAGGAAGCATTTGAAATAATGACTGACAACATGGCATGGTAATTTATAGTAGAGATAATAATAAAAGTAATCTACCGGTTAAGGTAGGCCTTGGTTGGACAAAACTATGAAATAAATATTTTGTAACTCCAAAAAAAACCCAATCCAGCAACCTAAACTACATCAGGTCCCTCTTCATCTCTGTGTACTTCTTTCCTCCCTTTATCCCATCCAACATCCGTATCCTGTTCCTACCCTTTCCTCGCTTGCCCAAGAATCTCCCCTCTATTACCTTCTTCAGCATTCCACTACCGCTCAATACGCCATTCATCCATTTTTCCTGCCTCCAAAGGATTTCTCTCAACAAACCCCTCTCCTCTCCCACCATCTCCAGTACTTCCTAATTTGTTTTTCTTTCGGTCCATTTCATCATCTCCATTCTTCTCCACACCCACATTTCAAAAGCCTCCAATCTACGTCTATCCTCCTGCTTCAGTGACCACGTTTCCGCACCATTCATAGCTACGCTCAATATCAGAGTTTTTACTAGTTTTATCTTAACATATCTACTCAACGTCCCCGTCATCAACTCCCTCCTCCTTGAGAAAGCCTCCTTTCCTAGCGCAATTCTTCCCCTTACGTCCCTACCACTTTGACCGTATTGGTCCAAAACACTTTCGAGATATGTAAACTGCTCTACCTGCTCTATTCTTTCCCCGACTATTTTAATATTTAGCTTAGCATTATTCTTTCTGGAAAATCGCATAACCTTTGTTTTATTAATATTGATTCTCATCCTATATATATCGCACTGAACCTCCAATTCACTCACAATGCTTGAAACCCCTTGGCTGACGGAGCAACTAATGCTTGGTCATCAGCAAACCTAACCGATTTTACGAATTCCCCTCCGACTTTCATTCCTACCTCCAGTTCTTCCCATGCCTCTTTAATCATTTCCTCTACATATACGTTGAACAGTACCGGTGACAATGGGCAACCCTGCCTTACACCTCTTCCTAACACTGCCCATCCGGACTCTCCGTTCCCCACTCGCACCTGAGAAGTCTGAGACATGCACAGTTTGCGGATCAGTCTCCTGCCCCTCCAGTCCATTACTATTCTCTGCAAAACACGCATATTTTTTCCCAATTCACTCTATCAAACGCTTTTTCGAAATCTAGAAAAATGACAAAAACGTCCTTATTGTATTCTATATTCCTCTCGATTAGTGAGCTCATTACTGCAATGGCATCAAGCGTACCTCTTCCTTTCTTAAACCCAAGCTGATCATCCCCTAAGTAATCATTTGCCTTAATCTCTATCCTTTTGTTGATGATCCTGAGAATAACTTTTGCTGCGTGGGATATCAAACTTAATGTTCTGTAATCCCCACATGACGTAGTTTTTGCCTTTTTTGGAATAGGATCTAGCACCGAGCTCACAAAATATTCCGGCCAAATTCCTTCCTCAGAGATACTACGAATCTGTCAAAATTGAGTTTTTTTCCCACATTTTCCTAACCTTTTACCAGTTCTACAGGGATGTTGTCCACCGCCACGGCGTTATTTGCTTTCATCTCCGTTAATGCCCTTTCTATTTCATCGCCGAGAATGCCTGGACCTAAGCTAACTTCTTTTACGTCATGTTCCTTTTCTATGTCTAACCTTGTCGGCCTAAGTTCTTTACCATTCAGTGTTTCTATATATTCCTTCCATCTCTCTTGGATTTTTCCTGGTTCAACTATTTTCTTACCCCACTTATCGTTAACTGTTAGCACAGATCTTGCCTTCTTACTTCCCGATAATAACTTAACCTTGCTGTAGAGAGCACCAATTTCACCCTTCTTCTGTAAATTTTCCATATCCTCGAATTGCGTTTGCCACCATTCTTCTTTTGCTTTATTTGTGGCCCTTCTCAAATTATTGTTTAACTCTTTGTTACTTCATTTTGCCTAACTCTGTGTTTACATTTTTCCATCTTCTTCTCTCGTCCATCTTTGCAATCATCTCATCCGTTACCCATGGTTTCCTTATCCTTTTCCCGTTAACGGTTCCTATAGTGTCTTTTGCGGTTTCCAAAATCCCTTTCTCGATACATTCCCCTATTTCCTCGATAGTACTCAGTTCTTTACCGTCATCCATTATTTTCTCTACAGCCTGCTGATACTCCTTACTCGTTAATCCATTTAATGCTTCTGAATTCCATTTCCTAACCCGCCGCCCTTCCCTTATCTTCTTGAAACGAACGTTACATTTCATTACAACTAAATTGTGGTCAGACACTGCATCCGCTCCTGGGAAACTGTGCGAATATATCACACTGTTCCTAAACCTGTTCCTAACCATAATATAATCTAACTGATACCTTTCTGAGTCACCTGGAATTTTCCATGTATACCTACGCCTTTTGTGGTATCTAAACCATGTGTTGGTGATGACTAACCCCTGTGTCCTGCACAATTCAATTACTTTCTCCCCGCGTTCATTCCTCAAGTCTAACCCATTGTCCCCCACCTCACCCCCATCTCTTCCTTCGCCTACCGTCGCATTCCAATCCCCCATCACTATGAAATGTTTCCCTGCAGGAACACTCACGATGATATCCTCTAACTCATCGTGCATCCTACCGACTTCTTCCTCCTTGTGGTTGCTCGTTGGCATGTATACCTGAACAATAATTAAGTTCGTAGGCTCTGCTTTAATCTCCACGAGGAAAATTCTATCAGTTACATGCTCTATGTTGACTACGCGTCTTCCTACCGCTTTATTTAAATTTACGTCAACCCCTCGTTGACTCTCGTCCCCGCCACTGTATATTACTCTAATTGTCACTCCAGTAATCCCCGCTATTCTTCCATCTCACCCCGCAGGGACCTAAAACACATATATTACCTCTTTCCATCTCTCGCTTAATATTTTCTTGTTTGCCTCTCCTCAACATTGTCCTGACGTTCCAGGTTCCTATTCTAAACACTTTCGTCTTCTTCTGAGTCTTCTGTCCTGCTGCAGTTATTTCTTCGCTGCAAGGGTTTCGTGGGATTACGGCCGCGGAAGCCTTGCCTCACCCGCTGCAGGGCACGATACACGGCCTCTTTGGCCGGGTCCCGTAGTTGCCAGGACACATATTATCTATAGTGCCCATCATTACATTCTTGGGAATAATAATTGAGGTGGTTTCCCGTTGCCTTCCTCAATAGTGTTTTTCACGTGACACCATCTTTTAATGGCCGCCCCACTGGGGTCAGACGCCATTGCAGCCACCTCACTAAGGAACAGACGATGCGTGGAGTACCTTTCGTCTGGCTCTTAACCTTCGACCTATCTGGCATGGGTGACCCTTCCAGGAGTTATTATTATTACTCCCGCCAGCACAGCTCTAGGGGTCATTGGAACACAAAAGCCCCCCTCCACGACTAGGTTGTAGTCCATGGGAGGGATAGTAGAGATAGGTAACCTTTAAAAGCTGGATAAAAAATCTTTAAAAGAAACAACAGGAAGTATAATTTACCATTGAAAAACAAATAAACATTTTGTAAAAAGCTTTACAAGGATTAGGGAGGGTACAAATACAGGGTTCAAAAAGGCATCTATTGAATCATTAAAGAACTGTGAGGAATTGACAAACGAACATCCATGCAAACTTTTGAGATATCATGGGAATATTTATAATTGAAAGAAAATCAATTCAGGCAGGTGAAGAGAATTAATGCTGAGTAATAAGTATAACACCATTAAATTTTTGAAGTAGAAAGGAAATATAACATTAAGTGGGTTCAAGCATTGCATAGCAAGACTAAAAAGATGACCAAGGGAATGGAAATAAGAAGGTGGATAAAATTCCTGCTCAACTGTTCATGAGTTTTGGAAAAAGTATTAGGAAAAGTTAATATAGGATCACTTATGCTATTACTGAAAATGAATATACGAGGGTCATCCGGAAAGTAGTACCCGTTCGTGAAATGAAGACACAAAAGTAAATATTAACAAACATATAAAAATTTATTTGAAAGTGTATACTTTAAACTACTTCTCAACATAATCTCCAAGCAAATTAACAGTACAGTATACTCAGGTTACAGGGTTACAGTATATTCTTTTCATGCAGTGTTGATGCTAGTAGTTCGGATACCTTATGAACTAATTTCGCCATCTTTTACCGAGGTAGATACAAACGATTTTTTAAAATCTCATTGGCATACAATATAATAATATATATAATACTTATTGACAGTTTATCGAAAATAAAAGGAACACCGCAGAGTGGTTATAAATTAGTATACTTATAGATTTATTTCATTTTGAAAATTATTTTCCGGAATATATGAAATATTTAAACAACTAATCGTAAGATGTGCCATATCTAAAAAAGTAGAGCTGTTAAATAAAAACGGATTTCATATTTGGATTCAGCTCTACAAATATAGTTAAAACCATTAAAAAGATTCCCGGCACCAAAAAAAATTTTTTGTAGGCCTGCGTAATCTTTCCTACCTGCCTCCATTAAAAATACACCCGAAAAGCTAGGATATCACAAATTATTTGCATGGCGAGTACCGAGAGTGCTTACAAACCAACGCAAAGAGAGGTGTGGGGAAGATAGTTTTGGGATGACTATCCCGGTATCAACCTTGCACCTAGTGACTATTACCTTTTTCTGCACTAGAATCAATGGCTTGGTAGAAACAGAAATTTGTAGACGACGAGGACCTCGAGATTGCAATGACGCATGGGTTTGGTCTACCTCAATTGATTCCTCGAATACTGATTAGGTGAAGGTTATCATCCCGCCCCCAAAACTTCTAACAAGGTCTTCAATTCCTTTGCCGGTAGGACGGATTCCATTCAAAACACCAAACAAACAATTGAATGAAGTCCATGTCAATTAGAAGCCAGTCGACAGTCTGCGGGTTGAAATACGTATCGAAGATTGAAATGTTAATGAACTCTGTCTAATGTAAAAGTGAGAAATATTTACTTTTTTGTAAGTTCCTTATATTTTCTTGTTAGTCTATCAGTGGAACGGCGAAGTTTTCGATTAATTTCACCTCATTAAACTTTATTTCCGCAAATTCAATTGCTGGAGATAAAGGAAATCAAACAACGCCGAGGTCGTTGGCAGAACGTAGTGCTTATTTATAATGAATGCACGAGGCATAGATTCGATTCTTTCAGAAGAATGTCGCCCAGATCGACCGTTTGGCCAGAAGTCCTTAAGATACATAAAGCAAGAGGCATCACAATTGTATCATAGAGTGCTATCAAGGTGTAGCCACAAGCGGAGCAAGGTTTATTTCTTTTCAAAGTTCATGATTTTAAAATATCAAGCAATTCTAACCCTCACTCGCCCAGAATGCTCATCCAGCTGCAAACTTTTCTTCTATCAAATCACAAAACTATTTGAGTCAGCAAATAATCATCCTAGGAAATAATATCCTGCTTGTAGTATTCAACGCATTGCTTCTCGCTTCTCAAGAGCTGCAATACATAATCACTTGTAAGAAAAGCATTCTTGACCCACTTAACCAAAAACACAACCTAAAATCGGGATATACAGTGATTCCCTCTTCAATTCTGTATACTTACTTCATTCCTATCAACAAGCCTTTCCTTTACCTTCACCTTTTTCGCCTGCCTAAAGGTCTCGCCTCTTCCTTTTCTCCCTCTCCCTTTCTCCCTTCAACGTCTCCTTCCCAGTAAAAAGGCTGTTAATCTTTCCTACCTGCCTACATTAAAAATACCCCAAATATTATCTCTCCTCCTCTACTATGCCAAACACTTTCTTGGTTTTTTTTTATTTCTTCATTTCCCCTTTTCCATCATTTTGGCCGTTTAATAAATTTATGCGCCCATCGCCGCTGCCTTATTAGGGCAATGCCTCTTACGCGTGTTGCGTTTCAAACTTTTCCCCTGATCTCCGCATCTTATTTAGCCTGCTCTTTCGGAATTAGCAATTCCTTAAGGCTCGTGCAGTTTCTAAATGGTAAACAAGGAGTTTTCGCCGCTAATAGTTGTGCAAAATAGCTATGTGAGACGATCTTTCATTGCATTGTGTTCGTTTAATTTATTTTCTTCAACTGTTACTTGCAAAAATGTAGGTTCGCTTCTGAGTCTTCTTCCCTAAGGCAGCCGTCTCTAAAAATTGAAAAACATGTTGTGGCATATGATCCTCAGAAACTAGGAGCTTTTTGAAGACACCGATGAAGTTCTCTCCTTTCTTTGACTCTGAGTTTGCTGCATCACCATCCCTCACAACCCCGACAATGACGGTTGCTTTGTGAATTGACATTGCCTTATTTCAGTGAATTAAATTTATTTATGTAAACAGCATTGATATGTAGAATACAGAAATTTAACAATGGTCAACATAATAGGTAGGAATCGGCAGCATCCTCGCCTCTACTACGCTCTATGACTTAAAATTTAAAAAATGAGTTACCTCAGAAAGTTTAAACAATTCACTATAAGATTACAATCATCAAATCCAGAAAACTTTTAACAAATGAAGACATAGAATATATATTATTTCAATCATCCTTTATACTCAGCACATCATTTGATAGAGATAATAATGGATATGTAATTTAGTATAGAAAACAGCGCTTTTCTTTTCCCCTCCTCATGAGGGTAGGTTGGCTGTTATGAGGTGAAACAATGAATAACTACAGAAATTTAAAAACTAATAGGCTAGAAGACTTCACCCATTAAATAGAGACGGAACATCTGACCGCGGTAACTTTACATTCCGGCGATCTTTTTTTCAGAAACAGATAATGTCTCAAAGGCATTGTTTTACATTTAGCTGACTTCCAAGTAATGACGGGCAAACAATGCAAGAGAAAAAGGACATACAACACCGCAAAGAGGAAGATACAAACATCTGCGTAGGTGGTGGCATCCTTTGATGACAGCATTTATGTCGACGACGACATTATGGGTCGATACTATTCATTTATAAAACAAGCCATACTCTTAATTAAGCCATACTTTACTTGTCCTTTCATGCAAATGATTACAAGTAAAGTCATTGAAAAATATGGACAAAAACCCCAATTCCCCTCACGGTGAAACTCCGTGTCGAGTGTGGCTAGGCATAGGAGCTGCTGCCGCTGCTAACCGTGTCGAGTGTGTAACCGCGTCGAGTCACACTCGACATGCGAGTGCATAAGATTAACATTTCACACACTTTATTTCATTTTTTACGCAAAATTTGATTCAAATTCTTTGATTCATTTCTTTACACAAACGAAAATCGCCGAGCTCATAAGCGAGTCTAACGTTATTGGCTTTCATAGATAAAGTACGCCATGAAAACAGCTGAAGTTTTATCGTACTCGGGGGCATGTATACCAACATGATAAAAAAAGTTTCACAATCGCAAAATGCAAAATATCTATTAATTTTTTACAACCTCGTATTTATTTTTCAACATAGTCACTGATAAGGGTAACAAATTTTTACCAATTTCTTCTACGCAAGTTTTTTTCATTCCTTCACTGAAACACTTTTCTGACTTTTCAGAACTTGTCCGGTGACGTGGCGTACATGTGTGACTGCGATTTATATCTTTCGATCGATGTACGATTGATTTCTTACGTATGATCTACGATTGCTTTCTGTTGTAACATAACTAACTAAATAACATGACATAACTAATTGTAACATTTAACGGATTACGAGAATTTTCACGGAAGGCGCCTTCCCTGCCTGAGACAAAGTTGACTACGGTAAATATGAATATGAGATGTTAGTTTTATGTGTTAGTTCCTCGTAGCTTACGTTGCGTCAATAATTGAGTGTACGCACCGAAGTGAATGTTTGAAAATCAATTTTTGCGATGTTTTTACTTAGGGTATCAATTAGTGAGTTTTCTATGAAGCCATCACTTATGGCAGGTTTTTCCGTGGGAGTTAGCATCCAGAAGGTGATTTTGAAGCCAAGCATTTACCGTTGAAGATGGTAAAAAGTACTGGGCTAGATTATGGGCTGGGGTACTTTTTTTAAGGTCGGATACAAATAAAAGTCATTGTTGGTGTACAATTGAAATGGCAATTCCTAACAAAGCGCCAACTACTTCAGGGACAGGAAAATAGAAAATACACACTACAATAGTTACCTAAGCGCTAACATCAACAATGATTATTCTTTTTTTCCGACCTTTCAAAAAGTCTTCAATCGACTCCAGAATGTTTTCGTCAATGCCATTGCCTTCTGGTTTGTGTGTTTGTAAAGCATTTTTTTGAAATGTGTATTTATTTGTTTCTCATATTTTTATTTGGATCTATAGCATACAGGGATTTATCATGTTGATGAAACTAGCTATAAAATTTATCAAGGTGTAATACTGTGATTTTTTTCACATCAGTTGTAAGAGGAATAGTTAAAACAAGTGATTGAGATTACTTTCTCTCATTGACGACTTCGTAGTTATCCTTCTGTTATAGACTTTGGTTGAGTATGATTATTGTGTAAATTCAGAAGCAAAATTAACCTTCGCAGGGTGCTAACTGGCATGCAACCTTTCGCTGCAAATGGTATGCATGGAAAGAGAGTGATTTCATTACTGCAAATTTATGAATGTAAACAATGTTTGGCATTTTTATGCATATATTATAAATTAAAGGGTGTATTGAAAAGTTCTTGGCCTGATGATGGATAAGAGAATTTTTTACACAATGTTTTATTTTTCAACTAAATACGAAATATTCCTACATTTCTTGCACCAATGTTTCAGTCCCATTATTCAGTCCCTGTATGGTTCTTCTGGAAATGCTGCAAGTATGCTACACTTAAGTCCTTAAACCATATATTTATTATTTCCATCTTAGCATAAGCATTGATATCATTCATCTTCTAAAGATATCAAAACTTACCATGCATAAACATTAAAGATTTTACACACATGCCTTTATGTTAATCTTTTTTACATACACAATTGTAACATGTATATGAAGTGAACAGTAACTACGGCCATATGAATATTTTGGCAAGAATCAACCCCAGCAATACTCTTACAAAGATTAAAAGTTATTTATTTTTTTCTTTTCTCTATAATTTCCCTCACCATAACCATTGCCCATTTGCTAGTGTGGTTGGGGTTTTTCCTTCCCATAATACAGTTGTAACAGTTTTTTAAACATTACTGTTTGCCTTGAGGTCACATAATAACCTTTTAATTTTTTTGTGTGCATCCCTATTAACACATACCCAGTCATTCATGTCTCCTATGCATACTTTCATTGTTTCACTTGAGTTAACCTCATTTTCTTATTTTATCACTTTACCCTGAAATTAACTTCTCATAGTGTTAGCTTCACAAATTAATGGTTTCTAACATGGCACAATGAGTACTTTTCAAACATTACCATCCATGGTAACCAAGGGTACATTTCCTTCCATGCATCTAAGCTGTCTTTCCAAATCAATTCTACCCCATGATTCTTATTATACTGCCAGAAGATCATGGCCCCAAGGCCAAAATATTCTCATCAATTCAGCATTTCTCCCTTTAGCTATATTTTATCTACACACAAGGCATCCATTCATAGTACAAACATTTTACTTATCATATCTAGTTCCTAACCACACACACCCTTCTCATTCCAAGTACCCCTGGTCCTAGCAGCATTGCTATGTCTCTATCTTGTACGACCAGCCTGAAGTTTTTAAATCAAAATATCTTAAATTCATGCTTCAAAAATAAGGTAATATCCTTTTTTTTGCCCTACCTGTTTTTTTAGTGATGTGAGAGGTATAAGTGCATCATTCATGATTTTTTGCTTCATAAATATTTTTTTCATGCTTAGTAATGATTATTTCATTTTCAGTTGTATAATTTAAGTTTTAAAAAGTTGTAATAACTCATTTTTTTAATCCTATTTTTAGGAAATCAATACCTATTGATCAACCTGAAGCTGTTGAAAACCTGGGCAAAAATAATGAAAGACACATCGTTAATTGATGAAAAACTGAAAAAACAGCCAATAGTGGTTTTGAAAAAAATTGATATTATGAAGGAGGCTACTGACAGAATTGGAGCCCTTGCAGAGAATGAAATTTCTACAACTGAGTGCAGGAAAGTGTTGTTCATGGAATCTTTAGGTTTGCAGAAATCAAGCAAATTGAACACAAATAAAGGGATTCCTCTCCATAGATCATCATCGAAAGCAATCAAAAATTCCCTGAGGCAAAAGAAGTCTAAAACACAGTTCTGCTGTGCTGGATTGGCAGATAAGCCTGAAATTGAATGGATGCCAGAGGAAAATATTCATTGGGACTCCAATATTGACAAGTGGTGCAAAAAACAAACACCAACTCTTCAGGAGAAAACTTTATATCCAAGAATATGTCTGAAAAAGTGGCGTGGTGGAGAGCAAACATTGCATTCAAAGGACTTCAGGAAGTTAGAAAATTCACTAATCCCAAAAACAGGGAATCATTCATATTGCAAGGAAAAGCCAAAAATAATCTTGGCCATAACAGAACAGAATTCTGGTTCACCAAGGCAGAAGGTACTTTCCTTTTCGGAGGATGGAAATGCATGTGAATCATTGATAAGCCCAGAATGTGGCCAACAAAATTCCCAAAGTGGTTGTAAAAGAATGCTTAGGAGCCACTTAAACTTGTCTAATGGCTTATCCAAATGCAAGTTGGTAATGAATAAACCCACTGAGGAAGCCCATAAAGATATAAGAAATATAAAGGAGCTAAAGGTTTGCATTAAAAGCTGGGAGGGTAAGCATACAGTCAAAATTTCCGAAGAGAAGAATAAGTTGGAGAAGTAATCAGAAATGCCTATTCAAATGAGTCTGAGCTTGCAGATGAGACAGGTTAATGGGTATGAGAGGGAGGTTAATTGTGATTTATTTAAAAACTGCACCATGAATACTAGAGAAAACACAGCCAGAAGTGATGAGAGATGAAGCAGCTCAGCTTGAAAAGGAATTTTGTCCTCCATAGTTTTAGATCTAAAACCACAATTTCGAAAAGTTGTTCATGTTTGCAACTGCTTAAAATAAATACTAAATGCAAATCAAGCTGAATCAGGTCTGTCAGTCATAAAAATGATTGCTTGTGCCCTTCTGAGGTTAAAAGATGATGTTATATGCTGTGTACTGCTCTTTTAGTTAATGAGAGAATAATGTGGTACTAATTATGAGAGCTGTATATAGTATTTAATTATATGTTGTTTCATTTTCTGAAAAAAGAAGGCAAAAGTGTGTCATTTATCTGCAATTCGATTGCACTGTAAAGCCAAATTTTATTTCTTTAGTTCTGTGAATAACCTAGGTTTTCAATTGTTCATAATTTAAATTTGAATCAACATAATCATCTTGTTTCTTTTAAGAAATAAATTACATGCTGTATATACAATATTTGTTGAAAACTACCTCATATTGGCGTGCATCAGGTTGATTAAAAACCATAAACATAGTAATCAACCCAAAGATTGGTTTGATAGGGGATGATAGAATTCACACAGTACTAAGCCCAACGGCATGCGAAATGCTCTATCCCTGGACTACAACAACCCATCAGGCTGATTATGGACCTAGAAAAAGAAGGCTGTGAATGAAGTTTTCCTACCAGGGGCTAGTAAAGTCTGAATCATTGGAGTATTTATGGGCACCACATTTGGAATGAAAAATAAGGTAAAAGAAAGCTGCATGAAACTTTTATTGTATGTCATCAATATTTATCTCCTTAATTTTTGAATACATATCAATTATTTTTTTCAGTTAACAAGTAGTATGTGTCTCAATGATAAAGTAGTTAAAATTTTTTAGATGTTCAACTTAGTCACTTGTGTAATTTCTTTGCTCTCTATGTAATGTGTTTTTCTTCAATTTAGGTATTTTTCAAGTGAAAAACAAATTATTCAATAGTCAATGTTTAACGCTTTCTTCATATTATGAAATTCATCTGAAATTATTCTGAATATGAAAAGGGTATTGCACAAGGAGATTTTCTAAGACAAATAAAAAACGTTGTTACAAATGATCATTGTAAAAAGATGGCAGGGTATGATAATTAGGTTGGTAGTAAGTCATGAAAATAACAGCAGAAATTTATGAAAATGGATTCGTAGTTCAAAGAGGAGGTGGAGTTATGGAAGCCAGACATAGTTGTAATAGAAAAAAGCTCAAAAATTGAAAAAGGGCAAAAGGATTACTAAATGAAAGCCATCAGTGAGAAGATAGATGGGGGAAAAGGTTTTGATGTAGATTTCTTAGATAAAATTAATTGTTAAAGTAGACATTTTGCAGATTACTGCATTATCTTCAGGGAAGTCCTAAATCAGAGAAACTGTAAAGTCCTGAAATATGATTTAAATATAATGGTAGATTTAAAAAATAATGAGCAGTATACTGAAGTTAATAAATGTAAATGCAGTACTTTTAGCAACAAGGTAAGTAAGAAAAATTTATTTATAGTATCCTTTCCCCTTCTTGTGTCTCTTCTATTTCCCCTTAGGTGGGTAACACAGCTCCATAAGGCCATCTCTTGGGCAACATCTATCGGAGCACTTTGGTGCTTTATAAGATCGCAGATCTCAATGTAAATCAGGTTTCCTTATTAGCTCAACTGGTAGAGCATCCGCCCGGAAAGTGGAAGGTCCGTGGTTCAAATCCCGGATAAGGAAATAGTTTTACTTTAGTGATCTGCTCAAAAACCGCCTTCCCCACATGTCCTCTGTTCGCCTTTTAGGTGTTTTCCTATCCCCTTTCCTTATACCTATTTCTGTTTGAATGAATATTTGTATTATGAATTTGAATATATATATATATTTATATATATATATATATATATATATATATATATATATATATATATATATATATATATATATATATATATATATATATATATATTTGAATGTATAAATATATATATATATATATATATATATATATATATATATATATATATATACATTCAAATAGGAAGTCCCGCCATACGGCACACAAATATTCATTCAAACATAGAAAGTTGCCAACATTCTCCCCTCTATTACCCTCTTCAACATTCCACTACCGCTCAATATGCCTTTCATCCATTTTTCCTGCCTCCATAGGATTTCTCTCAACAAACCCCTCTCCTCCCCCACCATTTCTAGTAATATATATATACATATATATATACATATATATATATATATATATATATATATATATATATATATATATATATATATATATATATATATATATATATTTATTTATATATTTATTTATATATATGTACATTTGTAGTTATTATAAAGTAATATACCAGGTAAGGTAAGTTTAGATGGACACAATGACCAAATAAGTATTTTTTTACTCCAAACAAAACATTTCAGATATCTACTCTAACACAAGCGTATAGTATGTTGCATGTAATGTAGAAGTTTTGTGTTCATCTCTGTGTAGTCCTTCTTCGCATCCAATATCCCTATCATAATACTACCATTTTCTTGCTAGTCTTAATGTTTTCCTCTCTATATTATAATTTTTAACATCTCACCGCTGATCAATATGCCCTTTATCCATATTTCCTGTCTCTTTCGGATTTCTCCCAACAAACCCCTTTCCTTCCCGACCATACCTAGTACTTCCTTGTTTGTTATTCTTTCAGTCCATTCCACCTTCTCCACCTTTCTCCACCCCATATTTCAAAAGCCTCCAATCTATTTCCATCCTCCTGCTGTTTCCATGCCGTACATAACTACACTCCATATCAAAGTTTTAAGGAGCCTTTTCTTAACATCCTTACTCCAAGTCCCTGTCATCAACTACCTCCTCCTTATAAAAGCCTCTTTGCCTGGCACAATTCTTCTCCTTCTGTCCCTACTACTTTGACGGTGTTGATCCAAAACCCTTCCGAGATACATAAACTGTTCTACCTGCTCCTGTTTTTGCCCTAATATTTTAATATATGGCTTAGCATTTTTCTTTCTGGAAAATTGCTTTATATTTGTTTTATTTATATTAATTCTCATTCTCTATCTTTCCTACATAATTTCCACATCACTCAGCAATGCTTGCAACCCCCTGGCTGACTGACAAACTAAAGCTTAGTCTCCAGCAAACTGATTATATGAATTCCCCTCTGACTTTCATTCCTACCTCCAGTTTTTTCCATGCCTCTATAATCATTTCCTCCGCACATGCATTGAACAGCACCGGTGACAATGGACAACCCTGCCATACACCTTAGCCTAACACTGCACATTCTGACTCTTCATTCCCCACTTGCACCTAAGCAGTCTGAGGCATGTACAGGTGCGGATCCTCCTCTCTCACCTCTGGCAGGTTGGCAAATAATATATAACTAGCAAGAAAAATTATTTGGTTCCACTTTCAAATAATTTACTTACATACCATACAAGTAAAATATGGTAGGCATTGAAACCATTGACCCATATTGATATGACCTAAGCAAAAAACTGTACATCCTAATGTAACATACGTTCATGTGTACTCATTTTTTTCCTTTAGAACAATTGGAAAAGGGAAGAGTCATTGTATAATTTCAGTGTAAAAATTATTTTGAGCAAATTATTTAAATGGTAATAAATCATACTTTGTAGTAGGTTCTATGTTGATAGAAGCTATATATGCCTCATGTTTGGAAGTTGGGGATATTAGGGACTTTATTTTGTTGTGTGGGAGTTGAGATGGTCATCCATCAAAGCTAGAGGACCGGTTCTCTGCTGCTAAGTTATGCCCTGCTTTTATGCTTTTAAGAGGAAGGAACTGTTAGCCTGGGGATTAAAAGCAGCACTAGTGTGTGATTTTATGATTTGCACACTTATGCATTTTTCACTATCACCATCAGCCAACAGTATTGTTATATCTTTCTTTGGTAATTATAAAATCTTGGTCAGCCAGACCCTAACTTTTTTTCATTTATGGCTGTGAAACATTAACAAAATAGGTTGTCGTTTTTCATACTTTTCTCTGGGTAACAAACATTAATTGAAATTAATGTAAATTTAATAATTTTTGCAAAAAATTGTATGCACATATGAAGCCTTGTGAATATGTAAAATAGCTTTTTTGTGGCAAAGGTGAACAGAGGGACACTCTTTTAAAGTCCATGGTATGATATTTCAAACCCAAGAGAGGAGCATGGCTAAATAAATGAATACTCAATAATACATATCAGTTTTTATTTATAGGCAACTACATTGAAATGTACACTGTGTTGTTGTTACCTTTTACCAATTTTCCATTGAGAGTACTTTGGTAAATATGGGGGAAATTTAATCAAAACAGAATGATTAAAATGGTTTTATATCACCATTAATTTACGTAAATACTTACGATAAAATTCCTGGTAGTAAAATCGCTATGTTTTGGGTGGCTTTTATTTTAAATATTGATAATTCACTTTAATTAAACCATTGGCAGAAAAATATATTGAATACTTGAATGCCCTTGGGGATTCACATTTTATTCCTATCCCCTGAGAATCAGTTATTAGCAGCGTTCCTTTAGCCGAAACATGAATGAAGCAATGTTTATTTCCTTTGTTCATTTTTAAGTTATAATCTCACCAATTCTTCTTCTGCTTCTAGCTTTTATTATATGAAACTTTTAATTTATATCCATCTCATTTAAAATGTCAGTTTCATATTTAAAAGTATTTAATTGACTATATAGTGTAAGTATTTTTCGAAAAACTCAATTTCAGTGTTTTCTTCGACCAGAAGTATCTAACCAAAAACTCATACATTATGCACTATGGTGCCTTTACAGTCTCGAAGACATTCCAACTGTAGCTAGAAATATTTATTAACTGTATTTTTTCCTGTATATATCACATATATTTTCCTTAAATGTGGCTTTTCCTTCCTAGGATATTTTGTGATATTTAATAAAACCGCAAATGGAATAAACTGGTGTCTTTCAATTTTTCTACAGATATTCTTAAATACTTTGTATTTCTACTTTCATTTTTCAGGCTTCATAGAAGATCTTCATTCGAATCTGGTGATTCAACTCCCAAATTTCAATCCCTGGAGGAAACATGCATCTGAGCAATTAATTTTTACTCATGGAAGACAAACTTTTTACCACAGGAAGTTTTTACTTCTTATAAATTGCAATGTAAAAGCTTAAGATTTGCTGATGGAAGGTTAAACGGAAACTGAAGTATTTTTTTGTGATATTAATTGTAGCTAAAAAAAAGCCTCTTAAATGTGACTTTGAGATGAAAGTTTTGTATGGCTTCATTGTTTTTTGTGTGTTCATTATAAATTATTATATTCCAAAGAATATATTCATATATACAAGAAGAAATTAGGTGAAGAAGGTTCCCATTTATACATGATGATTATAATTTACTCCACGTTAGTTACCCTATTAGTACGATGCATCATTTGAAAAAATATTTCTTAATATTTGGTTTTGAGCTGTCATTGACTCATGACTTGGTCTGCCCATGAAAACCAACAATATAAATGTAATAACTGATGACTTTGTTGAAGCCTGAAATTTGACCCCTAACTAGACTTGAAAAAATAAATATGACTAGAGCTTCCGATGATTTAGTGAATGTGATGACTTGGCAGTGAATCAGTTGCACACTAGAGCATGGGTGCATGGAAAGTGTATTAAGCTTTGACGGTGTGCTCTTAATGAGAGGAATTAATAATCCCAGATTCAAGCAATTCCTCAATGAAACCTTGTTTGTCTTATGATGTGAAGCTGAATGTGAAATATGGAAATTTATTGATTCATTAATTGAAATAATGAAAATGAGTCATTCAGGCTAAGTTGTATATGTCTGACCAATTAACAGTGGAACCAGAAATTTGTTTAATTTTGTATGGTACTCCTTGATTTATTAGCTAAATTAATTGAACTACAAATATGTGTACGGAAAAAGTAATTTCCGTAACAGTTTCCGTGTTGTTTCTTCAAATGTCCTTTATTTAATTACATGTGAACTTTTGTTAATTATATCATGGTATTATCACTAACTGGTGACACAAGTCCTACAAATGCCATTTGATAAAAAATTTGATGACAAACAATCTTTTGTGATTTAATTGAACAAAAAATACGAACAAAATTTGTTCGTTCTCCTTAGAAAAATCTCCAATCTTTCACCCCTGGAGTTACGTCTATTGCCATTTACTTTGATGTCTACATTTTTTGTAGAAAATCGTTAGAAAATTTTTTCCACTGTAAGCAAACCTCTGCCTAAGCTCCTGGCCCAAACTGTTCTTTTTGTGCTCCTTAAATTTAGCTCTGTCCAAGAAACCACATCTCTCCCCACACATTATCTAGCCTATCTGCCATATTTAAAACATCAAACCCCTCTCAAAATCCATGTGAACCCCTAAGTGCACACTGACTCCATTCCATCATGCCAGGTAGACTTAAGGGAAACTGATAGTGACTTTACTAACATTTCCATATTTTTTTTATATTTGGCAACCAAACACAGGTCCTAGGCAAATATTTCATTTTGACAATACTAAGGTGGCCTGAATGAAGTTTATATAATATTATTACACTCAGAAACTCTAGAATTGATACCCTATTTCTCCTCACTAATTAGCCCAACTTGAAATTGTTTATTCATTACATGGTGTAATACGTTTTATTCATGATATATCCCTCACAATCAACCATATATTGAGTAACCTAAAACCTACAAATGATAGTGTCTCATATTGACTTTATGTTGCTGACTTACGGTGCCCTTCGTAAAAAGTATTACTCTCCCTTTTCAAAAGAAGCACCCTTATCTATTTCTTTATTCTTCAATTTCCAGGGGTTCCATTATAATTCATCTGCTGCCCCATCCTAATCTGCTTTGACATATTTTATTAGTTTGAGGGCTTGAATAACACAGGCCAACAGTGTTTTTGGTGCCGGAGCTTTTAATGTTGATTTAAAGAACAATTGGATGCTTAGTTTTTCCCTAACAGCTATAGTTTTCAAGATTTAGATCTGTTTTTACCTATGTAAAAAAATTTTCTGCATAATTGTATGGGAATACTATATTATTATAATACCCACTAAATATAAATACTTGATTTATTTCAAGGGCTGTTAATTCCCCCAAAACACAATAGAATTTTAAAATACAATTAAACACAAATACTAAAATTTTTTACTGTAATAAAACAAATTGAAAGGAAAAAAATACATAAAAACATTACTCAACACATCGGAAGCTTCTTTTGCGTGATTTTCTTGAGTGCAATGTGTTCAAAGAGTCTCGTTTTCAGCACCAGCAGTAATCTGCCATCATATGGTTACCCCATCTTCCTTGGTAGCGAGCTTAACTTCTTTTTATATCCTGGTGAAATCTTTCACCTGTTCTTCACCTGTGTCTCCTAAATTTCAAAGAAAATTGTCTAAGTGACTGTGTAGTTAGTGAAATTTTGTGCTCATATTACATCCAAGTGATTTGAAGTTACTGAGCATAATGTTTACCAGCTCAATATAATTTTCACTTTTGTGATTTCCTAGAAAATTTTTTATGACCTCAACAAATGACATCCAACTAATTTTTTCAATCTCATTCATTGACTCGAGAAAAGCAGAATCCTTTGTAAGTTGTCTGATTTGTGGCCCCTCAAAAATAACAGCTTTAAGTTTTTCAATACTTATATGGGGCATCTTTAGTCTAAAGTATCCGAAGCATGGTCCATCCTTACCGGGTTGCAGTATATTCTTTTCATGCAGTCTTGATGCTAGTAGTTCGGATACCTTATAAACTAATTTCCCCATCTTTTACCGATGTAGATACAAACGATTTTTGTTTTTTAATCTCATTGGCCTACAATATTGAAATATACATAAAACTTATTGACAGTTTATCGAAAATTAAAGGAACACTGCAGAGTGGTTATAAATTAGTATCCTTACAGATTTATTTAACTCTGAAAATTATTTTCCGGAATATATCAAATATTAAAACAAATAATCGTAAGATGTGCCATTTCTAAAAAAGTAGAGCTACTAAATAAAAACGGATTACATGTTTGGATTCAGCTCTACAAATATAGATAAAATCATCACAAGGATTCCCGGCACCAAAATAAAAATTTTTTGTAGGCCTGTGTAATCTTTCCTACCTGCCTACATTAAAGATACCCCAAATATCATCCCTCCTCCTCTACTATGCCAAGCACTTCTTGGTTGTCTTTTTATTTCTTATTTCCCCTTTTCCATCATTTTGGCCGTTAAATAAATTTATGGCGCCCATCGCCACTGCCTTATTGGGGCGATGCCTCGTACGCGCGGTGCGTTTCAAATATTTTACTGATATCCGCATCTTATTTGGCCTGCACTTTGGAATTAGCAATTCCTTAAGGCTCGTGGAGTTTCTAATGGTAAATAAGGAGTTTTCGCCGCTAATATTTGTGCAAAATAGCTATTTGAGACGATCTTTCATTGCATTGTGTTCGTTCAATTTATTTTCTTCTACTGTTATGTGCAAAAATGTAGGTTCGCTTCTGAGTCTTCTTCCCAAAGGGAGCCGTCTCGAAAAATTGAAAAACATGTTGTGGCATATGATCCTCAGAGACTAGGAGCTTTTTGAAGACACCGATGAAGTTCTCTCCTTCCTTTAACTCTGAGTTTGCTGCATCACCATCCCTCACAACCCCGAGGATGACGGCAGCTTTGTGAAATGACATTGCCTTATTTCAGTGAATTAACAATCATTTATGCTAACAGCATAGATATGTAGAATACAGCAATTTAACAATGGTCATCATAATAGGTAGGAATCGGCAGCATCCTCCCCTCTAGTGTTTATTCGATTAATGTTAGCGGGTTTCAAGGCTATATTTCAATGTACCACTATGCCCAATTACCCTGACGACTTTTATCATTAATTGTGTGGGATGGGCGATTTCTTGGCGCACTCAGAGTGGCATAGACTACAAAGTCTTTAACCTTGCCTTTTTACATTTAGTAAAATTAATATATAATATAGATAATTTTGATGAATAAAATGCCCTGTAAGTTTTTCTAAATTAATATTAAACTTACATGTTGTTGAAAACATTGAAGTTCATACATAAATGGAAATATCTTTAACGAATTAATAAGTAGCAACTATGCAAAAGGTCATGCACCTATGATTCTATCATAAAGGAAGAGATAAAGCAGATAAAATGATGCAACTGGTTTACATTATGAACATATATATGTATGAGACTCACATAAATTTTTTCCAGCCATTTTTTTTAATTTTACATGACATTATAAATTCAAAAAATGAGTAATATCAGAAAGTTTAAACAATTGACTATAAGATCACAATCATTAAATACAGAAAAATTTTAACAAATGTAGACATTGAATATATCCTTTCAATCATCCTTTATATTCATCACATCATTTGATGGAGATACTAATGGATATGTAATTTAGCATAGAAAACAGCACTTTTCTTTTCCCCTCCTCATGAGGGTAGGTTGGCTGTTATGGGGTGAAACAATGAATAACTACAGAAAGTTACAAACTAATAGGCTAGAAGACTTCACTCATTAAATACAGACTAATTTCAATAAATAAAAACATTATTATAGATTGTATCATTTCAACCATCCATTTCTGATGACATCATTTTAAATTGGCTAATTCTATTGAAAATAAAAATTAGCATAATCAACAGAACTTTCTTTCCTCCTACTAGCTGGGATAAGTTGGCTTTTGTAAGTAAAGGGTCTTTGTAAATCACTTACAAGAGAGTCCACATATCCCAAGGATTATTTAATGGAGAAATTTCACCAGGCAGATTGCACTCATGGGTCAAGTTTGGAATGCAATGTATCATTTTCTGTACATGTAATTTGTTCAGGTGTTGACTGAACATCGTTTTAGAAACTAGGTCTTTGATTGCTCCAAATTCAAGCCTCCCTATTCTCTCTTTGATTTTGCCTAAATCTCTAATTCTTTCTGCCTCGTAATAGTCAACAAATTCAAATGTAAGTCCATATACTCTTTGTCTTTTGAGAGCAGTGAACTGGTACTTGTCAGATTGTCGATCCACAATTTGTGCTGCAGGTATATCTTCATGAGATTCCTCATCAAATGTCTGTTTGTATGCAGCATATATCTGCTCAGTTCCCCAAGTCCAAAATTTATGGAAATAAATCAAATTTAGAATTATCACCATTATCTTTAGTTAAAAGAATATATTTAATTACATATTTATTGTTAGATATATTATGCTTGTGTTTTCAAATGGCAACTAAAACTATAACTGGCAAAAAGAACAAGAAAACTCTTGACAAGCTCACAAAATGTAGACTGTCCCTAAGGGCTGCATTAAAATAGGTTTCTGGACACAGTGGAGTAGCCGTTTAGGTGATGTTGCCATATAGAAAGACACTACTAGAGAGGAAGTGGGAAGCTACCACATATGTTCTTCCATGACAATGATGAAGGCAAATGATCTCTGTCAACTATACCACTAGGCCCCATGGCCTAGGTTTCTTGCCAGGAAGTGGGGAATAAGAGACTGCAGTCATTATGAATACAAAAAATCATTCAATGGAGGGGTTCACAACAGCCTAAAACAGAACACAGATGGAAACTACCATTGAAAAATAGGTATGTAACAATAATGCTAGGGCTTGAAAAGTTAGAAAACTTCATTAAAGATACAACGGGTTGTGAATATAAATATGTAACAAGCAAAAAATGCGAGATGGAAAAATAGCAGGAATTACTATACCAGTAGTCAGAGGGTAACACATCAACGAACAGAAGGACAGTTTTTGTGATTTCTCTGTACTAAATTGGAAACTGGAAGGTAGTCCATGCAGGGTACATAGGTAACAGAATATTATAGGACAGCTAACAGGATATTTTTAGTGATGGAGGGTAAAGACCTTTATGATGTAGTAGAAACCAGGAGTATTAAGGATGAGAGTATAGGCCAATAAAACATAATCAGCTTGATGAAATGATTTATTAATTTGTTAATCCACACTTATAAAGTTCATTGTTAAGGACCAAGGAAATACTACTACGGAGAAAGCAATGTCGTTCTGCAGTAGACAGGATTTAATCAATATGAGTGCTTGGTTTAAACACCACAATCACTGCAGGAAGAAAAGAATTTATTTTGTACAAGAATAATTTTAATTGTCGAAAGAAGAAACATCAGTATTTAGCTTGTGACAAGACAGTAGACAAAAGAAGATAAGGTATTGAGGCAGAGGACCATGATTTTGAATCAAAGAATGGGCATGTGGTTTTGCAGGAGACTCAGATATTATTGTTGAATATTTAAGAAGTGTGAATTATTCATAGTTTCCCAAAAGCATCTAAGGGTCCAATTCATAATTTAGTACTAAGGAAAGTAATGTCAGATTAGGAGGGCTACACCTTGGAAGATGGTTGAAGTAATGGAATGTAGATACATTTGACTAAACAATATGATAAAGTACCCACAGAGTGAGAGAATACCATGATTGAGTAAAGGGAAATATACAATAGGAGAAATATGGGTTATAATCAAAATAGGGATTGCAAAAGTCACAAATGAAACGATAAAAAATAATTAGGGAAAGAACAAGGAAATAATGGATTTCAGATAAAATGGTTAGAAACAAAAAAAAGAAGGCAAAGGCAGAATGTAAACTAAGGAGTTGAGCAGAAGTATAAAGAGTTCGGTAAAAGTTGATCCCAGAAAACAAATAAAACGTAAGAAGCAAGGTGGAAAATTCAGTGCAAGGATATGGGATGCTTCAAAGTAAGGGTGAAATAGGTGCACTATACAAGGTGTCAGGAAAGACAAAGGAAATTCTCATACAGAGAATCAACTTCAAGACTTGAAAGTTATTACTTAAACAATGGAAGAATCAAGCGAAATGAAAGTAAAAAATGTTAATACATATGGTAAAGACATTAATCTAGCTAGCTTAAATAGGAAGAAAATATGACATATGCAAGGATAGCTTTGATCCAGTCATATTTAACAGGACATAAAGGAAGGCATAAAGTGAATTGAAATCAAATAAGGCCATGAGGTTTCATAAGGTTTCTGCATGAAAACTTTAAGGTTTAGGAAAACGTGGGAGAAATTTGTACTATGAGAGAGAAATTTCACCAAAGAGAAAGGCAGTCTTATGTGAGGACTATAGAACAATTAATTAGATTTTATACAGCTAAAGTGGCATGCAGGGTCATCAATAGAAAGATGAAGAGAATGGAAAATTGGTACTTAGAGGATGATCAGTTTCGGTACAGAAAGAGTAGAGGCTCATGTGAGATCATGGAAGAAACAAGACCACTGATGAGAGGAATATATAATACAATAAGAAAGTATTTATTCGCTTAGCAGATTTTGAAAAAGTGTTCAATAAAGTAAATTGGATAGAATTATTTGCAGTGAATGAAGTTTATCTGATGGATTGGAGATTTTTCTGCTAGCTCTACATATCACGGTCCAAAAGGGTAGTATAGGAGGATGGTAATTCAGGATAGGTTGTTCTAGAAGGACAATAAAGACAGGAGTGGCCATTGCCACCATACTTATATTATCCCCTTGCTGAAGCACTATATAAATTACACTTCTTAATTTAATAGCCTATTCAGTATCACACAGTTATAGATGAATTGTAATTAAGTCAAAATGTTCCTTGGTGACACTCTTCAGCATTCGATCAATCCATGCTTCTTTTGACCTTTCCCATGATTTAAACACAACTCTAGTAGGTTCATAAATTGTTTTGAAGAGCATAGTGTCCTCGAGGATTAGGTCAAATATTATTATCTTTCTATCATACCAGCTCATAAGGCTCTTTTTTCTTTCTAGGACACCATAATTGCCTCCTCTCTTCTTAATTTGATTCCACCATCCTCCTGGAACACAATTTTCATACAAATCTCTGAAGCCCTTCTTTGCCTGTTTTGCCTTTTCTGCTTTAGCTCTCATCAATCTGATATATTTATACACTCCTTTTACCCTTCCATACCGGATCTCATCAAACAGTTTGTTAGCATCCAGCACTCTCTCCCTAACATATTCCCAATACTCTTGATTAAACTGCTGAATCCAGCCACTGTAAAGGCCCCTCCTTCAAGTCTCATGATTAACAAATTTTTGCAAATCTTTAAACTGAAATTAAAAAATATGATTACAATGATTTCATAGTCTTCACTTAGAGCATCATAAAATTATGGTACTGAACAACAACAAGATAACTTCAAGGGTAATAGAGTTACGTAAGCTGGCTTGATGGCTTTGCTCATACAACTATTAATAAATCATTACATAAATAATAATAAATCATCACATAAATAATAATAAATCATTTGTTTAAATAAGCATTTTCATTTCTGAACAAATATTTTTTTCCTCTGGCCTTTGAATCACTCTTCTCACTTTCTGCAAAGTCTTAACTTCAGTGGAACCTTGCTTTATGAGCACATTCCATAGTGAGTAATTCATGAAATGAGCATAAATATTATGCCCAAGAATAGTCAGCTTTGCGAGTAATATTTCACAAAATGAATGACAAGGAAGGGGGGTTCCCAGGGTTATTGCACTAGCTGTTTACAATTGTGTTTAAGACAGGTGTGTTCCACTGGCTTTGTGGTGTCTCTGGTGATTGGTGTATGAGTCCATAACTGTGTTCATACATGTTATTTGCGACTAATATCCCACAGTTTTTAAATGTTTCCAAATAAAAAGCTGCCACAAAATGGTCTACAGAGAATAAAAATAATCATACAAATGATAAGTGAGAAGGAGCTGCCAGCATACCTGATCTATCCTTAACATGCAAACTCTCGACATCAACAATTTGTATTACTTCAAGAACAAAGAAACACTGACTCTTGAAGAATTGAATTGTGTTTCATAGGAAGATGTTGTGGAAAAGAATTTATCTGAGTCGAAGGTGATAACAGCAAGAATATAATAGTCTAGCATAATAAAGAGAAATGACGAAAGCCTAGGAAAGTAATGCATCGTACAATAAGAAGCATCACCCAGATATAACAGTTGCTATATGCACCAGGAGTTTATATGATTATGATGCTGTGTTGCTACTTCATAACATTTAGAAGAGTATCCAAAAACAAAAGTATCTCAAGAGAATTGCAGGAAAAAAAATTCAGATACATATCATAAATAATAAATTAAATATTTTAATTAGTGTTTTCTACATATCTGATTCATATTCCGGTCTGATTCATTCCATGATAGAGAAAGAATAGTTGGAGGCTATAATTTTCCGTTTCATCGTATATAGAGAAGCATCACACTTATAGGACTATGTCATCTAAAACTTTACAAAAGGATAATGTCATGTTGCATTTTGGCTGGTGTAAACAAATGCCTCTCAACAGGCTTCTTGAAAAATTAAGTATGAATCTTTCATATATCACAGACCAATTATATGAAATATTTTTTGTTTTTTAGAAATCAAATTCACATTCATGGTAGCTACATTCTATTATATAATAAAAAAACATAAACCATGATCCTAAATGCCTCTTTATAGGTACGATTTTTTTTTCAACCTCCGATAGCAAAGCATAAACGCTAGACATTGTGATATGTACGTGGCATTCCTAGTAGGTGATTAAACATCTCCAACACCACACTCTCTGCCACCGCCAAGCTGAAATCACCAGTCTGTGCTGAAAAGCATTGACATAAACATGGCCATATAGTTAGTCTATACAATGGGGTGTAATGAAATTGATTTCCAATGTCACATTATTCATGCACCAATAAAAATGCTCTTACACTTTTGGGATATTGAATCCTATTTTTTACCAACCCATATTAACATTTTCATGGTATTATATTAAATAATGGTCATAAAATTTTGTTTCTGAATGTGTATACATACCTGAGCAATATTTTTGGTTTTGCAGTATTCAGGCATTTTTACATAAAACAAAACTTCATCTTCAACGAAAGCTAGATCATCACATTCATTAGAACACATCAATGGAAGCACATCTGAAAGAAAAATCAAAGAGCGAGGAGTAGAAATCATTAATAAAGTCAGACAAAAAATTCTGTAAAATGAGAACACTCAATAAAATTCAAGATGTCAAAAGAAGTTTTAAATTTTACATATCCACCAAGTCTAAGCCCCAAATGAAAAGATGAGAGTAAACTGTTAGGATGATGAAAGTCCAAGGATTATAAACATTTACTGTCAGCACATGAAATATGGTATGTGCAGTAGGCCTCTTTGTTATCTCTATGAATATAGATTTAACAGTAAGTAACCCTGCATACTGGGATAAACCTAATATGCCAGTTATCATTGCTACCATTCGCTCCACTACACCTCTCTTTTTGTTACCTCCCTATTCTAAACAAACTTATTTTTACCATTCAAAAGACAATAATATTATTCTTCATTTAACCAAGGCATTGTGTGTCCCTTAGCACTCAATTTGTTTGCATTTATTACAATATCATACCTATCCCACTGAATCCCTAATGCCATAAGCAATGCTTGTAATCCCTTGATGGGCCAACATATTAAAGCTTGATCATCAATAAACCTAACTGATTTTATGAATTCCTCACCAATTAATTCCTATCTTCAGTTCTTTGAATATTCAATTCAATATCTCTTTGCATACCTCTTTAGCATTTCTCTTCAAATATACATTGAACAGCACAGATGATAATCGACACCAATATTTTTCATCTTCATAAAACCTCCAATCCTCACTCTGCCTGCCACTTGTGTCCGGAGACTCTGTATCCTGTACTAGTTTTCTATTGCCCTCCTATCCTTCAAGGCTCCTCCTATTTCATGCAATAATTTTATTTATACTATCCCATTCAATCTATAAAATACCTTTCCAAAATCTAAGAAAGAGGTAAAAATTTCCAGATTTTATTCTATGTTTCACTCTATAAGTAAACTTATTATTGCTGTGGGTCATAAACTAATATTTCCCTAAGTAATATTTAGCCCAGCTCCCCATCTTCTTAGAGGTGCTCTTAAAACGCACCCTAGCAGCTTGCAACGTCAAAAATATTGTTCTGGAATTCTCGCAAATGGCTTTCTTTCCCTATTCTTGGGACAAAAAGTAAGAATGATAGGCAAAGTCTTCTGCCCCAATTCCTTTATCATAAATTCTATGAATTAGTCCACAAAAACTTTTCCTCCCACATTCTCCTGAACTATTAAGTAGTTCTCTGAGAATGCTTTCAACCCCCATGTCTTGATTAGACTGCTAATACCTTAATGTCCTTTCTGTCCTACCATCAGTAACCTTTGACCTACTCTCTCTTTATCTTTGTCATATCCTCTTTCTATGTCTCAGCTAGCTGGTCTAATGTTTTTACTATACTTTCTCTAATATATTTCTTCCATGTTCCAAATAGATTTCTTCCAAAATCCTTCTCAGGTTCAGCTAATATTTATATCACATATATTTCACTATTGTCTCAGAGTGTACACTTATAATAACTATGACAATATTCATGCTGAGGAGAGAGTGAAGACATCCTTACCATGAATCATGTTGGATCCCATGTAGACAGTTGCTAAAGGACCTTCCTCTCTGACATTCACATCATAAACTTCAATTGAACCATTAGACATGGGTAAAAAAATTGACTGGAACACAGTGGTGACCATTCACCAATTGTATAAAAATCATCTAAAATATATATTCTGCACCAGCAAATAGGCAAAATCTAGACATGAGAAAAAGACAAATTTTAATAAATATGGCCATTCCATTTTTTCCAAGGAATTTATTTGCACTAATATTCTGTTTTGATAAATAAATATCCAAAAACCAATGGCTACCCCAAACTTGTGGCTTATTTTAGGCTTCAATAGTTTTCAAAATATGACTTTCAAAATTTGATATACGCTACTATTCTGAAAAAAGACTGGAATCTAGAAAATGGACTCATTCTGACACCTGTATATCCTAACACACTGCTAATACTTTCTGCTCAATTAATAATAGTGTGGCGGGTCATTTGTTGATGTAGCAGTTCATTTGTTTGTGAGATTCAGGGGTGTGCCGCGAGGTTTCACCCTAGGCACGACCCACGAGGAGGCATTTTGACCCACGAGGGAATAGTCACGCCTCAACTCCCGCCGAGCGTTCATCCCTCTTGTGCACGTGTCGCACATGGCAATATATCTTTCCGTGTGGACCTTGGTCTGTTATCCACAGCACTCAGAATAAATCTGCTGTTCATTCAAACGCTTTATATGTGCTTTATTAGTATTTCCTAGCACCGCCTGCGTTAATATAATTTCCAGCACACCCACAAATTGGTGACCCCGACGTGATCGCTAAGGTGACTCAAGTGTTGAGCGCGAAAAGTTTTTATATTTATTGTGTTAAAACGGAAATTTTCAGTGCTCGCAGTTTATCTAAATTTCGAAGTGCTAGCTAATCAAGCATCCTCACTGGAATATGGCCGAAAATACACACGCCGTCAACAACGTGGCCATGCGGGTGCCACCATTTTGTCCAGAGAAGCCACAGCTCTGGTTCGCCCAACTCGAGGGAAATTTTCGCCTCGCGGGCATAACCGAGGACACTGACAAGTTTTGGGTGGTTGTGGCGAATCTCGACACCCGTTACGCACAAGAGGTCGAGGACATAATCGTCAACCCTCCCTTAACGGACAAGTACAAGCGGTTGCGAGAAGAATTGGTTCGGCGGGCTTCGCCGTCCGAGGAGCAAAGGATCAAGCAACTCCTCGGGAATGAGGACATGAGTGACCACAGACCGTCGCAGCTTCTGCGACATCTTCGCTCTTTGGCTGGCGGAGCCGTTCCGGACGACCTTTTACGGACAATTTGGTTGAGCCGCCTGCCGCGTCCTGTCCACGCCATTTTAGTCACCCAGGCGTCTACGAGCTTGACAGATATCGCCGTCCTGGACGACAAGGTAGCGGAGGTGACTCATTCGCCGTACGCTGCCGCAGTGGCCCCCAACCTTGTTATTAGTGAACTGATGGAGAAGATAGAAAATCTCTTACAACAAGCGGCAGCGCTCGCCAACGAGCGCGGCCCACACCCGCATCCCCGTTCCCGCAGCCGCGGCCGAACCCCACCCCGTCACCAGTCCTCCAGTAATTCCCAGCGAGACCAAGGCATCTGCTGGTACCACCGCCGTTGGGGGAGTAACGCCACTAAGTGTACCCTTCCCTGTTCATACGACGCGGGAAACGAAGCGGGCAGTGCCTGAGGGCGGCAGGTTACTGCTCAAACCTCTCCAACCGTCTTTTTGTCGTTGATGCCGCGTCCGGCGTCAAATTCCTTGTAGATACTGGTGCCGATATCTGTCTCTACCCAGTCACGCGGCTCCGTGAGCGTCGAGGGAAGTCGGATCTTCAGCTTTTCGCTGCCAATGACATTCCCATCGCCACATACGGATCTGTCACTCTCTCCCTTTCCCTTGGCCTCCGGCGAGAATTTTTGTGGAAGTTTGTTGTCGCCGATGTGCCGCAGCCAATAATAGGGGCCGATTTTCTCCGCCATTTCGGTCTCCTTGTGGACATTGGACGTAAACGTTTGGTGGACAATGTGACGACGCTGTCGGTTAAGGGCACCGTCGCCTCTCCCAGCAAAAGTCAAGTGAAAGTTTGACCCACGAGGGACTAGTCACGCCTCAACTCCCGCCGAGCGTTCATCCCTCTTGTGCACGTTGCGCCCATGGCAATATATCTTTCCGTGTGGACCTTGGTCTGTTATCCACAGCACTCAGAATAAATCTGCTGTTCATTCAAACGCTTTACATGTGCTTTATTAGTATTTCCTAACACCGCCTGCGCTAATATAATTTCACACACACCCACAAATATCATTCAGTAATAACTCACATCAACTTGTGTTTGATGTAATTGTTCAAGAAGTAGAGATCAGAATTTCATGTAACAACTCATACTCATCCCCATCATATGGAGTATTTCATTTTTAATATTTTGTATCCCAGTTGCAAACTATTTCTCTGTCCTATGTGATATTTAAACTTGGGAAACATATTTTTTTTGGAAATACCATATATTTTATTTCATTTGGTAATTTGTGTATATTATTTTCTCTTTTTTTAAATTTTTTTAAAATCATCATGCTAAGTTTTTGTTGTCACATAATTTTCAAATGATTTTATCATTTGCTCTTAAATCATTTATACTATACATATGGAGACTAATTTTAAATTGGCATATATTAATTTATATTTGTTCATTTTACAGAGAATAATTGTTAGATTGGATGAATAACAGAACTGCATCCAATGGGACATTTGTAAGGCTACCATAAATTTAATTAGTCGTTTGCACATTGCATGGTTTTTGCAAGCCCTGAACTCCATGAATGGTATGCAAAATGAACCATGGGGAGAGTTAACCAGCAGAAAACAGCAGAACTTACAGGGGAAGAAGGAGATGAATGACATCCAAAATATCATACATTTTCTTTCAAGGAGTTGAAGATGCCAAATCATAAATAAAGGCTTTTAGTCCATATAACAATCCTTATCTTACACAGGTTTGAACATCTTTCATAATATGAAAAACATAATTCATTATCAATGAGCATTAGATATAAGAAATACATCAAGTGAATTGTTGTCATTATAATTATGCTGCTACATTAGGAATTATTAATAATTATTCTACTACATTTACCTTGTTATGCCAAGGAGGTCCATGGGCTTCTTCATTAAACCAGCTGTGCAGCCAAGGTATGTTTTCCTTCCTTCCTTTTTATAACTAAAGAAATTTAAATGTTTTCAAAAATTAAATTTCAAATCTAGGTAATATAAATGAAAAAAAGAGTTCAAACAGATGAAAGGAAACACTTGTTACATCTTCAGATGGGAAAATGTTCAGAAAAATTTTTGCAGAAACAATTGAATATTGTAGTAATAAGGGTTTTTCAAATTATATTTCATAGTCCCTTACCCTTGACTGTTCTTGACAAACACAGAAGGATTTTTCACTGACAGAAAGTATTATATCATCTGCAAAGCAGCTCCGTTTCAAATATAAAACTGGTCCCTCATGTTTAAAGCATTAGTGTTGATTGTATGAATCTGAAGGAAACAATAATCAGTTACTTAATAAAAAATACACACCACAAAATGCTACAGTGAATGAGAACTAATGTCATCCAATCACATGACCAATTCCATAAATGATGACAAAAGTCTATTAAAATTATATAAATGTTCCATGTTTGATATTATTGATATTTTATTACTCTGCAAGCCGCCATTAGGTTGTCCGGCAGAGGGTAAATGCACACCAGACTAATTTTGACCCAAATATGATTTTGACAATATTATTCTTATCCCTTATTGTTCATGGAAAATATTATATCCAATATCATTCTAATCTTCACTTAACCCTAACTTTGTAAGTAGTTCACTATGAGGTATCTTGTCAAAGTCTTTCTTGAAATCTACAAAAACCATATCCACTGGAACATTGATCTCTCCTGAAATAAAAATTTGATGAACGAAAAGTGCAAGTTGTGTCTTGCAGGAACTACCCTTTAGGAAACTGTACTTTCTTTTTAATAACTCCTAATTATCAAGGACTTCATGGAGAGCCACAGGTGAAACAAAAAACAGGACTGACTCCATTACCCAGATTTGAGAATTCACATACGTTTGAGCTTAGCACAAGGACAGTTCAACCCAATAAGAGTGGTGGTTTTAAATGAACATGGAATGTTTAAGTTTATGAGTTTAGAAAAAACTTTTGAAATAAACATATTATAAGGAAATTATGCTGAAAATTTGCCATGAATAATTATGATGTCTATATGAAAACCAACACATATTAATATTGGACCATTCATTCCTTTCCCCATGAGCTATTATAGATTATTCCCAAACAAAGATATTTTATGGCGAAAAATAATTAGCTCATGACTGAAACAATCTAAATGTAATATTGAGGTAGAATCTTTTAAGAACTATTACTTAACTAAATAGTAAATCGCACATTAATTATATCACACATTTTTGGTAACAGTAATTATGCATGAAGAAAAGAGGCAGAGCAAAGACTCTCTTGTGGTTTTTTCGTTTTAATTGTATACGGTATGATGAAAAAACTTAAATGAGTTATTATTATTAGACCTAATTAAACTATTACTGGAATTATTTTACTTGAATTGGAAATGGACTCACCATTGCGGGGTATCTAATACAATTCCTTATAAAAATGTGGATTATCAAGACTTCCCTTTTTTTCATAATGCTCTATGCCTGGAAACATGCCCATGACTTGTCCAATACTAAAACCTGCAGTTACACATGCATGCATCATTGGCCACTGCTTCTTTATTGCTGGAATTTTTCAATAGAATTTAACTTAAATACAAAGGATATATATTTATAGGAAACAATTTCAAAAACCAAATTCCCTATCATAGAAGGCACAATTCTTCTTGTAATCTGTAAGCAAATATCTAAATATGGATTATACATTATTATATACATGTTCCTACCATCATTTACTGAAGTAAAGCTCCAGAAAAATCACATAAATGAAATTATACTTGGGTTAGATTTTGTGTATCAAAAAGTTAATGACTTACTCTGGATATAAAGGATGTTTTATTTCCCTGGTGTGACTTCAATATAACTTGTTTATTTTTTTTATTTTAAACATATTATGTAGACATTATTATTCCCCCTCTCTGAGAGTTAATTCTCATATGATATGTGACCCCTATACAATAGGTTAATCTACACCTTGATACGGCAGCCCTTGCGAAAGGTGAGGCAACATTCATGCCTCTTAAACTAGATGTCATGGTGTAACAAAAAAGTTTGACCAAGGCTGCAAACGTTTTTTTAATTTCCTATTTCTCTAAACTTTCCTTGGTGAGGCTCCATACTACTCCCACTCTCCCCTCTCAACCTAGTAAACACATAGACCTGGCACAACAGTCTACCATTGCTTCCCTTTCACCTCCAAGTCGGGGCTCCCAACAGGTGCCCATACACCACCAAAATCAGTCACCATAACTACTATCTTCCTCTCTCCCTCCCTTCTAGTTTACTGCAATCATGACTTGTAAAAAATATTTTTAGCTCTGCCTGCATACCTTTACAGGCTTCATGGGTCGATCATACTGAGTATAATACTACTGACTAAAATACCCACAGTTCCATCTCCTGAGGCTCTCACTAACAAGGAGCATTTTCCTTTTCTACTTATGTTCAAAGAGCAGTCTTGGGGCCTCTGAAAATTAGTGTCATTATTTATATCAACCAAATATTATCAGTAAGGACAATAAAATTATCTCAAAACCCCTTAAAGGAATATTTCATTAAATATACATTTTTAAAGAAATGATTATGAGCGTACTTACCTTACTATTACTTGAAACCCATTGCATATCATAGATCTCACCAAAATGGGAATGCACTTCACATGATTCAATTGCTACATAAGCAACAGGGGATGGCTTATAGGTCCATGGCACTATTTCACTCTGTGTTAGAAAGTTAATCATGAAATAATAAGTGACAATCAACATTCTCTGATCAACTGCATATAATTAATTAACAGATCATGATTGATGTAAAAGAAAATGGAATCGGTATTCATGCTAAGAATTCTTACAAAAGATATTGATGCCATATGATCAATGTACACAGATGTAGGGACATCATAATTACTCATATGCCACAAAAATATTTGACCATCTTTATTAGCTCCGGCAAGAAGAGTTTGGTAGTCTGAATTATACTGCAGGAGACTAATTCCACAGTCCCATTTAATTATCCTCTGGAAAACAAATATTAAGAAAATTAACATTTATTGGAAAAAATACATCGAAACAAAAAGGGTAAATTCATGAAAAAGTAGAATTCAAGGCATAAAACATGAGATTGCCATATCCTTGAACAACTGTATTCAGCATTTAGGTCTACTTGCTGTCAAGTAATTACTATCATATCAATTATATATTAGGTGTTCCTTCAGTCTAGCTGGGAGGAGATCATTTAATTGTTGATTGACTGATATCATTTTAATCAGGTAACCTCAAATTCAAAAGTATTAATTATGGAAGGAGGTCATAAAAGTGGTCTGTGAAGGCTTCCTTTGTAATTTAAAAAGGAGGAAAAATAGGAAGCATTTGAAATAATGACTGACAACATGGCATGGTAATTTATAGTAGAGATAATAATAAAAGTAATCTACCGGTTAAGGTAGGCCTTGGTTGGACAAAACTATCAAATAAATATTTTGTAACTCCAAACAAAACCCAATCCAGCAACCTAAACTACATCAGGTCCCTCTTCATCTCTGTGTACTTCTTTCCTCCCTTTATCCCATCCAACATCCTTATCCTGTTCCTACCCTTTCCTCGCTTGCCCAAGAATCTCCCCTCTATTACCTTCTTCAGCATTCCACTACCGCTCAATACGCCATTCATCCATTTTTCCTGCCTCCAAAGGATTTCTCTCAACAAACCCCTCTCCTCTCCCACCACCTCCAGTACTTCCTAATTTGTTTTTCTTTCGGTCCATTTCACCATCTCCATTCTTCTCCACACCCACATTTCAAAAGCCTCCAATCTACGTCTATCCTCCTGCTTCAGTGACCACGTTATATATATATATGTACATTTGTAGTTATTATGAAGTAATCTACCAGGTAAGGTAAGTTTAGATGGACACAACGACGAAATAAGTATTTTTTTACTCCAAACAAAACTCTTCAGATATCTACTCTAACTCAAGCGTATAGTATGTTGCATATAATGTAGTAGTTTTGTGTTCATCTCTGTGTAGTCCTTCTTCGCATCCAATATCCCTATCATAATACTACCTTTTTCTTGCTAGTATTAATTTTCTCCTCTCTATATTATAATTTTTAAAATCTCACCGCCGATCAATATGCCCTTTATCCATTTTTCCTGTCTCCTTCGGATTTCTCCCAACAAACCCCTTTCCTTCCCGACCATACCTAGTACTTCCTTGTTTGTTATTTTTTCAGTCCATTCCACCTTCTCCATCTTTCTCCACCCCACATTTCAAAAGCCTCCAATCTATGTCCATCCTCCTGCTGTTTCCATGCCGTACATAACTACTTTCCATATCAATGTTTTAAGGAGCCTTTTCTTAACATCCTTACTCCAAGTCCCTGTCATCAACTCCCTCCTCCTTATGAAAGCCTCTTTGCCTGGCACAATTCTTCTCCTTCTGTCCCTACTACTTTGACGGTGTTGATCCAAAACCCTTCCGAGATACGTAAACTGTTCTACCTGCTCCTGTTTTTGCCCTAATTATTTAATATATGGCTTAGCATTTTTCTTTCTGGAAAATTGCTTTACCTTTGTTTTATTTATATAAATTCTCATTCTCTATCTTCCTACATAATTTCCACATCACTCACAATGCTTGAAACCCCTTGGCTGACTGAGCAACTAATGCTTGGTCATCAGCAAACCTAACCGATTTTACGAATTCCCCTCCGACTTTCATTCCTACCTCCAGTTCTTCCCATGCCTCTTTAATCATTTCCTCTACATATACGTTGAACAGTACCGGTGACAATGGGCAACCCTACCTTACACCTCTTCCTAACACTGCCCATCCGGACTCTCCGTTCCCCACTCGCACCTGAGCAGTCTGAGACATGTACAGGTTGCGGATCAGTCTGCTGTCCCTCCAATCCATTCCTATTTTCTGCAATACACGCATTAATTTTTCCCAATTCACTCTATCAAACGCTTTTTCGAAATCTACAAAACTGACAAAAACGTCCTTATTGTATTCTATATTCCTCTCGATTAGTGAGCTCATTACTGCAATGGCATCAAGCGTACCTCTTCCTTTTCCTGAGAATAACTGAGAAGATCCTGAGAATAACTTTTGTTGCATGGGATATCAAACTTAATGTTCTGTAATCCCCACATGACGTAGCCTTTGCCTTTTTTGGAATAGGATCTAACACCGATCTCACAAAATCTTCCGGGCAGATTCCTTCCTCATAGATAGTACGAATCAGTCCATATATGCCCTTCTTCCCACATTTTCCTAACCATTTCAACATTTCTACAGGAATGTTGTCCACCCGCACAGCCTTATTTGCTTTCATCTCCTTTAATGCCCTTTCTATTTCATCGTCGAGTATGCCTGGACCTAAGCTATCTTCTTCTACGTCATATTCCTTTTCTATGTCTAACCTTGTCGGCCATACAGTGTTTCTATATATTCCTTCCATCTCTCTTGGATTTTTCCTGGTTCAACTATTTTCTTACCCCACTTATCTTTAACTGTTAGCACAGATCTTGCCTTCTTACTTCCCGATAATAACTTAACCTTGCTGTAGAGAGCACCAATTTCACCCTTCTTCTGTAAATTTTCCATATCCTCGAATTGCGTTTTCCACCATTCTTCTTTTGCTTTATTTGTGGCCCTTCTCAATGTATTGTTTAACTCTGTGTTACTTCATTTTGCCTAACTCTGTGTTTACATTTTTCCATCTTCTTCTCTCGTCCATCTTTGCAATCATCTCATCCGTTACCCATGGTTTCCTTATCCTTTTCCCGTTAACGGTTCCTATAGTGTCTTTAGCGGTTTTCAAAATCCCTTTCTCGATACATTCCCCTATTTCCTCGATAGTACTCAGTTCTTTACCGTCATCCATTATTTTCTCTACAGCCTGCTGATACTCCTTACTCGTTAATCCATTTAATGCTTCTGAATTCCATTTCCTAACCCGCCGCCCTTCCCTTATCTTCTTGAAACGAACGTTACATTTCATAACAACTAAATTGTGGTCAGACACTGCATCCGCTCCTGGGAAACTGTGCGAATATATCACACTGTCCCTAAACCTGTGCCTAACCATAATATAATCTAACTGATACCTTTCTGAGTCACCTGGCATTTTCCATGTATACCTACGCCTTTTGTGGTGTCAAAACCATGTGTTGGTGATGACTAACCCCTGTGTCCTGCAGAATTCAAATACTTTCTCCCCGCGTTCATTCCTCTAGCCTAACCCATAGTCCCCC
The DNA here is from genome assembly GCA_037158775.1 of Hetaerina titia. NCBI lineage: Eukaryota > Metazoa > Arthropoda > Insecta > Odonata > Calopterygidae > Hetaerina > Hetaerina titia. The sequence goes on along the minus strand of CM073779.1, from coordinate 55,700,458 downwards.
ACCTCACCCCCATCTCTTCCTTCGCCTACCGTCACATTCCAATCCCCCATCACTATGAAATGTTTCCCTGCAGGAACACTCCGGATGATATCCTTAACTCATCGTGCATCCTACCGACTTCTTCCTCCTTGTGGTTGCTCGTTGGCATGTATACCTGAACAATAATTAATCTCCACGAGGAAAATTCTATAAGTTACATGCACTATGTTGACTACGCGTCTTCCTACCGCTTTATTTAAATTTACGTCAACCCCTCGTTGACTCTCGTCCCCGCCACTGTATATTACTCTATAATTGTCACTCCAGTAATCCCCGCTATTCTTCCATCTCACCTCGCAGAGACCTAAAACATCTATATTACCTCTTTCCATCTCTCGCTTAATATTTTCTAGTTTTCCTCTCCTCAACATTGTCCTGACGTTCCAGGTTCCTATTCCAAAAACTTTCGTCTTCTTCTTAGTCTTCTGTCCTGCTGCAGTTATTTCTTCGCTGCAAGGGTTTCGTGGGATTACGGCCGCGGAAGCCTTGCCTCACCCGCTGCAGGCCACGATACACGGCCTCTTTGGCCGAGTCCCGTAGTTGCCAGGACTCATATTATCTATAGTGCCCATCATTACATTCTTGGGAATAATAATTGAGGTGGTTTCCCGTTGCCTTCCTCAATAGTGTTTTTCACGTGACACCATGTTTTAATGGCCGCCCCACTGGGGTCAGACGCCATTGCAGCCGCCTCACTAAGGAACAGACGATGCGTGGAGTACCTTTCGTCTGGCTCTTAATCTTCGACCTATCTTGCATGGGTGACCCTTTCAGGAGTAATTATTATTACTCCCGCCAGCACAGCTCTAGGGGTCATTGGAACACACAAGCCCCCCTCCACGACTAGGTTGTAGTCCATGGGAGGGATATTAGAGATAGGTAACCTTTAAAAGCTGGATAAAAAATCTTTAATAGAAACAACAGGAAGTGTCATTTACCATTGAAAAACAAATAAACATTTTGTAAAAATCTTTACAAGGATTGGGGAGGGTACAAATATAGGGTTCAAAAAGGCATCTATTGAATCATTAAAGAACTGTGAGGAATTGAGAAACGAACATCCATGTAAACTTCTGAGATATCATGGGAATATTTATAAATGAAAGAAAATCGATTCAGGCAGGTGAAGTTAATTAATGCTGAGTAATAAGTATAACACCATTAAATTTTTGAAGTAGAAAGGAAATATAACATTAAGTGGGTTCAAGCATTGCATAGCAAGACTGAAAAGATGACCAAGGGCATGGAAATAAGAAGGTGGATAAAATTCCTACTCAACTATTCATGAGTTTGGGAAAAAGTATTAGGAATAGTTAATATAGGATCACTTATGCTATTACTGAGAATGAATATACGAGGGTCATCCGGAAAGTAGTACCCGTTCGTGAAATAAAGACACAAAAGTAAATATTAACAAACATAAAAAAATTTATTTGAAAGAGGATACTTTAAACTACTTCTCAACATAATCTCCAAGCAAATTAAGGCATTTGTCATAACGTGTGACAAGTTTCTGTATTCCTGCTGCATAGTCCTTCGCCGCCAGCTCATTGAGATACAGGGTCACTCATTCTTTAAGTTCTTCATCGCTGTCAAATCTTTTTCCTGCCAAAACGTCTTTAAGCTTTGTAAAGCGATGAAAATCTGAAGGGGCCAAGTCCGGGCTATACGGTGGATGGCCGAAAGTTTCCCATTTGAATTGCTGCAAAAGTTTTTGTGTTATCCCAGCTGCATGAGGCCTGGCATTGTCATGAACGAGAATGACACCAGTAGACAATAGACCTCGCCGCCGATTTTGTATTGCCCGCCGTAATTTCTTTAATGTTTCACAATACGCATTGGCATTAATAGTGTCTCCACGGGCCATAAAATCAATAAGCAATACACCTCGTCGATCCCAGAAAATGGTTGCCATGAGTTTCCTGGTGGACAGAACTGTCTTGAATTTTTTTGGTTTTTTGGTGAATGAGCATGATGCCACTCCATTGACTGTCGTTTACTCTCAGGTGATGCATAAACAACCCATGTTTCGTCACCAGTATTTATGCGAGTCAAGAAACAGTCTCCTTCATCAGAATAACGTCCCAAAAACGTCAGTGCTGCAGCCATACGCTTGGTTTTGTGCTCATCTGTAAGCATGCGAGGGACCCATCTTGCACAAATTTTTGCATAATGCAGATGGTGTTTAACAATTTCATGAACAATTGTTCGAGAAACACTGGGAAAATGCTCACAGATGTCATCAATTGTGACGTGCCGATCGTTCCTCACGAATTCGTCAACTGACCTCACCAGTTGGTCTGTAATGACAGACGGTCTCCCCGAACGCTCATCGTCGTGTGTGTTCCCACTCCCCATGTTGAAGTTGCGACACCACCGCCGAACAGACGACTCGTCCATTACATTGTCTCCATACACCTCCTTTAATTGGCGATGAATATCACATGGGCGAACGTTTCTTGCATTGAGGAATTTAATCACTGCCCTCACTTCACAACTGGCGGCGTTCTCAATTTTTTCAAACATTGTAAACAATCACAGAAACAACACAGGCAATGCTAGCGTCACGCAACTTGGCTCAGAGAAGGCAGACAAGCCACTGAAGCTATCTGACCTCGTCAGGCGGCTACTCGCGTCGTCAGCACTTCATGCGGCATGAATGGGTACTACTTTCCGGATGACCCTCGTAGGTTTTAAACGGCATAAGTTCTCATCCCTTGGAAAAAGCAGCACTATTTGATAAATAAGGTAAGGTAATCTAGCGGTTAATATAGGTTCTTGGAGGGACACAACTATTACATACATATTTTTTGACCCCTAACACAACACAATCCAACAAACTACACTGCATCCTGTCCCCCTTCATCTCTGTGTACTTCCGTCCCCTCCTCATCCTGTCCAATATCCCTATCCAGTTCTTGCCCTTTCTCCTTTGCTTAACATTTTGCTCTCTATTACAGTTTTTAACATCCCACTGCCAATCAAATGGCCTTCATATCCTTTTCCCTTGTGCGATAAAAACTTATTTTTGTACCGGGTTACAGTATATTCTTTTCATGCAGTGTTGATGCTAGTAGTTCGGATACCTTATGAACTAATTTCGCCATCTTTTACCGAGGTAGATACAAACGATTTTTTAAAATCTCATTGGCATACAATATAATAATATATATAATACTTATTGACAGTTTATCGAAAATAAAAGGAACACCGCAGAGTGGTTATAAATTAGTATACTTATAGATTTATTTCATTTTGAAAATTATTTTCCGGAATATATGAAATATTTATACAACTAATCGTAAGATGTGCCATATCTAAAAAAGTAGAGCTGTTAAATAAAAACGGATTTCATATTTGGATTCAGCTCTACAAATATAGTTAAAACCATTAAAAAGATTCCCGGCACCAAAAAACATTTTTTGTAGGCCTGCGTAATCTTTCCTACCTGCCTCCATTAAAAATACACCCAAAAAGCTCGGATATCACAAATTATTTGCATGGCGAGTACCGAGAGTGCTTACAAACCAACGCAAAGAGAGGTGTGGGGAAGATAGTTTTGGGATGACTATCCCGGTATCAACCTTGCACCTAGTGACTATTACCTTTTTCTGCACTCGAATCAATGGCTTGGTAGAAACAGAAATTTGTAGACGACGAGGACCTCGAGATTGCTGTGACGCATGGGTTTGGTCTACCTCAATTGATTCCTCGAATACTGATTAGGTGAAGGTTATCATCCCGCCCCCAAAATTTCTAACAAGGTCTTCAATTCCTTTGCCGGTAGGACGGATTCCATTCAAAACACCAAACAAACAATTGAATGAAGTCCATGTCAATTAGAAGCCAGTCGACAGTCTGCGGGTTGAAATACGTATCGACGATTGAAATGTTAATGAACTCTGTCGAATGTAAAAGTGAGAAATATTTACTTTTTTGTAAGTTCCTTATATTTTCTTGTTAGTCTATCAGTGGAACGGCGAAGTTTTCGATTAATTTCACCTCATTAAACTTTATTTCCGCAAATTCAATTGCTGGAGATAAAGGAAATCTAACAACGCCGAGGTCGTTGGCAGAACATAGTGCTTATTTATAATGAATGCACGAGGCATAGATTCGATTCTTTCAGAAGAATGTCGCCCAGATCGACCGTTTGGCCAGAAGTCCTTAAGATACATGAAGCAAGAGGCATCACAATTGTATCATAGAGTGCTATCAAGGTGTAGCCACAAGCGGAGCAACGTTTATTTCTTTTCAAAGTTCATGATTTTAAAATATCAAGCAATTCTAACCCTCTCTCGCCCAGAATGCTCATCCAGCTGCAAACTTTTCTTCTATCAAATCACAAAACTATTTGAGTCAGCAAATAATCATCCTAGGAAATAATATCCTGCTTGTAGTATTCAACGCATTGCTTCTCGCTTCTCAAGAGCTGCAATACATAATCACTTGTAAGAAAAAACATTCTTGACCCACTTAACCAAAAACACAACCTAAAATCGGGATATACAGTGATTCCCTCTTCAATTCTGTATACTTACTTCATTCCTATCAACAAGCCTTTCCTTTACCTTCCCCTTTTTCGCCTGCCTAAAGGTCTCGCCTCTTCCTCTTCTCCCTCTCTCCCTCTTCAACGTCTCCATCCCCGTAAAAAGGCTGTTAATCTTTCCTACCCGCCTCCATTAAAAATACCCCAAATATTATCTCTCCTCCTCTACTATGCCAAGCACTTTCTTGGTTTTTTTCTTATTTCTTCATTTCCCCTTTTCCATCATTTTGGCCGTTTAATAAATTTATGCGCCCATCGCCGCTGCCTTATTAGGGCGATGCCTCGTACGCGCGGTGCGTTTCAAACTTTTCCCCTGATCTCCGCATCTTATTTAGCCTGTTCTTTCGGAATTAGCAATTCCTTAAGGCTCGTGCAGTTTCTAAATGGTAAACAAGGAGTTTTCGCCGCTAATAGTTGTGCAAAATAGCTATGTGAGACGATCTTTAATTGCCTTGTGTTCGTTCAATTTATTTTCTTCAACTGTTACTTGCAAAAATGTAGGTTCGCTTCTGAGTCTTCTTTCCTAAGGCAGCCGTCTCTAAAAATTGAAAAACATGTTGTGGCATATGATCCTTAGAAACTAGGAATTTTTTGAAGACACCGATGAAGTTCTCTCCTTCCTTGACTCTGAGTTTGCTTCAACACCATCCCTCACAACCCCGACAATGACGGTTGCTTTGTGAATTGACATTGCCTTATTTCAGTGAATTAAATTTATTTATGTAAACAGCATTGATATGTAGAATACAGCAATTTAACAATGGTCAACATAATAGGTAGGAATCGGCAGCATCCTCGCCTCTACTACGCTCCATGACTTAAAATTTAAAAAAATGAGTTGCCTCAGAAAGTATAAACAATTCACTATAAGATTACAATCATCAAATCCAGAAAAATTTTAACAAATGAAGACATGGAATATATATTATTTCAATCATTCTTTATACTCAGCACATCATTTGATGGAGATAATAATGGATATGTAATTTAGTATAGAAAACAGCGCTTTTCTTTTCCCCTCCTCATGAGGGTAGGTTGGCTGTTATGAGGTGAAACAATGAATAACTACAGAAATTTACAAACTAATAGGCTAGAAGACTTCACCCATTAAATAGAGACGGAACATCTGACCGCGGTAACTTTACATTCCGGCGATTTTTTTTCAGAAACAGATAATCTCTCAAAGGCATTGTTTTACATTTAGCTGACTTCCAAGTAATGAAGGGCAAACAATGCAAGAGAAAAAGGACATACAACACCGCAAAGAGGAAGATACAAACATCTGCGTAGGTGGTGGCATCCTTTGGTGACAGCATTTATGTCGACGACGACATTATGGGTCGATACTATTTATTTATAAAACAAGCCATACTATTAATTAAGCCATACTTTACTTGTCCTTTCATGCAAATGATTACAAGTAAAGTCATTGGAAAATATGGACAAAAATCCCAATTCCCCTCACGGTGAAACTCCGTGTCGAGTGTGGCTAGGCATAGGAGCTGCTGCCGCTGCTAACCGTGTCGAGTGTGTAACCGCGTCGAGTCACACTCGACATGCGAGTGCATAAGATTAACATTTCACACACTTTATTCCATTTTTTACGCAAAATTTGATTCAAATTCTTTGATCCATTTCTTTACACAAACGAAAATCGCCGAGCTCATAAGCGAGTCTAACGTTATTGGCTTTCATAGATAAAGTAAGCCATGAAAACAGCTGAAGTTTTATCGTACTCGGGGGCATGTATACCAACATGATAAAAAAAGTTTCACAATCGCAAAATGCAAAATATCTATTAATTTTTTAACAACCTCGTATTTATTTTTCAACATAGTCACTGATAAGGCTAACAAATTTTTACCAATTTCTTCTAAGCAAGTTTTTTTCATTCCTTCACTGAAACACTTTTCTGACTTTTCAGAACTTGTCCGGTGACGTGGCGTACATGTGTGACTGCGATTTATATCTTTCGATCGATGTACGATTGATTTCTTACGTATGATCTACGATTGTTTCTGTTGTAACATAACTAACTAAATAACATGACATAACTAATTGTAACATTTAACGGATTACGAGAATTTTCACGGAAGGCGCCTTCCCTGCCTGAGACAAAGTTGACTACGGTAAATATGAATATGAGATGTTAGTTTTATGTGTTAGTTCCTCGTAGCTTACGTTGCGTCAATAATTGAGTGTACGCACCGAAGTGAATGTTTGAAAATCAATTTTTGCGATGTTTTTACTTAGGGTATCAATTAGTGAGTTTTCTATGAAGCCATCACTTATGGCAGGTTTTTTCGTGGGAGTTAGCATCCAGAAGGTGATTTTGAAGCCAAGCATTTACCGTTGAAGATGGTAAAAAGTACTGGGCTAGATTATGGGCTGGGGTACTTTTTTTAAGGTCGGATACAAATAAAAGTCATTGTTGGTGTACAATTGAAATGGCAATTCCTAACAAAGCGCCAACTACTTCAGGGACAGGAAAATAGAAAATACACACTACAATAGTTACCTAAGCGCTAACATCACCAATGACTATTCTTTTTTTCCGACCTTTCAAAAAGTCTTCAATCGACTCCAGAATGTTTTCGTCAATGTCATTGCCTTCTGGTTTGTGTGTTTGTAAAGCATTTTTTGGAATGTGTATTTATTTGTTTGTCATATTTTTATTTGGATCTATAGCATACAGGGATTTATCATGTTGATGAAACTAGCTATAAAATTTATCAAGGTGTAATACTGTGATTTTTTTCACATCAGTTGTAAGAGGAATAGTTAAAACAAGTGATTGAGATTACTTTCTCTCATTGACGACTTCGTAGTTATCCTTCTGTTATAGACTTTGGTTGAGTATGATTATTGTGTAAATTCAGAAGCAAAATTAACCTTCACAGGGTGCTAACTGGCATGCCACCTTTCGCTGCAAATGGTATGCATGGAAAGAGAGTGATTTCATTACTGCAAATTTATGAATGTAAACAATGTTTGGCATTTTTGTGCATATATTATAAATTAAAGGGTGTATTGAAAAGTTCTTGGCCTGATGATGGATAAGAGAATTTTTTACACAATGTTTTATTTTTCAACTAAATACGAAATATTCCTACATTTCTTGCACCAATGTTTCAGTCCCATTATTCAGTCTCTGTATGGTTCTTCTGGAAATGCTGCAAGTATGCTACACTTAAGTCCTTAAACCATCTATTTATTATTTCCATCTTAGCATAAGCATTGATATCCTTCATCTTCTAAAGATATCAACACTTACCATGCATAAACATTAAAGATTTTACACACATGCATTTATGTTAATCTTTTTTACTTACATAATTGTAACATGTATATGAAGTGAAGAGTAACTACGGCCATATGAATATTTTGGCAAGAATCAACCCCAGCAATACTCTTACAAAGATTAAAAGTTATTTATTTTTTTCTTTCCTCTATAATTTCCCTCACCATAACCATTGCCCATTTGCTAGTGTGGCTGGGGTTTTTCCTTCCCATAATACAGTTGTAACAGTTTTTTAAACATTACTGTTTGCATTGAGGTCACATAATAACTTTTTAATTTTTTTGTGTGCATCCCTATTAACACATACCCAGTCATTCATGTCTCCTATGCATACTTTCATTGTTTCACTTGAGTTAAACTCATTTTCTTATTTTATCACTTTACCCTGAAATTAACTTCTCATAGTGTTAGCTTCACAAATTAATGGTTTCTAACATGGCACAATGAGTACTTTTCAAACATTACCATCCATGGTAACCAAGAGTACATTTCCTTCCATGCATCTAAGCTGTCTTTCCAAATCAATTCTACCCCATGATTCTTATTATACTGCCAGAAGATCATGGCCCCAAGGCCAAAATATTCTCATCAATTCAGCATTTCTCCCTTTAGCTATATTTTATCTACACACAAGGCATCCATTCATAGTACAAACATTTTACTTATCGTATCTAGTTCCTAACCACACACACCCTTCTCATTCCAAGTACCACTGGTACTAGCAGCATTGCCATGTCTCTATCTTGTACGACCAGCCTGAAGTTTTTAAATCAAAATATCTTAAATTCATGCTTCAAAAATAAGGTAATATCCTTTTTTTTGCCCTACCTGTTTTTTTAGTGATGTGAGAGGTATAAGTGCATCATTCATGATTTTTTGCTTCATAAATATTTTTTTCATGCTTAGTAATGATTAATTCATTTTCAGTTGTATAATTTAAGTTTTAAAAAGTTGTAATAACTCATTTTTTTAATCCTATTATTAGGAAATCAATACCTATTGATCAACCTGAAGCTGTTGGAAACCTGGGCAAAAATAATGAAAGACACATCGTTAATTGATGAAAAACTGAAAAAACAGCCAATAGTGGTTTTGAAAAAAATTGATATTATGAAGGAGGCTACTGACAGAATTGGAGCCCTTGCAGAGAATGAAATTTCTACAACTGAGTGCAGGAAAGTGTTGTTCATGGAATCTTTAGGTTTGCAGAAATCAAGCAAATTGAACACAAATAAAGGGATTCCTCTCCATAGATCATCATCGAAAGCAATCAAAAATTCCCTGAGGCAAAAGAAGTCTAAAACACAGTTCTGCTGTGCTGGATTGGCAGATAAGCCTGAAATTGAATGGATGCCAGAGGAAAATATTCATTGGGACTCCAATATTGACAAGTGGTGCAAAAAACAAACACCAACTCTTCAGGAGAAAACTTTATATCCAAGAATATGTCTGAAAAAGTGGCGTGGTGGAGAGCAAACATTGCATTCAAAGGACTTCAGGAAGTTAGAAAATTCACTAATCCCAAAAACAGGGAATCATTCATATTGCAAGGAAAAGCCAAAAATAATCTTGGCCATAACAGAACAGAATTCTGGTTCACCAAGGCAGAAGGTACTTTCCTTTTCGGAGGATGGAAATGCATGTGAATCATTGATAAGCCCAGAATGTGGCCAACAAAATTCCCAAAGTGGTTGTAAAAGAATGCTTAGGAGCCACTTAAACTTGTCTAATGGCTTATCCAAATGCAAGTTGGTAATGAATAAACCCACTGAGGAAGCCCATAAAGTTATAAGAAATATAAAGGAGCTAAAGGTTTGCATTAAACGCTGGGAGGATAAGCATACAGTCAAAATTTCCGAAGAGAAGAATAAGTTGGAGAAGTAATCAGAAATTCCTATTCAAATGAGTCTGAGCTTGCAGATGAGACAGGTTAATGGGTATGAGAGGGAGGTTAATTGTGATTTATTTAAAAACTGCACCATGAATACTAGAGAAAACACAGCCAGAAGTGATGAGAGATGAAGCAGCTCAGCTTGTAAAGGAATTTTGTCCTCGATAGTTTTAGATCTAAAACCACAATTTCGAAAAGTTGTTCATGTTTGCAACTGCTTAAAATAAATACTTAATGCAAATCAAGCTGAATCAGGTCTGTCAGTCATAAAAATGATTGCTTGTGCCCTTCTGAGGTTAAAAGATGATGTTATATGCTGTGTACTGCTCTTTTAGTTAATGAGAGAATAATGTGGTACAAATTATGAGAGCTGTATATGGTATTTAATTATATGTTGTTTCATTTTCTGAAAAAAGAAGGCAAAAGTGTGTCATTTATCTGCAACTCGATTGCACTGTAAAGCCAAATTTTGTTACTTTAGTTCTGTGAATAACCTAGGTTTTCAATTGTTCATAATTTAAATTTGAATCAACATAATCATCTTGTTTCTTTTAAGAAATAAATTACATGCTGTATATACAATATTTGTTGAAAACTACCTCATATTGGCGTGCATCAGGTTGATTAAAAACCATAAACATTGTAATCAACCCAAAGATTGGTTTGATAGGGGATGATAGAATTCACACAGTACTAAGCCCAACGGCATGCGAAATGCTCTACCCCTGGACTACAATGACCCATCAGGCTGATTATGGACCTAGAAAAAGAAGGCTGTGAATGAAGTTTTCCTACCAGGGGCTAGTCAAATCTGAATCATTGGAGTATTTATGGGCACCACATATGGAATGAAAAATAAGGTAAAAGAAAGCTGCATGAAACTTTTATTGTTTGTCATCAATATTTATCTCCTTAATTTTTGAATTCATATCAATTATTTTTTTCAGTTAACAAGTAGCATGAGTCTCAATGATAAAGTAGTTAAAATTTTTTAGATGTTCAACTTAGTCACTTGTGTAATTTCTTTGCTCTGTATGTAATGTGTTTTTCTTTATATTTAGGTATTTTTCAAGTGAAAAACAAATTATTCAATTATCAATGTTTAAAGCTTTCTTCATATTATGAAATTCATCTGAAATTATTCTAAATGTGAAAAGGGTATTGCACAAGGAGATTTTCTAAGACAAATAAAAAACGTTGTTACAAATGATCATTGTAAAAAGAATGCAGGGTATGATGATTAGGTTGGTAGTAAGTCATGAAAATAACAGCAGAAATTTGTGAAATTGCTTTCGTAGTTCAAAAAGGAGGTGTAGTTATGGAAGCCAGACATAGTTGCAATAGAAAAAAGCTCAAAAATTGAAAAAGGGCAAAAGGATTACTAAATGAAAGCCATCAGTGAGCAAAGATAGAACTGAGTTCTGTTCCTAATTCCTCTTGAGAAAGGTGGATGGACCACCGAAAATTCGAGAACCAGTGAGTTTTCCCTCTTTTGTGTCTTGGTTTCTGTGTTTGTTATGACCATCAGTGAATTTACATTACACGTTTGTGGGTTTTGCAAAAAAGTGTATATATATATATACATATATATATATTTATTCAAAGATGAAATTCTGTTCCAGGGTTCATTATTATTATTATTAGGTAATCTACCTGTTAAGGTAGGTTTTTGGATGGAAACAACTATCAAATAAACATTTTGTGACTCCCCACCTAGCAAGCTAATCTATATCAGGTCCCTCTTCACCTCGGTGTACTTCTTTCCTCCCTTCATCCCATCCAACATCCCTCTCATTTCCTTCCTTTACCTCGCTTGCCAACATTCTCCCCTCTATTACCCTCTTCAACATTCAACTACCGCTCAATATGCCTTTCATCCAATTTTCCTGCCTCCATAGGATTTCTCTCAACAAACCCCTCTCCTCCCCCAACATTTCTAGTAATATATACATATACATATATATATATATATATATATATATATATATATATATATATATATATATATATATATATATATATATATGTACATTTGTAGTTATTATGAAGTAATGTACCAGGTAAGGTAAGTTTAGATGGACACAACGACGAAATAAGTATTTTTTTACTCCAAACAAAACTCTTCAGATATATACTCTAACTCAAGCGTATAGTATGTTGCATATAATGTAGTAGTTTTGTGTTCATCTCTGTGTAGTCCTTCTTCGCATCCAATATCCCTATCATAATACTACCTTTTTCTTGCTAGTCTTAATGTTCTCCTCTCTATATTATAATTTTTAACAACTCACCGCTGATCAATATGCCCTTTATCCATTTTTCCTGTCTCTTTCGGATTTCTCCCAACAAACCCCTTTCCTTCACGACCATACCTAGTACTTCCTTGTTTGTTATTCTTTCAGTCCATTCCACCTTCTCCACCTTTCTCCACCCCATATTTCAAAAGCCTCCAATCTATGTTCATCCTCCTGCTGTTTCCATGCCGTACATAACTACACTCCATATCAAAGTTTTAAGGAGCCTTTTCTTAACATCCTTACTCCAAGTCCCTGTCATCAACTACCTCCTCCTTATGAAAGCCTCTTTGCCTGGCACAATTCTTCTCCTTCTGTCCCTACTACTTTGACGGTGTTGATCCAAAACCCTTCCGAGATACATAAACTGTTCTACCTGCTCCTGTTTTTGCCCTAATATTTTAATATATGGCTTAGCATTTTTCTTTCTGGAAAATTGCTTTATATTTGTTTTATTTATATTAATTCTCATTCTCTATCTTTCCTACATAATTTCCACATCACTCAGCAATGCTTGCAACCCCCTAGCTGACTGACAAACTAAAGCTTAGTCATCAGCAAACTGATTATATGAATTCCCCTCTGACTTTCATTCCTACCTCAAGTTTTTTCCATGCCTCTATAATCATTTCCTCCGCACATGCATTGAACAGCACCGGTGACAATGGACAACCCTGCCTTACACCTTAGCCTAACACTGCACATTCTGACTCTTCATTCCCCACTTGCACCTAAGCAGTCTGAGGCATGTACAGGTGCGGATCCTCCTCTCTCACCTCTGGCTGGTTGGCAAATAATATATAACTAGCAAGAAAAATTATTTGGTTCCACTTTCAAATAATTTACTTACATACCATACAAGTAAAATATGGTAGGCATTGAAACCATTGACCCATATTGATATGACCTAAGCAAAAAACTGTACATCCTAATGTAACATACGTTCATGTGTACTCATTTTTTTCCTTTAGAACAATTGGAAAAGGGAAGAGTCATTGTATAATTTGGGTGTAAAAATGATTTTGAGCAAATTATTTAAATGGTAATAAATCATACTTTGTAGTGGGTTCTATGTAGATAGAAGCTATATATGCCTCATGTTTGGAAGTTGGAGATATTAGGGACTTTTTTTTGTTGTGTGGGAGGTGAGATGGTCATCCATCAAAGCTAGAGGACCGGTTCTCTGCTGCTAAGTTATGCCCTGCTTTTATGCTTTTAAGAGGAAGGAACTGTTAGCCTGGGGATTAAAAGCAGCACTAGTGTGTGATTTTATGATTTGCACACTTATGCATTTTTCACTATCACCATCAGCCAACAGTATTGTTATATCATTCTTTGGTAATTATAAAATCTGGGTCAGCCAGACCCCAACTTTTTTTCATTTATGGCTGTGAAACATTAACAAATTAGGTTGTCGTTTTTCATACTTTTCTCTGGGTAACAAACATTAATTGAAATTAATGTAAATTTAATAATTTTTGCAAAGAATTGTATGCACATATGAAGCCTTGTGAATATGTAAAATAGCTTTTTTGTGGCAAAGGTGAACAGAGGGACACTCTTTTAAAGTCCATGGTATGATATTTCAAACCCAAGAGAAGAGGATGGCTAAATAAATGAATACTCAATAATACATATCAGTTTTTATTTATAGGCAACTACATTGAAATGTACACTGTGTTGTTGTTACCTTTTACCAATTTTCCATTAAGAGTACTTTGGTAAATATGGGGGGAAATTTAATCAAAACAGAATGATTAAAATGGTTTTATATCACCATTAATTTACGTAAATACTTACGATAAAATTCCTGGTAGTAAAATCGCTATGTTTTGGGTGGCTTTTATTTTAAATATTGATAATTCACTTTAATTAAACCATTGGCAGAAAAATATATTGAATACTTGAATGCCCTTGGGGATTCACATTTTATTCCTACCCCCTGAGAATCAGTTATTAGCAGCGTTCCTTTAGCCGAAACTTGAATGAAGCAATGTTTATTTCCTTTGTTCATTTTAAAGTTATAATCTCACCGATTCTTCTTCTGCTTCTAGCTTTTATAATATAAAACTTTTAATTTATATCAATCTCATTTAAAATGTCAGTTTCATATTTAAAAGTATTTAATTGACTATATAGTGTAAGTATTTTTCGAAAAACTCAATTTCAGTATTTTCTTCGACCAGAAGTATCTAGTAAGAATTATCTATCAGAAGTATCTAACCAAAAACTCATACATTATGCAATATGGTGCCTTTACAGTCTCGAAGACATGCCAAATGTAGCTAGAAATATTTATTCACTGTATACTTTCTTGTATATATCACATATATTTTCCTTAAATGTGGTTTTTCCTACCTAGGATATTTTGTGATATTTAATAAAACCGCAAATGGAATAAACTGATGTCTTTCAATTTTTCTACAGATATTCTTAAATACTTTTTTTATCTACTTTCATTTTTCAGGCTTCATAGAAGATCTTCATTCGAATCTGGTGATTCAACTCCCACATTTCAATCCCTGGAGGAAACATGCATCCTAGCAATTAATTTTTACTCATGAAAGACAAAATTTTTACCACAGGAAGTTTTTACTTCTTATAAATTGCAATGTAAAAGCTTAAGATTTGCTGATGGAAGGTTGAACAAAAACTGACGTATTTTTTTGTGATATTAATTGTAGCTAAAAAAATGCCTCTTAAATGTGACTTTGAGATGAAAGTTTTGTATGGCTTCATTGTTTTTTGTATGTTCATTATAAATGATTATATTCCAAAGAATATATTCATATATTCAAGAAGAAAGTAGGTGAAGAAGGTTCCCATTTATGCATGGTGATTATAATTTACTCCACGTTAGTGACCCTATTAGTATGAAACATCATTTGAAAAAATATTTCTTAATATTTGGTTTAGAGCTGTCATTGACTTATGACTTGGTCTACCCATGAAAACCAACAATATGAATGTAAAAACTGATGACTTTGTTGAAGCCTGAAATTTGACCCCTAACTAAACTTGAAAAAATAAATATGACTAGAGCTTCCGATGATTTAGTGAATGTGATGACTTGGCAGTGAATCAGTTGCCCACTAGAGCATGGGTGCATGGCAAGTGTATTAAGCTTTGACGGTGTGCTCTTCATGAGAGGAATTAATAATCCCAGGTTCAAGCAATTCCTCAATGAAACTTTGTTTGTCTTATGATGTGAAGCTAAATGTGGAATATGGAATTTTATTGATTCATTAATTGAAATAATGAAGATGAGTCATTCAGGCTAAGTTGTATATGTCTGACAAATTAACAGTGGAACCAGAAATTTGTTTAATTTTGTATGGTCCTCTTTGATTTATTAGCTAAATTAATTGAACTACAAATATGTGTACGGAAAAAGTAATTTCCGTAACAGTTTCAGTGTTGTTTCTTCAAATGTTCTTTATTTATTTACATGTGAACTTTTGTTAATTATATCATGGTATTATCACTAACTGGTGACACAAGTCCTACAAATGCCATTTGATAATAAATTTGATGAAAAACAATCTTTTGTGATTTAATTGAACAAAAAATACGAGCAAAATTTGTTCGTTCTCCTTAGAAAAAACTCCAATCTTTCACCCCTGGAGTTACGTCTATTGCCATTTACATTGATGTCTACATTTTTCGTAGAAAATCATTTGAAAATTTTTTCCACTATAAGGAAACCTCTGCCCAAGCTCCTGGCCCAAACTGTTCATTATGTGCTCCTTAAATTTAGCTCTGTCCAAGAAACCACATCTCTCCCCACACATTACCTAGCCTATCTGCCATATTTAAAACATCAAACCCCTCTCAAAATCCATGTTAATCCCTAAGTGCACACTGACTCCATTCCATCATGCCAGGTAGACTTAAGGGAAACTGATAGTGACTTTACTAACATTTCCATATTTTTTTTATATTTGGCAACCAAACACAGGTCCTAGGAAAATATTTCATTTTGACAATACTAAGGTGGGCTGAATGAATTTTATATAATATTATTACACTCAGAAACTCTAGAATTGATACCCTATTTCTCCTCACTAATCAGCCCAACTTAAAATTGTTTATTCATTCCATGGTGTAATACGTTTTATTCATGATATATCCCTCACAATCAACCATATATTGAGTAACCTAAAACCTACAAATGATAGTGTCTCATATTGACTTTATGTTGCTGACTTACGGTGCTCTTAGTAAAAAGTATTACTCTCCCTTTTCAAAAGAAGCACCCTTATCTATTTCTTTATTCTTCAATTTCCAGAAGTTCCACTATATTTCATCTGCTGCCCCATCCTAATCTGCTTTGACATATTTTATTAGTTTGATGGCTTGAATAACACAGGCCAACAGTGTTTTTGGTGCCGGAGCTTTTAATGTTGATTTAAAGAACAATTGGATGCTTAGTTTTTCCCTAACAGCTATAGTTTTCAAGATATAGATATGTTTTTACCTATGTAAAAAAATTTTCTGTATAATTGTATGGGAATATTATATTAATTATAAAACCCACTAAATATAAATACTTGATATATTTCAAGGGCAATTAAATCCCCCACAAACACAATAGAATTTTAAAATACAATTAAACACAAATACTAAAATTTTTTACTGTAATAAAACAAATTGAAAGGAAAAAAATACATAAAAACATTACTCAACACATCGGAAGCTTCTCTTGCGTGATTTTCTTGAGTGCAATGTGTTCAAAGAGTCTCGTTTTCAGCACCAGCAGTAATCTGCCATCATATGGTTACCCCATCTTCCTTGGTAGCGAGCTTAACTTCTTTTTATATCCTGGTGAAATCTTTCACCTGTTCTTCACCTGTGTCTCCTAAATTTCAAAGAAAATTGTCTAAGTGACTGTGTAGTTAGCGAAATTTTGTGCTCATATTACATCCAAGTGATTTGAAGTTACTGAGCATAATGTTTACCAGCTCAATATAATTTTCACTTTTGTGATTTCCTAGAAAATTTTTTATGACCTCAACAAATGACATCCAACTAATTTTTTCAATCTCATTCATTGACTCGCGAAAAGCAGAATCCTTTGTAAGTTGTCTGATTTGTGGCCCCTCAAAAATAACAGCTTTCAGTTTTTCAATACTTATATGGGGCATCTTTAGTCTAAAGTATCCGAAGCATGGTCCATCCTTACCGGGTTGCAGTATATTCTTTTCATGCAGTCTTGATGCTAGTAGTTCGGATACCTTATAAACTAATTTCCCCATCTTTTACCGATGTAGATACAAACGATTTTTGTTTTTTAATCTCATTGGCCTACAATATGGAAATATACATAAAACTTAATGACAGTTTATCGAAAATTAAAGGAACACTGCAGAGTGGTTAATAATTAGTATCCTTACAGATTTATTTAACTTTGAAAATTATTTTCCGTAATATATCAAATATTAAAATAAAAATAATCGTAAGATGTGCCATTTCTAAAAAAGTAGAGCTGCTAAATAAAAACGGATTACATATTTGGATTCAGCTCTACAAATATAGATAAAATCATCACAAGGATTCCCGGCACCAAAATAAAAATTTTTTGTAGGCCTGTGTAATCTTTCCTACCTGCCTACATTAAAAATACCCCAAATATCATCCCTCCTCCTCTACTATGCCAAGCACTTTCTTGGTTGTCTTTTTATTTCTTATTTCCCCTTTTCCATCATTTTGCCTGTTAAATAAATTTATGGCGCCCATCGCCACTGCCTTATTGAGGAGATGCCTCGTACGCGCGGTGCGTTTCAAATATTTTACTGATCTCCGCATCTTATTTGGCCTGCACTATGGAATTAGCAATTCCTTAAGGCTCGTGGAGTTTCTCATGGTAAACAAGGAGTGTTCGCCGCTAATAGTTGTGCAAAATTGCTATGTGAGACGATCTTTCATTGCATTGTGTTCGTTTAATTTATTTTCTTCTACTGTTATGTGCAAAAATGTAGGTTCGCTTCTGAGTCTTCTTCCCAAAGGGAGCCGTCTCGAAAAATTGAAAAACATGTTGTGGCATATGATCCTCAGAGACTAGGAGCTTTTTGAAGACACCGATGAAGTTCTCTCCTTCCTTTAACTCTGAGTTTGCTGCATCACCATCCCTCACAACCCCGAGGATGACGGCAGCTTTGTGAAATGACATTGCCTTATTTCAGTGAATTAACAATCATTTATGCTAACAGCATAGATATGTAGAATACAGCAATTTAACAATGGTCATCATAATAGGTAGGAATCGGCAGCATCCTCCCCTCTAGTGTTTATTCGATTAATGTTAGTGGGTTTCAAGGCTATATTTCAATGTACCACTATGCCCATTTACCCTGACGACTTTTGTCATTAATTGTGTGGGATGGGCGATTTCTTGGCGCACTCAGAGTGGCATAGATGACTACAAAGTCTTTAACCTTGCCTTTTTACAGTGAGTAAAATTAATATATAATATAGATTATTTTGATGAATAAAATGCCCTGTAAGTTTTTCTAAATTAATATTAAACTTACATGTTGTTGAAAACATTGAAGTTCATACATAAATAGAAATATCTTTAACGAATTAATAAGTTGTAACTATGCAAAAGGTCATGCACCTATGATTCTATCAGAAAGAAGAGATAAAGCAGATAAAATGTTGTAACTGGTTTACATTATCAACATATATATGTATGAGACTCACATAAATGTTTTCCAGCCATATTTATTGAATTTTACATGACTTTATAAATTCAAAAAATGAGTAACATCAGAAAGTTTAAACAATTGATTATAAGATCACAATCATTAAATACAGAAAAATTTTAACAAATGTAGACATTGAATATATCCTTTCAATCATCCTTTACTAATACTAATGAGATACTAATGGATATGTAATTTAGCATAGAAAACAGCACCTTTCTTTTCCCCTCCTCATGAGGGTAGGTTGGCTGTTATGGGTTGAAACAATGAATAACTACAGAAAGTTACAAACTAATAGGCTAGAAGGCTTCACCCATTAAATAGAGATTAATTTCAATAAATGAAAACATTATTATAGATTGTATCATTTGAACCATCCTTTTTCTCATTACATCATTTTAAATTGGCTAATTCTATTGAAAATAAAAATTAGCATAATCAACAGCACTTTTCTTTCCTCCTACTAGCGGGGATAAGTTGGCTTTTTTAAGTAAGGGGTCTTTGTCAATCACTTACAAGAGAGTCCACATATCCCAATCTTAATTTAATGGAGAAGTTGCACCAGGCAGATTGCACTCGTGGGTCAAGTTTGGAATGCCATGTATCAATTTCTGTACATGCAATTTTTTCAGGTGTTGACTGAACATCGTTTTAGAAACTAGGTCTTTGATTGCTCCAAATTCAAGCCTCCCTATTCTCTCTTTGATTTTGCCTAAATCTCTAATTTTTCTGCCTCGTAATAGTCAACAAATTCAAATGTAAGTCCATATTCTCTTTGTCTTTTGAGAGCAGTGAACTGGTACTTGTCAGATTGTCGATCCACAATTTGTGCTGCAGGTATATCTTCATTATATTCCTCATCAAATGTCTGTTTGTATGCAGCATATATCTGCTCAGTTCCCCAAGTCCAAAATTTCTGGAAATAAATCAAATTTAGAATTATCACCATTATCTTTAGTTAAAAGAATATATTTAATTACATATTTATTGTTAGATATATTATGCTTGTGTTTTCAAATGGCAACTAAAACTATAACTGGCAAAAAGAACAAGAAAACTCTTGACAAGCTCACGAAATGTAGACTGTCCCTAAGGGCTGCATTAAAATAGGTTTCTGGACACAGTGGAGTAGCCGTTTAGGTGATGTTGCCATATAGAAAGACACTACTAGAGAGGAAGTGGGAAGCTACCACATATGTTCTTCCATGACAATGATGAACGCAAATGATTTCTGTCAACTATACCACTAGGCCCCATGGGCTAGGTTTCTTGCCAGAAAGTGGGGAATAAGAGACTGTAGTCATTATAAATACATAAAATCATTCAATGGAGGGGTTCACAACAGCCTAGAAAAGAACACAGATGGAAACTACCATTGAAAAATAGGTATGTAACAATAATGCTAAGGCTTGAAAAGTTAGAAAACTTCATTAAAGATACAAGGGGTAGTGAATATAGATATGTAACAAGCTAAAAATGCGAGATGGAAAAATAGCAGGAATTACTATACTAGTAGTCAGAGGGTAACACATCAAGGAACAGAAGGACAGTTTTTGTGAGTTCTCTGTACTAAATTGGAAACTGGAAGGTAGTCCATGCAGGGTACATAGGTAACAGAATATTATAGGACAGCTAACAGGATATTATTAGTGGTGGAGGGTGAAGACCTTTATGATGTAGTCGAAACCAGGAGTATTAGGAATAAGCAAATAGGCCAATAAAACATAATCAGCTTGATGAAATGATTTATTAATTCGTTAATCCACACTTGTAAAGTTCAGTGTTAAGGACAAAGGAAATACTACTAGGGAGAAAGCAATGTAGATCTGCAGTAGACAGGATTTAATCAATATGAGTGCTTGGTTTAAACACCACAATCACTGCAGGAAGAAAAGAATTTATTTTGTACAAGAATAATTTTAATTGTCGAAAGAAGAAACATCAGTATTTAGTTTGTGACAAGACAGTAGACAAAAAAGCCAAGGTATTGAGGCAGAGGACCATGATTTCGAATCAAAGAATGAACATGTATTTTGCAGGAGACTCAGATATTATTGTTGGATATTTAAGAAGTGTGAATTATTCATAGTTTCCAAAAAGCATGTATGGGTCCAATTCATCATTTAGTACTAAGGAAAGTAATGTCAGATTAGGAGGGCTACAACTTGGAAAATGGTTGAAGTAATGGAATATAGATACATTTGACTAAACAATGCAATAAAGTACCTACAAAGTGGGAGTATACCATTATTAAGTAAAGGGAAATATACAATAGGAGAAATATGGGTTATAATCAAAATAGGGATTGCAAAAGTCACAAATGAAAAGATAAATAAATAATTGGGGAAAGAACAAGGAAATCATGGATTATAGATGAAATGGTTAGAAACATAAAAAAAGAAGGCAAAGGCAGAATGTAAACAAAGGAGTTGAGCAGAAGTATAAAGAAATCGGTTAAAGTAGATCTAGAAATCAAATAAAACTTAAGAAGCAAGGTGGAAAATTCAGTGCAAGGATATGGGATGCTTCAAAGTAGGGCGAAATAGGTGCACTATACAAGGTGTCAGGAAAGACAAAGGAAATTCTCAAACAGAGAATCAACTTCAAGACTTGAAAGTTAATACTCAAGCAATGGATGAATCAAGCGAAATGGAAGTAAAAAATGTAAATACATATGGTAAAGACATTTATCTAGCTAGCTAACATAGAAAAAAAATATGACATATGCAAGTATAGCTTAGATCCATTCATATTTAACAGGACATACAGGAAGGCATAACGTGAATTGAAATCAAATAAGGCCATGAGGGTTTATAAGGTTTCTGCTTGACAACTTTAAGAATTAGGAAAACGTGGGAGAAATTTGTACTATGAGAGAGAAATTTCACCAAAGAGAAAGGCAGTCTTATGTGAGGACTATAGAACAATTAATTAGATTTCAGATACAGCTAAAGTGGCATGCAGGGTCATCTATAGAAAGGTGAAGAGAATGGCAAATTAGTACTCAGAGGATGATCAGTTTCGGTACAGTTTATACAATCAGAAAGTATTTATTCGCTTAGCAGATTTTGAAAAAGTATTCAATAAAGTATATTGGATAGAATTAATTGCAGTAAATGAAGTTTATCTGATGGATTGGAGATTTTTCTGCTAGCTGTACATATCACGGACCAAAAGGGTAGTATTGGAGGATTGTAATTCAGGATAGGTTGTTCTAGAAGGACAATACAGACAGGAGTGGCCATTGCCACCATACTTATATTATCCCCTTGCTAAAGCACTATATAAATTACACTACTTAATTTAATAGCCTTTTTCAGTATCACACAGTTATAGATGAATAGTAATTATGTCAAAATGTTCCTTGGTGACACTCTTCAGCATTCGATCAATCCATGCTTCTTTTGACCTTTCCCATGGTTTAAACACAACTCTAGTAGGTTCATAAATTGTTTTGAAGAGCATAGTGTCCTCGACGATTAGGTCAAATATTATTATCTTCCAATCATACCAGCTCATAAGGTTCTTTTTTCTTTCTAGGACACCATAATTTCCTCCTCTCTTCCTAATTTGATTCCACCATCCTCCTGGAACACAATTTTTATACAAATCTCTGAAGCCCTTCTTTGCCTGTTTTGCCTTTTCTGCTTTAGCTCTCATCAATCTGATATATTTATACACTCCCTTTACCCTTCCATACCGCATCTCATCAAACAGTTCATTAGCATCCAGCACTCTCTCCCTTACATATTCTCGATACTCTAGATTAAATTGCTGACACCAGCACTGTAAAGGCCCATCCTTCAAGCCTCATGATTAACAAATTTTTGCAAATCTTTAAACTGAAATTAAAAAATATGATTACAATGATTTCATAGTCTTCACTTAGAGCATCATAAAATTGTGGTACTGAACAACAACAAGTTTACTTCAAGGGCAATAGAATTAGGTAAGCTGGCTTGATGGCTTTGCTCATAAACTAATAATATATCATCACATAAATAATAATAAATCATCACATAAATAATAAAAAATCATTTGTTTAAATAAGCATTTTCATTTCTGAACAAATATTTTTTTCTTCTGGCCTTTCTTCTGGGCTTCTTTCTGATCCACTCTTCTAATTTTATGCAAAGTCTTAACTTCAGTGGAACCTTGCTTAATGAGCACATTCCATTGTGAGTAATTCATGAAATGAGCATAAATATTATGCCCAAGAATAATCAGCTTTGCGAGTAATATTTCACAAAATGAGTGACAAGGAAGTGGGGTTCCCAGGGTCATTGCACCAGCTGTTTACAATTGTGTTTAAGACAGGTGTGTTCCACTGGCTTTGTGGTGTCTCTGGTGATTAGTGTACTATATTTGTCCATAACTGTGTTCATACATGCTATTTGCAACTAATATCCCACAGTTTTTAAATGTTTCCAAATAAAAATCTGCCACAAAATGGTCTAAAGAGAATAAATATAATCATACAAATGAAAAGTGAAAAAGAGCTGCCAGCATACCTGATCTATCCTTAACATGCAAACTGTCGACATCAACAATTTGTATTACTTCAAGAACAAAGAAACACTGACTCTTCAAGCATTGTGTTTCATAGGAAGATGTTGTGGAAAAGAATTTATCTGAGTCGAAGGTGGTAACAGGAAGAATGTAATAGTCTAGCACAATAAGGAGAAATGACGAAAGCCTGGGAAAATAATGCATCATACAATAAGAAGCATCACCCAGATACAACAGTTGCCATGTGCACCAGGAGTTTATATGATTATGATGCTGTGTTGCTACTTCATAACATTTAGAAGAGTATCCAAAAACAAAAGTATCTCAAGAGAATTGCAGGAAAATAGATTCAGATACTTATCATAAATAATAAATCAAATATTTAAATAAGTGATTTCTACATATCTGATTCATATTCCGGTCTGATTCATTCCATGATAGAGAAAGAATAGTTGGAGCCTATAATTTTCCGTTTCATTGTATATAGAGAAGCATCACACTTATAGGACTATGTCATCTAAAACTTTACAAAAGGATAATGTCATGTTGCATTTTGGCTGGTGTAAACAAATGCCTCTCAACAGGCTTCTTGAAAAATTAAGTATGAATCTTTCATATATCACAGACCAATTATATGAAATATTGTTTGTTTTCTAGAAATCAAATTCACATTCATGGTAGCTACATTCTATTATATAATAAAAAAACATGAAAAATGATCCGAAATGCATCTTTATGGGTACGGTTTTGTTTTCAACCTCCGATTGAAAAGCATAAACGCTAGACATTGTGACATATAGGTAGCATTTATAGTAGGTGATTAAAAATCTCCAACACAACACTCTCTGCAACCGCCAAGCTGAAATCACCTGTCTGTGCTAATAAGCATTCACATAAACAATGCCCTATAGTCAGTCTATACAATGCGGTGTAATAAAATTGATTTCCAATGTCACATTATTCATGCACCAATTAAAATGCTCTTACCCCTTTGGCTGATTGAATCCTATTTTTTACCAACCCATTTTAACTTTTTCATGGTATTATATTAAATAGTGGTAATAAAGTTTTGTTTTCTGAATGTAGTATTCAGGCATTTTTACATAAAACAAAACTTCATCTTCAATGAAAGCTAGATCATCACATTCATTAGAACACATCAATGGAAGCACATCTGAAAGAAAAATCAAAGAGGGAGGAGTAGAAATCATTAATAAAGTCAGACAAAAAATTTGGTAAAATGAGAAAACTCAATAAAATTTAAGATGTCAAAAGAAGTTTTAAATTTTACATATCCACCACGTCTAAGCCCCAAATGAAAAGATGAGAGTAAACTGTTAGGATGATGAAAGTCCAAGGATTATAAACATTTAGTGTCAGCACATGAAATATGGTATGTGCAGTGGGCTTCTTTGTTATCTCTAGGAATGTAGATTTAACAGTAACAAACCCTGCATACTGGGATAAACCAATTATGCCAGTTATCAATGCTACCATTCGCTCCACTACACCTCTCTTTTTGTTACCTCCCTATTCTAAACAAACTTATTCTTACCATTCAAAAGACAATAATATTATTCTTCATTAAAACAAGGCATTGTGTGTCCCTTAGCACTCAATTTTGTTTGCATTTATTACAATATCAAACCTATCCCACTGAATCCCTAATGCCCTAAGCAATGCTTGTAATCCCTTGATGGGCCAACATATTAAAGCTTGATCATCAATAAACCTAACTGATTTTATGAATTCATCACCAATTCATTTCTATCTTCAATTCTTGGAATATTCTATTCAATGTCTCTTTGCATGCCTCTTTAGCATTTCTCTTCAAATTTACATTGAACAGCACAGGTGATAATGGACACCAATATTTTTCATCTTCATAAAACCTCCCATCCTCACTCTGCCTGCCACTTGTGTCTTGAGAGTCTGTAACCTGTAGTGGTTTTCTATTACCCTCCTATCCTTCAAGGATCCTCCTAATTCCTGCAATGAATTAATTTATACTATCCCATTCAATCTATAAAATACCTTACCAAAATCTACTAAAGAGATAAAAGCTTCCAGATTTTATTCTATGTTTCCCTCTATAAGTAAACTTATTATTGCTGTGGGTCATAAACTAATATTTCCCTAAGTAATAATTAGCCCAGCTCCCAATCTTCTTAGTGGTGATCCTAAGACGCACCCTAGCTGCTTGCAACATCAAACATATTGTTCTGGAAATCTCGTACATGTCTTTCTTTCCCTTTTTTTGGGACAAAATGTAACAATGATGTGGCAAAGTCTTTTTCCCAAATTCCTTTCTCATAAATTCTATGAATTAGTCCACAAAAACTATTCCTCCCACATTCTCCTGAACTATTAAGTAGTTCTCTGAGAATGCTTTCTACCCCCATGTCTTGATTAGACTGCTAATACCTTAATGTCCTTTCTGTCCTACCATCAGTAACCTTTGACCTACTCTCTCTTTATCTTTGTCATATCCACTTTCTATGTCTCAGCTAGCTGGTCTCATATTTTTACTATATTTTCTCTAATATATATCTTCCATGTTCCAAATAGATTTCTTCCAAAATCCTTCTCAGGTTCAGCTAACATTTATATCACATTTATTTCACTATTGTCTCAGAGTGTACACTTATAATAACTATGACAATATTCATGCTGAGGAGAGAGTAAAGACATCCTTACGATGAATCATGTTAGATCCCACGTAGACAGTTGCTAGAGGACCTTCCTCTCTTACATTCACATCATAAATTTATATTGAACCATTAGAAATGGGTAAAAAAAATTGACTGGAACACAGTGGTGACCATTCACCAATTGTATAAAAATCATCTAAAATATATATTCTGCACCAGCAAATAGGCAAAATCTAGACAAGAGAAAAAGACAAATTTTAATAAATATGGCCATTCCATTTTTTCCTAGGAATTTATTTGCACTAATATTCTGTTTTGATAAATAAATATCCAAAAACCAATGGCTACCCCAACCTTGTGGCTTATTTTATGCTTCAATAGTGTTCAAAATAAGACTTTCAAAATTTGAGATACGCTACTATTCTGAAAAGAGACTGGAATGTAGAAAATGGACTCATTCTTACACCTGTATATCCTAACACACTGCTAATACTTTCTGCTCAATTATTAATAGCATTCAGTAATAACTCACATCAACTTGTGTTTGATGTAATTGTTAAAGAAGTAGAGATCAGAATTTCATGTAAAAACTCATACTCATCCTCATCATATGGAGGATTTCATTTTTAATATTTTGTATCAGAGTTGCAAAATATTTTTCTGTCCTATGTGATATTTAAACTTGGGAAACATATTTTTTTTGGAAATATCATATATTTTATTTCACTTGGTAATTTGTGTATATTATTTTCTATTTTTTAAAATTTTTTAAAATCATCATGCCAACTTTTTTTGTCACATAATTTTCAAAATGATTTTATCATTTGTTCTTAAATCATTTATACTATACATATGGAGACTTTAATTTTAAATTGGCATATATTCATTAATATTTGTTCATTTTACACATCCTTAAAGTAGTACCCATTCATGCCGCATGAAGTGCTGACGACGCGAGTAGCCGCTTGACGAGGTCAGATAGCTTCAGTGGCTTGTCTGCCTTCTCTGAGCCAAGTTGCGTGACGCTAGCATTGCCTGTGTTGTTTCTGTGATTGTTTACAATGTTTAAAAAAATTGAGGACGCCGCCAGTTGTGAAGTGAGGGCAGTGATTAAATTCCTCAATGCAAGAAACGTTCGCCCATGTGATATTCATCGCCAATTAAAGGAGGTGTATGAAGACAATGTAATGGACGAGTCGTCTGTTCGGCGGTGGTGTCGCAACTTCAACATGGGGAGGGGGAACACACACGACGATGAGCGTTCGGGGAGACCGTCTGTCATTACAGACCAACTGGTGAGCTCAGTTGACGAATTCGTGAGGACCGATCGGCACGTCACAATTGATGACATCTGTGAGCATTTTCCCAATGTTTCTCGAACAGTTCACAACACTCTATCAAACGCTTTTTCGAAATCTACAAAACAGACAAAAACGTCCGAATTGTATTCTATATTCCTCTCGACTAGTGATCTCATTACTGCAATGGCATCACGCGTACCTCTTCCTTTCCTGAACCCAAACTGATCATCCCCTAAGTAATCATTTGCCTTACTCTCTATCCTTTTGTTGATGATCCTGAGAATAACTTTAGCTGCGTGGGATATCAAAGTTATTGTTCTGTAATCCTCACATAATGTAGCCTTTGCCTTTTTTGGAATAGGAACTAACACCGATCTCACAAAATCTTCCGGCCAGATTCCTTCCTCATAGATACTACGAATCTGTCAATATAGAGTTTTTTTCCCACATTTTCCTAAACATTTCAACAGTTCTACAGGGATGTTGTCCACCGCCACGGCGTTATTTGCTTTCATCTCCGTTAATGCCCTTCTATTTCATCGCCGAGTATGCCTGGACCTAAGCTAACTTCTTTTACGTCATGTTCCTTTTCTATGTCTAAACTTGTCGGCCTAAGTTCTTTACCATTCAGTGTTTCTATATATTCCTTCCATCTCACTTGGATTTTTCCTGGTTCAACTATTATCTTACCCCACTTATCTTTAACATTAGCACAGATCTTGCCTTCTTACTTCCCGATAATAACTTAGCCTTGCTGTAGAGAGCACCAATTTTACCCTTCTTCTGTAAATTTTCCATATCCTCGCATTGCGTTTTCCACCATTCTTTTTTGCTTTATTTTGGCCCTTCTCAATTTATTGTTTAACTCTTTGTTACTTTATTTTGCCTAACTCTGTGTTTAATTTTTCAATCTTCTTCTCTCATCCATCTTTGCAATCATCTCATCCGTTACCCATGGTTTCCTTATCCTTTTCCCACTAACGGTTCCTATAGTGTCTTTAGCGGTTTCCAATATCCCTTTCTCGATACATTCCCTTATTTCCTCGATAGTATTCAGTTCTTAACGGTCATCCCATATTTTCTCTACAGCCTGCTGATACTCCTTAATCGTTAATCCATTTAATGCTTCTGAATTCCATTACCTAACCCGCCGCCCTTGCCTTATCTTCTTGAAACGAACTAAAAATTTCATAACAACTAAATTGTGGTCAGACTCCGCATCCGCTCCTGGGAAACTGTGCGAATTTATCACACTGTTCCTAAACCTGTGCCTAACCATAATATAATCTAAATGATACCTTTCTGAGTCACCTGGCATTTTCCATGTATACCTACGCCTTTTGTGGTGTCTAAACCATGTGTTGGTGATGACTAAGCCCTGTGTCCTGCAGAATTCAATTACTTCCTCCCCGCGTTTATTCCTCATGCCTAACCCATAGTCCCCCACCTCACCCCCATCTCTTCCTTCGCATACCGTCGCATTCCAATCCCCCATCACTATGAAATGTGTTCTGCAGGAACACTCACGATGATATCCTATAACTCATCGCGAATCCTACCGACTTCTTCCTCCTTGTGGTTGCTCGTTGGCATGCATACCTGAACAATAATCAAGTTCGTAGGCTCTGCTTTAATCTCTACGAGTAAAATTCTATCAGTTACATGCTCTATGTTGACTACTCTTCTTCCTACCCCTTTATTTAAATTTACGACAGCCCCTCGTTTACTCTCGACCCCGCCACTGTATATCACTCTATAATTGTCACTCCAGTAATCCCCGCTGTCCTTCCATCTCACCTCGCAGAGACCTAAAACATCTATATTACCTCTTTCCATCTCTCGCTTAATATTTTCTAGTTATCCTCGCCTCAACATTGTCCTGACGTTCTAGGTTCCTATACTAAATACTTTCGTCTTTTTCTGAGTCTTCTGTCTTGCTGCAGTTAATTCTTCCCTGCAAGGATTTCGTGGGATGACGACCGCGGAAGCCTTACCTCTCCCGCTGAAGGGCACGACACACGGCCTCTTGGGCCGAGTCCCGTATTTGCCAGGACTCAGATTATCTATAGTGCCCATCATTACATTCTTGGGAATAATAATTGAGGTGGTTTCCCGTTGCCTTCCTCAATAGTGTTTTTAACGTGACACCATCACTTAATGGCCGCCCCACTGGGGTCAGACGCCATTGCAGCCGCCTCACTAAGGAACAGACGATGCGTGGACTACCTTTCGTCTGGCTCCTAACCTTCGACCTATCTGGCATGGGTGACCATTCCAGGAGTAATTATTATTACTCCCGCCAGCACATCTCTAGGGGTCATTGGAACACACAAGCCCCCCTCCACGACTAGGTTGTAGTCCATGGGAGGGATAGTAGAGATAGGCAACCTTTAAAAAATAGATAAAAAATCTTTAAAAGAAACAACAGTAAGTTTCATTTACCATTGGAAAACAAAGAACCATAATGGAAAAAGCTTTACAAGGATTGGGGAGGGTACAAATACCGGGTTCAAAAAGGCATCTATAGAATAATTAAAGAACTGTGAGGAATTGAGAAACGAACATCCATGCAAACTTCTGAGATATCATGGGAATATTTATAATTGAAAGAAAATCGATTCAGGCAGGTGAAGAGAATTAATACTGAGTTAAAAATATAACACCAGTAAATTTTCAAAGTAGAAAGGAAATATAACATTAAGTGGGTTCAAGCATTGCATAGCAAGACTGAAAAGATGACCAAGGGAATGGAAATAAGAAGGTCGATAAAATTCCTGCTAAACTATTCATGAGTTTGGGAAAACGTATTAGGAATAGTTAATATAGGATCACTTATGCTATTACTGAGAATGAATATAGTTGTTTAAACGGCATAAGTTCTCATCCCTTGGAGAAAGCAGCACTATTTGATAAATAAGGTAAGGTAATCTAGCGGTTAATATAGGTTCTTGGAGGGACACAACTATTAAATATATATTTTTTGATCCCTAACACAACACAATCCAACAAACTACACTGCATCCTGTTTCTCTTCATCTCTGTGTACTTCCTTCCCCTCCTCATCCTGTCCAACATCCCTATCCAGTTCTTGCCCTTTCTCCTTTGCTTAATATTTTGCTCTCTATTACAGTTTTTAACATCCCACTGCCAATAAAATGGCCTTCATATCCTTTTCCCTTGTGCGATAAAAACTTATTTTTGTACCGGGTTACAGTATATTCTTTTCATGCAATGTTGATGCTAGTAGTTCGGATACCTTATGAACTAATTTCGCCATCTTTTACCGAGCTAGATAATAACGATTTTTTAAAATCTCATTGGCATACAATATATAAATATATATAAAACTTATTTACAGTTTATCGAAAATAAAAGGACACCGCAGAGTGGTTAAAACTTAGTATATTTATAGATTTATTTCATTTTGAAAATTATTTTCCGGAATTAATGAAATAATTAAAGAACTAATCGTAAGATGTGCCATATCTAAAAAAGTAGAGCTGTTAAATAAAAACGGATTTCATATTTGGATTCAGCTCTACAAATATAGTTAAAATCATTAAAAAGATTTTTGGCACAAAAAAAAATTTTTTGTAAGCCCGTGTAATCTTTCCTACCTGCCTCCATTAAAAATACACCCAAAAAGCTCGGATATCACAAATTATTTGCATGGCGAGTACCGAGAGTGCTTACAAACCAACGCAAAGAGAGGTGTGGGGAAGATAGTTTTGGGATGACTATCCCGGTCTCAACCTTGCACCTAGTGACTATTACATTTTTTGCACTCGAAACCGTGGCTTGGTAGAAACAGAAATTTGTAGACGACGAGGACCTCGAGATTGCCGTGACGCATGGGTTTGGTCTACCTCAATACATTCCTCGAATACTGATTAGGTGAAGGTTATCATTCCGCCCCCAAAACTTCTAACAAGGTCTTCAATTCCTTTGCCGGTAGGACGGATTCCATGCAAGACACCAAACAAACAATTTAATGAAGTCCATGTCAATTAGAAGCCAGGCGACAGTCTGCGGGTTGAAATACGTATCAAAGATTCAAATGTTAATGAACTCTGTCGAATGTAAAAGTTAGAAATATTTACTTTTTTGTAAGTTCCTTATTTTATCTCGTTAGTCTATCAGAGGAACGGCGAAGTTTTCGACAAATTTAACTTCATTAAACTTTATTTCCGCAAATTCAATTGCTGGTGATAAAGGAAATCAAACAACGCCGTGGTCGCAGGCAGAACGTAAAGCTTATTTATAATGAATGCACGAGGCATAGATTCGATTCTATCAGAAGAATGTCGCCCAGATCGACCGTTTGGACAGCAGTCCTTAAGATACATGAAGCAAGAGGCATCACAATTGTATCATAGAGTGCTATCAAGGTGCAACCACAAGCGGAGCTACGTTTATTTCTTTTCAAAGTTCATCATTTTAAAATATCAAGCAATTTTAACCCTCTCTCGCCCAGAATGCTCATCCAACTGCGAACTTTTCTTCTATCAAATCACGAAACTATTTGAGTCAGCAAATTATAATCCTAGGAAATAACATCCTGCTTGTAGTACTCAACGCATTGCTTCTCGCTTCTCAAGAGCTGCAATACATAATCACTTGTAAGAAAAAACTTTCTTGACTCACTTAACCAAAAACACAACCTAAAATCGGGATATACAGTGATTCCCTCTTCAATTCTGTATACTAACTTCATTCCTATCAACAAGCCTTTCCTTTACCTTCACCTTTTTCGCCTGCCTTAGGGTCTCGCCTCTTCCTCTTCTCCCTCTCTCCCTCTTCAACGTCTCTTTCCCAGTAAAAAGGCTGTTAATCTTTCCTACCTGCCTCCATTAAAAATACCCCAAATATTATCTCTCCTCCTCTTATGCCAAGCACTTTCTTGCTTATTTTTTTATTTCTTCAATTCCCCTTTTCCATTATTTTGGCCGTTTAACAAATTTATGGACAAATTTTTAACAAATATATGTATTTATTTAATTTATACAAACAAATTTAATATCGCCGCTGCCCTATTGGGGCGATGCCTCGCACGCGCGGTGCGTTTCAAACATTTCCCCTGATCTCCGCATCTTATTTTGCCTGCTCTTTCGGAATTAGCAATTCCTGAAGGCTCGTGCAGTTTCTAAATGGTAAACAAGGAGCCTTCGCCGCTAAAATTTGTGCAAAATAGCTATGTGAGACGATCTTTCATTGCCTTGTGTTCGTTCAATTTATTTTCTTCTACTGTTACGTGCAAAAATGTAGTTTCGCTTCTGAGCCTTCTTCCCTAAGAAAGCCGTCTCGAAAAACTGAAAAATATGTTGTGGCATATGATCCTCAGAAACTAGGAGCTTTTTGAGCTTTTGAATATATCATTTCAATCATCCTTTATACTCATCACATCCTTTGATGGAGATAATAATGGATATGTAATTTAGCATAGAAAACAGCGCTTTTCTTTTCCCCTCCTCATGAGGGTAGGTTGGCTGTTATGAGGTGAAACAATGAATGACTACAGAAAGTTACAAACTAATAGGCTAGAAGACTTCACCCAATAAATACAGACGGAACATCTGACCGCGGTAACTTTACATTCTGGCGATATTTTTTTCAGAAACAGATAATCTCTCAAAGGCATTGCTTTACATTTAGCTTACTTCCAAGTAATGAAGGCCAAACAATGCAAATGAAAAAGGACATACAACACCGCAAAGAGGAAGATACAAACATCTGCGTAGGTGGTGGCATCCTTTGGTGACAGCATTTATGTCGACGACGACATTATGGGTCGATACTATTCATTTATAAAACAAGCCATACGATTAATTAAGCCTTACTTTCCTTGTCCTTTCATGCAAATGATTACAAGTAAAGTCATCGGAAAATATGGACAAAAATCCCAATTCCCCTCACGATGAAACTCCGTGTCGATTGTGGCTAGGAATAGGAGCTGCTGCCGCTGCTAACCGTGTCGAGTGTGTAACCGTGTCGAGTCACACTCGACATGCGAGTGCATAAGATTAACATTTCACACACTTTATTTCATTTTTTACGCAAAATTTGATACAAATTCTTTGATCCATTTCTTTACACAAACGAAAATCGCCGAGCTCATAAGCGAGTCTAACCTTATTGGCTTTCATAGATAAAGTACGCCATGAAAACAGCCGAAGTTTTATCGTACTCGGGGGCATGTATACCAACATGATAAAAAAAGTTTCACAATCGCAAAATGCAAAATATCTATTAATTTTTTAACAACCTCGTATTTATTTTTCAACATAGTCACTGATAAGGCTAACAAATTTTTACCAATTTCTTCTAAGCAAGTTTTTTTCATTCCTTCACTGAAACACTTTTCTGACTTTTCAGAACTTGTCCGGTGACGTAGCGTACATGTGTGACTGCGATTTATTTCTTTTGATCGATGTACGATTGATTTCTTACGTATGATCTACGATTGCTTTCTGTTGTAACATAACTAACTAAATAACATGACATAACTAATTGTAACATTTAACGGATTACGAGAATTTTCACGGAAGGCGCCTTCCCTGCCTGCGACAAAGTTGACTACGGTAAATATGAATATGAGATGTTAGTTTTATGTGTTAGTTCCTCGTAGCTTACGTTGCGTCAATAATTGAGTGTACGCACCGAAGTGAATTTTTGAAAATCAATTTTTGAGATGTTTTTACTTAGGGTATCAATTAGTGAGTTTTCTATGAAGCCATCACTTATGGCAGGTTTTTCCGTGGGAGTTAGCATCCAGAAGGTGATTTTGAAGGCAAGCATTTACCGTTGAAGATGGTAAAAAGTACTGGGCTAGATTATGGGCTGGGGTACTTTTTTTAAGGTCGGATACAAATAAAAGTCATTGTTGGTGTACAATTGAAATGGCAATTCCTAACAAAGCGCCAACTACTTCAGGGATAGGAAAATAGAAAATACACACTACAATAGTTACCTAAGCGCTAACATCAACAATGACTATTCTTTTTTTCCGACCTTTCAAAAACTCTTCAATCGACTCCAGAATGTTTTCGTCAATGCCATTGCCTTCTGGTTTGTGTGTTTGTAAAGCATTTTTTGGAATGTGTATTTATTTGTTTCTCATATTTTTATTTGGATCTATAGCATATAGGGATTTATCATGTTGATGAAACTAGCTATAAAATTTATCAAGGTGTAATACTGTGATTTTTTTCACATCAGTTGTAAGAGGAATAGTTAAAACAAGTGATTGAGATTACTTTCTCTCATTGACCACTTCATAGTTATCCTTCTGTTATAGACTTTGGATGAGTATGATTATTGTGTATTTTCGGAAGCAAAATTAACCTTCGCAGGGTGCTAACTGGCATGCAACCTTTCGCTGCAAATGGTATGCATGGAAAGAGAGTGATTTCATTACTGCAAATTTATGAATGTAAACAA
Source organism: Hetaerina titia (assembly GCA_037158775.1). Taxonomy (NCBI): domain Eukaryota; kingdom Metazoa; phylum Arthropoda; class Insecta; order Odonata; family Calopterygidae; genus Hetaerina; species Hetaerina titia. Next base: position 55,665,782 of record CM073779.1, on the reverse strand, counting down.
TGTTTGGCATTTTTGTGCATATATTATAAATTAAAGGGTGTATTGAAAAGTTCTTGGCCTGATGATGGATAAGAGAATTTTTTACACAATGTTTTATTTTTTAACTAAATACGAAATATTCCTACATTTCTTGCACCAATGTTTCAGTCCCATTATTCAGTCTCTGTATGGTTCTTCTGGAAATGCTGCAAGTATGCTACACTTAAGTCCTTAAACCATCTATTTATTATTTCCATCTTAGCATAAGCATTGATATCATTCATCTTCTAAAGATATCAACACTTACCATGCATAAACATTAAAGATTTTACACACATGGATTTATGTTAATCTTTTTTATATACACAATTGTTACATGCATATGAAGTGAACAGTAACTACGGCCATATGAATATTTTGGCAAGAATCAACCCCAGCAATACTCTTACAAAGATTAAAAGTTATTTATTTTTTTCTTTCCTCTATAATTTCCCTCACCATAACCATTGCCCATTTGCTAGTGTGGCTGGGGTTGTTTCTTCCCATAATACATTTGTAACAGTTTTTTAATTATTACTGTTTGCCCTGAGGTCACAAAATAACCTTTTAATTTTTTTGTGTGCATCCCTATTAACACATACCCAGTCATTCATGTCTCCTATGCATACTTTCATTGTTTCACTTGAGTTAAACTCATTTTCTTATTTTATCACTTTACCCTGAAATTAACTTCTCATAGTGTTAGCTTCACAATTTAATGGTTTCTAACATGGCACAATGAGTACTTTTCAAACATTACCATCCATGGTAACCAAGAGTACATTTCCTTCCATGCATCTAAGCTGTCTTTCCAAATCAATTCTACCCCATGATTCTTATTATACTGCCAGAAGATCATGGCCCCAAGGCCAAAATATTCTCATCAATTCAGCATTTCTCCCTTTAGCTATATTTTATCTACACACAAGGCATCCATTCATAGTACAAACATTTTACATATCATATATAGTTCCTAACCACACAAACCCTTCTCATTCAAAGTACCATTGGTCCTAGCAGCATTGCCATGTCTCTATCTTGTACGACCAGCCTTGAAGTTTTTAAATCAAAATATCTTAAATTCATGCTTCAAAAATAAGGTAATATCCTTTTTTTTGCCCTACCTCTTTTTTAGTGATGTGAGAGTTGTAAGTGCATAATTCATGATTTTTTGCTTCATAAATATTTTTTTCATGCTTAGTAATGATTAATTCATTTTCAGTTGTATAATTTAAGTTTTAAAAAGTTGTAATAACTCATTTTTTTAATCCTATTTTTAGGATATCAACACCTATTGATCAACGTGAAGCTGTTGAAAACCTGGGCAAAAATAATGAAAGACACATCGTTAATTGATGAAAAACTGAAAAAACAGCCATTAGTGGTTTTGAAAAAAATTGATATTATGAAGGAGGCTACTGACAGAATTGGAGCCCTTGCAGAGAATGAAATTTCTACAACTGAGTGCAGGAAAGTGTTGTTCATGGAATCTTTAGGTTTGCAGAAATCAAGCAAATCGAACACAAATAAAGAGATTCCTCTCCATAGATCATCAACGAAAGCAATCAAAAATTCCCTGAGGCAAAAGAAGTCTAAAACACAGTTCTGCTGTGCTGGATTGGCAGATAAGCCTGAAATTGAATGGATGCCAGAGGAAAATATTCATTGGGACTCCAATATTGATAAGTGGTGCAAAAAACAAACACCAACTCTTCAGGAGGAAACTTTAAATCCAAGAATATGTCTGAAAAAGTGGCTTGGTGGAGAGCAAATATTGCATTCAAAGGACTTCAGGAAGTTAGAAAATTCACTAATCCCAAAAACAGGGAATCATTCATATTGCAAGGAAAAGCCAAAAATAATCTTGGCCATAACAGAAAAAAATTCTGGTTCACCAAGGCAGAAGGTACTTTCCTTTTCGGAGGATGGAAATGCATGTGAATCAGTGATAAGCCCAGAATGTGGCCAACAAAATTCCCAAAGTGGTTGTAAAAGAATGCTTAGGAGCCACTTAAACTTGTCTAATGGCTTATCCAAATGCAAGTTGGTAATGAATAAACCCACTGAAGAAGCCCATAAAGATATAAGAAATATAAAGGAGCTAAAGGTTTGCATTAAACGCTGGGAGGGTAAGCATACAGTCAAAATTTCCGAAGAGAAGAATAAGTTGGAGAAGTAATCAGAAATGCCTATTCAAATGAGTCTGAGCTTGCAGATGAGACTCACAGAGAGAAGGTTAATGGGTATGAGAGGGAGGTTAATTGTGATTTATTTAAAAACTGCACCATGAATACTAGAGAAAACACAGCCAGAAGTGATGAGAGATGAAGCAGCTCAGCTTGAAAAGGAATTTTGTCCTCCATAATTTTAGATCTAAAACCACAATTTCGAAAAGTTGTTCATGTTTGCAACTGCTTAAAATAAATACTAAATGCAAAGCTGAATCAGGGCTGTCAGTCATAAAAATGATTGCTTCTGCCCTTCTGAGATTAAAAGATGATGTTATATGCTGTGTACTGCTCTTTTAGTTAAGGAGAGAATAATGTGAGGCTATTTATGAGAGCTGTATATAGTATTTAATTATATGTTGTTTCATTTTCTGAAAAAAGAAGGCAAAAGTGTGTCATTTATCTGCAATTCGATTGCACTCTAAAGCCAAATTTTGTTTCTTTAGGTCTGTGAATAACCTAGGTTTTCAATTGTTCATAATTTAAATTTGAATCAATATAATCATCTTGTTACTTTTAAGAAATAAATTACATGCTGTATATACAATATTTGTTGAAAACTACCTCATATTGGTGTGCATCAGGTTGAATAAAAACCATAAACATAGTAATCAACCCAAAGAGTTGTTTGATAGGGGATGATAGAGTTCACACAGTACTAAGCCCAACGGCATGCGAAATGCTCTATCCCTGGACTACAACAACCCATCAGGCTGATTATGGACCTAGAAAAAGAAGGCTGTGAATGAAGTTTTCCTACCAGGGGCTAGTCAAGTCTGAATCATTGGAGTATTTATGGGCAGCACATTTGGAATGAAAAATAAGGTAAAAGAAAGCTGCATGAAACTTTTATTGTTTGTCATCAATATTTATCTCCTTAATTTTTGAATTCATATTAATTATTTTTTTCAGTTGACAAGTAATATGTTTCTCAATGATAGTGTAGTTAAAATTTTTTAAATGTTCAACTTAGTCACTTGTGTAATTTCTTTGCTCTGTATGTCATGTGTGTTTCTTTATATTTAGGCATTTTTCAAGTGAAAAACAAATTATTCAATAGTCAATGTTTAAAGCTTTCTTCATATTATGAAATTCATCTGAAATTATTCTGAATGTGAAAAGGGTATTGCACCAGGAGATTTTCTAAGACAAATAAAAAACGTTGTTACAAATGATCGTTGTAAAAAGATGGCAGGGTATGATGATTAGGTTGGTAGTAGGTCATGAAAATAACAGCAGAAATTTATGAAAATGGATTCGTAGTTCAAAGAAGAGGTGGAGTTATGGAAGCCAGACATAGTTGGAATAAAAAAAAGCTCAAAAATTGAAAAAGAGCAAAAGGATTACTTAATGAAAGCCATCAGTGAGCAAAGATAGGTGGAGGAAAAGGTTTTCATGCAGATTTCTTAGATAAAATTAATTCTCAAAGTAGACATTTTGCAGATTACTGCATTATCTTCAGGGAAGTCCTAAATCAGAGTAACTGTAAAGTCCTGAAATATGATTAAAATATAATGGTAGATTAATTAAATAATGGGCAGTATACTAAAGTTAATAAATGAAAATGCAGCACTTTTAGCAACAAGCTTAGTAAGAAAAAATTTATTTTCCCAAGGATAGTAGTATCCTTTCCCCTTCTTGTGTCCCTTCTATTTCTCCTTAGGTGAATGAAACAGCTCCATAACGCCATCTCTCGGGCAACATCTATCGGAGCACTTTGGTGCATTATAAGATCGCAGATCTCAATGTAAATCAGGTTTAATTATAAGCTCAACTGGTAGAGCATCCGCCCGGAACGTGGAAGGTCCGTGGTTCAAATCCCGGATAAGGAAATATTTTTACTTTCGTGATCTGCTAAAAACCGCCTTCCCCACATGTCCTGTGTTCGCCTTTTATGTGTTTTACTATCCCCTTTCCTTATACCTATTTCTGTGTGGATGAATATTTGTAATATGAATTTGAATATATATATATATATATATATATATACATATATATACAACCTTGTCGTGGTGGAAGGGCTTGTGTGTTCCGATGACCCCTAGAGCTGTGCTGGCGAGAGTAATAATAATTACTCCTGGAAGGGTCACCCATGCCAGATAGGTCGAAGGTTAGGAGCCAGACGAAAGGTAGTCCACGCAGCGTCTGTTCCTCAGTGAGGCGGCTGCAATGGCGTCTGACCCCAGTGGGGCGGCCATTAAGTGATGGTGTCACGTTAAAAACACTATTGAGGAAGGCAACGGGAAACCACCTCAATTATCATTCCCAAGAAAATATGATGGACGCAAAACAGAAATTGAGTCCTGGCAACTGCGGGACTCGGCCCAAGGGGCCGTGTGTCGTGCCCGGCAGCGGGGGGGGCAAGGCTTCCGCGGTCGTCATCCCACGAAATCCTTGCGGGGGAGAAATAACAGTAGCAGGACAGAAGATGCAGAAGAAGACGAAAGTAGTTAGAATAGGAACCTGGAACGTCAGGACAATGTTGAGGAGAGGCAAATTAGAAAATATTAAGCGAGAGATGGAAAGAGGTAACATAGATGTTTTAGGCCTCTGCGAGGTGAGATGGAAGGATAGCGGGGATTACTGGAGTGACAATTATAGAGTAATATACAGCGGCGGAGACGAGAGCCAACGAGGGGTTGCCGTTATTTTAAATAAAGGGGTAGGAAGAAGCGTAGTCAACATAGAGCAAGCGACAGATAGAATTTTACTCGTAGAGATTAAAGCAGAGCCGACGAACTTGGTCATTATTCAGGTATACATGCCACCGAGTACCCACAAGGAGGAAAAAGTCGATAGGATGTATGATGAGTTAGAGGATATCATCGCGAGTGTTCCTGCAAGGAAACATTTGATAGTGATGGGGGATTGGAATGCGACGGTAGGCGAAGGAAGAGATGGTGGTGAGGTGGGGGACTATGGGTTAGGCACGAGGAATGAACGCGGGGAGAAAGCAATTGAATTCTGCAGGAGACAGGGGTTAGTCATCACTAACACATGGTTTAGACACCACAAAAGGCGTAGGTATACATGGAAAATGCCAGGTGACTCAGAAAGGTATCAGTTAGATTATATTATGGTTAGGCACAGGTTTAGGAACAGTGTGATAAATTCGCACAGTTTCCCAGGAGCGGATGCGGACTCTGACCACAATTTAGTTGTTATGAAATGTAATGTTCGTTTCAAGAAGATAAGGCAAGGGCGGCGGGCTAAAAAATGGAATTTAGAAGCAGTAAATGAATTAACGAGGAAGGAGTATCAGGAGGCTGTAGAGAAAATGATGGATGACGGTAAAAAACTGAGCACTATCGAAGAAAAATGGGAATGTATCAAGAAAGGAATATTGGAAGCCGCTAAAGACACTATAGGAACCGTTAACGGGAAAAGGATAAGGAAACCATGGGTAACGGATGAGATGATTGCAAAGATGGATGAGAGAAGAAGATGGAAAAATGTAAACACAGAGTTAGGCAAAATGAAGTACAAAGAGTTAAACAATAAATTGAGAAGGGCCACAAATAAAGCAAAAGAAGAATGGTGGAAAACGCAATGCGAGGATATGGAAAGTTTACAGAAGAAGGGTGAAATTGGTGCTCTATACAGCAAGGTTAAGTTATTATCGGGAAGTAAGAAGGAGAGATGTGTGCTAACAGTTAAAGATAAATGGGGTAAGATAATAGTTGAACCAGGAAAAATCCAAGAGAGATGGAAAGAATATATAGAAACACTGTATGGTAAAGAACTTAGGCCGACAAGGTTAGACATAGAAAAGGAACATGACGTAGAAGAAGATAGCTTAGGTCCAGGCATACTCGACGATGAAATAGAAAGGGCATTAAAGGAGATGAAAGCAAATAAGGCTGTAGGGCTGGACAATATTCCTGTAGAAATGTTGAAATGGTTAGGGAAAGGTGGAAAGAAGGCCATATATGGACTGATTCGTAGTATCTATGAGGAAGGAATCTGGCCGGAAGATTTTGTGAGATCGGTGTTAGTTCCTATTCCAAAAAAGGCAAAGGCTTCGTCTTGTGAGCATTACAGAACAATAAGTTTGATATCCCTCGCAGCTAAAGTTATTCTCAGGATCATCAACAAAAGGATAGAGAGTAAGGCAAATGATTACTTAGGGGATGATCAGTTTGGGTTCAGGAAAGGAAGAGGTACGCGTGATGCCATTGCAGTTATGAGATCACTAGTCGAGAGGAATATAGAATACAATCAGGACGTTTTTGCCTGTTTTGTAGATTTCGAAAAAGCGTTTGATAGAGTGAATTGGGAAAAATTAATGCGTGTATTGCAGAAAATAGGAATGGATTGGAGGGACAGCAGACTGATCCGCAACCTGTACATGTCTCAGACTGCTCAGGTGCGAGTGGGGAACGGAGAGTCCGGATGGGCAGTGTTAGGAAGAGGTGTAAGGCAGGGTTGCCCATTGTCACCGGTACTGTTCAACGTATATGTAGAGGAAATGATTAAAGAGGCATGGGAAGAACTGGAGGTAGGAATGAAAGTCGGAGGGGAATTCGTAAAATCGGTTAGGTTTGCTGATGACCAAGCATTAGTTGCTCAGTCAGCCAAGGGGTTGCAAGCATTGTTGAGTGAATTGGAGATTCAGTGCGAAAAATATGGGATGAGAATAAATATTAATAAAACAAAGGTTATGCGATTTTCCAGAAAGAAAAAGGCTAAGCTAAATATTAAAATAGGCGGGGAAAAAATAGAGCAGGTAGAACAGTTTACATATCTCGGAAGTGTTTTAGACCAACACGGTCAAAGTGGTAGGGACGTAAGGAGAAGAATTGCGCTAGGCAAGGAGGCTTTCTCAAGGAGGAGGGAGTTGATGACGGGGACGTTGAGTAGGGATGTTAAGACAAGACTCGTAAAAACTCTGATATGGAGCGTAGCTATGTACGGCGCGGAAACGTGGTCGCTGAAGCAGGAGGATAGACGTAGATTGGAGGCTTTTGAAATGTGGGTGTGGAGAAGAATGAAAAAGGTGAAATGGACCGAAAGGAAAACAAATTAGGAAGTACTAGAAATGGTGGGGGAGGAGAGGGGTTTGTTGAGAGAATTCCTATGGAGGCAGGAAAAATGGATGAAGGGCGTATTGAGCGGTAGTGGAATGTTGAAGAGGGTAATAGAGGGAAGAATGTTGGGCAAGCGAGGTAAGGGTAGGAACAGGATAGGGATGTTGGACGAGATGAAGGGAGGAAAGAAGTACACCGAGATGAAGAGGGACCTGATATAGATTAGTTTGCTAGGTGGGGAGTCACAAAATGTTTATTTGATAGTTGGGTCCATCCAAAAACCTACCTTAAACGGTAGATTACCTAAAAAAAAATACATATATATATGTATATATATATACACATTCAAATACGAAGTCCCGCCATACGGCGCACAAATATTCATTCAAACATAGAAAGTTCTGTTCCAGAGTTCATTATTATTATTATTAGCTCAATACGCCTTTCATCCATTTTTCGTGCCTCCATAGGATTTCTCCCAACAAACCCTTCTCCTCCCCCACCATATATATATATATATATATATATATATATATATATATATATATATATATATATATATATATATATATACACATATACATATGTATATATATATATATGTATAAATTCACTGATAAGTCATAACAAACACAGAAACCAAAACACAAAAGAGGAAAAACTCACTGGTTCTCGAATTTTCGGTGGTCCAACCACCTTTCTCAAGAGGAATTAGGAACAGAACTGTGTAATGTTCCTAATTCTGTTAACAACAGGTTTCTGTGTTTGTTATGACTTATCAGTGAATTTACATTACACGTTTGTGGGTTTTCCAAAAAAGTGTGTATATATATATATATATATATATATATATATATATATATATATATATATATATATATATATATATATATATATATATATATATATATATATATATATATATATATATATATATATATATATATATATATATATATATATATATATATATATATATATATATATATATATATATATATATATATATATATATATATATATATATTTATATATGTACATTTGTAATTATTATGAAGTAATCTACCAGGTAAGGTAAGTTTAGATGGACACAACGACCAAATAAGTATTTTTTTACTCCTAACAAAACAATTCAGCAATCTACTCTAACTCAAGCGTATAAAAGGTTGCATGTAATGTAGTGGTTTTGTGTTCATCTTTGTGTAGTCCTTCTTCGCATCCAATATCCCTATCATAATACTACCTTTTTCTTGCAAGTATTAATTTTCTCCTCTCTATATTATAATTTTTAAAATCTCACCGCCGATCAATATGCCCTTTATCCATTTTTCCTGTCTCCTTCGGATTTCTCCCAACAAACCCCTTTCCTTCCCGACCATACCTAGTACTTCCTTGTTTGTTATTCTTTCAGTCCATTCCACCTTCTCCATCTTTCTCCACCCCACATTTCAAAAGCCTCCAATCTATGTTCATCCTCCTGCTGTTTCCATGCCATACATAACTACACACCATATCAAAGTTTTAAGGAGCCTTTTCTTAACATCCTTACTCCGAGTCCCTGTCATCAACTCCCTCCTCCTTATGAAAGCCTCTTTGCCTGGCACAATTCTTCTCCTTCTGTCCCTACTACTTTGACGGTGTTGATCCAAAACCCTTCCGAGATACGTAAACTGTTCTACCTGCTCCTGTTTTTGCCCTAATTATTTAATATATGGCTTAGCATTTTTCTTTCTGGAAAATTGCTTTACCTTTGTTTTATTTATATAAATTCTCATTCTCTATCTTCCTACATAATTTCCACATCACTCAGCGATGCTTGCAACCCCCTGGCTGACTGAAAACTAAAGCTTAGTCATCAGCAAACTCAATATATGAATTCCCCTCTGACTTTCATTCCTACCTCCAGTTTTTTCCATGCCTCTATAAACATTTCCTCCGCACATTCATTGAACAGCACCGGTGACAATGGAGAACCCTGCCTTATACCTCAGCCTAACACTGCACATTCTGACTCTTCATTCCCCCCTTGCACCTAAGCAGTCTGAGGCATGTACAGGTGCGGCATTTACAGGTCCTCCTCTCTCACCTCTGGCTGGTTGGCAAATAATATATAACTAGCAAGAAAAATTATTTGGTTCCACTTTCAAATAATTTACTTACATACCATACAATTAAAATATGGTAGGCATTAAAACTATTGACCCATATTGATATGACCTAAGCAAAAAACTGTACATCCTAATGTAACATACGATCATGTGTACTCATTTTTTTCCTTTAGAACAATTGAAAAAGGGAAGAGTCATTGTATAATTTGGGTGTAAAAATGATTTTGAGCAAATTATTTAAATGGTAATAAATCATACTTTGTAGTGGGTTCTATTTAGATAGAAGCTATATATGCCTCATGTTTGGAAGTTGGGGATATTAGGGACTTTTTTTCTTTGTGTGGGAGGTGAGATGGTCATCCATCAAAGCTAGAGGACCAGTTCTCTGCTGCTAAGTTATGCCCTGCTGTTATGCTTTTAAGAGGAAGGAACTGTTAGCCTGGGGATTAAAAGCAGCAGTAGTGTGTGATTTTATGATTTGCACACTTATGCATTTTTCACTATCACCATCAGCCAACAGTATTGTTATACCCTTCTTTGGTAATTATAAAATCTCGGTCAGCCAGACCCCAACTTTTTTTCATTTATGGCTGTGAAACATTAACAAAATAGATTGTCGTTTTTCATACTTTTCTCTGGGTAACAAACATTAATTGAAATTAATGTAAATTTAAAAATTTTTGCAAAGAATTGTATGCACATATGAAGCCTTGTGAATATGTAAAATAGCTTTTTTGTGGCAAAGGTGAACAGAGGGACACTCTTTCAAAGTCCATGGTATGATATTTCAAACCCAAGAGAAGAGCATGGCTAAATAAATGAATACTCAATAATACATATCAGTTTTTATTTATAGGCAACTACATTGAAATGTACACAGTGTTGTTGTTACCTTTTACCAATTTTCCATTGAGAGTACTTTGGTAAATTTGGGGGTAAATTATTAAAAACAGAATGATTAAAATGGTTTTATATCACCATTTATTTACGTAAATACTTACGATAAAATTCCTGGTAGTAAAATTGCATTGTTTTGGGTGGCTTTTATTTCAAATATTGATAATTCACTTTAATTAAACCATTGGCAGAAAAATATATTGAATACTTGAATGCCCTTTAGGATTCACATTTTATTCCTACCCCCTGAGAGTCAGTTATTAGCAGCGTTCATTTAGCCGAAACATGAATGAATCAATGTTTATTTCCTTTGTTCATTTTAAAGTTAAAATCTCACCGATTCTTCTTCTGCTTCTAGCTTTTATTATATGAAGCTTTTAATTTATATCCATCTCATTTAAAATGTCAGTTTCATATTAAAAGTATTTAATTGACTATATAGTGTAAGTATTTTTCGAAAAACTCAATTTCAGCATTTTCTTCAACCAGAAGTATCTAACCAAAAACTCATACATTATGCACTATGGTGCCTTTACAGTGTCGAAGACAATCCAACTGTAGCTAGGAATATTTCTTCACTGTATACTTTCTTGTATATATCACATATATTTTCCTTAAATGTGGTTTTTCCTTCCTAGAATATTTTGTGATATTTAATAAAACCGCAAATGGAATAAACTGGTGTCTTTGAATTTTTCTACAGATATTCTTAAATACTTTGTATTTCTACTTTCTTTTTTCAGGCTTCATAGAAGATCTTCATTCGAATCTGGTGATTCAACTCCCACATTTCAATCCCTGGAGGAAACATGCATCTGAGCAATTAATTTTTACTCATGAAAGACAAAATTTTTACCACAGGAAGTTTTTACTTCTTATAAATTGCAATGTAAAACCTTAAGATTTGCTGATGGAAGGTTGAAGGGAAACTGAAGTATTTGTTTGTGATATTAATTGTAGCTAAAAAAATGCCACTTAAATGTGACTTTGAGATGAAAGTTTTGTATGCCTTCATTGTTTTGTGTGTTCATTATAAATGATTATATTCCAAAGAATGTATTCATATATACAAGATGAAAGTAGGTGAAGAAGGTTCCCATTTATACATGGTGATTATAATTTACTCCACGTTAGTGACCCTATTAGTATGAAACATCATTTGAAAAAATATTTCTTAATATTTGGTTTAGAGCTGTCATTGACCCATGACTTGGTCTGCCCATGAAAACCAACAATATGAATGTAAAAACTGATGACTTTGTTGATGCCTGAAATTTGACCCCTAACTAGACTTGAAAAAATAAATATGACTAGAGCTTCGGATGATTTAGTGAATGTGATGACTTGGCAGTGAATCAGTTTCCCAATAGAACATGGGTGCATGGCAAGTGTAATAAGCTTTGACAGTGTTCTCTTCATGATAGAAATTAATAATCCCAGGTTCAAGCAATTCCTCAATGAAAACTTGATTTTGTTATAATGTGAAGCTAAATGTGGAATATGGAATTTTATTAATTCTTTATTTGAAAGAATGAAGATGAGTCATTCAGGCTAAGTTGTATATGTCTGACCAATGTACAGTGGAACCAGAAATTTGTTTAATTTTGTATGGTCCTCTTTGATTTATTAGCTAAATTAATTGAACTACAAATATGTGTACGGAAAAAGTAATTTCCGTAACAGTTTCCGTGTTGTTTCTTCAAATGTACTTTATTTAATTACATGTTAACTTTTGTTATTTATATCATGGTATTATCACTAATTGGCGACACAAGTCCTACAAATGCCATTTGATAATAAATTTGATGACAAACAATCTTTTGTGATTTAATTGAACAAAAAATACGAGCAAAATTTGTTCGTTCTCCTTAGAAAAAACTCCAATCTTTCACCCCTGGAGTTACGTCTATTGCCATTTACTTTGATGTCTACATTTTTCGTAGAAAATCATTAGAAAATTTTTTCCACTTAAAATAAACCTCTGCCCAAGCTCCTGGCCCAAATTTTCATTATGTGCTCCTTAAATTTAGCTCTGTCCAAGAAACCAAGTCTCTCCCCACACATTATCTAGCCTATCTGCCATATTCAAAACATCAAACCCCCTCAAAATCCATGTTAACCCCTAAGTGCACACTGACTCCATTTCATCATGCCAGGTAGGCTTAAGGGAAACTGAGAGTGACTTTACTAACTTTTCCCTATTTTTTTTATATTTGGACCCCTAACACAGGTCATAGGCAAATATTTCATTTTGACAATACTAAGGTGGCCTGAATGAAGTTTATATAATATTATTACACTAGGAGACTCTAGAATTGATACCCTATTTCTCCTCACTAATCAGCCCCACTTAAAATTGTTTATTAATTCCATGGTGTAATACGTTTTATTCATGATATATCCCTCACAATCAACCATATATTGAGTAACCTAAAACCTACAAATGATAGTTTCTCATATTGACTTTATGTTGCTGACTTAAGTGCTCTTAGTAAAAAGTATTACTCTCCCTTTTCAAAAGAAGCACCCTTATTTATTTCTTTATTCTTCAATTTCCAGAGGTTCCATTATAATTAATCTGCTGCCCCATCCTTATCTGCTTTGACATTTTTTATTAGTTTGAGCGCTTGAATAACACAGGCCAACAGTGATTTTGGTACCGGAGCTTTTAATGTTGATTTAAAGAACAATTGGATGCTTAATCAAATTATGAACACTAGTTTTTCCCTATCAGCTATAGTTTTCAAGATATAGATATGTTTTTACTTATGAAAAAAAATTTTCTGCATAATGGTATGGGAATACTATATTAATTATAAAACCCACTAAAAATAAATACTTGATTTATTTCAAGGGCTGTTAAATCCCCCACAAACACAATAGAATTTTAAAATACAATTAAACACAAATACTAAAATTTTTTACTGTAAAAAAACAATTTGAAAGGAAAAAAATACATAAAAACATTACTCAACACATCGGAAGCTTCTTTTGCGCGATTTTCTTGAGTGCACATTGTTCAAAGATTCTCGTTTTAAGCACGAGCAGTAATCTGCCATCATATGGTTACCCTATCTTCCTTGGTAGCGAGCTTAACTTCTTTTTATATCCTGGTGAAATCTTTCACCTGTTCTTCACCTGTGTCTCCTAAATTTCAAAGAAAATTGTCTAAGTGACTGTGCAGTTAGTGAAATTTTGTGCTCATATTACATCCAAGTGATTTGAAGTTACTGAGCATAATGTTTACCAGCTCAATATAATTTTCACTTTTGTGATTTCCTAGAAAATTTTTTATGACCTCAACAAATGACATCCAACTAATTTTTTCAATCTCATTCATTGACTCGAGAAAAGCAGGATCCTTTGTAAGTTGTCTGATTTGTGGCCCCTCAAAAATAACAGCTTTAAGTTTTTCAATGCTTATATGGGGCATCTTTAGTCTTAAGTATCCGAAGCATGGTCCATCCTTACTGGGTTGCAGTATATTCTTTTCATGCAGTCTTGATGCTAGTAGTTCGGATACCTTATAAACAAATTTCCCCATCTTTTACCGATGTAGATTCCAACGATATTTATTTTTTAATCTCATTGGCCTACAATATTGAAATATACATAAAACTTATTGACAGTTTATCGAAAATTAAAGGAACACCGCAGAGTGGTTATAAATTAGTATCCTTACAGATTTATTTAACTTTGAAAATTATTTTCCGGAATATATAAATATTAAAAAACTAATCGTAACATGTGCGATATCTATAAAAGTAGAGCTGTTAAATAAAAGCGGATTTCATATTTGGATTCAACTCTACAAATATAGATAAAATCATCACAAGGATTCCCGGCACCAAAAAAAAATTTTTTTGTAGGCCTGTGTAATCTTTCCTACCTGCCTCCATTAAAAATACCCCAAATATCATCCCTCCTCCTCTACTATGCCAAGCACTTTCTTGGTTGTTTTTTTATATCTTATTTCCCCTTTTCCATCATTTTGGCCGTTAAATAAATTTATGGCGCCCATCGCCACTGCCTTATTTGGGCGATGCCTCGTACGCGCGGTACGTTTCAAATATTTCACTGATCTCCGCATCTTATTTAGCCTGCACTATGGAATTAGCAATTCCTTAAGGCTCGTGGAGTTTCTAATGGTAAACAAGGAGTGTTCGCCGCTAATATTTGTACAAAATAGCTATGTGAGGCGATCTTTCATTGCCTTGTGTTCGTTCAATTTATTTTCTTCTACTGTTATGTGCAAAAAGGTAGGTTCGCTTCTGAGTCTTCTTCCCGTAGGGAGCCGTCTCGAAAAATTAAAAAACATGTTGTGGCATATGATCCTCAGAAACTAGGAGCTTTTTGAAGACACCGATGAAGTTCTCTCTTTCCCTTGACCTTGGGTTTGCTGCATCACCATCCCTCACAACCCCGAGGATGACGGTAGCTGTGTGAAATGACATTGCCTTATTTCAGTGAGTTAACAATCATTTATGCAAACAGCATTGATATGTAGAATACAGCAATTTAACAATGGTCAACATAATAGGTAGGAATCGGTAGCATCCTCGCCTCTACGGTTTATTCAATTGATGTTAGAGGGTTTCAAGGCTATATTTCAATGTACCACTCTGCGCAATTACCCTGACGACTTTTGTCATTAATTGTGTGGGATGGGCGATTTCTTGGCGCACTCAGAGTGTCATAGATGACTACAAAGTGTTTAACCTTGCCTTATTACAATGAGGATATTGACTACCGTCTTAACTCCTATTCAAAATCTGCACTAATGCAAGTTGATTCATTATGCCCACAACTGAATCACCCTGACTGTGCCCAAGAGATAAATTAGACTAGATTCAAAATCTGAAACAGTAAAATTTACGAATGATAATTACCTCTTAGCCTTTTTCTGAAGTAAATTTGTATTGACTTTTATTTGGTTAATTCAGTAACTACAAATTCTCAACAATGAATGTAAATTGACATTTATTTAAGACTGGTAAATATTTTAGGCAACAAACTAAAAAAACAAAGGCATACTTATGAATTTAATTTTCATAAATAAAATGCCCTGTAAGTTTTTCTAAATAAATATTAAACTTACATGTTGTTCAAAACATGGAAGTTCATACAACAATAGAAATATCTTTAAAGAATTATTAAGTTGTAGCTATGCAAAAGGTCATGCACCTATGATTCTATCAGAAAGGAAGAGATAAAGCAGATAAAATGTTGCAACTGGTTTACATTATCAACATATATATGTATGAACCTTATAAATTCAAAAAATGAGTAACTTCAGAAAGTGTAAACAATTAACTATAAGATCACAATCATTAAATACAGAAAAATTTTAACAAATGTAGACATGAAATATATATTTCAACCATCCTCTTCTCATGACATCATTTTAAATTGGCTAATTCTATTGAAAATAGAAATTAGCATAATCAACAGCACTTTTCTTTCCTCCTACTAGCGGGGGTAAGTTGGCTGTTGTAAGTAAGGGGTCTTTGTCAATCACTTGCAAGAGAGTCCACATATCCCAAACTTTATTTAATGGAGAAGTTGCACCAGGCAGATTGCACTCATGGGTCAAGTTTGGATTTGCAAAGTCTTAACTTCAGTGGAACCTTGCTTAATGAGAACCTTCCATAGTTAGTAATTCATGAAATGAGCATAAATATTATGCCCAAGAATAGTCAGCTTTGCGAGTAATATTTCACAAAATGAGTGAAAAGGAAGGGGGGTTCCAAGGGTTATTGCACCAGCTGTGTACAATTGTGTTTAAGACAGGTGTGTTCCACTGGCTTTGTGGTGTCTCGGGTGATTGGTGTATTTGTCCATAACTGTGTCCATAGGAAGATGTTGTCGAAAAGAGTTTATCTGAGTCGAAGGTGGTAACAGCAAGAATATAATAGTCAAGCACAATAAAGAGAAATGACGAAAGCCTGGGAAAGTAATGCATGGTACAATAAAAAGCATCACCCAGATACAACAGTTGCCATGTGCACCAGGAGTTTATATGATTGTGATGCAGTGTTGCAACTTAATAACATTTAGAAGAGTATCCAAAAACAAAAGATTTGAGAATTTAGCATACTTTTGACCTTAGTACAAAAACAGTTCAACCCAATAAGTGTGGTGGTTGTAAATGAACATGGACGGTTTAAGTTTTGAGTTTAGAAAAAACTTTTGAGATAAACATATTATAAGGAAATTATGCTGAATATTTGCCATGAATAATTATGATTTCTATATAAAAACCAAAACACATTTTAATATTGGACCTTTCATTCCTTTCCCCATGAGCTATTATAGATTATTCCCAAACAAAGATATTTTATGGCAAAGTAATTAGCTCATGACCGATACTATCGAAATGTAATATTGGGGTAGAATCTTTTAAGAACTATTACTTAACTAAATAGTAACTCACACATTAATTATATCACACATTTTTGGTAACAGAAATTATGCATGAAGAAAAGAGGCTGAGCAAAGACTCTCTTCTGGTTTTTTTGTTTTAATTGTATACGGTATGATGAAAAAACTTAAATGAGCTATTATTATTAGACCTAATTAAACTATTACTGGAATTATTTTACTTGAATTGGAAATGGACTCACCATTGCGGGGTATCTAAAACAATTCCTTATAAAAATGTGGATTATCAAGACTTCCCTTTTTTTCATAACGCTCTATGCCTGGAAACATGCCCATGACTTGTCCAATACTAAAACCTGCAGTTACACATACATGCATCATTGGCCACTGCTTCTTTATTGCTGGAATTTTTCAATAGAATTTAACTTAAATACAAAGGATATATATTTATAGGAAAAAATTTCAAAAACCAAATTACCTGTCATGGAAGGCACAATTCTTCTTGTATTCTAAATATGGATTATACATTATTATATACATGTTCCTACCATCATTTGCTGAGGTAAAGCTCTGGAAAAATCACATAAATGAAAATTATACTTGGGTTAGATTTTGTGTATCAAAAAGTGAATGACTTACTCTGGATATAAAGGATGTTTTATTTCCCTGTTGTGACTTCAATATAAACTTGTTTATTTTTTCATTTTACACATATTATGTAGACATTATTATTCCCCCTCTCCGATAGTTAATTCTCATATGATAAGTGACCCCTATACAATAGGTTAATCTACACCTTGATACGGCTGCCCTTGCTAAAGGTGAGGCAATATTCATGCCTCTTAAACTAGATGTCATGGTGTAAAAAAAAAGTTTGACCAAGGCTGCAAACGTTTTTTTAATTTCCTATTTCTCTAAACTTTCCTTGGTGAGGCTCCATACTACTCACACTCTCCCCTTCTCAACCTAGTAAACTAATAGACCCGGCAACACAGCCCTCCATTGCTTCCCTTTTATCTCCAAGTAGGGGCTCCCAGCAGGTGCCCATCCACCACCAAAAGCATTCACCATAACTACTATCTTCCTTTCTCCCTCCCTCCTAGTTTACTGCAATCATGACTTGTAAAAAATATTTTTAGCTCTGCCTGCATACCTTTACAGGCTTCATGGGTCGATCATCCTGAGTATAATACTACTGACTAAAATACCGACAGTTTCATCTCCTGAGGTTATCACTAACAAGGAGCATTTTCCTTTTCTACTTATGTTCAAAGAGCAGTCTTGGGGCCTCTGAAAATTAGTGTCATTATTTATATCAACCAAATATTATCAGTAAGGACAATAAAATTTTTTCAAAACACTTCAACGGAATATTTCATTAAATATACATTTTTAAGGAAATGATTATGAGGGTACTTTCCCTACTATTACTTGGAACCCATTGCATATGATAGATCTCACCAAGATGGGAATGCACTTCACATGATTCAATTGCTACATAAGCAACAGGGGGTGGCTTATAGGTCCATGGCACTATTTCACTCTGTGTTAGAAAGTTAATCATGAAATAATAAGTGACAATCAACATTCTCCGATCAACTGCATATAATTATTTAACAGATCATGATTGATGCAAAAGAAAATGGAATCAGTATTCATGCTAAGAATTCTTACACAAGATATTAATGCCATATGATCAATGTACACAGATGTAGGGACATCATAATTACTCATATCCCACAAAAATATTTGGCCATCGTTATTAGCTCCGGCAAGATGAGTTGGGTAGTCTGGATTATACTGCAGGAGGCTAATGTCACAGTCCCATTTAATTATCCTCTAGAAAACAAATATTAAGAAAATTAACATTTATTGGAAAAAATATATTGAAACAAAAAGGGTAAATTCATGAAAAAGGTGAATTCAAGGAACAAAAACATGAGATATGCCATATCCTTGAAACCCAGTATTCAGCATTTAGGTCTACTTGCTGTCAAGTAATTACTATCATATCAATTGAATATTAGGTGTTCCTTCAGTCTAGCTGCGAGGGGATCATTTTTTGTTGATTGACTGATACCATTTTGATCAGGTAACCTTCAATTCAAGAGTATTAATTAGGGAAAAGGTCATAAAAGTGGTCTGTGAAGGCTTCCTTTGTGATCTAGAAAGGAGGAAAAATAGGAAGCATTTGAAATAATGACTGAATACATGGAATGGTAATTTATAGTAGAGATTATAATAAAAGTAATCTATCGGTTAAGGTAGGTTTTTGGATGGACACAACTGTCAAATAAATATTTTTTAACTCCAAACAAAACCCAATCCAGCAACCTAAATTACACAGTTCCCTCTTCATCTCTGTGTAATTCTTTCCTCCCTACATCCCATCCAACATCCTTATCCTGTTCCTACTTTTTCCTTGTTTGCCCAACATTCTCCCCTCTATTACCTTCTTCAGTATTCCAATACCGTTCAATACGCCTTTCATCCATTTTCCTGCCTCCATAGCATTTCTCTCAACAAACCCCTCTCCTCACCCAACATTCCAAGTACTACATCATTTGTTTTCCTTTCGGTCCATTTCACCATCTCCATTCTTCTCCACACCCACATTTCAAAAGCCTCCAATCAACGTCTATCCTCCTGCTTCAGTGACCACGTTTTCGCACCATGCATAGCTACGAGTTTTTACTAGTCTTGTCTTAACATCTCTACTACGCGTCTCCATCATCAACTCCCTCCTCCTTGAGAAAGCCTCCTTTCCTAGCGCAATTTTTCTCCTTACGTCCCTACCACTTTGACCGTATTGGTCCAAAACACTTCCGAGATATGTAAACTGCTCTACCTGCTCTATTCTTTACCCGCCTATTTTAATATTTAGCTTAGCCTTTTTCTTTCTGGAAAATCACATAAACTACATCTTATTATTACTGATTCTCATCCCATATGTATCGCACTGAACCTATTATACACTCAGCAATGCTTGCAACCCCTTGGCTGACTGATCAACTAATGCTTGGTCATCAGCAAACCTAACCGATTTTACGATTTCCCCTCCGACTTTTATTCCTACCTCCAGTTCTTCCCATGCCACTTTAATCATTTCCTCTTGATATACGTTGAGCAGTACCGGTGACAATGGGAAACCCTGACTTACACCTCTTCCTAACACTGCCCGTCCGGACTCTCCCGTCCCCCACCTCACCCCCATCTCTTCCTTCGCCTACCGTCGCATTCCAATCCCCCATCACTATGAAATGTTTCCCTGCAGGAACACTCACGATGATATCCTATAACTCATCGTGAATCCCACCGACTTCTTCCTCCTTGTGGTTGCTCGTTGGCATGTATACCTGAAAAATAATCAAGTTCGTAGGCTCTGCTTTAATCTCTACGAGTAAAATTCTATCAGTTACATGCTCTATGTTGACTACGCTTCTTCCTACCGCTTTATTTAAATTTACGTCAACCCCTCGTTGACTCTCGTCCCCGCCACTGTATATCACTCTATAATTGTCACTCCAGTAATCCCCGCTATTCTTCCATCTCACCTCGCAGAGACCTAAAACATCTATATTACCTCTTTCCATCTCTCGCTTAATATTTTCTAGTTTGCCTCTCCTCAACATTGTTCTGACGTTCCAGGTTCCTATTCTAACTACTTTCGCCTTCTTCTGAGTCTTCTGTCCTGCTGCAGTTATTTCTTCGCTGCAAGGGTTTCGTGGGATGACGACCGCGGAAGCCTTGCCTCACCCGCTGCAGGGCACGATACACGGCCTCTTGGGCCGAGTCATGTAGTTGCCAGGACTCATATTATCTATAATGCCCATCATTACATTCTTGGGAATAATAATTGAGGTGGTTTCCCGTTGCCTTCCCCAATAGTGTTTTTAACGTGACACCATCACTTAATGGCCGTCCCACTGGGGTCAGACGCCATTGCAGCCGCCTCAATAAGGAACAGACGATGCGTGGACTACCTTACGTCTGGCTCCTAAACTTCGACCTATCTGGCATGGGTGACCCTTCCAGGAGTAATTATTATTGCTCCCGCCAGCACAGCTCTAGGGGTCATTGGAACACACAAGCCCCCCTCCACGACTAGGTTGTAGTCCATGGGAGGGATACTAGAGATAGGCAATCATTAAAAAATAGATAAAAAATCTTTAAAAGAAACAACAGTAAGTTTCATTTACCATTGGAAAACAAAAAACATGATGGAAAAAGCTTTACAAGGATTGAGGAGGGTACAAATACAGGGTTCGAAAAGGCATCTATAGAATAATTAAAGAAATGTAAGGAATTGAGACACGAACATCCATGCAAAATTCTGAGATATCATGGGAATATTTATAATTGAAAGAAAATCGATTCAGGCAGGTGAAGAGAATTAATGCTGAGTAATAAGTATAACACCATTAAATTTTTGAAGTAGAAAGGAAATATAACATTAAGTGGGTTCAAGCATTGCATAGCAAGACTGAAAAGATGACCAAGGGAATGGAAATAAGAAGGTGGATAAAATTCCTGCTCAACTATTCATGAGTTTGGGAAAAAGTATTAGGAATAGTTAATATAGGATCACTTATGCTATTACTGAGAATGAATATAGTTGTTTAAACGGCATAAGTTCTCATCCCTTGGAAAAAGCAGCACTATTTAATAAATAAGGTAAGGTAATCTAGCGGTTAATATAGGTCCTTGGAGGGAAACAACTATTAAATACATATTTTTTGACCCCTAACACAACACAATCCAACAACCTACACTGCATCCTGTCCCTCCTCATCTCTGTGTACTTCCTTCCCCTCCTCATCCTGTCCAACATCCCTATCCAGTTCTTGCGCTTTCTCCTTTGCTTAATATTTTGCTCTCTATTACAGTTTTTAACATCCCACTGCCAATCAAATGGCCTTCATATCCTTTTCCCTTGTGCGATAAGAACTTATTTTTGTACCGGGTTACAGTATATTCTTTTCATGCAGTGTTGATGCTAGTAGTTCGGAAACCTTATGAACTAATTTCGCCATCTTTTACCGAGGTAGATACAAACGATTTTTTTAAATCACATTGGCATACAATATAATAATATATATAAATCTTATTGACAGTTTATCGAAAATAAAAGGAACACCGCAGAGTGGTTATAAATTAGTATACTTATAGATTTATTTCATTTTGAAAATTATTTTCCGGAATATATGAAATAATTAAAGAACTAATCGTAAGATGTGCCATATCTAAAAAAGTAGAGCTGTTAAATAAAAACGGACTTCATATTTGGATTCAGCTCTACAAATATAGTTAAAATCATTAAAAAGATTTCCGGCACCAAAAAAAAATTTTGTAGGCCTGTGTAATGTTTCCTACCTGCCTCCATTAAAAATACCCCCGAAAAGCTCGGATATCACAAATTATTTGCATGGCGAGTACCGAGAGTGCTTACAAACCAACGCAGAGAGGTGTGGGGAAGATAGTTTTGGGATGACTATCCCAGTCTCAACCTTGCACCTAGTGACTATTACCTTTCTCTGCACTCGAAACAGTGGCTTGGTAGAAAAAGAAATTTGTAGACGACGAGGACCTCGAGATTGCCGTGACGCATGGGTTTGGTCTACGTCAATTGATTCCTCGAATACTGATTAGGTGAAGGTTAACATCCCGCCCCCAAAACTTCTAACAAGGTCTTCAATTCCTTTCCCGGGAGAACGGATTCCATATAAAACACCAAACAAACAATTGAATGAAGTCCATGTCAATTATTATTTAGCCTGCTCTTTCGGAAATAGCAATTCCTTAAGGCTCGTGCAGTTTCTAAATGGTAAACAAGGAGCCTTCGCCGCTAATATTTGTGCAAAATAGCTATGTGAGACGATCTTTCATTGCCTTGTGTCCGTTTAATTTATTTTCTTCTACTGTTATGTGCAAAAATGTAGGTTCGCTTCTGAGTCTTCTTCCCTAAGACAGCCGTCTCTAAAAATTGAAAAACATGTTGTGGCATATGATCCTCAGAAACTAGAAGCTTTTTGAAGACACCGATGAAGTTCTCTCCGTCCTTTGACTCTGAGTTTGCTGCATCACCATCCCTCACAACCCCAACGATGACGGTTGCTTTGTGAATTGACATTGCCCTATTTCAGTGAATTAAAATGTATTTATGCAAACAGCATTGATATGTAGAATACAGCAATTTAACAATAGTCAACATAATAGGTAGGAATCGGCAGCATCCTCGCCTCTACTACGCTCCATGACTTGAAATTCAAAAAATTAGTTACCTCAGAAAGTTTAGACAATTCACTATAAGATTACAATCATCAAATCCAGAAAAAATTTTAACAAATGAAGACATAGAATATATCATTTCAATCATCCTTTATACTCATCACATCATTTGATGGAGATAATAATGGATTTGTAATTTATTATAGAAAACAGCGATTTTCTTTTCCCCTCCTCATGAGGGTAGGTTGGCTGTTATGAGGTGAAACAATGAATAACTACAGAAAGTTACAAACTAATAGGCTAGAAGACTTCACCCATTAAATAGAGACGGAACATCTGACCGCGGTAACTTTACATTCCGGAGATCTTTTTTTCAGAAACAGATAATCTCTCAATGGCATTGTTTTACATTTAGCTGACTTCCAAGTAATGAAGGGCAAACAATGCAAGAGAAAAAGGACATACAACACCGCAAAGAGGAAGATACAAACATCTGCGTAGGTGGTGGACGACATTATGGGTCGATACTATTCATTTATAAAACAAGCCATACTATTAATTAAGCCTTACTTTACTTGTCCTTTCATGCAAATGATTACAAGTAAAGTCATTGGAAAATATGGACCAAAATCCCAATTCCCCTCACGGTGAAACTCCGTGTCGAGTGTGGCTAGGCATAGGAGCTGCTGCCGCTGCTAACCGTGTCGAGTGTGTAACCGCGTCGAGTCACACTCGACATGCGAGTGCATAAGATTAACATTTCACACACTTTATTTCATTTTTTACGCAAAATTTGATTCAAATTCTTTGATCCATTTCTTTACACAAACGAAAATCGCCGAGCTCATAAGCGAGTCTAACGTTATTGGCTTTCATAGATAAAGTACGCCATGAAAGCAGCTGAAGTTTTATCGTACTCGGGGGCATGTATACCAACATGATAAAAAAAGTTTCACAATCGCAAAATGCAAAATATCTATTAATTTTTTACAACCTCGTATTTATTTTTCAACATAGTCACTGATAAGGCTAACAAATTTTTACCAATTTCTTCTAAGCAAGTTTTTTTCATTCCTTCACTGAAACACTTTTCTGACTTTTCAGAACTTGTCCGGTGACGTGGCGTACATGTGTAACTGCGATTTATTTCTTTCGACCGATGTACGATTGATTTCTTACGTATGATCTACGATTTCCTTCTGTTGTAACATAACTAACTAAATAACATGACATAACTAATTGTAACATTAAACGGATTACGAGAATTTTCACGGAAGGCGCCTTCCCTGCCTGAGACAAAGTTGACTACGGTAAATATGAATATGAGATGTTAGTTTTATGTGTTAGTTCCTCGTAGCTTACGTTGCGTCAATAATTGAGTGTACGCACCGAAGTGAATGTTTGAAAATCAATTTTTGCGATGTTTTTACTTAGGGTATCAATTAGTGAGTTTTCTATGAAGCCATCACTTATGGCAGGTTTTTCCGTGGGAGTTAGCATCCAGAAGGTGATTTTGAAGCCAAGCATTTCCCGTTAAGATGGTAAAAAGTACTGGGCTAGATTATGGGCTGGGGTACTTTTTTTAAGGTCGGATACAAATAAAAGTCATTGTTGGTGTACAATTGAAATGGCAATTCCTAACAAAGCGCTAACTACTTCAGGGACAGGAAAATAGAAAATACACACTACAATAGTTACCTAAGCGCTAACATCAACAATGACTATTCTTTTTTTCCGACCTTTCAAAAAGTCTTCCATCGACTCCAGAATGTTTTCGTCAGTGCCATTGCCTTCTGGTTTGTGTGTTTGTAAAGCATTTTTTGGAATGTGTATTTATTTGTTTCTCATATTTTTATTTGGATCTATAGCATACAGGGATTTATCATGTTGATGAAACTAGCTATAAAATTTATCAAGGTGTAATACTGTGATTTTTTTCACATCAGTTGCAAGAGGAATAGTTAAAACAAGTGATTGAGATTACTTTCTCTCATTGACGACTTCGTAGTTATCCTTCTGTTATAGACTTTGGTTGAGTATGATTATTGTGTAAATTCAGAAGCAAAATTAACCTTCACAGGGTGCTAACTGGCATGCAACCTTTCGCTGCAAATGGTATGCATGGAAAGAGAGTGATTTCATTACTGCAAATTTATGAATGTAAACAATGTTTGGCATTTTTATGCATATATTATAAATTAAAGGGTGTATTGAAAAGTTCTTGGCCTGATGATGGATAAGAGAATTTTTTAACAATGTTTTATTTTTCAACTAAATACGAAATATTCCTAAATTTCTTGCACCAATGTTTCAGTCCCATTATTCAGTCTCTGTATGGTTCTTCTGGAAATGCTGCAAGTATGCTACACTTAAGTCCTTAAACCATCTATTTATTATTTCCATCTTAGCATAAGCTTTGATATCATTCATCTTCTAAAGATATCAACACTTACCATGCATAAACATTAAAGATTTTACACACATGCATTTATGTTAATCTTTTTTACATACACAATTGTAACATGTATATGAGGTGAACAGTAACTACGGCCATATGAATATTTTGGCAAGAATCAACCCCAGCAATACTCTTACAAAGATTAAAAGTTATTTATTTTTTTCTTTCCTCTATAATTTCCCTCACCATAACCATTGCCCATTTGCTAGTGTGGCTTTTATAGTAGTTTTAGTAGTTTTTCCTTCCCATAATACAGTTGTAACAGTTTTTTAAACATTACTGTTTGCCTTGAGGTCACATAATAACCTTTTAATTTTTTTGTGTGCATCCCTATTAACACATACCCAGTCATTCATGTCTCCTATGCATACTTTCATTGTTTCACTTGAGTTAAACACATTTTCTTATTTTATCACTTTACCCTGAACTTAATTTCTCATAGTGTTAGCTTCACAAATTAATGGTTTCTAACATGGCACAATGAGTACTTTTCAAACATTACCATCCATGGTAACCAAGAGTACATTTCCTTCCATGCATCTAAGCTGTCTTTCCAAATCAATTATACCCCATGATTCTTATTATACTGCCAGAAGCTCATGGCCCCAAGGCCAAAATATTCTCATCAATTCAGCATTTCTCCCTTTAGCTATATTTTATCTACACACAAGGCATCCATTCATAGTACAAACATTTTACTTATCATATCTAGTTCCTAACCACACACACCCTTCTCATTCCAAGTACCACTGGTCCTAGCAGCATTGCCATGTCTCTATCTTGTACGACGAGCCTTGAAGTTTTTAAATCAAAATATCTTAATTTCATGCTTCAAAAATAAGGTAATATCCTTTTTTTTGCCCTACCTGTTTTTTTAGTGATGTGAGAGTTGTAAGTGCATCATTCATGATTTTTTGCTTCATAAATATTTTTTTCATGCTTAGTAATGATTAATTCATTTTCAGTTGTAAAATTTAACTTTTAAAAAGTTGTAATAACTCATTTTTTTAATCCTATTTTTAGGATATCAACACCTATTGATCAACCTGAAGCTGTTGAAAATCTGGGCAAAAATAATGAAAGACACATCGTTAATTGATGAAAAACTGAAAAAACAGCCATTTGTGGTTTTGAAAAAAATTGATATTATGAAGGAGGCTACTGACAGAATTGGAGCCCTTGCAGAGAATGAAATTTCTACAACTGAGTGCAGGAAAGTGTTGCTCATGGAATCTTTAGGTTTGCAGAAATCAAGCAAATTGAACACAAATAAAGGGATTCCTCTCCATAGATCATCATCGAAAGCAATCAAAAATTCCCTGAGGCAAAAGAAGTCTAAAACACAGTTCTGCTGTGCTGGATTGGCAGATAAGCCTGCAATTGAATGGATGCCAGAGGAAAATATTCATTGGGACTCCAATATTGACAAGTTGTGCAAAAAACAAACACCAACTCTTCAGGAGAAAACTTTATGTCCAAGAATATGTCTGAAAAAGTGGCGTGGTGGAGAGCAAATATTGCATTCAAAGGACTTCAGGAAGTTAGAAAATTCACTAATCCCAAAAACAGGGAATCATTCCTATTGCAAGGAAAAGCCAAAAATAATCTTGGCCATAACAGAACAGAATTCTGGTTCACCAAGGCAGAAGGTACTTTCCTTTTCGGAGGATGGAAATGCATGTGAATCATTGATAAGCCCAGAATGTGACCAACAAAATTCCCAAAGTGGTTGTAAAAGAATGCTTAGGAGCCACTTAAACTTGTCTAATGGCTTATCCAAATGCAAGTTGGTAATGAATAAACCCACTGAGGAAGCCCATAAAGATATAAGAAATATAAAGGAGCTAAAGGTTTGCATTAAACGCTGGGAGGGTAAGCATACAGTCAAAATTTCCGAAGAGAAGAATAAGTTGGAGAAGTAATCAGAAATGCCTATTCAAATGAGTCTGAGCTTGCAGATGAGACAGGTTAATGGGTATGAGAGGGAGGTTAATTGTGATTTATTTAAAAACTGCACCATGAATACTAGAGAAAACACAGCCAGAAGTGATTAGAGATGAAGCAGCTCAGCTTGAAAGGGAATTTTGTCCTCCATTATTTTAGATCTAAAACCACAATTTGGAAAAGTTGTTCATGTTTGCAACTGCTTAAAATAAATACTTAATGCAAATCAAGCTGAATCAGGTCTGTCAGTCATAAAAATGATTGCTTGTGTCCTTCTGAGATTAAAAGATGATGTTATATGCTGTGTACTGCTCTTTTAGTTAAGGAGAGAATAATGTGAGGCTAATTATGAGAGCTGTATATAGTATTTAATTATATGTTATTTCATTTTCTGAAAAAAGAAGGCAAAAGTGTGTCATTTATCTGCAATTCGATTGCACTGTAAAGCCAAATTTTGTTTCTTTAGTTCTGTGAATAACCTAGGTTTTCAATTGTTCATAATTTAAATTTGAATCAATATAATCATCTTGTTTCTTTTAAGAAATGAAATACATGCTGAATATACAATATTTGTTGAAAACTACCTCATATTGGTGTGCATCAGGTTGAATAAAAACCATAAACATAGTAATCAACC
The DNA here is from genome assembly GCA_037158775.1 of Hetaerina titia. Classification (NCBI taxonomy): domain Eukaryota; kingdom Metazoa; phylum Arthropoda; class Insecta; order Odonata; family Calopterygidae; genus Hetaerina; species Hetaerina titia. Next base: position 55,637,856 of record CM073779.1, on the reverse strand, counting down.
CAAAGATTGGTTTGATAGGGGATGATAGAGTTCACACAGTACTAAGCCCAACGGCATGCGAAATGCTCTACCCCTGGACTACAACGACCCATCAGGCTGATTATGGACCTAGAAAAAAAGGCTGTGAATGAAGTTTTCCTACCAGGGGCTAGTAAAGTCTGAATCATTGCAGTATTTATGGGCACCACATTTGGAATGAAAAATAAGGTAAAAGAAAGCTGCATGAAACTTTTATCGTATGTCATCAATATTTATCTCCTTAATTTTTGAATTCATATCAATTATTTTTTTCAGTTAACAAGTAGTATGTGTCTCAATGATAGTGTAGTTAAAATTTTTTAAATGTTCAACTTAGTCACTTGTGTAATTTCTTTGCTCTGTATGTCATGTATTTTTCTTTATATTTAGCTATTTTTCGAGTGAAAAAAAAGTCATACAATAGTCAATGTTTAAAGCTTTCTTCATATTATGAAATTCATCTGAAATTATTCTGAATGTGAAAAGGGTATTGCACCAGGAGATTTTCTAAGACAAATAAAAAACGTTGCTACAAATGATCATTGTAAAAAGATGGCAGGGTATGATGATTCGGTTGGTAGTAAGTCATGAAAATAACAGCACAAATTTATGAAAATGGATTCGTAGTTCAAAGAGGAGGTGGAGTTATGGAAGCCAGACATAGTTGGAATAGAAAAAAGCTCAAAAATTGAAAAAGAGCAAAAGGATTACTAAATGAAAGCCATCAGTGAGCAAAGATAGGTGGAGGAAAAGGTTTTGATGTAGATTTTTTAGATAAAATTAATTCTTAAACTAGACATTTTGCAGATTACTGCATTATCTTCAGGGAAGTCCTAAATCAGAGTAACTGTAAAGTCCTGAAATATGATTTAAATGTAATGGTAGATTTAATAAATAATAGGCAGTATACTGAAGTTAATGAATGAAAATGCAGCACTTTTAGCAACAAGCTAAGTAAGAAAAATTTATTTTCCCAAGGATAGTAGTATCCTTTCCCCTTCTTGTGTCTTTTCTATTTTTCCTTAGGTGGGTGAAACAGCTCCATAACGCCATTTCTCGGGCAATATGTATTGGAGGACTTTGGTGCTTTATAAGATCGCAGATCTCAATGTATATCAGGTTTCCTTATTACGTCAACTGGTAGAGCATCCGCCCGGAAAGTGGAAGGTCCGTGGTTCAAATCCCGGATAAGGAAATATTTTTACTTTCGTGATCTGCTCAAAAACCGCCTTCCCCACATGTCCTGTGTTCGCCTTTTATGTGTTTTCCTATCCCCTTTCCTTATACCTATTTCTGTTTGAGAACATTCAATTCAATACGAAGTCATACATTCAAATACGAAGTCCGGCCATACGGCGCACAAATATTCATTCAAATATAGAAAGTTCCATTCCAGAGTTCATTATTATTATTATTAGGCAATCTACCGGTTAAGGTAGGTTTTTGGATGGACACAACTATCAAATAAACATTTTGTGACTCCCCACCTAGCAAGCTAATCTATATCAGGTCCCTCTTCATCTCGGTGTACTTCTTTCCTCCCTACATCCCATCCAACATCCCTATCCTGTTCCTACCCTTACCTCGCTTGCCAACATTCTCCCCTCTATTACTTCTTCAACATTCCACAACCGCTCAATATGCCATTCATCCATTTTTCCTGCCACAATAGGATTTCTCTCAACAAACCCCTCTCCGCCGCCACCATTTCTAGTAATATATATATACATACACACACACTTATATATATATATATATATATATTTATATATATATATATATTTATATATATGTACATTTGTCATTATTATGAAGTAATCAACCAGGTAAGGTAAGTTTAGATGGACACAACGACCAAATAAGTATTTTTTTACTCCTAACAAAAAAATTCAGCAATCTACTCTAACTCTAGCATATAGTATGTTGCATGTAATGTAGTAGTTTTGTGTTCATCTCTGTGTAGTCCTTCTTCGCATCCAATATCCCTAACATAATACTATCTACTATATTATAATTTTTAAAATCTCACCGCCGATCAATATGCCCTTTATCCATTTTTCCTGTCTCCTTCGGATTTCTCCCAACAAACCCCTTTCCTTCCCGACCATACCTAGTACTTCCTTGTTTGTTATTTTTTCAGTCCATTCCACCTTCTCCATCTTTCTCCACCCCACATTTCAAAAGCCTCCAATCTATGTCCATCCTCCTGCTGTTTCCATGCCGTACATAACTACTTTCCATATCAATGTTTTAAGGAGCCTTTTCTTAACATCCTTACTCCAAGTCCCTGTCATCAACTCCCTCCTCCTTATGAAAGCCTCTTTGCCTGGCACAATTCATCTCCTTCTGTCCCTACTACTTTGACGGTGTTGATCCAAAACCCTTCCGAGATACGTAAACTGTTCTACCTGCTCCTGTTTTTGCCCTAATTATTTAATATATGGCTTAGCATTTTTCTTTCTGGAAAATTGCTTTACCTTTGTTTTATTTATATAAATTCTCATTCTCTATCTTTCCTACATAATTTCCACATCACTCAGCAATGCTTGCAACCCCCTGGCTGACTGAAAACTAAAGCTTAGTCATCAGCAAACTCAATATATGAATTCCCCTCTGACTTTCATTCCTACCTCCAGTTTTTTCCATGCCTCTATAATCATTTCCTCCGCACATGCATTGAACAGCACCGGTGACAATGGAGAACCTGCCTTATACCTCAGCCTAACACTGCACATTCTGACTCTTCATTCCCCCCTTGCACCTAAGCAGTCTGAGGCATGTACAGGTGCGGCATTTACAGGTCCTCCTCTCTCACCTCTGGCTGGTTGGCAAATAATATATAACTAGCAAGAAAAATTATTTGGTTCCACTTTCAAATAATTTACTTACATACCATACAATTAAAATATGGTAGGCATTGAAACCATTGACCCATATTGATATGACCTAAGCAAAAACCTGTACATCCTAATGTAACATACGTTCATGTGTACTCATTTTTTTTCCTTTAAAACAATTGGAAAAGGGAAGAGTCATTGTATAATTTGGGTGTAAAAATGATTTTGAGCAAATTATTTAAATGGTAATAAATCATACTTTGTAGTGGATTCTATTTAGATAGAAGCTATATATGCCTCATGTTTGGAAGTTGGGGATATTAGGGACTTTTTTTCTTTGTGTGGGAGGTGAGATGGTCATCCATCAAAGCTAGAGGACCAGTTCTCTGCTGCTAAGTTATGCCCTGCTGTTATGCTTTTGAGAGGAAGGAACTGTTAGCCTGGGGATTAAAAGCAGCACTAGTGTGTGTTATTTTATGATTTGCACACTTAAGCATTTTTCACTATCACCATCAGCCAACAGTATTGTTATATCTTTCTTTGATAATAATAAAATCTTGGTCAGCCAGACCCCAACTTTTTTTCATTTATGGCTGTGAAACATTAACGAAATAGGTTGTCGTTTTTCATCCTTTTCTCTGGGTAACAAATATTAATTGAAATTAATGTAAATTTAATAATTTTTGAAAAGAATTGTATGCACATATGAAGCCTTGTGAATATGTAAAATTGCTTTTTTGTGGCAAAGGTAAACAGAGGGACACTCTTTCAAAGTCCATGGTATGATATTTCAAACCCAAGAGAAGAGCATGGCTAAATAAATGAATACTCAATAATACATATCAGTTTTTATTTATAGGCAACTGCATTGAAATGTACACTGTGTTGTTGTTACCTTTTACCAATTTTCCATTGAGAGTACTTTGGTAAATATGGGGGTAAATTAAATCAAAACAGAATGATTAAAATGGTTTTATATCACCATTTATTTACGTAAATACTTACGATAAAATTCCTGGTAGTAAAATCGCTATGTTTTGGGTGGCTTTTATTTCAAATATTGATAATTCACTTTAATTAAACCATTGGCAGAAAAATATATTGAATACTTGAATGCCCTTGGGGATTCACATTTTATTCCTACCCCCTGAGAATCAGTTATTAGCAGCGTTCATTTAGCAGAAACATGAATGAAGCAATGTTTATTTCCTTTGTTCATTTAAAGTTAAAATCTCACCGATTCTTCTTCTGCTTCTAGCTTTTATTATATGAAGCTTTTAATTTATATCCATCTCATTTAAAATGTCAGTTTCATATTAAAAGTATTTAATTGACTATATAGTGTAAGTATTTTTCGAAAAACTCAATTTCAGCATTTTCTTCGACAAGAAGTATCTAACCAAAAACTCATACATTATGCAATATGGTGCCTTTAAAGTCTCGAAGACAATCCAACACTAGCTAGAAATATTTCTTCACTGCATACTTTCTTGTATATATCACATATATTTTCCTTAAATGTGGTTTTTCCTTCCTAGGATATTTTGTGATATTTAATAAAACCGCAAATGGAATAAACTGGTGTCTTTGAATTTTTTACCAGATATTCTTAAATACTTTGTATTTCTACTTTCATTTTTCAGGCTTCATAGAAGATCTTTATTCGAATCTGGTGAATCAACTCCCACATTTCAATCCCTGGAGGAAACATGCATCTGAGCAATTTATTTTTCATCATGAAAGACAAAATTTTTACCACAGGAAGTTTATACTTCTTATAAATTGCAATGTAAAAGCTTAAGATTTGCTGATGGAAGGTTGAAGGGAACTGAAGTATTTTTTTGTGATATTAATTGTAGCTAAAAAAATGCCTCTTAAATGTGACTTTGAGATGAAAGTTTTGTATGGCTTCATTGTGTATGGTGATTATAATTTACTCCACGTTACTATTAGTATGAAACATGATTGATGGTCCTCTTTGATTTATTAGCTAAATTAATTGAACTACAAATATGTGTACGGAAAAAGCAATTTCTGTAACAGTTTCCGTGTTGTTTCTTCAAATGTACTTTCTTTAATTACATGTGAACTTTTGTTAATTATATCATGGTATTATCACTAACTGGAGACACAAGTCCTACAAATGCCATTTGATAATAAATTTGGGACAAACAATCTTTTGTGATTTAATTGAACAAATAATACGAGCAAAATTTGTTCGTTCTCCTTAGAAAAAACTCCAATCTTTCACCCCTGGAGTTACGCCTATTGCCATTTACTTTGATGTCTACATTTTTCGTAGAAAATCGTTAGAACATTTTTTCCACTTAAACCAAACCTCTGCCCAAGCTCCTGGCCCAAACTGTTCATTATGTGCTCCTTAAATTTAGCTCTGTCCAAGAAACCAAGTCTCCCCACACATTATCTAGCCTATCTGCCATATTCAAAATATCAAACCCCCTCAAAATCCATGTTAACCCCTAAGTGCACACTGACTCCATTCCATCATGCCAGGTAGACTTAGGGGAAACTGAGAGTGACTTTACTAACATTTCCATATTTTTTTTATATATGGCAACCAAACAAAGGTCCTAGGCAAATATTTCATTTTGACAATACTAAGGTGGCCTGAATGAAGTTTATACAATATTATTACACTCAGAGATTCTAGAATTGATACCCTATTTCTCCTCACTAATTAGCCCAACTTAAAATTGTTTATTCATTCCATGGTGTAATACGTTTTATTCATGTTATATCCATCACAATCAACCATATATTGAGTAACCTAAAACCTACAAATGATAGTGTCTCATATTGACTTTATGTTGCTGACTTACAGTGCTCTTAGTAAAAAGTATTACTCTCCCTTTTCAAAAGAAGCACCCTTATCTATTTCTTTATTCTTCAATTTCCAGGGGTTCCATTATAATTCATCTGCTGCCCCATCCTAATCTGCTTTGACATATTTTATTAGTATGAGGGCTTGAATAACACAGGCCAACAGTGTTTTTGGTGCCGGAGCTTTTAATGTTGATTTAAAGAACAATTGGATGCTTAATCCTATTATGACACTAGTTTTTCCCTATCAGCTATAGTTTTCAAGATATAGATATGTTTTTACTTATGTAAAAAAAATTTTTCATAATGGTATTGGAATACTATATTAATAATAAAACCCACTAAATATAAATACTTGATTTATTTCAAGGGTTGTTAAATCCCCCACAAACACAATAGAATTTTAAAATACAATTAAACACAAATACTAATTTTTTTACTGTAAAAAAACAAATTGAAAGGAAAAAAATACATAAAAACATTACTCAACACATCGGAAGCTTCTTTTGCGCGATTTTCTTGAGTGCCCTGTGTTCCAAGAGTCTCGTTTTAAGCACCAGCAGTAATCTGCCATCATATGGTTACCCCATCTTCCTTGGTAGCGAGCTTAACTTCTTTTTATTTCCTGGTGAAATCTTTCACCTGTTCTTCACCTGTGTCTCCTAAATGTCAAAGAAAATTGTCTAAGTAACTGTGTAGTTAGTGAAATTTTGTGCTCATATTACATCCAAGTGATTTGAAGTTATTGAGCATAATTTTTACCAGCTCAATATAATTTTCACTTTTGTGATTTCCTAGAAAATTTTTTATGACCTCAACAAATGACATCCAACTAATTTTTTCAATCTCATTCATTGACTCGAGAAAAGCAGGATCCTTTGTAAGTTGTCTGATTTGTGGCCCCTCAAAAATAACAGCTTTAAGTTTTTCAATGCTTATATGGGGCATCTTTAGTCTTATGTATCCGAAGCATGGTCCATCCTTACCGGCTTGCAGTATATTCTTTTCAAGCAGTCTTGATGCTAGTAGTTCGGATACCTTATAAACTAATTTCCCCATCTTTAACCGATGTAGATACAAACGATTTTTGTTTTTTAATCTCATTGGCCTACAATATTGAAATATACATAAAACTTATTGACAGTTTATCGAAAATTAAAGGAACACCGCAGAGTGGTTATAAATTAGTATCCTTACAGATTTATTTAACTTTGAAAATTATTTTCCGGAATATAGAAAATATTTAAAAACTAATCGTAACATGTGCCATATCTAAAAAAGTAGAGCTGCTAAATAAAAACGGATTTCATACTTGGATTCAGCTCTACAAATATAGATAAAATCATCACCAGGATTCCCGGCACCAAAAAAAAATTTTTTTGTATGCCCGTGTAATCTTTCCTACCTGCCTCCATTAAAAATACCCCAAATATCATCCCTCCTCCTCTACTATGCCAAGCACTTTCTTGGTTATTTTTTTATTTCTTCATTTCCCTTTTCCATCATTTTGGCCGTTTAATAAATTTATGCGCCCATCGCCGCTGCCTTATTGGGGCGATGCCTCGTACGCGCGGTGCGTTTCAAATATTTCACTGATCTCCGCATCTTATTTAGCCTGCACTATGGAATTAGCAATTACTTAAGGCTCGTGCAGTTTCTAAATGGTAAACAAGGAGTCTTCGCCGCTAATATTTGTGCAAAATAGCTATGTGACACGATCATTCATTGCCTTGTGTCCGTTCAATTTATTTTCTTCTACTGTTATGTGCAAAAATGTAGGTTCGCTTCTGAGTCTTCTTCCTGAAGGGAGCCGTCTCGGAAATTTGGAAAACATGTTCTGGCATATGATCCTCAGAGACTAGGAGCTTTTTGAAGACACCGTTGAAGTTCTCTCCTTCCTTTAACTCTGAGTTTGCTGCATCACCATCCCTCACAACCCCGAGGATGACGGCAGCTTTGTGAAATGACATTGCCTTATTTCAGTGAATTAACAATCATTTATGCAAACAGCATTGATATGTAGAATACAGCAATTTAACAATGGTCAACATAATAGGTAGGAATTGGCAGCATCCTCGCCTCTACTACGCTCCATGACTTAAAATTCAAAAAATTAGTTACCTCAGAAAGTTTAAACAATTCACTATAAGATTACAATCATCAAATCCAGAAAAAATTTAACAAATGAAGACATAGAATATATCATTTCAATCATCCTTTATACTAATCACGTCCTTTGATGGAGATAATAATGGATATGTAATTTAGCATAGAAAACAGCGCTTTTCTTTTCCCCTCCTCATGAGGGTAGGTTGGCTGTTATGAGGTGAAACAATGAATAACTAGAGAAAGTTACAAACTAATAGGCTAGAAGACTTTACCCATTAAATACAGACGGAACATCTGACCGCGGTAACTATACATTCTGGCCTTCTTTTTTCCAGAAACAGTTAATCTCTCAAAGGCATTGCTTTACATTTAGCTGACTTCCAAGTAATGAAGGGCAAACAATGCAAATGAAAAAGAAAATACAACACCGCAAAGAGGAAGATACAAACATCTGCGTAGGTGGTGGACGACATTATGGGTCGATACTATTCATTTATAAAACAAGCCATACTATTAATTAAGCCTTACTTTACTTGTCCTTTCATGCAAATGATTACAAGTAAAGTCATTGGAAAATATGGACCAAAATCCGAATTCCCCTCACGGTGAAACTCCGTGTCGAGTGTGGCTAGGCATAGGAGCTGCTGCCGCTGCTAACCGTGTCGAGTGTGTAACCGCGTCGAGTCACACTCGACATGCGAGTGCATAAGATTAACATTTCACACACAATTGGAAAAGGGAAGAGTCATTGTATAATTTGGGTGTAAAAATGATTTTGAGCAAATTATTTAAATGGTAATAAATCATACTTTGTAGTGGGTTCTATTTAGATAGAAGCTATATATGCCTCATGTTTGGAAGTTGGGGATATTAGGGACTTAATTATGTTGTGTGGGAGGTGAGATCCATCCTCCATCCATCCATCATCCATCAAAGCTAGAAGACAAGTTCTCTGCTGCTAAGTTATGCCCCGCTGTTATGCTTTTGAGAGGAAGGAACTGTTAGCCTGGGGATTAAAAGCAGCACTAGTGTGTGATTTTATGATTTGCACACTTATACATTTTTCACTATCACCATCAGCACCAGTATTGTTATATCTTTCTTTGGTAATAATAAAATCTTGGTCAGCCAGACCCCAACTTTTTTTCATTTATGGCTGTGAAACATTAACCAAATAGGTTGTCGTTTTTCATCTTTTTTCAGGGTAACAAACATTAATTGAAATTAATGTAAATTTAAAAATTTTTGCAAAGAATTGTATGCACATATGAAGCCTTGTGAATATGTAAAATAGCTTGAATACTTGAATCCCCTTGGGGATTCGCATATTATTCCTACCCCCTGAGAATCAGTTATTAGCAGCGTTCATTTAGCAGCAACATGAATGAGGCAATGTTTATTTTCTTTGTTCATTTTAAAGTTAAAATCTCACCGATTCTTCTCTGCTTCTAGCTTTTATTATATGAAGCTTTTAATTTATATCCATCTCATTTAAAATGTCAGTTTCATATTTAAAAGTATTTAATTGACTATATAGTGTAAGTATTTTTCGAAAAACTCAATTTCAGCATTTTCTTCGACAAGAAGTATCTAAGCAAAAACTCATACATTACGCAATATGGTGCCTTTAAAGTCTCGAAGACAATCCAACACTAGCTAGGAATATTTCTTCACTGCATACTTTCTTGTATATATCACATATATTTTCCTTAAATGTGGTTTTTCCTTCCTAGGATATTTTGTGATATTTAATAAAATCGCAAATGGAATAAACTGGTGTCTTTGAATTTTTTACCAGATATTCTTAAATACTTTGTATTTCTACTTTCATTTTTCAGGCTTCATAGAAGATCTTTATTCGAATCTGGTGAATCAACTCCCACATTTCAATCCCTGGAGGAAACATGCATCTGAGCAATTAATTTTTACTCATGAAAGACAAAATTTTTACCACAGGAAGTTTTTACTTCTTATAAATTGCAATGTAAAAGCTTAAGATTTGCTGATGGAAGGTTGAAGGGAACTGAAGTATTTTTTTTGTGATATTAATTGTAGCTAAAAAAATGCCTCTTAAATGTGACTTTGAGATGAAAATTTTGTATGGCTTCATTGTGTTTTGTGTGTTCATTATAAATGATTATATTCCAAAGAATTTATTGATATATAAAGAAGAAAGTAGGTGAAGAAGGTTCCCATTTATACATGGTGATTATAATTTACTCCACGTTACTATTAGTATGAAACATGATTTGAAAAAATATTTCTTAATATTTGATTTTGAGCTGTCATTGACTCATGAGTTGGTCTGCCCATGAAAACCAACAATATGAATGTAAAAACTGATGACTTTGTTGAAGCCTGAAATTTGACCCCTAACTAGACTTGAAAAAATAAATATGACTAGAGCTTCCTATGATTTAGTGAATGTGATGACTTGGCAGTGAATCAGTTGCCCACTAGAACATGGGTGCATGGCAAGTGTATTATGCTTTGACAGTGTTCTCTTCATGAGAGGAATTAATAATCCCAGGTTCAAGCAATTCCTCAATGAAACCTTGCTTGTCTTATGATGTGAAGCTAAATGTGGAATATGGAATTTTATTGATTCATTAATTGAAATATTGAAGATGAGTCATTCAGGCTAAGTTGTATATGTCTGACCAATGTAGAGTGGAACCAGAAATTTGTTTAATTTTGTATGGTCCTCTTTGATTTATTAGCTAAATTAATTGAACTACAAATATGTGTACGGAAAAAGCAATTTCCGTAACAGTTTCCGTGTTGTTTCTTCAAATGTACTTTCTTTAATTACATGTGAACTTTTGTTAATTATATCATGGTATTATCACTAACTGGAGACACAAGTCCTACAAATGCCATTTGATAATAAATTTGGGACAAACAATCTTTTGTGATTTAATTGAACAAATAATACGAGCAAAATTTGTTCGTTCTCCTTAGAAAAAACTCCAATCTTTCACCCCTGGAGTTACGCCTATTGCCATTTACTTTGATGTCTACATTTTTCGTAGAAAATCGTTAGAACATTTTTTCCACTTAAACCAAACCTCTGCCCAAGCTCCTGGCCCAAACTGTTCATTATGTGCTCCTTAAATTTAGCTCTGTCCAAGAAACCAAGTCTCCCCACACATTATCTAGCCTATCTGCCATATTCAAAATATCAAACCCCCTCAAAATCCATGTTAACCCCTAAGTACACACTGACTCCATTCCATCATGCCAGGTAGACTTAGGGGAAACTGAGAGTGACTTTACTAACATTTCCATATTTTTTTTATATATGGCAACCAAACAAAGGTCCTAGGCAAATATTTCATTTTGACAATACTAAGGTGGCCTGAATGAAGTTTATACAATATTATTACACTCAGAGATTCTAGAATTGATACCCTATTTCTCCTCACTAATTAGCCCAACTTAAAATTGTTTATTCATTCCATGGTGTAATACGTTTTATTCATGTTATATCCGTCACAATCAACCATATATTGAGTAACCTAAAACCTACAAATGATAGTGTCTCATATTGACTTTATGTTGCTGACTTACAGTGCTCTTAGTAAAAAGTATTACTCTCCCTTTTCAAAAGAAGCACCCTTATCTATTTCTTTATTCTTCAATTTCCAGGGGTTCCATTATAATTCATCTGCTGCCCCATCCTAATCTGCTTTGACATATTTTATTAGTATGAGGGCTTGAATAACACAGGCCAACAGTGTTTTTGGTGCCGGAGCTTTTAATGTTGATTTAAAGAACAATTGGATGCTTAATCCAATTATGACACTAGTTTTTCCCTATCAGCTATAGTTTTCAAGATATAGATATGTTTTTACTTATGTAAAAAAAAATTTTTATAAAGGAATTGGAATACTATATTAATAATAAAACCCACTAAATATAAATACTTGATTTATTTCAAGGGTTGTTAAATCCCCCACAAATACAATAGAATTTTAAAATACAATTAAACACAAATACTAATTTTTTTACTGTAAAAAAACAAATTGAAAGGAAAAAAATACATAAAACATTACTCAACACATCGGAAGCTTCTTTTGCGCGATTTTCTTGAGTGCCCTGTGTTCCAAGAGTCTCGTTTTAAGCACCAGCAGTAATCTGCCATCATATGGTTACCCCATCTTCCTTGGTAGCGAGCTTAACTTCTTTTTATATCCTGGTGAAATCTTTCACCTGTTCTTCACCTGTGTCTCCTAAATGTCAAAGAAAATTGTCTAAGTAACTGTGTAGTTAGTGAAGTTTTGTGCTCATATTACATCCAAGTGATTTGAAGTTATTGAGCATAATTTTTACCAGCTCAATATAATTTTCACTTTTGTGATTTCCTAGAAAATTTTTTATGACCTCAACAAATGACATCCAACTAATTTTTTCAATCTCATTCATTGACTCGAGAAAAGCAGGATCCTTTGTAAGTTGTCTGATTTGTGGCCCCTCAAAAATAACAGCTTTAAGTTTTTCAATGCTTATATGGGGCATCTTTAGTCTTATGTATCCGAAGCATGGTCCATCCTTACCGGCTTGCAGTATATTCTTTTCAAGCAGTCTTGATGCTAGTAGTTCGGATACCTTATAAACTAATTTCCCCATCTTTAACCGATGTAGATACAAACGATTTTTGTTTTTTAATCTCATTGGCCTACAATATTGAAATATACATAAAACTTATTGACAGTTTATCGAAAATTAAAGGAACACCGCAGAGTGTTTATAAATTAGTATCCTTACAGATTTATTTAACTTTGAAAATTATTTTCCGGAATATATCAAATATTTAAAAACTAATCGTAACATGTGCCATGTCTAAAAAAGTAGAGCTGCTAAATAAAAGCGGATTACATATTTGGATTCAGCTCTACAAATATAGATAAAATCATCACAAGGATTCCCGGCACCAAAATAAAAATTTTTTGTAGGCCTGTGTAATCTTTCCTACCTGCCTACATTAAAAATACCCCAAATATCATCCCTCCTCCTCTACTATGCCAAGCACATTCTTGGTTGTCTTTTTATTTCTTATTTCCCCTTTTCCATCATTTTGCCCGTTAAATAAATTTATGGCGCCCATCGCCACTGCCTTATTGAGGAGATGCCTCGTACGCGCGGTGCGTTTCAAATATTTTACTGATCTCCGCATCTTATTTGGCCTGCACTATGGAATTAGCAATTCCTTAAGGCTCGTGGAGTTTCTCATGGTAAACAAGGAGTGTTCGCCGCTAATAGTTGTGCAAAATTGCTATGTTAGACGATCTTTCATTGCATTGTGTTCGTTTAATTTATTTTCTTCTACTGTTATGTGCAAAAATGTAGGTTCGCTTCTGAGTCTTCTTCCCTAAGGCAGCCGTCTCGAAAAATTGAAATACATGTTGTGGCATATGATCCTCAGAAACTAGGAGCTTTTTGAAGACACCGATGAAGTTCTCTCCTTCCTTTGACTCTGAGTTTGCTGCATCACCATCCCTCACAACCCCGAGGATGACGGCAGCTTTGTGAAATGAGATTGCCTTATTTCAGTGAATTAACAATCATTTATGCTAACAGCATAGATATGTAGAATACAGCAATTTAACAATGGTCAACATAATAGGTAGGAATCGGCAGCATCTTCGCCTCTAGAGTTTATTCGATTGATGTTAGAGGGTTTCAGGGCTATATTTCAATGTACAACTATGCCCAATTACCCTGACGACTTTTGTCATTAATTTTGTGGGATAAGCGATTTCTTGGCGCACTCAGAGTGGAATAAATGACTACAAAGTCTTTAAACCTGCCTTTTTACAGTGAGACAGATGACTACCGTCTTTACTCCTATTAAAAATGTACACAAATCAAGTTCATTTCAATATGCCCACAACTGAATCATTCTGGCTGTGCCCAAAGATAAATTAGACTAGATTCAAATGCTGAAACAGTAAAATTTTACTATAATAATTACCTTTTAGCCTTTTTCTGAAGTAATTTTTTGTTAACTTTCTTTGGTGAATTCAGTAACTAAACATACTCACCAATGAATGTAATTTGACATTTATTTAAGACTGGTAAATATTTTAGGCAACAAACTAAAAAAACAAAGGCATACTTAGGAATTTAATTTTGATGAATAAAATGCCCTGTAAGTTTTTCTAAATAAATATTAAACTTACATGTTGTTCAAAACATTGAAGTTCATACAACAATAGAAATATCTTTAACGAATTAATAAGTTGTAACTATGCAAAAGGTCATGCACCTGTGATTCTATCAGAAAGGAATAGATAAAGCAGAGAAAATGTTGCAACTGGTTCACATTATCAACATATATATATATGAGACGCACAGAAATTTTTTCCAGCCATATTTTTTGAATTTTACATGACTTTATAAATTCAAAAAATGAGTAACATCAGCAAGTTTAAACAATTGACTATAAGATCCCATCATTAAATACAGAAAAATTTTAACAAATGTAGACATTGAATATATCCTTTCAATCATCCTTTATACCCATCATATCATTTGATGGAGATACTAATGGATATGTAATTTAGCATAGAAAACAGCACTTTTCTTTTCCCCTCCTCATGAGGGTAGGTTGGCTGTTATGGGGTGAAACAATGAATAACTACAGAAAGCTACAAACTAATAGACTAGAAGATTTCACCCATTAAATACAGACTAATTTCAATAAATTAAAACATTATTATAGATTGTATCATTTCAACCATCCTTTTTCTCATTACATTATTTTTAATTGGCTAATTCTATTGAAAATAGAAATTAGCATAATCAACAGCACTTTTCTGTCTTCCTACTAGCGGGGGTAAGTTGGCTGTTGTAAGTAAAGGGTCTTTGTCAATCACTTGCAAGAGAGTCCACATATCCCAAACTTTATTTAATGGAGAAGTTGCACCAGGCAGATTGCACTCATGGGTCAAGTTTGGATTGCCTAGTATCATTTTCTGTACATGTAATTTGTTCAGGTGTTGACTGAACATCGTTTTAGAAACTAGGTCTTTGATTGCTCCAAATTCAAGCCTCCCTATTCTCTCTTTGATTTTGGCTAAATCTCTAATTCTTTCTGCCTCGTAATAGTCAACAAATTCAAATGTAAGTAAATGCTGCAGGTATATCTTCATCAGATTCCTCATCAAACGTCTGTTTGTATGCAGCATATATCTGCTCAGTTCCCCAAGTCCAAAGTTTCTGGAAATAAATCAAATTTAGAATTATCACCATTATCTTTAGTTAAAAGAATATATTTAATTACATATTTATTGTTAGATATATTATGCTTGTGTATTCCAATGGCAACTGAAATTATAACTGGCAAAAAAAACAAGAAAACTCTTGACAAGCCCACAAAATGTAGACTGTCCCTAAGGGCTGCATTAGAATAGGTTTCTGGACACAGTGAAGTAGCAGTTTAGGTGATGTTGCCACATGGAAAGACACTACTAAGGAAGGAAGTGGGAAGCTACCACATATGTTCTTCCATGACAATGATGAACGCAAATGATTTCTGTCAACTATACCACTAGGCCCCATGGGCTAGGTTTCTTGCCAGAAAGTAGGGAATAAGAGACCGTAGTCATTTTAAATACATAAAATCATTCAATGGAGGGGTTCACAACAGCCTAAAAAAGAACACAGATGGAAACTACCTAGGCCAATAAAACATAATCAGCTTGATGAAATGATTTATTAATTCGTTAATGCACACTTATAAAGTTCAGTGTTAAGGACAAAGGAAATACTACTAGGGAGAAAGCAATGTCGTTCAGCAGTAGACAGGATTTAATCAATATGAGTGCTTGGTTTAAACACCACAATCACTGCAGGAAAAAAAGAATTTATTTTGTAAAGGATATGGGATGCTTCAAAGTAAGGGTGAAATAGGTTCACTATACAAGGTGTCAGGAAAGACAAAGGAAATTCTCATATAGAGAATCAACTACAAGACTTGAAAGTTATTACTTAAACAACGGAAGAATCAAGCGACATGGAAGTAAAAAATGTAAATACATATAGTAAAGACATTAATCTAGCTAGCTTACATAGAAAGAAAATATGACATATGCAAGGATAGCTTAGATCCAGTCATATTTAACAGGATATACAGGAAAGCATAACGTGAATTGAAATCAAATAAGGCCATGAGGGTTCCTAAGTTTTCTCCATGACAACTTTAAGGTTTAGGTAAACGTGGGAGAAATTTGTACTATGAGTGAGAAATTTCACCGAAGAGAAAGGCAGTCTTATGTGAGGACTATAGAACAATTAATTAGATTTCAGATACAGCTAAAGTGGCATGCAGGGTCATCTATAGAAAGATGATGAGAATGGCAAATTAGTACTTAGAGGATGATCAGTTTCGGTACAGAAAGAGGAGAGGCACATGTGATGTCATGGAATAAACAAGACCACTGATGAGAGGAAAATATAATACAATCAGAAAGTATTTATTCGCTTAGCAGATTTTGAAAAAGTGTTCAATAAAGTAAATTGGATAGAATTAATTGCAGTCAATGAAGTTTATCTGATGGATTGGAGATTTTTCTGCTAGCTGTAAATATCACGGACAAAAAGGGTAGTATTGGAGGATGGTAATTCAGGATAGGTTGTTCTAGAAGGACAATAAAGACAGGAGTGGCCATTGCCACCGCACTTTAATTATCCCCTTGCTAAAGCACTATATAAATTACACTACTTAATTTAATAGCCTATTTCAGTATCACACAGTTAGAGATGAATAGTAATTACGTCAAAATGTTCCTTGGTGGCACTCTTCAGCATTCCATCAATCCATGCTTCTTTTGACCTTTCCCATGAATTAAACACAACTCTAGTAGGTTCATAAATTGTTTTGAAGGGCATAGTGTCCTCGAGGATTAGGTCAAATATTATTATTTTCCAATCATACCAGCTCATAAGGTTCTTTTTTCTTTCTAGGACACCATAATTGCCTCCTCTCTTCTTAATTTGATTCCACTATCCTCCTGGAACACAATTTTCATACAAATCTCTGAAGCCCTTCTTTGCCTGTTTTGCCTTTTCTGCTTTAGCTCTCATCAATCTGATATATTTATACACTCCCTTTACCCTTCCATACCGGATCTCATCAAACAGTTCATTAGCATCCAGCACTCTCTCCCTAACATATTCTGGATACTCTTGATTAAACTGCTGACACCAGCCACTGTAAAGGCCCCTCCTTCAAGCCTCATGATTAACAAATTTTTGCAAATCTTTGAACTGAAATTAAAAAATATGATTACAATGTTTCATAGTCTTCACTGAGAGCATCATAAAATTGTGGTACTGAACAACAACAAGTTTACTTCAAGGGTAATAGAATTAGGTAAGCTGGATTGATGGCTTTGCTCATACAACTAATATAAAATCATCACATAAATAATAATAAATCATCACATAAATAATAATAAATCATCACATAAATAATAATAAATCATCACATAAATAATAATAAATAATTTGTTTAAATAAGCATTTTCATTTCTGAACAAATATTTTTTTTCCTCTGGCCTTTGAATAACTCTTCTAACTTTCTGCAGTCTTAACTTCAGTGGAACCTTGCTTAATGAGCACCTTCCATAGTGAGTAATTCATGAAATGAGCATAAATATTATGCCCAAGAATAGTATATAATAGAAAGCGAGTAATATTTCACAAAATGAGTGACAAGGAAAAGGGTTCCCAAGGTTATTGCACCAGCTGTTTACAATTATGTTTAAGACAGGTGTGTTCCACTGGCTTTGTGGTGTCTCTGGTGATTGGTGTATTTGTCCATAACTGTGTTCATACATGTTATTTGCGACTAATATCCCACAGTTTTTAAATGTTTCCAAATAAAAAGCTGCCACAAAATGATCTAAAGAGAATAAAAATAATCATACAAATGAAAAGTGAGAAGGAGCTGCCAGCATACCTGATCTATCCTTAACATGCAAACTGTCAACATCAAAAATGTGTATTACTTCAAGAACAAAGAAACACTGACTCTGGAAGAATTGCATTGTGTTTCATAGGGAGATGTTGTGGAAAAGAATTTATCTGAGTCGAAGATGGTAACAGCAAGAATATAATAGTCTAGCACAATAAAGAGAAATGACGAAAGCCTGGGAAAGTAATGCATCGTACAATAAGAAGCATCACCCAGATACAACAGTTGCCATGGGCACCAGGAGTTTATATGATTATGATGCTGTGTTGCTACTTAATAACATTTAGAAGAGTATCCAAAAACAAAAGTATCTCAAGAGAATTGCAGGAAAAAAGATTCAGATACTTATCATAAATGATAAATTAAATATTTGAATTAGTGTTTTCTACATATCTGATTCATATTCCGGTCTGATTCATTCCATGATAGAGAAAGAATAGTTGGAGCCTATAATTTTCCATTTCATCATATATAGAGAAGCATCACACTTATAGGACTATGTCAACTAAAACTTTACAAAAGGATAATGTCATGTTGCATTTTGGCTGGTGTAAACAAATGCCTCTAAACAGGCTTCTTGAAACATTAAGTATGAATCTTTCATATATCACAGACCAATTATATGAAATATTTTTTGTTTTCTAGAAACCAAATTCACATTCAAAGTAGCTACAGTCTATTATATAATAAAAAAACATAAACCATGATCCTAAATGCCTCTTTATGGGTACGGTTTTTTTTTTCAACCTCCGATTGCAAAGCATAAATGCTAGACATTGTGACATGTAGGTGGCATTCCTTGTAGGTGATTAAACATCTCCAACACCACACTCTCTGCCACCGCCAAGCTGAAATCACCAGTCTGTGCTGAGGAGCATTCACATAAATATGGTCATATAGTTAGTCTATAGAATGCGGTGTAATAAAATTGATTTCCAATGTCACATTATTCATGCAACAATAAAAATGCTCTTACCTCTTCGGTGGATTGAATCCTATTTTTTACCAAACCATTTTAACATTTTCATGTTATTATATTAAATAATGGTAATAAAATTTAGTTTCTGAATGTGTATACATACCTGAGCAATATTTTTGGTTTTGCAGTATTCAGGCATTTTTACATAAACCAAAACTTCATCTTCAGTTTTCATCTTTCAGTTCAATTCTGTAAAATGAGCAAACTCAATAAAATTCAAGATGTCAAAAGAAGTTTTAAATTTTACATATCCACCAAGCCTAAGCCCCAAATGAAAAAATGAGAGTAAACTGTTAGGATGATGAAAGTCCAAGGATTATAAACATTTAGTGTCAGCACATGAAATATAATATGTACAGTGGGCTTCTTTGTTATCTCTATGAATATAGATTTAACAGTAACAAACCCTGCATACTGGGATAAACCAATTATGCCAGTTATCATTGCTACCATTCGCTCGACTACACCTCTCTTTTTGTTACCTCTCTATTCTAAACAAACTTATTCTTACCATTCAAAAGACAATAATATTATTCTGCATTTAACCATAGTATTGTGTGTCCCTTAGCACTCAATTTGTTTGCATTTATTACAATATCAAACCTATCCCACTGAATCCCTAATGCCCTAAGCAGTGCTTGTAATCCCTTGATGGGATAAATATTAAAGCTTGATCATCAATAAACCTAACTGATTTTATGAATTCATCACCAATTCATTTCGATCTTCAATTCTTGGAATATTCTATTCAATGTCTCTTTGCATGCCTCTTTAGCATTTCTCTTCAAATTTACATTCAACAGCACAGGTGATAATGGACACCAATATTTTTCATCTTCATAGAACCTCCCATCCTCACTCTGCCTGCCACTTGTGCCTGGAGAGTGTGTAACCTGTAGTAGTTTTTTATTACCCTCCTATCCTTCAAGGATCCTCCTAATTCCTGCAATGAATTAATATATACTATCCAATTCAATCTATTAAATACCTTACCAAAATCTACTAAAGAGATAAAAGCTTCCAGGTTTTATTCTATGTTTCCCTCTATAAGTAAACTTATTATTGCTGTGGGTCATAAACTAATATTTCCCTAAGTAATAATTAGCCCAGCTCCCCATCTTCTTAGCGGTGATCCTAAGATGCACCCTAGCTGCTTGCAACATCAAACATATTGTTCTGGAATTCTCGCACATGTCTTTCTTTCCCTTTTTTTGGGACAAAAAATAACAATGATGTGGCAAAGTCTTCTTCCCAAATTCCTTTCTCATAAATTCTATGAATTAGTCCACAAAAACTATTCCTCCTACTATCACCTGAACAATTAAGTAGTTCTCTGAGAATGCTTTCTACCCCCATGTCTTTATTAGACTGCTAATACCTTAATGTCCTTTCTGTCCTACCATCAGTATCCTTTGACCTACTCTCTCTTTATCTTTGTCATATCCTCTTTCTATGTCTCAGCTAGCTGGTCTCATGTTTTTACTATATTTTCTGTAATATATTTCTTCCATGTTCCAAATAGATTTCTTGCAAAATCCTTCTCAGGTTCAGCTAATATTTATATCACATATATTTCACTATTGTCTCAGAGTGTACACTTATAATAACTATGACAATATTCATGCTGAGGAGAGAGTGAAGACATCCTTACGATGAATCATGTTGGATCCCATGTAGACAGTTGCTAGAGGACCTTCTTCTCTGACATTCACATCATAAACTTCAATTGAACCATTAGACATGGGTAAAAAAAATTGACTGGTACACAGTGGTGACCATTCGCCAATTGTATAAAAATCATCTAAAATATATATTCTGCACCAGCAAATAGGCAAAATCTAGACATGAGAAAAAGACAAATTTTAATAAATATGGCCATTCCATTTTTTCCTAGGAATTTATTTGCACTAATATTCTGTTTTGATAAATAAATATCCAAAAACCAATGGCTACCCCAACCTTGTGGCTTATTTTATGCTTCAATAGTGTTCAAAATAAGACTTTCAAAATTTGATATACGCTACTATTCTGAAAAAAGACTGGAATCTAGAAAATGGACTCATTCTGACACCTGTATATCCTAACACACTGCTAATACTTTCTGCTCAATTAATAATAGTGTGGTGGTTCATTTGCTGATGTAGCAGTTCATTTGTTTGTG
The DNA here is from genome assembly GCA_037158775.1 of Hetaerina titia. NCBI lineage: Eukaryota > Metazoa > Arthropoda > Insecta > Odonata > Calopterygidae > Hetaerina > Hetaerina titia. Next base: position 55,616,932 of record CM073779.1, on the reverse strand, counting down.
AGATTCAGGGGTGTGCCGCGAGGTGTCACCCTAGGCACGACCCACGAGGAAGCATTTTGACCCACGAGGGACTAGTCACGCCTCAACTCCCGCCGAGCGTTCATCCCTCTTGTGCACTTCGCGCCCTTGGCAATATATCTTTCCGTGTGGACCTTGGTCTGTTATCCACAGCACTCAGAAAAAATCTGCTGTTCATTCAAACGCTTTATATGTGCTTTATTAGTATTTCCTAGCACCGCCTGCGTTAATATAATTTCCAGCACACCCACAAATTGGTGACCCCGACGTGATCGCTGCTCAAACCAATCCAACCGTCTTTTTGTCGTTGATGCCGCGTTCGGCGTCAAATTCCTTGTAGATACTAGTGCCGATATCTGTCTCTACCCAGTCACGCGGCTCCGTGAGCGTCGAGGGAAGTCGGATCTTCAGCTTTTCGCTGCCAATGACAATCCCATCGCCACATACGGATCTGACACTCTCTCCCTTTCCCTTGGCCTCCGGCGAGAATTTTTGTGGAAGTTTGTTGTCGCCGATGTGCCGCAGCCAATTATAGGGGCCGATTTTCTCCGCCATTTCGGTCTCCTTGTGGACATTGCACGTAAACGTTTGGTGGACAATGTGACGACGCTATCGGTTAAGGGCACCGTCGCCTCTCCCAGCAAAAGTCAAGTGAAAGTTTGACCCACGAGGGACTAGTCTCGCCTCAACTCCCGCCGAGCGTTCATCCCTCTTGTGCACGTTGCGCCCATGGCAAGATATCTTTCCGTGTGGACCTTGGTCTGTTATCCACAGCACTCAGAATTAATCTGCTGTTCATTCAAACGCTTTATATGTGCTTTATTAGTATTTCCTAACACCGCCTGCGCTAATATAATTTCCAGCACACCCACAAATAGCATTAAGTAATAACTCACATCAACATGTGTTTGATGTAATTGTTAAAGCAGTAGAGATCAGAATTTCATGTAACAACTCATACTCATCCCCATCATATGGAGGATTTCATTTTTAATATTTTGTATCCCAGTTGCAAACTATTTCTCTGTCCTATGTGATATTTAAACTTGGGAAACATATTTTTTTTTGATATATCATATATTTTATTTCATTTGGTAATTTGTGTATATTATTTTCTTTTTTTTAAATCATCATGCTAACTTTTTGTTGTCACATAATTTTCAAAATGATTTTATCATTTGTTCTTAAATCATTTATACTATACATATGGAGACTTTCATTTACAATTGGCATATATTAATTTATTTTTGTTCATTTTACAGAGAATAATTGTTAGATTGGATGAATAACAGAACTGCATCCAATGGGACATTTGTAAGGCTACCATAAATTTAATTAGTCGTTTGCACATTGCATGGTTTTTGCAAGCCCTGAACTCCATGAATGGTATGCAAAATGAACCATGGGGAGAGTTAACCAGCAGAAAACAGCAGAACTTACAGGGGAAGAAGGAGAAGAATGACATCCAAAATATAATAAATTCTCTTTCAAGGAGTTGAAGATGCCAAATCATAAATGAAGGCTTTTAGTCCATATAACAATCCTTATCTTACCCAGGTTCCAATATCTTTCATGATATGAAAAACCTAATTCATTATCAATGAGCATTAGATGTAAGAAGTACATCAAGTGAATTGTTGTCATTATAATTATGCTGCTACATTAGGAATTATTAATAATTATTCTACTACATTTACCGTGTTATGCAAAGGAGGTCCATGGGCTTCTTCATTAAACCAGCTGTGCAGCCAAGGTATGTTTTCCTTCCTTCCTCTGTATAACTAAAGAAATTTAAATGTTTTCAAAAATTAAATTTCAAATCTAGGTAATATAAATGAAAAAAGAGTTCAAACAGATAAAAGGAAACATTTGTTACATCTTTAGAGGGGATAATGATCAGAAAAATTTGTGGAGAAATAATTGAATATTGTAGTAATAAGGGTTTTTCAAATTATATTTCATAGTCCCTTACCCTTGACTGTTCTTTCCAAACACAGAAGGATTTTTCACTGACAGAAAGTATTATATCATCTGCAAAGCAGCTCCGTTTCAAACATAAAACTGGTCCCTCATGTTTAAAGCATGGTGTTGATTGTATGAATCTGAAGGAAACAATAATCAATTAATTAATAAAAAATACACACCACAAAATGCTACAGTGAATGAGAACTAATGTCATCCAATCACATGACCAATTCCATAAATGATGACAAAAGTCTATTAAAATTATATAAATGTTCCATATTTGATATTATTGATATTTTATTACTCTGCAAGCCGCCATTAGGTTGTGCGGCAGAGGGTAAATACACACCAGACCAATTTTGACCCAAATATGATTTTGACAATATTATTCTGATCCCTTATTGTTCATGGAAAAAATTATATCCAATATCATTCTAATCTTCACTTAATACTAACTTTGTAAGTAGTTCACTATGAGGTATCTTGTCAAAGGTTTTCTTGAAATCTACAAAAACCACATCCACTGGAACATTGCTCTCTCCTGAAATAAAAATTTGATGAACGAAAAGTACAAGTTGTGTCTTGCAGGAACTACCCTTTAGGAAACTGTACTGTTTTTTTAATAACTCCTAACTATCAAGGTCTTCATGGAGAGCCACAGGTGAAACAAAAAACAGGACTGACTCCATTACCCAGATTTGAGAATTCAGCATACGTTTGAGCTTAGCACAAGGACAGTTCAACCCAATAAGTGTGGTGGTTTTAAATGAACATGGAATATTTAAGTTTTGAGTTTAGAAAAAACTTTTGAAATAAACATATTATAAGGAAATTATGCTGAATATTTGCCATGAATAATTATGATTTCTATATGAAAACCAACACACATTTTAATATTGGACCATTCATTCCTTTCTCATGAGCTATTATAGATTGTTCCCAAACAAAGATATTTTATGGCAAAAGTAATTAGCTCATGACCGATACAATCGAAATGTAATATTGAGGTAGAATATTTTAAGAACTATTACCTAACTTAATAGTAATTCGCACATTAATTATATCACACATTTTTGGTAACAGAAATTATGCATGAAGAAAAGAGGCAGAGCAAAGACTCTCTTCTGGTTTTTTCATTTTAATTGTATATGGTATGATGAAAAAACTTAAATGAGTTATTATTATTAGACCTAATTAAACTATTACTGGAATTATTTTACTTGAATTGGAAATGGACTCACCATTGCAGGGTATCTAATACAATTCCTTAAATAAATCCATAAAAATGTGGATCATCAAGACTTCCCTTTTTTTCATAACGCTCTATGTCTGAAAACATTCCCATGACTTGTCCACTACTAAAACCTGCAGTTATGCATGCATGCATCATTGGCCACTGCTTCTTTATTGCTGGAATTTTTCAATAGAATTTAACTTAAATACAAAGGATATATATTTATAGGAAACAATTTCAAAAACCAAATTCCCTATCATAGAAGGCACAATTCTTCTTGTATTCTGCAAGCAAATATCTTAATATGGATTATACATTATTATATACATGTTCCTACCATCATTTACTGAGGTAAAGCTCGAGAAAAATCACATAAATGAAATTATACTTGGGTTAGATTTTGTGTATCAAAAAGTGAATGACTTACTCTGGATATAAAGGATGTTTTATTTCCCTGGTGAGACTTCAATATAAACTTGTATATTTTTTCATTTTACACATATTATGTAGACATTATTATTCCCCCTCTCTGATAGTTATGTCTCATATGATAAGTGATCCCTATACAATAGGTTAATCTACACACCTATACGGCTGCCCTTGCATCAGTGAGGCAACATTCATGCCTCTTAATCTAGATGTCATGGTGTAACAAAAAAGTTTGACCAAGGCTGCAAACGTTTTTTTTATTTCTTATTTCTCTAAACTTTCCTTGGTGAGGCTCCATACTACTCCCACTCTCCCCTTCTCAACCTAGTAAACAAATAGACCTGGCACAACAGTCCTCCATTGCTTCCCTTTTACCTCCAAGCAGGGGCTCCCAACAGGTGCCCATCCACCATCAAAATCATTCACCATAACTACTATCTTCCTCTCTCCCTCCCTCCTAGTTTACTGCAATCATGACTTGTAACCTCACCTGATGAATTTAATAAACCTAGGTCATGCCCTATTGAGTGAAAATTTATGTGGAAAAATTAATTCATAGGTGTTCACTCCAATATGAAGTAATTCCAAAAAGTTACAAGAATAAAATTATTATTTCCATTACAATTAACCATAATATATGTCTTGGGTTCAATTCCCACCTACGTGTTTTCCTTCCCCATGAACTTGATTATTTCCTCTTTTTATTGCATTTTTTTAATGTTACCATTTGAATATGTAACTGGTGTGTATTAAATAAAAATTCCTCTTATTGTTATTAGTTTAAAGATACTGCACATCAACTTGTGCAGTGTTTTTGCTGCTCTTAGCTAAGAACTGAATTTTTATACATGCATGCTGGGGTGAATGGCCAGGGATAATTAGGCACCTGACTACTTTTGACACAAAACACTTTTCCTCCTGATTGCAGTTGGAAAACATTACTCTGTTTCATTTTCATATGTGGGAAATATGACATTCAAATTTATCTGTTCTACACTTTATCTCTAATATTATTTACATAATATCTCCTACCATAGAATGATACGGCTAATGCTACATTTTCAACATAACCGCTTAAGTGACATTCTTCATATTTATGCAAGAGATTCAAACTGTAATTTAAAATTGCTCCATGTGTGATTCTCAACCTAGTTCCTCTAATAATTTTGATATGCCAATCAGTTGGTCATTACAACGTTTTAGTAATATAGCTCCTCTATGCTGTACATGATTTTGCAAAGCAATGAATCAAACTTCATGAGGATCCATTATAAAAGCAGCATAATCTGAATGTGGTCCTACTAGTAAAAGATAGCTTTGCTCTTCAACCTTGTTGTCATATTGTGGATTATACACTTACACTTTTCTAATTAATCCATATTTTTTGTTACCTTGTCCACTTTTGCATGCTTACATGCACCCCTGATTAGGGTGTGTGTCAGAGTGGATTATACACCAGTTTTATTCCCTGTACATGTTTCACCCAGGATAGTTTGTGAGTGAGGGTAACAGCTCAGCATTTATCCAAATCTACCCTTTATATTTTGGTAATCCTGATGCAGTAGGAATTCAGGAGTAAACGACTCCTATTCCAAAAACTTATTACCTACCTAGTTAAAGTTTAATTCTGATATTCCAGAGTTGGACCAAACTTGTAGAGTACTTAGGCCATCAGCTAATGCTAATTTATGGTCAAAATAACAGATTTCTCTGTAACCATTTCTTCAATGGCATTCTAACAACTAACTTTAACCATGGAGTCATGTAATTAATGTAAATAAGGAATCCTTTGGTAAATGCTGCTTTGCAATAATCATTCAAAGAATGACAGATAATGCAAATATAAAAAAAGGACAAAATGACGGAAACTAGTTTACTCAGCATTAATCTTCACAAAATAGCACCAATGATTTGTACAAAGTTAGGAGGAAAAATTAAACATGTCGCCAATTCCACTTGAAAAGTTTTTATTTACCAACCAAGATATCAGTGATGAAATCAAATTATGATTCAAGCACTGGTACTTATTTTGCAGATGAGGAATAGGAGATGTGGAAGTTGGGAAGAAATTCCTGTTATGTATGCAGTGGAATCCAAGGAGCAACTATGTAGCAGCAATTTCTTTCCTTGAACTAGTAAATGGCAGCAGTATTCATGATTGTACATCACTGAAAATCTAATTTTTTAGCTTCCCATTATGCTTAGTATGATATGATATTCTTAACTAAATTTAGTAAGAATAAAATAGTGTTATTACCATTTGTCATGGATGCATAGTTCAAGTTGTCAGTCCTTTGTAAACCAGGGCCTATCCATTGGCGTAAATTATTGACAGTAATAGCAGTCACAGGAATTGGTTCACCATTCATTGTAGCCATAACATACTGAAAAAAAGTTCATATGTGAAATAATTAAAAAATAATTTTATTTTCCCCGAATCAAAGTCCCACAAGATTCAGAAAAATATTTTTTGGCTCTGCTTGCTAATTAAAACCTTTTTACTTGCATATTTTTGGCAACCATATGATATGACTCTCAAAATGACTGTCAGGAAAATTCAACTATTAGGTACAATTTTGGCACTAAAAACAAATGTCCCCTTCATTCTTCTTGTGATTTAAGTAGCTAACAGTTGATTTACTAAAAGAGAAAATTGTAGGGACTATGAAACAAAAACAAAAGAGAAAGAATGCTGCAAAGGACAAGAGTACTAAAATGTGCAAAATACATGGAAGTCAACAAAAATTTAAGTGTTACTTTATGATTTTGAAGGAATGGCTTCAACAAGCCAAATTACAGCTGATTAAACATTTTAGTTAAGATTTTCACTCAACTATGCAAACCTTAATCATATTGACAAAATCAAATTAGCAAGCAAATACTTTTTTGCAATCAAGCAAATACTTCCTCCTTCTTAAAAATAATGCTCAGTTTTTCACTTTAAACCATGGCGTTCAAACCTTCACACATATAGTAAGTCGCAGTTAATTTCTTCGAACCATTATCTTGGAAATAACACCTATCTTGTGTGCCATCAAATACAGTAAATTCTTTATTAAGTTTTTTATTTCATAGTTTGATATTCTGTTTCTTCTAAAATTATTTTACAATGGCATTTCAGTCTCACACATTTTTTATTGAGCTCTTCCATTCCTAATGATACACCTCGTACAGCAATCTATAAAAAACTCTAAATCTAAAACGTAGAAATATTTCCAAACTTTTTGGAATACCTTTACAGGCTGCATGGGTCGATCATACTGAGGAAATGGTGGAGTGACAGGAGTCCCATTTGCTACATGCTTATGATGATGTTTCATTTCCTTTGACAACGGATATCCCATGTGCAGGTCTAAAATGCCCACAGTTCCATCTCCTGAGGCTGTCACTAATAAGGAGCGTTTTCCTTTTCCACTTATGTTCAAAGAGCAGTCTTGGGGCCTCTGAAAATTAGTGTCATTATTCATATCAACCAAATATTATCAGTAAGGACAATAATTTTTTTTCAAAAACACTTCAAAGGACTATTTCATTATATATACATTTTTAAGGAAATGATTATGAGCGTACTTACCCTACTAATACTTGGAACCCATTCCATATCATAGATCTCACCAAGATGGGAATGCACTTCACATGATTCAATTGCTACATATGCAACAGGGGGTGGCTTATAGGTCCATGGCACTATTTCCCTCTGTGTTAGAAAGTTAATCATGAAATAATAAGTGAACATTAAACATTCTCTGATCAACTGCATATAATTAATTAACAGAACATGGTTGATGCAAAAGAAAATGGAATCAGTATTCATGCTAAGAATCCTTACACAAGATATTGATGCCATGTGATCAATGTACACAGATGTAGGGACATCATAATTACTCATATCCCACAAAAATATTTGGCCATCGTTATTAGCTCCGGCAAGAAGAGTTGGGTAGTCTGGATTATAATGCAGGAGGCTAATTTCACAGTCCCATTTAATTATCCTCTGGAAATCAAATATTAAGAAAATTAACATTTATTGGAAAAAATATATCGAAACAAAAAGGGTAAATTCATGAAAAAGTAGAATTCAAGGAATAAAACATGAGATTGCCATATCCTTAAACAACTGTGTTCAGTAAATAATAATAAGGGGGAAAACTCCAAATTGCAACTGTATTCAGCATTTAGGTCTACTTGCTGTCAAGTAATTACTATCATATCAATTGAATATTAGGTGTTCCTTCAGTCTAGCTGGTAGGAGATCATTTAATTGTTGATTGACTGATATCATTTTAATTAGGTAACCTCAAATTCAAGAGTATTAATTATGGAAGAAGGTCATAAAAGTGGTCTGTGAAGGCTTCCTTTGTAATCTAAAAAGGAGGAAAAATAGGAAGCATTTGAAATAATGACTGAAAACATGGAATGGTAATTTATAGTAGAGATAATAATAAAAGTAATCTACCGGTTAAGGTAGGCCTTTGGATGGACAAAACTATCAAATAAATATTTTGTAACTGCAAACAAAACCCAATCCAGCAACCTAAACCACATCAGGTCCCTCTTCATCTCTGTGTACTTCTTTCCTCCCTTCATCCCATCCAACATCCTTATCCTGTTCCTACCCTTATCTCGCTTGCCCAACAATCTCCCCTCTATTACCTTCTTCAGCATTCCACTACCGCTCAATACGACTTTCATCCATTTTTCCTGCCTCCAAAGGATTTCTCTTAACAAACCCCTCTCCTCACCAACCATCTCCAGTACTTCCTCATTTGTTATCCTTTCGCTCCATTTCACCATCTCCATTCTTCTCCACACCCACATTTAAAGCCTCCAATCTACGTCTATCCTCCTGCTTCAGTGACCACGTTTCCGCACCATTCATAGCTACGCTCAATATCAGAGTTTTTACTAGTCTTGTCTTAACATATATACTCAACGTCCCCGTCATCAACTCCCTCCTCCTTGAGAAAGCCTCCTTTCCTAGCGCAATTCTTCTCCTTACGTCCCTACCACTTTGACCGTATTGGTCCAAAACACTTTCGAGATATGTAAACTGCTCTACCTGCTCTATTCTTTCCCCGACTATTTTAATATTTAGCTTAGCATTTTTCTTTCTGGAAAATCGCATAACCTTTGTTTTATTAATATTGATTCTCATCCTATATTTATCGCACTGAACCTCCAATTCACTAACAATGCTTGCAACCCCTTGGCTGACTGAGCAACTAATGCTTGGTCATCAGCAAACATAACCGATTTCACGAATTCCCCTCCGACTTTCATTCCTACCTCCAGTTCTTCCCATGCCTCTTTAATTATTTCCTCTACATATACGTTGAACAGTACCGGTGATAATGGGCAACCCTGCCTTACACCTCTTCCTAACACTGCCCATCCGGACTCTCCGTTCCCCACTCGCACCTGAGCAGTCTGAGACATGTACAGTTTGCGGATCAGTCTCCTGTCCCTCCAATACATTACTATTTTCTGCAAAACACGCACATTTTTTCCCAATTCACTCTATCAAACGCTTTTTCGAAATCTACAAAACAGACAAAAACGTCCTGATTGTATTCTATATTCCTCTCGATTAGTGATCTCATTACTGCAATGGCATCAAGCGTACCTCTTCCTTTCCTAAACCCAAACTGATCATCCCCTAAGTAATCATTTGCCTTAATCTCTATCCTTTTGTTGATGATCCTGAGGATAACTTTTGTTGCGTGGGATATCAAACTTAATGTTCTGTAATCCCCACATGACGTAGCCTTTGCCTTTTTTGGAATAGGATCTAACACCGATCTCACAAAATCTTCCGGCCAGATTCCTTCCTCATAGATAGTACGAATCAGTCCATATATGGCCTTCTTCCCACATTTTCCTAACCATTTCAACATTTCTACAGGAATGTTGTCCACCCCCACAGCCTTATTTGCTTTCATCTCCTTTAATGCCCTTTCTATTTCATCGTCGAGTATGCCTGGACCTCAGCTATCTTCTTCTACGTCATATTCCTTTTCTATGTCTAACCTTGTCGGCCATACAGTGTTTCTATATATATAATTTCCATCTCTCTTGGATTTTCTCTGGTTCAACTATTATCTTAACACACTTATCTTTAACTGTTAGAACAGATCTTGCCTTCTTACTTCCCGATAATAACTAAACCTTGCTGTATAGGCCACCAATTTCACCCTTCTTCTGTAAATTTTCCATATCCTCGCATTGCGTTTTCCACCATTCTTCTTTTGCTTTATTTGTAGCCCTTCTCAATTTATTGTTTAACTCTTTGTTACTTCATTTTGCCTAACTCTGTGTTTACATTTTTCCATTTTCTTCCCTCGTCCATCTTTGCAATCATCTTATCCGTTACCCATGGTTTACTTATCCTTTTCCCGTTAACGGTTCCTATAGTGTCTTTAGCGGCTTCCAATATCCCTTTCTTGATACATTCCCATTTTTCTTCGATAGTACTCAGTTTTTTACCGTCATCCATTATTTTCTCTACAGCCTGCTGATACTCCTTCCTCGTTAATCCATTTAATACTTCTAAATTCCATTTCCTGAACCGCCGCCCTTGCCTTATCTTCTTGAAACAAACGTTACATTTCATAACAACTAAATTGTGGTCAGAGTCCGCATCCGCTCCTGGGAAACTGTGCAAATTTATCACACTGTTCCATAAACTGTGCCTAACCACAATATAATATAACTGATACCTTTCTGAGTCACCTGGCATTTTCCATGTATACCTACACTTTTTGTGGTGTCTAAACCATGTGTTGGTGATGACTAGCCCCTGTGTCCTGCAGAATTCAATTGCTTTCTCCCCGCGCTCATTCCTCGTGCCTAACCCATAGTCCCCCACCTCACCCCCATTTCTTCCTTCGCCTACCGTCGCATTCCAATCCCCCATTACTATTAAATGTTTCCCTGCAGGAACACTCACGATGATATCCTCTAACACATCGTACATCCTATCGACTTCTTCCTCCTTGTGGTTGCTCGTTCACCTGAACGATGCCTGAACAATGATCAAGTTCGTCGGCTCTGCTTTAATCTCTACGAGTAAAATTCTATCAGTTACTTGCTCTATGTTGACTACGCTTCATCCTACCCCTTTATTTAAAATTACGTCAACCCCTCGTTGGCTCTCGTCCCCGACACTGTATATCACTCTATAATTGTCACTCCAGTAATCCCCGCTATCCTTCCATCTCACCTCGCAGCGACCTAAAAAATCTATATTACCTCTTTCCATCTCTCGCTTAATAGTTTCTAGTTTGCCTCTCCTCAACATTGTCCTGACGTTCCAGGTTCCTATTCTAAAAACTTTCGTCTTCTTCTGAGTCTTCTGTCCTGCTGCTGTTATTTCTTCCCTGCAAGGGTTTCGTGGGATGACGACCGCGGAAGCCTTGCCTCTCCCGCTGCAGGGCACGACACACGGCCTCTTGGGCCGAGTCCCGTAGTTGCCAGGACTCAGATTATCTATAGTGCCCATCATTACATTCTTGGGAATAATAATTGAGGTGGTTTCCCGTTGCCTTCCTCAATAGTGTTTTTAACGTGACACCATCACTTAATGGCCGCCCCACTGGGGTCAGACGCCATTGCAGCCGCCTCACTAAGGAACAGACGCTGCGTGGACTACCTTTCGTCTGGCTCCTAACCTTTGACCTATCTGGCATGGGTGACCCTTCCAGGAGTAATTATTATTACTCCCACCAGCACAGCTCTAGGGGTCATTGGAACACACAAGCCCTTCCACCACGACAAGGTTGTAGTCCATGGGAGGGATAGTAGAGATGGGCAACCTCTAAAAGTTGGATAAAAAATCTTTAAAAGAAACAACAGGAAGTGTCATTTACCATTGGAAAACAAAGAAACATGATGGAAAAAGCTTTACAAAGGATTAGGGAGGGTACAAATATAGGGTTTAAAAAGGCATCTATAGAATGATTAAAGAACTATGAGGAATTGAGAAACGAACATCCATGCAAACTTTTGAGATGTGATGGGAATATTTATAATTGAAAGAAAATAGATTCAGGCAGGTGAAGAGAATTAATGCTGAGTTAAAAATATTACACCACTAAATTTTTGAAGTAGAAAGGAAGTATAACATTAAGTGAGTTCAAGCATTGCATAGCAAGGCTCAAAAGATGACCAAGGGAATGGAAATAAGAAGATGGATAAAATTCCTGCTCAACTATTCATGAGTTTGGGAAAAAATATTAGGAATAGTTAATATACAATCACTTATACTATTACTGAGAATGAATGTAGTTGTTCAAAAGGCATCAGTTCTCATCCCATTGAAAAAGCAGCACTATTTGATATAAGGTAAGGTAATCTAGCGGCTAATGTAGGTTCTTGGAGGGACACAACTATTAAATACATATTTTGTGACCCCTAACACAACACAATCTAACAACCTACACTACATCCGGTCCCTCTTCATCTCTGTGTACTTCCTTCCTCCCCTCATCCTGTCCAACATCCCTATCCTGTTCTTGCCCTTTCTCATTTGCTTAACATTTTGCTCTCTATTACAGTTTTTAACATCCCACTGCCAATCAAATGGCCTTCATATCCATTTTTCTTGCCTACATAAGATATCTACTAAAGAATCCCATTCCTCGCCCACCATCTCTAGTAACTCCTAATTTCTTTTCCTTTCTGTCCATTTCAGGAAGGTCTGGAGGTATGAATCAAAGAATAAATTTCACTAAATAATCAAAAAAATTATCGAAATTATATAATATGAGTCAATATTTAACTCTTTTTCATTTAATAATATTAATAATACCACCACAATACCCTTAATAAATTACTGATACTAGAAAATTAAAGACTATTGAATATCATACCATTCAGTATACCATACCTACTTTACACTAAAATTTATAGCATCCATATTTTGCCAGCTCAGATTCTCAGAACCTGCCAATATTCTTAAGATAATGTGAAAAATGTTTGATATAAGAAACCTTTAAAATTAAGACATCAACAGCTGGAATTGCTTTGCCTGACGATATTTCGGCTGTGGGAGAAGAAACTGCCTCGGAAGGAGTAACTGAGGCTGATGAAGCTCTCAGAGGCATTACAATTCCCATTCCTAGTAAAGCAGTAGATGGAATCAATGATTCAGCAGATGTATCTCTAACTGTTCTGCCAAGTGTTAAAAGATCTAAATGTTTGATAGCCACTATTTATGTTGTGGAAGACACACCTGCTGACTTTGGAGACATTCCTATGGTTGCAGAAGATTCTGGAAGTGATGTTACTGACCAGAATCGGAATAGATGTAATGACCTCACTGCAACTGATAATGGCCCGGCCCCAGATGTGCTGTCACCACCAGTAAAAAATCAAGGTAGGAGGAGGCTCAGTGAAAAGTTTAATGCATAGTGTCACGGGTTGAATGGTTTATTTCAATCCTTAAATAGGAATATCTAATTTTAAATTTGGCTATGATCTTTTAAATATCTTCATTAAATTTCTGGTCTCAGTTTTCTAAGAATTTGAATAATCCCTTATATATTGAAAAAAATACCAAATCCCACAATATATATGTCTCTATATTAATTATATATATGTGTGTTTATTGGTTTATATATATACATGTATATTTACATATATACTAGAGCTAGTGAGTCCCTCTTTAATATGTTTTAGTTTCTGTGTTTGCTATGACTATTTAGAATATTATATATATATATATATATATATAGATGATTTCTTCGAAGTAATATGGAACCTTGAATAAAAAACTTAGGCAGTAACACACAGCACGAGAACACATAAAAAAAGCTTACAGTTATATCTTGATAATTTAGACGGACTCGAGCTCCGTCTTCTTCTGAAGATAAGATACGACTGAGGAAAAGGGTAGGTGGTGCAGAGAGAATAGGGGATGGTGCAGAAGTGTCGCCATCTTAGATTTTGCTAGAAATCAAAGATGGCGACACTTCTGGTCTTCGCTACCCGCGATAAAAAAACTTGGATGGCAGCATGCAATTGAAGAACACTCTCACATTAATTGTTGATAATTCTGTCAACAATATCAAAAATTAATTTCTGAGTGTACCATTTATATGTTCTTATATTTTGTGTTAATATGAAAGTTTGACTTCTATATATATTTATTTATAACCCCCCCAGGCTGAGCAAAGTCCACTGAATTCATCCAATAGCTGCCTACATTTCTCCTTCCCCACCTTCCCTGTTTCGCATTTATGCCTTACCTCTCCCTGGGTTAAGCATTACAAGAAATACAGTATAGAGTTTCGTATAAAACTGAAAGTTTTCTCTGTGTGGTGACTGAAATTTAATTTAAAAAGTAAAGGCTGAGTGTGTCACACATGGTTATAAAAAACCTATCAAATCTTATCTTAATCTATCCACTAGCCACGTAAAGAAAGTATGAGCACCCATTCTACATGAAGAGAATCAAGTAAACTGTAATATCCAAATTTCTTGGTCAAAGAAAATTCTTTTAGGTTTCAATTATTTTTCTTTCCAAGCAAAAAGGTAAAGGTCTTACCCTTAAATCTTGGATGACATGCAATGCTTGAAATCCTTTGTTTTGTGCCTGAGGAAAAAACTTCTGTGTAGTTGTGATTTGAATAATATTTGTGTGGTAGCACAATAATATTTTTAATATGTTTGAAAAATATTTGTGTGGTGCACTCCTAAGAAGTGAGTCCAATTCAAGTATTACTCTGAGTTCTCATTTTCATTCTCCTGCGCCTCAACATATAATCCTTGAACATGGTCCTGGCATAGATCCTTTATGGTGACCTCTTCCAAGCTAAATGATAGGCTGAAACAAAAAGGTTATTCAAAGATTAGGGATTAATTGAAAGAATAGGCAACACAGTTTCAACCTAACCCAATTATAGACATAAAATAAATACAATGGACCCTCACAAATTCAATCATATATTATATTTAACATTAATGGACATGCAAGAAGTTGTTTCGCTTTACAAGAAAAGTCACAAAATGGATGATGCTCATATTTTGAGATTCCACTGAAAATAAAGTGCACAGATTACACACAATATATCTTAAACATGTTTGAGGGTATATCCATAAGTTATCGAAAGAGTGCTGGTTGATGGTTTCGGATCTTGATGAACTCTGTTGGAAATATTTAGATAATCAAATGAAATACATTTTTTGGATAATTGAATTGCAGATGGTTTATTATTTTTCCTCTAGGAAACAAAGAAAAGTTATTTTCCAACATCGTAATTAGGATAGTATCATGAGTGCTGGTGGCATTCAGGAACATACTCGATTATAACTTACAATTAAAGCTTAAGAATTGCTTAAGAAACAAGGGGAAGGCCACACTTGAGTAGTTGGAAGAGCCTTTTATTCACCGTCCTTCACATATCAATAGTTTATGATTACTTACAATTGAATACAGGCATCAGATATCAAAAGAACACTTCCATAAGTTCTGTAAATTGACTTTTTGCTCTTAATACAATCAAAGCTTTTCTGAATTGATTTATTCGAGATGGCATGAGGAAATGCCTGGGGACATTGTTCCACTGTCTCTGGAAATACCTGCATAAAAATGTAAAGAACAAGAATTAAGATAAGAGAAAATATCTTAATCAGCATACAGGCTAGCTACAAAGATGTAGATTGATTCAATATCTTGTTTTTAAAAACCCCTAAAGCAAAATATCAGTCCATGAATCCAAAATCACTTAATACTAGCAATTCCATTAATATGTGAACAAGTAAAATTTAAGTCATTAAAATTTTTGGTCAATGGTTCGTCAATGTCAACTGCAAAGCCATACTTAATTTTAAAATACTTTCTCTAATTTTTGTGCTTCTTTATTTTCATTTTATATCTTTTAATCAGAACTACTAGTTAGAGATGAGTTGGTTAAGATATTATTTACCATAGAAAATATCCAAGAGAGATTGATGAAATGTATAGAGCTTAGCTTCAGGTATACTCGACAAAATGATAGAAATGGAATAATGGACAATAAAATCAAATAAGCGGGTGGGGGTAGACAACATTCTTGTTGAACTATTGAAATGTTTACCATAATATGGGAGGAAGAACCTATATGGACTGATTCGTAGTATCTATGAGGAAGGACTCTGGCCGGAAGACTTTGTGAGATGAGTGTTAGTTCCTACTCCAAAAAAGGTAAAAGCTACCTCATGTGAAGACTACAGAAAAAAACTTTGATATCTCACGCAGCTAAAGTTGTCCTCAGGGTCATCAGCAAAACGATAGAGCAGGGTGAATGATTACTTAGGGAATGATCAGTTTAGGTTTAGAAAAGGAGTGGGCATATTTGATGCTATTGCAGTAATGAGATACCTAATCAAGAGGAATATAGAACTCCATTACGATGTATTTGCCTGTTAATGCTAAATAATGCATTTTATTGTGATCCAATCATATGCTAAGGAAATGCAAACCTTAACTCAATAGCAATTAAAAATCATTTTTATTATTTTGTTATCATTTGTAAATTCTGCTGCCCACAGATACGTTTACTTTTACCTGGTCATCAAACACCTGATTACCACTATGAGACAATCTATCCACTTTGAACTAAATTTCAATTCCCTAACAGGTCAAAATCATGAATGAAGCAAGACAAAGTATTGGTTGAAATATGTGGGGTATCTTTTATAAGTAATTATCACTAAGAAATAACAGATATCTAAAACTAGGGTATTACATGGATGTTTGTTTTGATATGCGAATTGGCACCGTCAATGGCCTAATGTGTTCACAAAAAATATATCTTCATTTTATTTTAATACTTAAAAAACTTAGGGGAAGAAGCTCTCCTTGAAAGAATGGAAAACATTATCAGAAATTTAGCTGATTGGGCTAGCCACTGGTGCAGATAGTAATAACAAACAAGGTTTATTTTCTGACCCCATACTTTTCTGCAACTAAGTTCTTTGGGAACTGGCATAATATCAAAATATATTATCCTAATTATATCAGAAAATACAACTGCAGTGGGTTATTCAATGCATGACAGAGTTTTGGACGTAGATAAATGCCATTTGCAGAAGGAAAATATCTATGAGTGTGGTCCCAGAAGTACCCCGCCTGATGCAGAGATGATGGTGGTTCTTTAAAAAATATCACTGTATTAGAAAGTATTCTCTGCATAAAGCATACCTTTCAAGTTGGAATATGCCACTTAGTTTAGTATATGTTTGGCAGCCATCAGTAAAGAACATTTTTTGTGATTTTGTGAAAATGGAGAAAATTGGTCATCATTACGTGTTTCAGTACTTTCATTTGAACTGCCTAAACCTTACCAATATAAAAACTAAATATTGGATATCAGAGTTTTAACAAGGCCATGCAAGCTGTTAGGACAAGCATCACATTGGTTGACCAAATGAGATGACCATGTCAGGAATGATGAAGAAAAAGCACATAGTGGAGGATACTGCATGATCATCAACTGAAAGTGGAAGAGCTAGTAGACATAGTGGGTACAGCAAAAGGAGTGGTACATTGCATATTAATTGAAAATTTAGACATGAAAATGCTGCGTACAATATGGGTGCTGCATTTGCTCACACTCAAGCAATACCAGTATCATGAATATGTTTCAATTTAGTGTTTAGCAAAGTTTCACAGTAAAAAAGCAGAATTATTATGCCCTTTCATAACCATGGATGAAACATGGGTCCATTAGTCCACACTCCTGACAAAAGAGCAATAAAACAATGAATTCAAAAGGAAGAACCGACAGCAAAGAAGCTGAAGGCCGATTCATCTGCAGGCAAGGTCATTGGCTTGGTTTTTTGGATATGTGTGGGATAATTTTCATTGAATATCTTGAAAAAAGAAAAAGTATCAACAACCAGTATTATCTAGCTGTCCCTTTTGGCTAAGAAAAGTGTGTTGTAGCATCAAACAATGCATCAGCTAAACATTCCATTATTGCAATGGGAAAAATTCATGAATTATCATTTGAATTGCTACCTCATTCACCCTATTTCTAAATTTAGCTGCCTCAGATTATTTTCTTTCCAAACACTTTGAAAAAATGGCTTGGAGGTTATAAATTTTCCAATGCTGAAGAAATGATGCCGGCAGTTAATGGCTATTTTAGGGAGCAACAAATTCCTAATATAAAGAGGATAGATTCTATCATATATTTAGGAATAGGAATAGAGATAAAGGTGAAAATGCTGCTAGACAGCAAAAAATTGGATTTTAAATTTGTTTGAAATCAAAGTTGCAGAATTAAGAGAATGGATATCATGAAAAACTTTGGAGAAGGAAATCCTAGTTAGTAGGACACATTGGTAACAACCTTTAAAAATTGACAGATTGAACTACTTTTGGGAATGGTGGTCAAGTGGAAAACATGTGACGATGCAAATGTTTCAGCAATGGGATGAGGTGACAGCATTTCCTCCTGTCTAATTTCTTAACATTCATGGCATTTTCATCTATGGCAAATACATTCAAGTATTAATACAGTATTCATCTGTGGAAATTTAAATTTTCTAAGAGAGAGAGAGACTACAGAATAAATTGTGTACCATGTCATCACTGTTCAAGAGCATGGATGAAAATAGGAATTGTGCAAAGAACAAATGAAGAGGACTATCATTTTAGTGTGCAAGCGACTCTGTTGCATAGATTATACATGGTAGTAACTAGGGGGGTATCTAACAAGATTGCCACTTTCCACCCTCAAGGTCTATGGAATAAACAGTTTTACTTAAATGCATACAAGTTACACAAATCTCATGTGTTTTGTTGGCAAATCCCTTTCTTCCAAGAAGGCACTGGCATTCTTTTCAAGGTCCTGCTTCTATCCTTCATCCCACTCCATAGAGGGAATGCTATTTGTGGTCTGCTAATAACAGCAGGGTATGGCATTTCTACCTCTGAAATTAAAGCTGGGGGCAATGATTTGCATGGACATAGATTAAAAGAATTTATGCTATTTTGTTTTTCATGACCTGACAAGGTATGGTCCCAGTACATGGTCATTGGGACAAGTCAATAAAAAATTGAAAATTTATATGAAAATGCTAACTGAAATGAAATTTAAATGCAAGAAAATACACCTACAACTGTATGAAATAATAAACAATGATATATATTTAACCATGTTCATTCTGTTATGATTTCATGCCGATATTGCCTTTCAGTTTTGTAGCAAGGACAGCATTCTGTATCCCCAAATCTATTTAACAATAAAGTGATCATCTTCAGGGCCAAAGCAACAGTTGATGCTTTCTATATCCTTCATTATATATTCCTTTCAGCCTCTTCTCTTTTTTAAGACATGGCAAACCATTGTTTGTCTTCATTTACTGCATCATCAATATTTATTTTAACTGTATCAAGATTAACCAGGGAAACAACAGATGCACAGCAAACTTCAATGAAAACCAGCAAAACTATACAGAGATGAGGCTATAGCATATAATAAATTGTTTCTGGAGTCAATGACCGAAAGAGAGAAACCATTACTTCCCACATGTAAAAAGGTCAAATATGCAACAAAAAATCAATCACTCTTAAAAATCTATATTGGAAGGGAAAGAAATATACCCCTGGAGTGAAACATAAATAAAACACATAATCAATTTACGTACATCTCTTGGACTCAAGAGTCACACTATTTTTTCATTAAAAATATTCCAAAGGAATAAAATGATTCAGAAATATCAAACTATTTATTCAGAAGTTTCAATAATGGAATTCAAAGAATGGAGTCGACCAGATCTCATTGCTCATATGACAGAAAAAAATTAAATTATTATAATGAAACCAATTAAAATTTTTAAATTACAAACTTTGCTGCTATTTGTATATTGACATTTTTTCATTGCAGAATAATGGATCATGAAAATTCATCATCACTGGGCCAAAACACCTTTCAGCTGCCTTGTTCTATGGGAACTATTTCAGGAAGTACTTTCAACTAAAGAAACAAGGTGAAACTCTGTTGCTTACTACTGACTCAAAATAATGATTACAATTAACATTAACTTAATTACAATTACAATTAAGGTGTTCAGAAGGACTTATTGGAAAGAGAAATATGAGCATAGAATTTTGAAAGCAATGTTAAACAGAAAATTGCGATAAGTTTGGTTTACTAGCACTTTACAAACTTTATCACTCTGCTAAATGTTTTCAATTTTTATTTATGAATTATGGTAACCCTCACCTCTAGAGCTTCTAGCATTGGATAAAAGTGCCTGCCTTCTCCCTTTTCAGTGATATCATTTGTGATGATCTCCTTTTTGAACATATTTCCAGTTTTCTACCAAAAGATCTTCTCCACTTCTGAATGATCCTATGTCCTCAGCTCCTTGCCCTAATTTAAAAAAAAACACTCCTTCAGTTACCGCCAATTATTTCTGGAATAGCCTCAATTTTTAGTTCACCAGCATGGTCCTCATGAACACATTCAGTCAAAGAAATTTTATGAAATTTCACATTATCACTACATTAAGAGACGTTGGAAGTTCCATTTGACATTAATAAAAAAAATTTAATATACTAGAGGCTCCCTAGTGAAAGAAGTATGCAAATATCAGTTATTCTATGAATATGAGGCCCTCACAACAATACCCTAAAAATATCTCTCATCTAAAAACTATTTTTCAGCTTTAAATAATGTATAACTCCCTTAACCAAAGTCCTATTCCTGATATTTTCCAATTCCTACTCCAGTCAGTCAGAATTGTTCCCTCAATTACAACATTCAACTGCCTCCCAATATCTGCTGCATGGATGTAAAAGGCAGGGATACTTCTGCTCAAGTATAAAAAGGACCAACTTGTAGTATTCCTTCCTTTTTCCAGCAAGGCTCTGGTAACCAAGTAACTCCTGGAATAAAGAGTTCCTTCTCCACCAAAGTTCCAATGGCATTCCAGGAGAGCGGATGAGTAGCTAGAAAACACGATGTCCTAAGACCATTGTAATAGGAAACTTACCTTGGCAAATCAGTCAAATGAGGCCAATGTTGTTAAGTTGCAGACGGCAATGAGGAAACAATATATTTAGATATATATCTATATATGAATTTGCAAACAATTATACAGTGTGAATTTTGAGCATCTTATGAGGGAGATAAAATGACTACAGTCAGCTTGTTTAAGGTGAGAATTTAGGAATCAGGAGAACATTGCAGGGATTATTTGAACATTATTTACATACAGAAAATGTGAAAGGTAGCAATTGTACCACCATTCTCAAAGTAAAAATGTCACTACAAAAGTGAAGAAAGAACAGACAGCCACATACCAAATTTGTGTTGGTTTCATGATTAATTAATATAAGACAGTCTCAGATATTACTTGATGAAGAGTCTTTTATGCTATTCTATGATTGAGGGAAGAATAACATTGCATATTTAATCAGAAATTTTAACCTGATGATCTGGAGAACCTGATGTTGATATTGTGGAAAATATTTAACCTGCTAAGTTTAACTGCTTATGTTACTTTGAAACGAAGCCATGGTCATGCAAAAAAATCTAGTGGAATATTTGAACTCATGTATTTTATTGACACATTCTGACATTGTAAAATGTTTAGGTACAAAGGAGGTAGTGGCATATAGTTTAACCATAAAGGTCAGATAGGTCAAAGATTAAAGCCGTTCAAAAGATATTCCCTGCAGCATACGTTCCTCAGTAAAGTGGCTGCAAAGGCACCTGACCCCAGTGGGCTGCGTATTGAGTGATGTTGTCATTTAAAAAAACTTCTGAGGATGAGAATGGGAAGCAAACTCAATTTATGATCATGATTTTTATGATGGACAGTATGGAAAAAATGAGTGTTGGTAACTATGGGACTGGTGTATTGTGCTTGGCAGTGGAGGAGGCAAGGTTTCCATGGTCATTATCTCAAAAAGGCCATGCAAAAAAAACTGGGAGTAGCAGCATGGAAGATCAAATTTTTTTCAACAACTATCAAAAATATTAATGTGGAAATAAATACAATATTATTTTTAATCAGTACTCACCTATAAGCTTTAAAAAGGCCATTTTTTCATTAAATTTGATTCTTGTTTTCGCTTCCTTCCTGTTTAAAAAAATGAAATATTTGACATTAAATAAATATTTAAATGCAGCCTATCTTAAGACTTAATTTTTAAATATGTATCGATTCATAAAAAAGAATGTTTAGAAGTATCAACAGGCTGTAAAAAAAACCATGGATGCTGGTAAATAGATGCGGAGTATTATCAAGGAGAAATGGGGCTAAAACAAGAGAGCTATATCGACCGCCACAAAAGACACTACAGAAACTGTTAACAGGAAAATGGCATGTAAACCATGGATCACAAATCAGATGATTGTAATTTATTAAAATTCATAAAATTCATTAAACATTATGTAACTCTTTATAATTTCTCCATCCTGCGATGGAAATGGGGCACCCTTTTAAAGTTTACTGGCTTTTTAAATTTTTGACTGTCAACCGACTATCTGAACGCTCAGGATCCCGGTTTCTGTTCACATTTTCATCGGTCCTTGAAGATGAAAACCATCTGCTTCGTAGTTCATATTCAATCGATTCTCTTCCTTCTGAAAACGTCGTATTTAATTCATCGAACAACCTGGGCTCTTGACAAAACACTTCCTCCGCACGCCAGCCGAAGTTCAGCAAGTTTCTATAGCATTATGCCCAAGTCTGGAGCAAAACTTGATAGCACACGGTTGCTCAAAATATTTTATAGAAATAGTTCAAAATACTGTCTTTCCAATACCTTTCATTCTCTTTTATTCAAAAGCGTTCATTGATGAGCTCAATTTTACCGAGCGAAGATACTGAAGATTAAAGTTTACCGTGAACGCATGACTAA
This sequence comes from Hetaerina titia, assembly GCA_037158775.1. Taxonomy (NCBI): domain Eukaryota; kingdom Metazoa; phylum Arthropoda; class Insecta; order Odonata; family Calopterygidae; genus Hetaerina; species Hetaerina titia. The sequence continues at coordinate 55,594,427 of CM073779.1, read as the reverse complement.
AAATTGTGTAGAAATAATCTTCATCGTGACAAAATAATTCCTCATTAATTTCTCACTCCCGCTTTAAGAAAGCAAAAATGGCGTATAGCACCGATATTCGAAATAAGTTTTCGTCACACTTTTCGGTTTTAAGCAGCCTTGGAATCTATATTCCTTTCTTCCCTTCCTCCGATATATTTAAATCACTATATTTTGTGATTACACGCGGCCAAAACATATCAATGTCATTATTTTTTAAATCCATATATCTTCTTTCTGTCAACGTAATTTCTCCTCTTCTTCAGGATGCTGGAAAATATCCTAGAGATGAGGTATTTACAACTTCCAAATTTCTTTCTCTACCTTGTATTCATCGTTTTAGAAAAATACTCTGACAGGGTTGACCCAAAACTTCTCTTTGACCCCACAGAAGTAATAATAAGAAATTCGAGAGGCTAGAAAAGGCTGTTGACGCTAGTTGCGTATCAATTAGATTGATCGTAATACCAAAATATTAGAGTTATGGTTAATATTTTCACTCTCTAGGAAATATGTAATAACCGTGGCCATTTCACAAATGCAATTGAGACAAAGTCGACACTACATCTCTAACATTTTTTTAATAACAGGACACATTGATTGCTATTTATTGGTGGCAAAATTACGTTTATTTAAAATCGATGAAACTTGAAATTGTAATCTGAGAAATATTTAAACACTCTGGCATTCTGTTTTGCAACAAATGAACATGATACTACTTGCTTGACGACATTTACAATATTCGCGCTTTCTTTTTGGAGATTTCTCTGAATAATTATTTTCAATTCGACACTAACAAGAGTAGCACAAACATTTTAAGCGTCTACCAAATTTACTTATTTCCAAATAAAATTCAACTATTCCTTTCAGGTAGCAGAAGGCAACCTTTATGGCCTATGTCTTCAATTATATGATCCATTTGAAGCGTTGTTTTCGGCAATTTTCGTTTTGTTTTGTGATAATTTTTTACCATTCTCCAAAAAAAGAGGCTAACCATTTTAACCTCCTCTCTTCTCCATCGTCTCTACCTCAACTTCTTTTCAAAAATGTGGATACACATCACATACATACGCATTATCGCTTGCTTTGGATAAGAAAACAGAGGTAATTATAAATTTCAATTGTGTCCCTGAGCCTTTAATCGACGTTTGTAGGAATATTTTTAGGAACACCCTGAGAGCATTAAACCCGACTCACTTAATTTTTTCAGCTGATTGTGCAACGTATTTTATGGAAAATATACCTTAAATTAATGAAAAGAGTTTGGGCTTAAGGGTGGTCATTTTTTGACGGTGTGCGTGGTCGAGACCCGGGTTTGAAGGTGGACGTGGCCCGTTTCCCTCCATTCTGTCCTTTTTATTTTAACCATTGCCACGGGCTAAAAGGGGGAATAGCTGGAGTCGAGGGGACGGTTTATTGATGACTATTTTTTATTGCTCAGATAGTCACGTAACCTCGAATAAGGGAACAACGTACCTTAATGTAAATACTAAAGGATATAATGAAATTCCAGCGTAAGACGTTCAGGAATCCATTAGAATTTCCTTTATCTGGCTCCAAAAAACTTAGTGCTCCCAAAATTTCGGGCGGGGAAATATGTAAGCATATATAATCACCTCGCGGCCACGCGAACCGGGCATAGTGTCAAATCTCCGCAAACAACCAGCAACGACACAAGCACTTAACTTTAACAAACAAGCCCACACTTTGACTTTAGCTTCAACATTGGGAAATATGCCATCCCCAATGCATTTGCAGCATTTTCTATATTCTACTGTGCGTTTTTTCAATGAAACGTTGATTTCCATGTTCTCCTGAATTAGGTATCAACAAATATGTGGAAAAAAGTTTGGCGTCCTACGTGCATAAAACCTGATAATCTTCTACATGTTAAGTAGCGTTATGATTATTATCCTATTTGCATAAATGGCACCCGAAATTCTCAATGTGTCATGGACCTCTGTAAAAATCATACCTCTAACGCCTAGGTTATAACCGTCGAAATTTTTATGCCTTCTAAAAGATTAAAACGTATGGAAACGGTGGGCTCTCTATTTAAATTTCTGAATGTCATGAATCATATAAATACTATTTCAAACCCAATCCTTTTTTAAGAAATTATTTCTTATTTAATTCTTGCTTAATGCATGGAATTCATCAAGTTTACATTAGAGATTTCACCAAAAAGAAATATTTTCTTCCGATCTTGAGCTCCATCAATGCAGCTTTGATTTCCCTATTCCTTTCCGCACTCGCATCTGTCTCACTTTTAAAGTTTTAAATTCATATATTGTGTCAACCTTATCAATATCATTTTTTTGGTTGGCGTGGTGTCTGGAGAATGAAAACACACCTTGGTGTTTTCATTCTCCAGAGTTGTTTTCATGAACGCAAAAAGAGGCTATAGGTGTCGTACGCTTAAGGATAATACAGAAATACTACATTAAGGAGCGATCCGAACTCTGCAAAGGTTGGAAGCCAACAGCCACCCGATTCCAGTCTTTTCTGAGACTCCCTTCCCTCCAACTCAGCAGAGAAAACGCCGTCCGTCTGTTCATCTAACCCGAAAAGTATTAGTCTTACTTCTTTTGGCACAAGAATTGTATCCTCATTTTTCGTGTTATTGCTTCTAAATTCCATTTCCAAAACCTTTTCCCTGTTTGATCTTATTGAAATGGACGCCACACTTTACTACACAACACGCACGCAGCACATTATTGCTTCCGAAGCGACTCGTATTAGTGTTTTGACTCAATAGTTCAAGCAACGATTAGGATGAAATTGTTCAAAAAACGGACTAACAACTGCAATCTGATCGGCTCTGATTATCTGATCTCAGACTTATAAATTTCCTCTCGTAACACACAAAAATATTCCACGATTGTTTTGGAAAAGCTCGGATATCACAAATTATTTGCATGGCGAGTACCGAAAGTGCTTACAAACCAACGCAAAGAGAGGTGTGGGGAAGATAGTTTTGGGATGACTATCCCGGTCTCAACCTTGCACCTAGTGACTATTACCTTTTTAGCACTTGACCCAGTACCTTGGTAGAAAAGAGAAATTTGTAGACGACGAGGACCTCGAGATCGCCGTGACGCCTTCAATTGATTCCTCGAATACTGATTAGGTGAAGGTTATCATCCCGCCCCCAAAACTTCTAACAAGGTCTTCAATTCCTTTGCCGGTAGGACGGATTCCATGCAAAACACCAAACAAACAATTGAATGAAGTCCATGTCAATTAGAAGCCAGGCGACAGTCTGCGGGTTGAAATACGTATCGAAGATTCAAATGTTAATGAACTCTGTCGAATGTAAAAGCGAGAAATATTTACTTTTTTGTAAGTTTCTTATTTTCTCTTGTTAGTCTATCAGTGGAACGGCGAAGTTTTCCACAAATTTAACTTCATTAAACTTTATTTCCGCAAATTCAATTGCTGGAGATATAGGAAATCAAACAAAGCCGTGGTCGCAGGCAGAACGTAACGCTTATTTATAATGAATGCACGAGGCATAGATTCGATTCTTTCAGAAGAATGTCGCCCAGATCGACCGTTTGGACAGAAGTCCTTAAGATACATGAAGCAAGAGGCATCACAATTGTATCATAGAGTGCTATCAAGGTGTAGCCACAAGCGGAGCTACGTTTATTTCTTTTCAAAGTTCATGATTTTGAAATATCAAGCAATTATAACCCTCTCTCGCCCAGAATGCTCATCCAGCTGCGAACTTTTCTTCTATCAAATCACAAAACTATTTGAGTTAGCAAATTATCATCCTAGGAAATAACATCCTGCTTGAGGTATTCAACGCATTGCTTCTCGTTTCTCAAGAGCTGCAATACATAATCACTTGTAAGAAAAACCTTCCTTCATCACTTAACCAAAAACACAACCTAAAATCGGGATATACAGTGATTTCCTCTTCAATTCTGTATGCTTACTTCATTCCTATCAACAAGCCTTTCCTTTACCTTCCCCTTTTTTCGCCTGGCTAAAGGTCTCGCCTCATCCTCTTCTCCCTCTCTCCCTCTTCAACATCTTCCCAGTAAAAACGCTGTTAATCTTTCCTACCTGCCTCCATTAAAAATACCCCAAATATCATCTCTACTCCTCTACTATGCCAAGAACTTTCTTGGTTATTTTTTATTCCTTCATTTCCCCCTTTTCCATCATTTTCGCCGTTTAATAAATTTATGGTGCCCATTGCCACTGCCTTATTGGTCCTCGTACGAGCGGTGCGTTTCAAACATTTCCCCTGATCTCCGCATCTTATTTAGCCTGCTTTTTTGGAATTAGCAATTCCTTAAGGCTCGTGCAGTTTCTAAATGGTAAACAAGGAGTCTTCGCCGCTAATATTTGTGCAAAATAGCTATTTGAGACGATCTTTCATTGCCTTGTGTTCCTTCAATTTATTTTCTTCTACTGTTATGTGCAAAAATGTAGGTTCGCTTCTGAGTCTTCTTCCCGAAGGGAGCCGTCTCGAAAAATTGAAAAACATGTTGTGGCATATGATCTTCAGAAATTGGAGCTTTTTGAAGACATCAATGAAGTTCTCTCCTTCCTTTGACTATGAGTTTGCTGCATCACCATCCCTCACAACCCCAACGATGACGGCAGCTTTGTGAAATGACATTGCCTTATTTCAGTGAATTAACAATCATTTATTCAGCATTGATATGTAGAATACAGCAATTTAACAATGGTCAACATAATAGGTAGGAATCGGCAGCATCCTCGCCTCTAGTGTTTATTCGATAGATGTTAGAGGGTTTCAAGGCTATATTTCAATGCACAACTATGGTCAATTACCCTGACGACTTTCGTCATTATTGTGCGGGATGGGTGATTTCTTGGTGCACTCAGGGTGGCATAGAAGACTACAAAGTCTTTAACCTTGCCTTATTACAATGAGGCAGGTGTCTACCGTCTTAACTCCTATTCAAAATGCACACTAATGCAAGTTCATTTCATTATGCCCACAACTGAATCACTCTGGCTGTGCCCAAGAGATGAATTAGACTAGATTCAAATGCTGAAGCAGTAAAATTTTACTATGATAATTACCTTTTAGCCTTTTTCTGAAGTAAATTTTTATTGACTTTTATTGGTTAATTCAGTAACTACACATACTCACCAATTAATGTAATTTGACATTTCTTTAAGACTTGTTAAATATTTTAGGCAACAAACCAAAAAAACAAGGGCATACTTGAGAATTTAATTTTGATGAATAAAATGCTCCGTAAGTTTTTCTAAATAAATATTAAACTTAATTGTTGTTCAAAACATTGAAGTTTATACAACGATAGAAATATCTTTAATGAATTAATAAGTTGTAATTATGCAAAAGGTCATCCACCCATGAGCTATCAGAAAGGAAGAGATGAAGCAGATAAAATGTTGCAACTGGTTTACATTCTCAACATATATATATCACACTCACAGAAATTTTTTTCAGCCATATTTATTGAATTTTACATGACTTTATCAACTCAAAAAATGAGTAACCTCAGAAATTTCAAACAATTGACTATAAGATTACAATCATTAAATACAGAAAAATTTTAACAAATGAAGACATAGAATATATCATTTCAATCATCCTTTATATTCATCACATCATTTGATGGAGATACTAATGGATATGTAATTTAGCATAGAAAACGGCGCTTTTCTTTTCCCCTCCTCATGAGGGTAGGTTGGCTGTTATAGGGTGAAACAATGAATAACTACAGAAAGTTACAAACTAATAGGCTAGAAGAAATCCCATTAAATACAGACTAATTTCAATAAATGAAAACATTATTATAGATTGTATCATTTCAACCATCCTTTTTCTCATGACATTATTTGAAATTGGCTAATTCTATTGAAAATAGAAATTAGCATAATCAACAGCACTTTTCTTTCCTCCTACTAGCGGGGGTAAGTTGGCTGTTGTAAGTAATGGGTCTTTGTCAATCACTTGCAAGAGAGTCCACATATCCCAAACTTTATTTAATGGAGAAGTTGCACCAGGCAGATTGCACTTATGGGTCAAGTTTGGAATGCCATGTGTCATTTTCTGTACATGCAATTTGTTCAGGTGTTGACTGAACATCGTTTTAGAAACTAGGTCTTTGATTGCTCCAAATTCAAGCCTCCCTATTCTCTCTTTGATTTTGCCTAAATCTCTAATTCTTTCTGCCTCGTAATAGTCAACAAATTCAAATGTGAGTCCATATTCTCTTTGTCTTTTGAGAGCAGTGAACTGGTACTTGTCAGATTGTCGATCCACAATTTGTGCTGCAGGTATATCTTCATCAGATTCCTCATCAAATGTCTGTTTGTATGCAGCATATATCTGCTCAGTTCCCCAAGTCCAAAATTTCTGGAAATAAATCAAATTTAGAATTATCACCATTATCATTAGTTAAAAGAATATATTTAAGTACATATTTATTGTTAGATATATTATGTTTGTGTTTTCCAATTGCAACTAAAACTATAACTGGCAAAAAGTAAACAAGCTAATAAAATGTAGAATGTCCCTAAGGGCTGCAATAGAATAGGTGTCTGAACACGGTGGAGTAGCTGTTTAGGTGATGTTGCCACATGGAAAGTCACTACTAAGGAAGGAAGTGGGAAGCTACCACATATGTTCTTCCATGGCAATGATGAATGCAAATGATTTCTATCAACTGCACCACAAGGCCCCATGGGCTATGTTTCTTGCCAGGAAATGGGAAATAGGAGACCGTAGTCATTTTAAATACATAAAATCATTCAATGGAGGGGTTCACAACAGCATAAAACAGAACACAGATGGAAACTACCATTGAAAAATAGGTATGTTACAATAATGCTAAGGCTTGAAAAGTTAGAAAACTTCATTAAAGATACAAGGGGTAGTGAATATAGATATGTCACAAGCAAAAAATGCGAGATGGAAAAATGGCAGGAATTACTATACTAGTAGTCAGAGGGTAACACATAAAGGAACAGAAGGACAGTTTTTGTGAGTTCTCTGTACTAAATTGGAAACTGGAAGGTAGTCCATGTACCCATAGGTAACATAGGTACACATAGGTAACAGAATATTATAGGACAGCTAAAAGGATATTATTAGTGATGGAGGGTAAAGACCTTTGTGATGTAGTAGAAACCAGGAGTATTAGGGATAAGCAAATAGGCCAATAAAACATAATCAGCTTGATGAAATGATTTATTAATTCGTTAATCCACACTTGTAAAGTTCAGTGTTAAGGACAAAGGAAATACTACTAGGGAGAAAGCAATGTAGTTCTGCAGTAGACAGGATTTAATCAATATGAGTGCTTAATTTAAACACCACAATCACGGCAGGAAGAAAAGAATTTATTTTGTACAAGAATAATTTTAATTGTCAAAAAACAGAAACATCAGTATTTAGTTTGTCACAAGACAGTAGACAAAAGAAGGCAAGGTATTGAGGCAGAGGACCATGATTTCGAATCAAAGAATGAACATGTGGTTTTGCAGGAGACTCAGATATTATTGTTGGATATTTAAGAAGTGTGAATTATTCATAGTTTCCAAAAAGCATGTATGGGTCCAAATCATCATTTAGTACTAAGGAAAGTAATGTCAGATTAGGAGGGCTACAACTTGGAAAATGGTTGAAGTAATGGAAGGTAGATACATTTGACTAAACAATACAATAGGGTACCCAAAGAGTGAGAGAATACCATGATTGAGTATAGGGAAATATACAATAGGAGAAATATGGGTTATAATCAAAATCGGGATAGCAAAAGTCACAAATTAAATTCTCATTTGTGACATTTTTGACTCATACAAAGAATCAACTACAAGACATGAAAGTTATTACTTAAACCATGGAAGAATCAAGCGAAATGGAAGTAAAAAATGTGGATGCATATGGTAAAGACATTAAGATAGCTAGCTTACATAGAAAGATAATATGATATACGCAAGGATAGCTTAGATCCAGCCATACTAGAAGGTGAGACAGAAAGGCATAAAGGTACCTGAAATCAAATATTGCCATGAGGGTACACAACGTTTATGCATGACAACTTTAAGGTTTAGGAAAACGTGGGAGAAGTTTGTACTATGAGAGAGAAATTTAACAAAAGAGAAAGACAGTCGTATGTGAGGACTATAGACAAATTAATTAGATTTCACATACAGCCAAAGTGGTATGCAGGGTCATCTATAGAAGGATGGAGAGAATGGATATTTAATACTTGGAGGATGATCACTTTCAGTACAGAAAGGGGGAGGCACATGTGAGGTCATGGAAGGAACAAGGCCACTGATGAGAGGAATATATAATACAATCAGAAAGTATTTATTCGCTTAGCAGATTTTGAAAAAGTGTTCAATAAAGTAAATTGGGTAGAATTAATTGCAGTAAATGGGAGTTGATCTGAAAGATTGGAGATTTTTCTGCTATCTGTTCATATCACGGACCACACGGGTGGTATTAGAGGATGGTAAGTCAGGATAGGTTGTTCTAGAAAGACAATTAAGACATGAGTGGCCATTGCCACCATACTTCAATTATCCCCTTGCTAAAGCACTATATAAAGTACAATACTTAATTTAATAGCCTATTCAGTGTCACACAGTTATAGATGAATAATAATTACGTCAAAGTGCTCCTTGGTGACCCTCTTCAGCATTCGTTCAATCCATGCTTCTTTTGACCTTTCCCATGGTTTAAACACAACTCTAGTAGGTTCATAAATTGTTTTGAAGAGCATAGTGTCCTCGAGGATTAGGTCAAATATTATTATCTTCCAATCATACCAACTCATAAGGTTCTTTTTTCTTTCTAGGACACCATAATTGCCTCCTCTCTTCTTAATTTGATTCCACCATCCTCCTGGAACACGATCTTCATACAAATCGATGAAGGCCTTCTTTGCCTGTTTTGCCTTTTCTGCTTTAGCTCTCATCAATCTGATATATTTATACACTCCCTTTATCCTTCCATACCGGCTCTCATCAAACAGGTCATTAGCATCCAGCACTCTCTCCCTAACATATTCTCGATACTCTTGATTAAACTGATGACACCAGCTACTGTAAAGGCCCCTCCTCCAAGCCTCATGATTAACAAATTTTTGTAAATCTTTAAACTGAAAATAAAAAAATATGATTACAATGATTTCATAATCTTCACTCAGAGCATCATAAAATTATGGAATTGCACAACAACAAATTTACCTCAAGGGTAATAGAATTAGGTAAGCTGGCTTGATGGCTTTGCTCATACAACTAATAATAAATCACCACATAAATAATAATACATCATTTGATTAAATAACCATTTTCATTTCTGAACAAATATTTTTTCTTCTGGCCTTTGAATTACTCTTCTCACTTTCTGCAAAGTCTTAACTTCAGTGGAACCTTGCTTAATGAGCACCTTCCATAGTGAGTAATTCATGAAATGAGCATAAATATTATGCCCAAGAATAGTCAGCTTTGCGAGTAATATTTCACAAAATGAGTGACAAGGAAAAGGGTTCCCAGGGTTATTGCACCAGCTGTGTACAATTGTGTTTAAGACAGGTGTGTTCCACTGGCTTTGTGGTGTCTCTGGTGATTGGTGTATTTGTCCATAACTGTGTTCAAACATGTTATTTGTGACTAATCTCCCACAGTTTTTAAATGTTTCCAAATAAAAAGCTGCCACAAAATGGTCTAAAGAGAATAAAAATAATCACACAAATGAAAACAAGCTGCCAGAATACCTGATCTATCATTAACATGCAAACTGTCAACATCAACAATTTGTATTACCTTCAAGAACAAAGAAACACTGACTCTTGAAGAATTGCATTGTGTTTCATAGGAAGATGTGGTGAAAAAGAATTTATCTGAGTGGAAGGTGGTAACAGCCAGGATATAATAGTCTAGCACAATAAAGAGAAATGACAAAAGCCTGGGAAAGTAATGCATCGTACAATAAGAAGCATCACCCAGATACAACAGTTGCCATGTGCACTGGGAGTTTATATGATTATGATGCTGTGTTGCAACTTAATAACATTTAGAAGATTAACCAAAAACAGAAGTATCTCAAGAGAATTGCAGGAAAAAAGATTCAGATACTTATCAAAAATAATAAATTAAATATTTGAATTAGTGTTTTCTACATATCTGATTCATATTCCGGTCTGATTCATTCCATGATAGAGGAAGAATAGTTGGAGCCTATAATTTTCCATTTCATTGTATATAGAGAAGCATCACACTTATAGGACTATGTCAACTAAAACTTTACAAAAGGATAATGTCATGTTGCATTTTGGCTGGTGTAAACAAATGCCTCTCAACAGGCTTCTTGAAAAATTAAGTATGAATCTTTCATATATCACAGACCAATTATATGAAATATTTTTTGTTTTCTAGAAATCAAATTCACATTCATGGTAGCTACATTCTATTATATAATAAAAAAACATAAACCATGATCCTAAATGCCTCTTTATGGGTACGGTTTTTTTTTCAACCTCCGATTGCAAAGCATAAACGCTAGACATTGTGACATGTAGGTGGCATTCCTTGTAGGTGATTAAACATCTCCAACACCACACTCTCTGCCACCGCCAAGCTGAAATCACCAGTCTGTGCTGATAAGCATTCACATAAACATGGCCATATAGTTTAGTCTATACAATGCGGTGTAATAAAATAAATTTTCAATGTCACATTATTCATGCTCCAATAAAAATGCTCTTACCCCTTTGGCGGATTGAATCCTATTTTTTACCAAACCATTTTAACATTTTCATGGTATTATATTAAATAATGGTAATAAAATTTTGTTTCTGAATGTATATATATACCTGAGCAATATTTTTGGTTTTGCAGTATTCAGGCATTTTTACATAAAACAAAACTTCATCTTCAATGAAAGCTAGATCATCACATTCATTAGAACACATCAATGGAAGTACATCTGAAAGAAAAAATCAAAGAGGGAGGAGTAGAAATCATTAATAAAGTCAGACAAAAAATTCTGTAAAATGAGCAAACTCAATAAAATTCAAGATGTCAAAAGAAGTTTTAAATTTTATATATCCACCAAGTCTTAGCCCCAAATGAAAAGATGAGAGTAAACTGATAGGATGATGAAAGACCAAGGATTATAAACATTCAGTGTCAGCACATGAAATATGGTATGTGCAGTGCGTGGGCTTCTTTTTTTTCTCTATGAATATAGATTTAACAGTAACAAACCCTGCACTCTGGGATAAACCAATTATGCCAGTTATCATTGCTACCATTCCCTCCACTACACCTCTCTTTTTGTTACCTCCCTATTCTAAACAGACTTATTCTTACCCTCCAAAAGAAAATAATATTATTCTTCATTCAGCCAAGGCATTGTGTGTCCCTTAGCGCTCCATTTGTTTGCATTTATTACAATATCAAACCTACCCCACTGAATCCCTAATGCCCTAAGCAATGCTTGTAATCCCTTAATGGGCCAACATATTAAAGCTTGATCATCAATAAACCTATCTGATTTTATGAATTCCTCACCAATTCATTCCTATCTTCAATTCTTGGAATATTCTATTCAATGCCTCTTTGCATGCCTCTTTAGCATTTCTCTTCAAATTTACATTGAACAGCACAAGTGATAATGGACACCAATATTTTTCATCTTCATAAAACCTCCCATCCTCACTCTGCGTGCCACTTGTGCCTGGAGAGTTTGTAACCTGTACTAGTTTTCTATTACCATCCTATTCCTCAAGGCTCCTCCTAATTCCTGCAATGAATTCATTTATACTATCCAATTCAATCTTTAAAATACCTTTCCGAAATCTACGAAACAGATAAAAACTTCCAGATTATATTCTATGTTTCCCTCTTTTAGTAAACTTATTATTACTGTGGGTCACAAACTAATATTCCCCTCAGTAATAATCACCCCAGCTATCCATCTTCTTAGTGGTGATCCTAAGACGCACCCTAGCTGCTTGCAACATCAAACATATTGTTCTGGAAATGTCGCAAATGGCTTTCTTTCCCTTTTCTTGGACAAAAAATAACAATGATGTGGCAAAGTCTTCTGCCCAAATTCCTTTCTCATAAATTCTATGAATTAGTCCACAAAAACTATTCCTCCCACATTCTCCTGAACTATTAAGTAGTTCTCTGAGAATGCTGTCTACCCCGATGTCCTTATTAGACTGATGTTACCTTAATATCCTTTCTGTCCTACTATCCGTAACCTTTAACCTAGGCTCTCTTTATCTCTGAAATATCCTCTTTCTATGTTTCAGCTAGCTGGTCTCATGTTTTTACTATATATTCTCTAATATATTTCTTCCATGTTCCAAATGGATTTCTTCCAAAATCGTTCTCAGGTTCAGCTAATATTTATATCATATATATTTCACTATTGTCACAGAGTGTACACTTATAATAATTATGACAATATTCATGCTAAGGAGAGAGTGAAGACATCCTTACAATGAATCATGTTGGATCCCATGTAGACAGTTGCTAGAGGACCTTCTTCTCTGACATTCACATCATAAACTTCTATTAAACCATTGGACATGGGTAGAAAAAATTGACTGGAACACAGTGGTGACCATTCGCCAGTTGTATAATAATCATTTGAAATATTTATTCTGTGCCAGCAAATAGGCAAAATCTAGATATGATAAAAAGAAAAATTTTAGTAAATATGGCCATTCCATTTTTTCTTAGGAATTTATTTGCACTAATATTCTGTTTTGATAAATAAATATCCAGGTAAAATCAAAAGCACCAAAAATATTCACAATAAGTAAGATTATTTAACAAAACTTGAAACAATAGAACATCAACAAAATTACACTCTAATGATAAAGGCATTTGAACAAGAGAAATGTCATATTATGTCATCATAGTAAATAAACCTTCCTCAGGCCTAAGTGCAACACCTTCATAAGAAACCACAGGCTAAAAAGTAAAGATTCTGTGTCCCTCTTCTTATTCTTTCAATCTCACATGCCTTAGGAATTTTTTAGGGGTGAGCTCCCCACTCTCGGACCAAAATATTCAGCAGTTGATTACTGTGATATTATTAACTTATCATTATCTATTGCTTATTTACTCTGTATCAAACAGGTTTTTTTAGGCTAATTAAATTATAATAATAAATGCTACCAGAAGGCTGTACACTATATTTTTGAAAAATATTTAAATTATACTGTAAGATTCAAGAATGGTAAGAACAATATTTTATAATAAAAGAACAAGTGACCATTCCAAATTTTTAATAGGAAAGCAATGGCTACCCAGACCTTGTGGCTTTTTTTTGCTTCAATAGTGTTCAAAATAAGACTTTCAAAATTTGAGATACGCTACTATCCTGAAAAAAGACTAGAATCTAGAAAACAGACTCTTTCTGACACCTGTACATCATAACACACTGTTAATACTTTCTGTTCAATTAATAATAGCATTCAGTAATAACTCACATCAACTTGTGTTTGATGTAATTGTTAAAGCAGTAGAGATCAGAATTTCATGCAACAACTCATACCCATCCCCATCATATGGAGGATTTCATTTTTAATATTTTGTATCCCAGTTGCAAAATATTTCTCTGTCCTATGTGCTATTAAACTTGGGGAACATATATTTTTTTGGAAATATCATATATTTTCTTTCATTGGGTAATTTGTGTTTATTATCTTCTCTTTTTTTTAATTTTTTAAATCATCATGCTAAGTTTTTGCTGTCACATAATTTTCAAAATGATTTTATCATTTGTTCTTAAATCATTTTGGCTCTGCATATGGAGACTTTCATTTACAATTGGCATATAATAATTTATTTTTGTTCATTTTAGAGAGAATAATTGTTAGATTGGATGAATAACAGAACTGCATCCAATGGGGAATTTGTAAGGCTACCATAAATTTAATTAGTGTGTTGCACATTGCATGGTTTTTGCAAGCCCTGAACTCCATGGATGATATGCAAAATGAACCATGAGAAGAGTTAACCAGCAGAAAACAGGAGAACTTACAGGGGAAGAACGAGAAGAATGACATCCAAAATATAATAAATTCTCTTTCAGAGAGTTGAAGATGCCAAATCATGCATGAAAGTTTTATTGCATATAACAATCCTTATTTTACCCAGGTTTTAACATCTTTCATAATATGAAATCCTAACTCATTATCAATGAGCAGTAGATTTAAGAAGTGCACCAACTGAATTTTTTTCATTGTAATTATACCACTACATTATGATCTGTATGAGAAAATTAAAATTACTCTTAGTTTTCTTTTGCTTCCAGCAAATGGGACCTTCAAATAAGAATGGTTACATTCCCTACTTAACTGGATTGCAATGCTTACCAATTGTCACAACACCTATGCTTACCCTGTTATGCAAAGGAGGTCCATGGGCTTCTTCATTAAACCAGCTGTGCAGCCAAGATATGTTTTCGTTCCTTCCTCTGTATAACTAAAGAAATTTAAATATTTTCAAAAATTAAATTTCAAATCTAGGTAATATAAATGCATAAAAGAGTTCAAACAGATGAGAGAAAACATTTGTTACATCTTTAGAGGGGATAATGGTCAGATGAATTTGTGCAGAAATAATTGAATATTGTAGTAATAAGGGTTTTTCAAATTATATTTCATAGTCCCTTACCCTTGACTGTACTTTCCAAACACAGAAGGATTTTTCACTGACCGAAAGTATTATATCATCTGCAAAGCAGCTCCGTTTCAAACATAAAACTGGTCCCTCATGTTTAAAGCCTTGGTGTTGATTGTATGACTCTGAAGGAAAAAAATAATCAATTATTAATAAAAAATACACACAAAAAATGCTACAGTGAATGAGAACTAATGTCATCCAATCACATGACCAATTCCATAAATGATGACAAAAGTCTATTAAAATGATATAAATGTTCCATATTTGATATTATTGATATTTTATTACTCTGCAAGCCGCCATTAGGTTGTGCGGCAGAGGGTAAATACACACCAGACCAATTTTGACCCAAATATGATTTTGACAATATTATTCTGATCCCTTATTGTTCATGGAAAAACTTATATCCAATATATTTCTAATCTTCACTTAACCCTAACTTTGTAAGTAGTTAACTATGAAGTATCTTGTCAAAGGCTTTCTTGAAATCTACAAAAACCACATCCACTGGAACTTTGCTCTCTCCTGAAATAAAAATTTGATGAACGAAAAGTGCAAGTTGTGTCTTGCAGGAACTACCCTTTAGGAAACTGTACTTTCTTTTTAATAACTCCTAATTATCAATGTCTTCATGGAGAGCCACAGGTTAAACAAAAAACAGGACTGACTCCATTACCCAGATTTGAGAATTCAGCATAAGTTTGAGCTTAGCACAAGGAAGTTCAACCCAATAAGTGTGGTGGTTTTAAATGAACATGGAATGTTTAAGTTTTGAGTTTAGAAAAAACTTTTGAAATAAACATATTATAAGGAAATTATGCTGAATATTTACCATGAATAATTATGATTTCTATATGAAAACCAACACACATTTTAATATTGGACCATTCATTCCTTTCTCATGAGCTATTATAGATTGTTCCCAAACAAAGATATTTTATGACAAAAGTAATTAGCTCATGACCGATACAATCTTAATGTAATATTGAGGTAGAACCTTTTAAGAGATATTACTTAATTAAATAGTAAATTGCACATTACTTATATCACACATTTTTGGTAACAAATTATGCATGAAGAAAAGAGGCAGAGCAAAGACTCCTTTGTGGTTTATTTCATTTTAATTGTATACTGTATGATGAAAAAACTAAAATGTGTTATTATTATTATTAGACCTAATTAAACTATTACTGGAATTATTTTACTTGAATTGGAAATGGACTCACCATTGCGGGGTATCCAATAATATTCCTTATAAAAATGTGGATCATCAAGACCTCCCTTTTTTTCATAATGCTCTATGTCTGGAAACATGCCCATGACTTGTCCACTACTAAAACCTGCAGTTATGCATGCATGCATCATTTTCCACTGCTTCTTTATTGCTGGAATTTTTCAATAGAATTTAACTTAAATACAAAGGATATATATTTATAGGAAAAAATTTCAAAAACCAAATTCCCTATCATAGAAGGCACAATTCTTCTTGTATTCTGTAAGCAAATATCTAAATATGGATTATACATTATTATATACATGTTCCTACCATCATTTACTGAGGTAAAGCTCCAGAAAAATCACATAAATGAAAATTATACTTGGGTTAGGTTTTGTGTATCAAAAACTGAATGACTTACTTAGGATATATCGGATGTTTTATTTCCCTGGTATGACTTCAATATAAACTTGCTTTTTTTTCATTTTAAACATCTTATATAAACATTAATATTCCCCCTCTCTGATAGTTATTTCTCATATGATAAGTGACCTCTATACAATAGGTTAATCTACACCCCTATATGACTGCCCTTGCTACAGTGAGACAACATTCATGCCTCTTAATCTAGACGTCATGGTGTAACAAAAAAGTTTGACCAAGGCTGCAAACGTTTTTTTTATTTCCTATTTCCCTAAACTTTCCTTGGTGAGGCTCCATACTACTCCCACTCTCCCCTTCTCAACCTAGTAAACAAATAGACCTGGCACAACAGTCCTCCATTGCTTCCCTTTTACCTCCAAGCAGGGGCTCCCAACAGGTGCCCATCCACCACCAAAATCATTCACCATAACTACTATCTTCCTCTCTCCCTCCCTCCTAGTTTACTGCAATCATGACTTGTAACCTCACCTGATGAATTTAATAAACCTAGGTCATGCCCTATTGAGTGAAAATTTATGTGGAAAAATTAATTCATAGATGTTCACTCCAATGTGAAGTAATTCCAAAAAGTTACAAGAATAAAATTATTATTTCCATTACAATTAACCTTAGTCTTTGGTTCAATTCTCACCTACGTGTTCTCCTTCCCCATGATCTTGATTACTTCCCCTTTTTATTGCATTTTGTTTAAAATGTGACCATTTAAGTATTTAACTGGTGTGTATTAAATAAAAATTGCTCTTATTGTTATTAATTTGAAGATACTACACATCAACTTGTGCAGCATTTTTTTACTGCTATTAGCTTTGAACTCAATTTTTATACATGCATGCATTCATGCTACCCTGCAAGCCACCACTAGTGTTAATTGAGTATTTGTCAGTGTGGATTTTACACCAGTTTGTATTCCCTGTACATGTTTCACCCAGGATAGTTTGTGAAAGAGGGTAACACCTAAGGATTTATCTAAATCAACACTTTATATTTTGATAATCCTGATTCAGTAGTCATTCAGGAGTGAACGACTCCCATTCCAAAAACTCATTACTATGCCTATTTAAAGGTTAATTCTGATATCCCAGAGTTGGACCAACCTTGCAGAGTACTTAGGCTGTCAGCTGACGCTAAATTATGCTCAAAATAATGGATTTCTCTGTAAACCATTTCTTCAATGGCATTCTAACAACTAACTTAAACCATGGAGTCATGTCTTTAATATAAAGAAGGAATCTTTCGGTAAATCCTGCTTTGCAATAATCATTCAAAGAATGACTGTTAATGCAAAGATAAAAAAAGGACAAAATGATTGAAACTAGGTTACTCAACATTAATCTTCCCAAAATAGCACACAATGATTTGTACAAAGTTTGGAGGAAAAATTAAACATGTCGCCAATTCCACTTGAAAAGTTTTTATTTACCAACCAAGATATCAGTGATGAAATCAAATTATGATTCAAGCACTGGTACTTATTTTGCAGATGAGGAATAGGAGATGTGGAAGTTGGGAAGAAATTCCTGTTATGTATGCAGTGGAATCCAAGGAGCAACTATGTAGCAGCAATTTCTTTCCTTGAACTAGTAAATGGCAGCAGTATTCATGATTGTACATAACTGAAAATCTAATTTTTTAACTTCCCATTATGCTTAGTGTGATATGATATTCTTAACTAAATTTAGTAAGAATAAAATAGTGTTATTACCATTTGTCATGGATGCATAGTTCAAGTTGTCAGTCCTTTGTAAACCAGAGCCTATCCATTGGCGTAAATTATTGACAGTAATAGCAGTCACAGGAATTGGTTCACCATTCATTGTAGCCATAACATACTGTAAAAAAATTCATGTGTGAAATAATTAAAAAATAATTTTCTTTTCCCCCAATCAAAGTCCCACAAGATTCAGAAAAATATTTTTAGCTCTGCTTGCTAATTAAAGCCTTTTTACTTGCATATTTTTTGGCAACCATATGATATGACTCTCAAAATGACTGTCAGGAAAATTCAACTATTAGGTACAATTTTGGCACTAAAAACAAATGTCCCCTTCATTCTTCTTGTGATTTAAGTAGCTAACAGTTGATTTACTAAAAGAGAAAATTGTGGGGACTATGAAACAAAAAAAAAGAGAAAGGATGCTGCAAAGGACAAGAGTACTAAAATGTGCAAAATACGTGGAAGTCAACAAAAATTAAAGTGTTACTTTATGATACTGAAGGAATGGCTTCAACAACCCAAATTACAGCTAATTAAACATTTAGTTAAAAATTTTCACTCAATTATGCAAAGCTTAATCATTCTAAAATCACGTTTATTACAATGTTCATCATACATATTCTTCGCCAATGATAATGGTGTAAATACCTGCCATTGACTAAGAAGTTTTTTTATGCAATCATTAAAAACTCTAGTCCGTAAGTTATAATTTTATATTGACAAAATTTATATGAAATAGCATTCAACAGTTGATGTATAAGGTGTACAAGCATATACTTCCTTCTTCTAAAAAATAATGCTCAGTTTTTCACTTTAAACCATGGCGTTCACACCTTCACACATAAGTCGCAGTCGATTTCTTTGAACCATTATCTTGGAAATAACACCTATCTTGTGTGCCATCAAATACAGTAAATTCTCTATTAAGTTTTTTATTTCATAGTTTGATATTCTGTCTCTTCTAAAATTATTTTACAATGGCATTTCAGTCTCACATATTTTTATTGAGCTCTTCCATTCCTAATGATACACCTCGTACAGCAATCTATAAAAAACTCTAAATCAAAAAGGTAGAAATATTTCCACACTTGTTGGAATACCTTTACAGGCTGCATGGGTCGATCATACTGAGGAAATGGTGGAATAACAGGAGTCCCATTTGCTACATGCTTATGACGATGTTTCATTTCCTTTGACAACGGATATCCCATGTGCAGGTCTAAAATGCCCACAGTTCCATCTCCTGAGGCTGTCACTAATAAGGAGCGTTTTCCTTTTCCAATTATGTTCAAAGAGCAGTCTTGGGGCCTCTGAAAATCAGTGTCATTATTCATATCAACCAAATATTATCAGTAAGGACAATAAAATTTTTTCAAAAACACTTCAAAGGACCATTTCATTATATATACATTTTTAAGGAAATGATTATGAGCATACTTACCCTACTACTACTTGGAACCCATTGCATATCATAGATCTCACCAAGATGGGAATGAACTTCACATGATTCAATTGCTACATAAGCAACAGGGGGTGGCTTACAGGTCCATGGCACTATTTCACTCTGTGTTAGAAAGTTAATCATGAAATAATAAGTGACAATCAACATTCTCTGATCAACTGCATATAATTAATTAACAAAACATGGTTGATGCAAAAGAAAATGGAATCAGTATTCATGCTAAGAATTCTTACACAGAATATTGATGCCATATGATCATTGTACACAGATGTAGGGACATCATAATTACTCATATCCCACAAAAATATTTGGCCATCATTATTAGCTCCGGCAAGAAGAGTTGGGTAGTCTGGATTATACTGCAGGAGGCTAATTTCACAGTCCCATATAATTATCCTCTGGAAAACAGATATTAAGAAAATTAACATTCATTGGAAAAAATATATCAAAACAAAAAGGGTAAATTCATGAAAAAGTAGAATTCAAGGAATAAAACATGAGATTGCCATATCCTTAAACAACTGTATTCAGCATTTAGGTCTACTTGCTGTCAAGTAGTTAATATCATATCAATTGAATTTTAGGTGTCCCTTCAGTCTAGCTGGGAGGTGATCATTTAATTTTTGATTGACTGATATCATTTTAATCAGGTAACCTCAAATTAAAGAGTATTAATTATGGAATAAGGTCATAAAAGTGGTCTGTGAAGGCTTTCTTTGTGATCTAAAAAGGAGGAATGATAGGAAACATTTGAAATAATAACTGAAGTCATGGAAGGGTAATTTATAATACAGATAAACAACCTTTAAAAAATGGATGAAAAATCTTTAAAAGAAACAACAGGAAGTGTCATTTACCATTGGAAAAAAAGTAATATGATGGAAAAAGCTTTACAAGGATTGGGGAGGGTAAAAATACAGGGTTCAAAAAGGCATCTATAGAATGATTAAAGAACTGTGAGGAATTGAGAAAGGAACATCCATTCAAAATTTTGAGATATGATGTGAATATTTATAATTGAATGAAAATAGATTCAGGCAGGTGGAGAGAATTAATGCTGAGTTAAAAATATTACACCACTAAATTTTTGAAGTAGAAAGGAAATATAACATTAGGTGGGTTCAAGCTTGCATAGCAAGACTGAAAAGATGACCAAGGGAATGGAAATAAGAAGATAGATAAAATTCCTTCTCAACTATTCATGAGTTTGGAAAAAAGTATTAGGAATAGTTAATATAGGATCACTTATACTATTACTGAGAATGAATATAGTTGTTCAAACGGCATAAGTTCTCATCGCATGGAAAAAGCAGCACTATTTGATAAATAAGGTAAGGTAATCTAGTAGTTAATATAGGTTCTTGGAGGGACACAACTATTAAATACATATTTTGTGACCTCTAACACAACAGAATCCAACAACCTACACTAAATCCGGTCCCTCTTCATCGCTGTGTACTTCCTTCCTCCCCTCGTCCTGTCCAACATCCCTATCCTGTTCTTGCCCTTTCTCCTTTGCTTAACATTTTGCTCTCTATTACAGTTTTTAACATCCCACTGCCAATCAAATGGCCTTTATATCCATTTTTCCTGCCTACATAAGATATCTACCAAAGAATCCCTCCCTTTCCTCGCCCACTATCTCTAATAACTCCTCATTTCTTTTCCTTTCCATCTATTTCAGGAAGGTCTGGAGGTATGAATAAAAGAATAAATTTCACTAAATAATACCGAAATAATAAAAAAATATCGAAATTTTATAATATGGGTCAATATTTAACTCTTTTTCATTTAGTAATATTAATAATACCACCACAATACCCTTAATAAATTACCGATACTAGAAAATTAAAGTCTATTGAATATCATACCATTCAGTATATCATACCTACTTTACACTAAAATTTATAGCATCCATATTTTGCCAGCTCAAATTCTCTGAGCCTGCCAATATTCTTAAGATAATGTGAAAAATGTTTGATACAAGAAACCTTAAAAATTAAGACACTCTGAATGAAAATGAAAGCCATTAGCTATGTCAAAGGCAAATAGAAATATTTGGTATTTAACAGATCCATGGAACAGAGAGAGTATTCAAACAATTATTACCATTGGATGTGGCTCCTTTTCTAATTTCCACTCAATGATTTCATAATCAGGAGTAGATTCAAATTTCAAATCTTCTTCAATAAAATGTTCTTCTTCACTCATTCCAAAATTCTCATCTTCTGAAAAATCACTCTTTGGAGGATGTACACTTTCAGACCGAAAAGTCATATATAATAAATCTTCCCAACATTCAGAAACATCTTCGTCATTAAAATTTTCCCAATTTTCTTCTGTGTCCGAATCATCCATCATCTCTTCTTTTAATGAACTGCTGTCATCTGAAGAAACTTCCTCTTCAGATGAATCGCTCCCTTTGTCTGAAACCTCCAAGTTACCAAAAACATTCCAGTCTTGTGGCAGGCCCCAAATGTGTGAATTGTCTCCTTCTTCTAAAATGCCATTATCCATGACAGACACCAAATCAGCAAATGCCTCATCATCTGGGGCCAGGCCACCCTCTGCAGTAGTGATACCATCAAATCCTTCCAAATTCAGGTCAGCAACACCCACAGCAGAGGTGGTGGTCTTAACAGATTTTGGACTCACAACATAGGTAGGGACCACAACAGATTCACCACCCTCAGCATATTCCATTACCAAAGCATGATCTCCATCCTCAGCAGATTCAGTACCTATAGCAGTGGGAGGGGTCACAACAGATTTCAGACTCACAACTAAGGTAGCTGCCATAACAGAATCACTATCCTCAGCAGATTCATCTACTAAATCACTGATTTCATCAAATGCTATACTAGGCATGGCAGTTTTATGATCTCTGAGAGCTTCATCAGCCTCAGTTACTCCTTCCAAGGCAGTTTTTTCTCCCACAGCCGAAACATCATCAGGCAAAGCAATTCCAGCTGTAGCAGCTTCTGTTTCTATTACTGGACCACCACTCAAACTTATAAATAATTTATTAATACCACTTGAATCCAAGGAATCTATGTCATAATCAGAGACATCATCCAATCCAATGCCAATTTTACCTTTATATTCCAATTCAGCATCACTAGATATATTATCATTGTCCATAACAACGGCCAATGTGAAATCTTTAATATCCATGCCTGTGTCATTTAGGACACTGTCATCGCTCACATGAGAAAATGTTTTGTCATCACTGATATCAAAATTTAACTCTTTATTACTTATAATGCATTCATAGCAACTTTCCACGGAATCTTTTTTGGTTGCTTCAGCTTCATTTTCACTCAGGTCTAGGAGACAAACATCTTCAAACTTGCGTTCCGTTATATCACCTATGTAGGGTCTCAACCACAGTTCACCATAATCTGAAATAAAGAAGTACATAAATTTCATGTATTTAAGGCCAAACAAGGAATATATATAAAATAAGATACACATAAATATGTGAGTGATTGCTTTAACCAATTAGCAGGATCTTCCCTTGGTCAAAGATTCACTTTTCCTAGCACTATTCTCCTCCTTATGTCCCTACTACTATATAATATATATATATATATATATATATATATATATATATATATATATATATATATATATATATATATATATATATATATATATATATTATATATATATATATATTTATGAGATCGCATGAATGCTTTTCCTCTATCCTTTCCCCTTGTGTCCCGCCTATTTCCCCTTTGGTGGGTGAAACAGCTCCATAAGGCCATCTCTCGGGCAAAATCTTTCGGAGCACTTTGGGGCTTTATAAGATCGCAGATCTCAATGTAAATCAGGTTTCTTTATTAGCTCAACTGGTAGAGCATCCGCCCAGGAAGTGGAAGGTCCGTGGCTCAAATCCCGGCTAAGGAAATATTTTTACTTTCGTAATCTGCTCAAAAACCGCCTTCCCCACATGTCCTGTGTTCGCCTTTTATGTGTTTTCCTATCCCCTTTGCTTATACCTATTTCTATGTTTGAATGAATATTTGTGCGCTGTATGGCGGGATATATATATGTGTATATATATGTATATACATATATATATATACACACATAGTACATACATGTATATATATATATATATATATATATATATATATATATATATATATATATATATATATATATATATATATATATATATATATAGATGACGACGGCCGTGCCGTCGAAACGTAAATATCCAATGTAAGTGTCCTTCTTTTATGTTTCTATGTGTGTGGTGTTTTTTGTGTTAGTGTTTATATATATATATATATATATATATATATATATATAGATGATGTGGAAGTACTCACAAGAGCAATATAACTTTTGGACGGCACAATAGAACACAGAATAATACAGATAACACGTAAAAGGACACTCACACTGTAGATGATTTAAGCTTTCGGCCTACTCCGAGGCCTTCTTCAGGTCAGACCTGATGTTGACCGTGTTATCAGTTTTATTCTATGTTCTATTGTGCCGTCCAAAAGTTATATATATATATATATATATATATATATATATATATATATATATATATATATATATATATATATATATATATATATATATATATACAACTCCCAACCCATAGCCACCTGCACCTCTAAAAACATTATATATCGCCTCTCCTGTAACTTCTGCCCTATCTTCTACGTGGGTGAATGCACGACCACCCTTTCCCTCCGAATGAATAACCACCGCTATTCCACAAAATCTCCCACCTTCCTTAATTATCCCATCCCTACTCACACTGCTTCCCACAACCAGTCTTTTGAAGACTGCTTCTCCGTTTCAGTGATTGAAACCCTTCCCAATTCCGCTAGTAGCATAGAGATGAGAACCCGCGAGATGGCACATATCTGGGTGCTCCAGTACTTTAAACCCCCCGGGATGAACCAAGCTCACTGATGTTATCCAATGCTGCCTACATTTCCCCTCCCCCACCTTGTCCGCTTCCTATTGGCCCCTTACCTCTCCTCCTTGTATATATGTAAAAAGATATGTGTATGCATGTATATGTGAATATGTGTATGTGTATATGTATATATAGATATATATATACATATACATACATATATATAGATATATATATATATACATATATATATATACATATATATATACTTTTTTTTAGGTAATCTACCGGTTAAGGTAGGTTTTTGGATGGACACAACTATCAAATAAACATTTTGTGACTCCCCTCCTAGCAAACTAATCTATATCAGGTCCCTCTTCATCTCGGTGTACTTCTTTCCTCCCTTCATCCCGTCCAACATCCCTATCCTGTTCCTACCCTTACCTCGCTTGCCCAACATTCTCCCCTCTATTACCCTCTTCAACATTCCACTACCGCTCAATACGCCTTTCATCCATTTTTCCTGCCTCCATAGGATTTCTCTCAACAAACCCCTCTCCTGCCCCACCATTTCTAGTACTTCCTCATTTGTTTTCCTTTCGGTCCATTTCACCTTCTCCATTCTTCTCCACACCCACATTTCAAAAGCCTCCAATCTACGTCTATCCTCCTGCTTCAGCGACCACGTTTCCGCGCCGTACATAGCTACGCTCCATATCAGAGTTTTTACGAGTCTTGTCTTAACATCCCTACTCAACGTCCCCGTCATCAACTCCCTCCTCCTTGAGAAAGCCTCCTTGCCTAGCGCAATTCTTCTCCTTACGTCCCTACCACTTTGACCGTGTTGGTCCAAAACACTTCCGAGATATGTATGCTGTTCTACCTGCTCTATTTTTTCCCCGCCTATTTAATATTTAGCTTAGCCTTTTTCTTTCTGGAAAATCGCATAACCTTTGTTTTATTAATATTTATTCTCATCCCATATTTATCGCACTGAACCTCCAATTCACTCAACAATGCTTTCAACCCCTTGGCTGACTGAGCAACTAATGCTTGGTCATCAGCAAACCTAACCGATTTTACTAATTCCCCTCCGACTTTCATTCCTACCTCCAGTTCTTCCTATGCCTCTTTAATCATTTCCTCTACATATACGTTGAACAGTACCGGTGACAATGGGCAACCCTGCCTTACACCTCTTCCTAACACTGCCCATCCGGACTCTCCGTTCCCCACTCGCACCTGAGCAGTCTGAGACATGTACAGGTTGCGGATCAGTCTCCTGTCCCTCCATTCCATTCCTATTTTCTGCAATACACGCATTAATTTTTCCCAATTCACTCTATCAAACGCTTTTTCGAAATCTACAAAACAGGCAAAAACGTCCTGATTGTATTCTATATTCCTCTCGACTAGGGATCTCATTACTGCAATGGCATCACGCGTACCTCTTCCTTTCCTGAACCCAAACTGATCATCCCCTAAGTAATCATTTGCCTTATTCTCTATCCTTTTGTTGATGATCCTGAGAATAACTTTAGCTGCGTGGGATATCAAACTTATTGTTCTGTAATCCTCACATGACGAAGCCTTTGCCTTTTTTGGAATAGGAACTAACACCGATCTCACAAAATCTTCCGGCCAGATTCCTTCCTCATAGATACTACGAATCAGTCCATATATGGCCTTCTTCCCACCTTTCCCTAACCATTTCAACATTTCTACAGGAATATTGTCCACCTCCACAGCCTTATTTGCTTTCATCTCCTTGAATGACCTTTCTATTTCATCGTAGAGTATGCCTGGACCTAAGCTATTTTCTTCTACGTCATGTTCCTTTTCTATGTCTAACCTTGTCGGCCTAAGTTCTTTACCATACAGTGTTTCTATATATTCCTTCCATCTCTCTTGGATTTTTCCTGGTTCAACTATTATCTTACCCCATTTATCTTTAACTGTTAGCACAGATCTTGCCTTCTTACTTCCCTATAATAACTTAACCTTGCTGTATAGAGCACCAATTTCACCCTTCTTCTGTAAACTTTCCATATCCTTGCATTGCGTTTTCCACCATTCTTCTTTTGCTTTATTTGTGGCCCTTCTCAATTTATTGTTTAACTCTTTGTACTTCATTTTGCCTAACTCTGTGTTTACATTTTTCCATCTTCTTCTCTCATCCATCTTTGCAATCATCTCATCCGTTACCCATGGTTTCCTTATCCTTTTCCTGTTAACAGTTCCTATAGTGTCTTTAGCGGCTTCCAATATCCCTTTCTTGATACATTCCCATTTTTCTTCGATAGTACTCAGTTCTTTACCGTCATCCATCATTTTCTCTACAGCCTCCTGATACTCCTTCCTCGTTAATTCATTTACTGCTTCTAAATTCCATTTTTAACCCGCCGCCCTTGCCTTATCTTCTTGAAACGAACATTACATTTCATAACAACTAAATTGTGGTCAGAGTCCGTATCCGCTCCTGTGAAACTGTGCGAATTTATAACACTGTTCCTAAACCTGTGCCTAACCATAATATAATCTAACTGATACCTTTCTGAGTCACCTGGCATTTTCCATGTATACCTACGCCTTTTGTGGTGTCTAAACCATGTGTTGGTGATGACTAACCCCTGTCTTCTGAAGAATTCAATTGCTTTCTCCCCGCGTTCATTCCTCGTGCCTAACCCATAGTCCCCCACCTCACCACCATCTATTCCTTCGCCTACCGTCGCATTCCAATCTCCCATCACTATCAAACGTTTCCCTGCAGGAACACTCGCGATGATATCCTCTAACTCATCATACATCCTATCGACTTCTTCCTCCTTGTGGTTGCTCGGTGGCATGTATACCTGAATAATGACCAAGTTCGTCGGCTCTGCTTTAATCTCTACGAGTAAAATTTTATCTGTCGCTTGCTCTATGTTTACTACGCTTCTTCCTACCGCTTTATTTAAAATTACGGCACCCCTCGTTGGCTCTCGTCCCCGCCGCTGTATATTACTCTATAATTGTCACTCCAGTAATCCCCGCTATCCTTCCATCTCACCTCGCAGAGGCCTAAAACATCTATGTTACCTCTTTCCATCTCTCGCTTAATATTTTCTAATTTGCCTCTCCTCAACATTGTCCTGACGTTCCAGGATCCTATTCTAACTACTTTCGCCTTCTTCTGAGTCTTCTGTCCTGCTGAAGTTATTTCTTCCCTGCAAGGGTTTCGTGGGATGACGACCGCGGAAGCCTTGCCTCTTCTGCTGCCGGGCACGACACACGGCCTCTTGGGCCGAGTCCCGTAGTTGCCAGGACTCATATTATCTATAGTCCCCATCATTATATTCTTGGGAATCATAATTGAGGTGGTTTCCCGTTGCCTTCCTCAATAGTGTTTTTAACGTGACACCATCACTTAATGGCCGCCCCACTGGGGTCAGACGCCCTTGCAGCCACCTCACTGAGGAACAGACGCTGCGTGGACTACCTTTCGTCGGGCTCCTAACCTTCGACCTATCTGGCATGGGTGACCTTTCCAGGAGTAATTATTATTACTCCCGCCAGCACAGCTCTAGGGGTCATCGGAACACACAAGCCCTTCCACCACGACAAGGTTGTTATATATATATATATATATATATATATATATATAGTTCCTAATTCCTCTTGAGAAAGGTGGTTGGACCACCGAAAATTCGAGAACCAGTGAGTTTTTCCTCTTTTGTGTTTTGGTTTCTGTGTTTGTTATGACTTATCAGTGAATTTACATTACACGTTTGTGGGTTTTCCAAAAAAAGTGTATATATATATATATATATATATGTTTGTATATAAACATATAAACACACATTGATATAATTAATATGCAGACTTATATAGTGGGAATTGATGTTTTTTTCAATATATAGGGATTATTCAAATTCTTAGAAAACTTAGACCAGAAACTTAATGAAGATATTTAAAAAATCATAGCCCAATTAGGAATCAGATATTCCTATGTAAGGACTGAAATCAAACCATTCAACCCGGGGCACTAAGCATTAAACTTCTCACTGAGCTTCCTCCTACCTTGATTTGTTACTGGTGGTGACAGCACATCTGGGGCCGGGCCATTATCGGTAGCAATGAGGTCATCACATCTATTCCGATTCTGGTCAGTAATATCTTTTCCAGAATCTTCTCCAACCAGAGGAATGTCTCCAAAGTCAGCAGGTGTATCTTCCACAACATAGGTAGTGGCCATTAAACATTTTGATCTTGTACCACTTGGTACAGCAGCTAGAGATTCATCTACTGAATCATTCATTCCATCTACTGCTCTACTAGGCATGGAAGTTTTAATGCCTCTGAGAGCTCCATCAGCCTTAGTTTTGCCTTCCGAGGCAGTTACCTTGCAATCAGATACAACATAGTCATTACAACTTTCTGCTGAATCATCATCTGTAGCTTTAACTTTTTTATCACTCAGGTCTAACGGATTAGCATCCTCAAACGTGACCTCCTCTACCTCAGAATTGTATATTCTGTAGGCAATTGCAATATTACCTGAAACAGATATGTTAATATATTTCATAAATTTAAGACCAAACATATCCATATTTATAAAATTGAATACACATAAATTTGTGGGTGATTGTTTCCACTGTTTACTGGGTTTTTGTTGTTTCGTTGTGTATTTCTCCTCTGAAGGGTTCAAATATACATGCATAAGTTATGTAAAATAAGAGCATCATTATTATAAAAACCATAAACACAGTAATCAACCCGAAGGTCGGTTTAGTAGGTGATGGTAGAGCTCACCCATGTACCAAGCCCGACGGCGTGTGAATATTCACACATCAGGGTAGGGGGGCCAGTTCCTTTCCCTGTGCCGGTTATGGTTTCCCAGGAAGATCTGGTACCCGAAAAATCAACAAGCTTGGGTGGACCTGCAGGTGCCCAAAGTGCCCTGCCCGGGAATCGAACCCGGGACCCTCCGGTCAGCAGTCCAACACTCTACCCGCTAGACCACCGCGACCCCATCATTATTATGATTAGGTAATATTCTGGTTAAGGTAGGTTTTTGGCTGGAAACAACTATCAAATAAACATCTTGTAACTCCTAACATTACCCAATCCAGCAGCCTAACCTCCATGAGGTCCCTCTTCATCTTTTGTACTCCTTTTTCTCCCTTCATGCAGTCCAACATCCCTATCCTGTTCCGGTCCTTTCCTCGCTTGAACAACATTCTCCGCTCTATCACTTTCTTTGAAATTCAACTACCGCTCAATATGCCTTTCATCCATTTTTCCTGCCTCCATAGGATTTCCCTCAACAAACCTCTCTCCTCACCCACCATCTTCAGTACTTCCTCATTTGTGTTCCTTTTGGTCCATTTCACCTTCTTTTTTTCTTCTGCACACCCATATTTCAAAAGCCTCCAATCTAAATCTATCATCCTGCTCAGCGACCACGTTTGCACACTGTACATAGCTACGCTCCATATCAGAGTTTTTACGAGTCTTGTCTTAACATCCCTACTCAACGTCCCTGTCATCAACTCCCTCCTCCTTGAGAAAGCCTCCTTGCCTAGCGCAATTCTTCTCCTTACATCCCTACCACTTTGACCGTATTGGTCCAAAACACTTCCGAGATATGTAAACTGTTCTACCTGCTCTATTTTTTCCCCGCCTATTTTAATATTTAGCTTAGCCTTTTTCTTTCTGGAAAATCACATAACCTTTGTTTTATCAATATTGATTCTCATCCCATATTTATCGCACTGAACCTCCAATTCACTCAACAATGCTTGCAACCCCTTGGCTGACTGAGCAACTAATGCTTGGTCATCAGCAAACCTAACCAAGTTTACAAATTCCCTTCCAACTTTCATTCCCACTTCCAATTCTTCCCATGCCTCTTTAATCATTTCCTCCACACTTATGTCAACAGCACCCATTAAATTGGGCAACCCTGCCTTTCAGCTCTTCCTAACACTGCCCATCCGGACTCT
Source organism: Hetaerina titia (assembly GCA_037158775.1). Taxonomy (NCBI): domain Eukaryota; kingdom Metazoa; phylum Arthropoda; class Insecta; order Odonata; family Calopterygidae; genus Hetaerina; species Hetaerina titia. Next base: position 55,564,022 of record CM073779.1, on the reverse strand, counting down.
CAGTTTCCCACATGCACCTGAGTAGTCTGTGACATGTACTGGTTGCAGATCAGTCTCCTGCCCTCCAATCCATCCCTTTTTTCTGCAATACACGCATTACCTTGGCTTAGCTCTTGGATTTTTTCTGGTTGAACTGTTATCCTACCCCACTTATTTTTAACTGTTACCACAGATCTTGTCTTCTTACTTCCAGATAATAACTTAACCTTGCTGTATAGCGTACCACTTTAATCCATCCTCCGTAAACTTTCCATAGCATATGTAATTATATATAATGTGCCGGTTGCTCCACGCATTTGTGCATGTTTGTCTACATATTTTTATATTGTGTCATCCATGTGTATACATGCACACACACATATAAATATATCAATATACATATAGTTGGGGAAAAAGAAATCCATTATTTTTTCCGTACATGGCTGTATTGATTGATATCTCGTTAACTATCAATCAAACAATTTCAAGTTTAAGCTCATTGTCAAGGTGATATTTGACACCTAAAAAATTCTTTTGTGGTTTTTGTTTGATCTATTCAGTTGGGAGTTACAGAGTGTTAACAATGGAAGTCAAATATAATTTATATAGAAGTATATAAAGAATTATACTGTTGCTGGCCTCTGATATCACCCGATGCACAACTTTCAAGCTTTTGAACCAACTCCAGGTCTCGTCCCACCCACCCTTATATACCGGTGGCTCCAATATGGCCCCCATGTGGCATATACGGGGTGGACGGTATGGCCCAAGAGGGCTCATTGGCCAAATTGGCACCGGTTGGTATCAGTGACCAGGTCACTGAATGTGACTGATTGTCTTTAATAATAATTCCATATACATATCCATCATACAGAGCTAAGTACAAATATAATGCCCCATCCTTTCCGGAGGGAGTAAACTGTAGCCAAATTATCGGATGTAATATCTGTATATATACAAATTCTACACATAGTAGAATTATATTTAATAGTTTTTCTTTGATAAAGATGAAAACGCAAGGCAGGCCATCTGCGAAGCCTTAGCTAAATGGAATGAACTTGACCCATATCTTAAACGGATGGTGATTGGGGATGAGTAATGGATCACATATGACATTATTGTGCGAACACGATCGTGGTCAAAGGATGGTGAAGCAACTCAAACTGTAGTCAAAGCAGGACTAATGGCCAGGAAGATTCTACTGTATATTTGGTGAGCCTTCAAAGGAATCATTTATTATGAGTAGCTTCTGTATCACCAAATACTAAATTTAGATCCCTATTGTCAACAAGTGGCCCGTTTGAAGCAAGAGATTTACCAGAAATGGACAGCGTTGGCCAACAGAAGAGGTGTTATGTTTCATCAGGACAACGCAAAGCCACACACATCTGCAGTTACTTGCCAGAAACTTAGGGAGATTGGTTGGGACGTTTTAATGCATCCACCACATAGTCAGGACCTGGCACCTAGCAATTCCCTCCATTTTCTCAAATTGGAAAACCTCTGGGTGTTAAGAAATGGCGAGACATGAAGATATTGAAAATAGATTGATAGAATTTTTCGCCAAAAGGGACAAATACTTCTGTGAGAGAGGCATTTAGAAGCTACTTTTAAAATGCCAACAAGTTATACACCAAAATGGTGCATATTTGACAAAAATCGGAAAAACCAAAATATCTTAAATAAACATTTGAATTTCATGCAAAAATAATGCATTTATTTATCCCCAACCTAATACACATTTACGCACACATATTAAACTATTTATGTATATATATAAAAAACCATAAACACAGAAATCAACCCAATCAATCAAGGTCAGATTAAAAGGTGATGACAGGGCTCATCCATGTACCAAGCCCGACGGCGTGTGAATAATCACACATCAGGGTAGGGGGGCCAGTTCCTTTCCCTGTGCCAGTTATGGTTTCCCAGGAAGATCTGGTACCCAAAAAATCAACTAGCTTGGGTGGAGCTGCAGGTGCCCAGAGTGCCTTGCCCGGGAATCAAACCCGGGACCCTCCGATCAGTAGTCCAACACTACCCACTGGACTACCGTGACCCTATATATATATATATATTTTGATGGTGATTTTGGTGAGCAGCATGTATGTGTTTAATAAAAAAAAACTTGGATGGCAGCATGCAATTGAAGAACACTCTCACATTATTTGTCCATAATTCTGTCAAAAATATCAAAAAATAATTTCTGAGTGTACCATTTATATGTTCTTATATTGTATGTTAATATCAAAGTTTGATTTTTACATATATTTATTTATAACCCCCCAGGCTGAGCAAAGTCCACTGAATTCATTCAATAGACTCCTACATTTCTCCTTCCCTGTTTCGCATTGATGACTTACCTCTCCCTGGGTTAAGCATTACTAGAAATACAGTATATAGTTTTGCATAAAACTGAAAGATTTCACTGCATGGTGATTGAAAATTAATTTAAAAACTAAAGGCTGAGTGTCCCACCCATGGTTATAAAAAAACCTATCAAATCTTATCTTAATCCATGCAATAGCAATGTAAAGAAAGTATGAGCACCCATTCTATATTAAGAGAATCAAGTAAACTGTAATATCCGAATTTCTTGCTCAAAGAAATTCTTTAGGTTTCAATATTTTTCTTTCCAAGCAAAAAGGTAAAGGTCTTACCCTTAAATCTTGGATCACATGCAATGCTTGAAATCCTTTGTTTTGTGCCTGAGGAAAAAGCTTCTGTATAGTTGTGGTTTGAATAATATTTGTGTGGTAGCACATGGTGCTCTCCAAGGAAGTGAGTCCAATTCAAATACTTCTCTAAGTTCTCATTTTCATCTCCTGTGCCTCAACATATAATCCTTGAACATGGTCCTGGCATAGATCCTTTATGGTGACCTCTTCCAAGCTAAATGATAGGCTGAAACAAAAAGGTTATTCAAAGATTAGGGATTAATGAAAGAATAGGCAACACAATTTCAACCTAACCCCATTATAGACATAAAATAAATACAATGGATCCTCACAAATTCAATCATATATTATATTTAACATTAATGGACATGCAAGAAGTTGTTTTGCTGTACAAAAAAAGTCACAAAATGGATGATGCTCATATTTTGAGATTCCACTGAAAATAAAGTGCACAGATTACACACAATATATCTTCAACATGTTTGAGGGTATATCCATAAGTTATCCAAAGAGCGCTGGTTGAAAGGTTTCGGATCTTGATGAACTCTGTTGGAAATATTTAGATAATCAAATGAAATACATTTTTTGGATAATTGAATTGCAGATGGTTTATTATTTTTCCTCTAGGAAACAAAGAAAAGTTATTTTCCAACATCGTAATTAGGATAGTATCATGAGTGCTGGTGGCATTCAGGAACATACTCGATTATAACTTACAATTAAAGCTTAAGAATTGCTTAAGAAACAAGGGGAAGGCCACACTTGAGTAGTTGGAAGAGCCTTTTATTCACCGTCCTTCACATATCAATAGTTTATGATTACTTACAATTGAATACAGGCATCAGATATCAAAAGAACACTTCCATAAGTTCTGTAAATTGACTTTTTGCTCTTAATACAATCAAAGCTTTTCTGAATTGATTTATTCGAGATGGCATGAGGAAATGCCTGGGGACATTGTTCCAATGTCTCTGGAAATACCTGCATAAAAATGTAAAGAACAAGAATTAAGATTAGAGAAAATATGTTAATTAGCATACAGGCTAGCTGCAAACATGTAGATTGATTCAATATCTAGTTTTTAAAAACTCCTAAAGCAAAATATCAGTCCATGAATCCAAAATCACTTAATACTAGCAATTCCATTAATATGTGAACAAGTAAAATTTAAGTCATTAAAATTTTTGGTCAATGGTTCGTCAATGTCAACTGCAAAGCCATACTTAATTTTAAAATACTTTCTCTAATTTTTGTGCTTCTTTATTTTCATTTTATATCTTTTAATCAGAACTACTAGTTAGAGATGAGTTGGGTAAGATATTATTTGCCATAGAAAAGATCCAAGAGAGATTGATGAAATGTATAGAGCTTAGCTTCAGGTATACTCGACAAAATGATAGAAATGGAATAATGGACAATGAAATCAAATAAGCGGGTGGGGGTAGAAAACAGTCTTGCAGAACTATTGAAATGTTTACCATAATATGGGAGGAAGAACCTATATGGACCGATTCATAGTATCTATGACGAAGGACTCTGGTCTGAAGACTTCGTGAGATGAGTGTTAGTTCCTATTCCAAAAAAGGTAAAAGCTATCTCATGTGAAGACTACAGAAAAAAACTTTGATATCTCACGCAGCTAAAGTTGTCCTCAGGGTCATCAGCTAAACGATAGAGCAGGGTGAATGATTACTTAGGGAATGATCAGTTTAGGTTTAGAAAGGGAAAGGGCATGTGTGATGCTATTGTAGTAATGAGATACCTAATCGAGAGGAATATAGAACTCCATTACGATGTATTTGCCTGTTAATGCTAAATAATGCATTTAATTGTCATCCAATCATATGCTAAGGAAATGCAAACCTTAGCTCAATAGCAATGAAAAATCATTTTTATTATTTTGTTACCATTTGTAAATTCTGCTGCCCACAGATACGTTTACTTTTACCTAGTCATCAAATACCTGATTACCACTATGAGACAATCTATCCACTTTGAACTAAAGTTCAATTCCCTAACAGGTCAAAATCATGAATGAAGCAAGACAAAGTATTGGTTGAAATATGTGCGGTAACTTTTATAAGTAATTATCACTAAGAAATAACAGATATCTAAATAAAATATAGTCTGCATGTTATTGACACATATATATTATGCTATAAATTAAAGCTATTAATGTTGATTTGTTTTGTTCCAGGTTGAAGTAATTCACAGAATGGAGATGATAAAAGCCAGCAGTGTGATTAAGCTCCTTCACTTGAAAGGTTAAAGTGACTCGACAATCCACAGTAAAATGTCTACCGAAATGATAGCCCATCATATCACAAAGTGGTGAGGTGGAGAAAGAATTTCCGAACCCGCTACATGCCCCACACAGATGATGCAAGACATTGAAGTCTATCTTTCATAGACAATGTATCTACAGTGTAAAAAAAGACTTAATACTATTAGACCAAAGAGCACAATCCATTTGATCATTATTAAATCAGACTTATCTTAGTTATGGCAATGTTTGGAAAATTATTCATGAAGAATTTCGAATGTAAAAGGCATGATGGCTTCTACAACTACTGATTCTTTTCAGAACTCAAGTTGCATGACCTGAAATCGCAACTGCAGTGTGGCCAGCAAGTCATAGTAATTGGCTTACAATTTTGTGATATCCCACCTATTTTTCTGATTTTTCTTGAACCAAATGCTCTTTTTTACAGAACCCTAAACATGATTGTGGGTCTGAGATTCAACAATATAAAGGGCATCATTTGAGAGGCAGAAAAATGGATTTTTATGCATTCTTCTGAATTCTACAATGAGAGCCTGTAAATGTCCAGATATGCTGGGAGAGATTTTGACTATACAGAGAAGTGATTAGAATAACAAAAAAAATTAAGTCTCTATCGTGATTATTTTTAGTGATAAGTAAACGATTATGATAGACCCTCATATGCATGCATATAACTTATGGTGGATTACAGCACAACTTTTAATTAGACTCATCCTGCTAATGATATCACAGTTGCAAAGTAGTGATGTAATTGTATTTTAAAGATAAAATATGAATATTTCAAATTGTTGCTGCCATCAGGTCATATTGATTCTTCTGCTCTACATGAATACAACCACAATCCTTCACAGTGTTAGTTGAACAACAAATTAGGGTATTACATGGATGTTTGTTTTGATATACGAATTACCACCGTCAATGGCCTAATGTGTTCGCAAAAAATATAGCTTCATTTTATTTTAATACTTAAAAAAATTAGGGGAAGAAACTCTCCTTGAAAGAATGGAAAACATTATCCGAAATTTAGCTGATTGGGCTAGCCAGTGGTGCGGGTTCTAAAAACAAACAAGGTTTATTTTCTGACCCCATACTTTTCTGCAACTAAGTTCTTTGGAACTGGCATAATATCAAAATATATTAGCCTAATTATATCAGAAAATACAACTGCAGTGGGTTATTCAATGCATGACAGAGTTTTGGACATAGATAAATGCCATTTGCAGAAGGTAAATATCTATGAGGGTGGTCCCATAAGTACCCCGCCTGATGCAGAGATGATGGCAGTTCTTTAAAAAATATCACTGTATTAGAAAGTATTCTCTGTATAAAGCATACCTTTCAAGTTGGAATATGCCACTTAGTTTAGTATATGTTTGGCAGCCATTAGTAAAGAACATTTTTTGTGATTTTGTGAAAATGGAGAAAATTGGTCATCGTTACGTGTTTCAGTACTTTCATTTGAACTGCCTAAACCCTACCAATATAAAAACTAAATATTGGATATCAGAGTTTAAACAAGGCCATGCAAGCTGTTAAGACAAGCATCGCATTGGTTGACCAAATGAGATGACCATGTCAGGAATGATGAAGAAAAAGCAGTGTGGAGGATACTGCATGATCATCAACTGAAAGTGCCAGAGCTAGCAGACATAGTGGGTACATCAAAAGGAGTAGTACATTACATATTGAGAATTTAGACATGAAAATGCTGCGTACAATATGGGTGCTGCGTTTGCTCACACTCAAGCAATACCAGTGTCATGAATATGTTTCAATTTAGTGTTTAGGAAAGTTTCACAGTAAAAAAGCAGAATTATTATGCCCTTTCATAACCATGGATGAAACATGGGTCCATTAGTCCACACTCCTGACAAAAGAGCAATAAAAAAATGGATTCAAAAGGAAGAACCGACAGCAAAGAAGCTGCAGGCCGATTCATCTGCAGGCAAGGTCATTGGCTTGGTTTTTGGGATATGCATGGGATAATTTTCATTGACTATCTTGAAAAAAGAAAAAGTATCAACAACCAGTATTATCTGAACTTACTGCAATGTTTAATCTAAGAAATCAAGGCAAAGCTGTCCCTTTTGGCTAATAAAAGTGTGTTGTAGCATCAAACAATGCACCAGCTCAACATTCCATTATTGCAATGGGAAAAATTCATGAATTATCATTTGAATTGCTACCTCATTCACCCTATTTCTAAATTTAGCCGCCACAGATTATTTTCTTTCCAAACACTTTGAAAAAATGGCTTGGAGGTTATAAATTTTCCAATGCTGAAGAAATGATGCCGGCAGTTAATGGCTATTTTAGGGAGCAACAAATTCCTAATATAAAGAGGGTAGATTCAATCATGTATTTAGGAATAGGAATAGAGATAAAGGTGAAAATGCTGCTAGACAGCAAAAACTTGGATTTTAAATTTGTTTGAAATCAAAGTTGCAGAATTAAGAGAATGGATATCATGAAAAACTTTGGAGAAGGAAATCCTAGTTAGTAGGACACATTGGTAACAACCTTTAAAAATTGACAGATTGAACTACTTTTGGGAATGGTGGTCAAGTGGAAAACATGTGACGATGCAAATGTTTCAGCAATGGGATGAGGTGACAGCATTTCCTCCTGTCTAATTTCTTAACATTCATGGCATTTTCATCTATGGCAAATACATTCAAGTATTAATACAGTATTCATCTGTGGAAATTTAAATTTTCTAAGAGAGAGAGAGACTACAGAATAAATTGTGTACCATGTCATCACTGTTCAAGAGCATGGATGAAAATAGGAATTGTACAAAGAACAAATGGAGAGGACTACCATTTTAGTGTGCCAGCGACGATGTTGCATAGATTATGCATGGTAGTAAGTAGGGTTGGATCTAACAAGATTGCCACTTTCCACTCTCAAGGTCTATGGAATAAACAGTTTTACTTATATGCATACAAGTTACACAAATCTCATGTGTTTTGTTGGCAAATCCCTTTCCTCCAAGAAGGCACTAGCATTCTTTTCAAGGTCCTCCTTCTATCCTTCGTCCCACTCCATAGAGGGAATGCTATCTGTGGTCTGCTGCTAACAGCAGGGTATGGCATTTCTACCTCTGAAATTAAAGCTGGGGGCAATGATTTGCATGGACATAGATAAAAAGAATTTATGCTATTTTGTTTTTCATGACCTGACAAGGTATGGTCCCAGTACATGGTCATTGGGACAAGTCTATAAAAAATTGAAAATTTATATGAAAATGCTAACTGACATAAAATTTAAATGCAAGAAAAGACACCTACAACTGTACGAAATAATTAACAATGATATATATTTAACCATATTTATTCTGTTATGATTTCATGCCGATATTGCCTTTCAGTTTTGTAGCAAGGACAGCATTCTGTATCCCCAAATCTCTTTAACAATAAAGTGATCATCTTCAGGGCCAAAGCAACAGTTGATGCTTTCTCTATCCTTCATTATATAATCCTTTCAGCCTCTTCTCTTTTTTAAGACATGGCAAACCATTGTTTGTCTTCATTTACTGCATCATCACTATTTAGTTTGACTGTATCAAGATTAACCAAGGAAACAACAGATACACAGCAAACTTTAATGAAAACAAGCAAAACTATACAGAGATGAGGCTAGATCATATAGTAAATTGTTTCTGGAGTCCATGACCAAAAGAGAGAAACCATTACTTCCCACATGAAAAAAAGTCAAATATGCAGCAACAAATCAATCACTCTTAAAACTCTATATTGGAGGGGAAAGAAATATACCACTGGAGTGAAACATAAATAAAACACAAAATCAATTTACGTACATCTCTTGGACTCAAGAGTCACACTATTTTTTCATTAAAAATATTCCAAAGGAATAAAATGATTCAGAAATATCAAAATATTTATTCAGAAGTTTCAATAATGGAATTCAAAGAATGGAGTCGACCAGATCTCATTTCTCATATGACAGAAAAAATTAAATTATTGCAATGAAACCAATTAAAATTTTTAAATTACAAACTTTGCAGCTATATGTATATTGACATTTTTTCATTGCAGAATCATGGAAATTCATCATCACTGGGCCAAAACACCTTTTAGCTGCCTTGTTCTATGGGAACTATTTCAGGAAGTACTTTCAACTAAAGAAACAAGTGAAACTCTGTTGCTTACTACTGACTCAAAATAATGAAAACATCTACATTTGTAATAACATCAACCATTTTCTATCCCTGATGTGGGAAATAATGAGGGATAGTATTTCTCCTGTGAATCAACATGAGTTTTTTTGTGGATCAACGTTATATGTGTATACATCCAGCTCATGATACAGGCAGGATGATGATGCAGCACACTCAGAGCAAAAAAAAATACAAAGTATTGGTTGAAAAATATGGTAACTATTCAAATTCCATTTACATACAATTAAGGTGTTCAGAAGGACTTATTGGAAAGAGAAATATGAGCATAGAATTTTGAAAGCAATGTTAAACAGAAAATTGCAATAAGTTTGGTTTACTAGCACTTTACAAACTTTATCACTCTGCTAAATGTTTTCAATTTTTATTTATGAATTATGGTAACCCTCACCTCTAGAGCTTCTAGCATTGGATAAAAGTGCCTGCCTTCTCCCTTTTCAGTGATATCATTTGTGATGATCTCCTTTTGAACATATTTCCAGTTTCTCTCTACCAAAAGATCTTCTCCACTTCTGAATGATCCTATGTCCTCAGCTCCTTGCCCTAATTTAAAAAAAAAACACTCCTTCATTACCGCCAATTATTTCTGGAATAGCCTCAATTTTCAGTTCACCAGCATGGTCCTCATGAACACATTCAGTCAAAGAAATTTTATGAAATTTCACATTATCACTACATTAAGAGACGTTGGAAGTTCCATTTGACATTAATAAAAAAAATTTAATATACTAGAGGCTCCCTAGTGAAAGAAGTATGCAAATATCAGTTATTCTATGAATATGAGGCCCTTACAACAATACCCTAAAAATATCTCTCATCTAAAAACTATTTTTCAGCTTTAAATAATGTATAACTCCCTTAACCAAAGTCCTATTCCTGATATTTTCCAATTCCTACTCCAGTCAGTCAGAATTGTTCCTTCAATTACAACATTCAACTGCCTCCCAATATCTGCTGCATGGATGTAAAAGGCAGGGACACTTCTGCTCAAGTATAAAAAGGACCAACTTGTAGTATTCCTTCCTTTTTCCAGCAAGGCTCTGGTAACCAAGTAACTCCTGGAATAAAGAGTTCCTTCTCCACCAAAGTTCCAATGGCATTCCAGGAGAGCGGATGAGTAGCTAGAAAACACGATGTCCTAAGACCATTGTAATAGGAAACTTACCTTGGCAAATCAGTCAAATGAGGCCAATGTTGTTAAGTTGCAGATGGCAATGAGGAAACAATACATTTAGATGTATATCTATATATGGATTTGCAAACAATTATACAGTGTGAATTTTGAGCATCTTATGAGGGAGATAAAATGACTACAGTCAGCTTGTTTAAGGTGAGAATTTAGGAATCAGTAGAATATTGCAGGGATTATTTGAACATTTTTTACACACAGAAAATGTGAAAGGTAGCAATTGTACCACCATTCTCAAAGTAAAAAAGTCACTACAAAAGTGAAGAAAGAACGACAGCCACATACCAAATTTGTGTTGGTTTCATGATCAATTAATATAAGACTGTCTCAGATATTACTTGATGAAGTCTTTTATGCTATTCTATGATTGAGGGAAGAATAGCATTGCATATTCAATCAGAAATTTTAACCTGATGATCTGGAGAACCTGATGTTGATATTGTGGAAAATATTTAACCTGCTAAGTTTAACTGCTTATGTTACTTTGAAACGAAACCATGGTCATGCAAAAAAATCTAGTGGAATATTTAAACTCATGTATTTTATTGACACATTTTAACATTGTAAAATGTTTAGGTACAAAGGAGGTAGTTGAATATAGTTTCACCATAAATGTCAGATAGGTCAAAGGTTAAAGCCATTCAAAACATATTCCCTGCGGCATACGTTCCTCAGTAAAGTGGCTGCAAAGACACCTGACACCAGTGGGCTGCGCATTGAGTGATGTCATTTAAAAAAACTTCTGAGGATGAGAATGGGAAGCAAACTCAATTTATGATCATGATTTTTATGATGGACAGTATGGAGAAAATGAGTGTTGGTAACTATGGGACTCGTGTATTGTGCTTGGCAGTGGAAGACGCAAAGTTTCCATGGTCATTATCTCAAAAAGGCCATGCAAAAAAAACTGAGAGTAGCAGCATGGAAGATCAAATTTTTTTCAACAACTATCAAGAATATTAATGTGGAAATAAATACAAAATATTATTTTTAATCAATACTCACCTAAAAGCTTTAAAAAGGCCATTTTTTTCATAAAATTTGTTTCTTGTTTTCGCTTCCTTCCTGTTTAAAAAAATTAAATATTTGACATTAGATAAATGTTTAAATGCAGCCTATCTAAAGACTTAATTTTTAAATATATATCTATTCATAAAAAAAGAATGTTTAGAAGTATCAACAGGCTGTAAAAAAAACCATGGATGCTGGTAAATAGATGCAGAGTATTATCAAGGAGAAATGGGGCTAAAACAAGAGAGCTATATCGACCGCCACAAAAGACACTACAGAAACTGTTAACAGGAAAATGGCATGTAAACCATGGATCAAAAATCAGATGATTGTAATTTATTAAAATTCATAAAATTGATTAAACATTATGTAACTCTTTATATTTTCTCCATCCTGCGATGGAGATGGGGCACCCTTTTAGAGTTTACTGGCTTTTTAAATTTTTGTCTGTCAACCGACTATCTGAACGCTCAAGATCCCGGTTTCTGTTGACATTTTCATCGGTCCTTAAAGATGAAGACCTTCTGCTTCGTAGTTCATATTCAATCGACTCTTTTCCTTCTGAAAACGCCTTACTTAATTCATCGGACAACCTGGGCTCTTGACAAAACACTTTCTCCGCAGGCCAGCCGAAGTTCAGCAAGAGTTTCCATAGCATTTTGCCCAAGTCTGGAGCAAAACTTGATAGCACACGGTTGCTCAAAATGGATGTCACTCATTTTTAGAACCCCAAAAAAAACTTTCACAAAAAATCGCTACACACAGCCAAATGCCTCAATGATTTCAAACTCGTACTAAAGGGGGATCACATATTCCCCTGCCGCCCCTCCAAGCCCAAGGGCTGCCAGATCGAGCGCTACGTTGCAACTCATATACTTTCTTATTATATCTTATCTCTCTTATTATATATATATATATATATATATATATATATATATAATGGGTACCTAATATTTTATAGAAATAGTTCAAAATACTGTCTTTCCAATACCTTTCATTCTCTTTTATTCAAAAGCGTTCATTGATGAGCTCAATTTTACCGATTAAAGATACTGAAGATGACAGCTTAGCGTGAACGCATGGCTAAAAATTGTTTAGAAATAATCTTCATCGTGACAAAATAATTCTCCAATAATTTCTCACTCCCGCTTTAAGAAAGCAAAAATGGCGTATTGCACCGATATTCGAAATAATTTTACGTCACACTTTTCGGTTTTAAATCTGACTTCGTTTCGGAATGCTATTATTATTATGTCTTTGAGTATAAGAAATTGGTGGATTTATATAGTCATACAAAGAACACTCAGCGATAAATTCAAACCTTTCACGGCAGTGGGGTTCCACGTCCATCAAACCTTATTTTTCAAGGTTACTCAGTCGGAGTAGACATCTTGGCATTAATTATAAAGTAACGAAACAAACAACCAGAACAGAAACAAACAGGAGAGTGAATCGTATCAACTCTCGAAACATAGGTACTAAATGAAAATTCCATCATAGTTCTCCAATTGAATCAAATGTTGGTAGAATGGCTGTTTCGCCATTGATTATTTTTTGTATGCAAACCATGCAAGCAAATCCCATCATGCCATTTTTCCATAAATCAATATCACTCACGTTTTCTTATTCCGACGGTCTTCCTCTTTGATCTCATGTTTTCTTGTTTCTTCGGCCAAACGATATAAACACTAAAGAGATGTAATGAATCGGATTTTCAAAAGCCGGAAGGTCAGTCCGCCAGCAATTCAGTTTAGGTTATGTCGTTTTGTTTATCGTATCCAATAGCCAACTTCGATGCTACCTTAATTGTTGCGCATTTCATAATCACCAACACCGGCGTAATAAAATCTCGCTTTGGAAACGTAAAATTTCATTGGTTGGCGAATGGCCAATTGCAATGCCCCGGGACTGCTGAGAGGCTAGTTTAAATAAAACGTTTGTAAAGAAATAATACTAAAATTGAAATTATGAGCTGTTTCGTCAGCAAAACCAAAAGCCACCTTCGTTCATAGCACTAGCATAAATACAGCATTGGAGATGGCAGGAGCGCAATTAAGTACGCTGTGACAATTTTCAGAGGAACAAATGTAAACAAAGGTGGTGGTATGTCGTATAAATATAACGAAGAATTGATGAGGTGTGGACTCTAAATATCCCATTAATAATGGCTGGAACCATTTATTATGCTGACACATCCCTTAGGGATTCGCAAGAGTTTAACAGAAAATTGAAGCTTTCCATAGGTTTCGTTATAGATAACTCATCTTATACTACGGATTTTATCTTATTTCATTTTAGCAGTACTCATCCTGTTAATTTTGCCTACTTATTTCACCTGGAACCGATTATCTTTGCAATTCTAAGCCATGCCTAACAGAAAAGAGTATAAATTAAAGTTATTATACCATTAAACATTATGTAACTCTTTATATTTTCTCCATCCTGCGATGGAGATGGGGCACCCTTTTAAAATTTACTGGATTTTTAAAGTTTTGACTGTCAACCGACTATCTGAACGCTCAAGATCCTGGTTTCTGTTGGCATTTTCATCGGTTCTTGAAGATGAAGGCCTTCTGCTTCGTAGTTCATTTTCAATCGAGTCTTTTCCTTCTGAAAATACCTTACTTAATTCATCGAACAACCTGGGCTCTTGACAAAACACTTTCCCCGCAGGCCAGCCGAAGTTCAGCAAGAGTTTCCATAGCATTATGCCCAAGTCTTGAGCAAAACCTGATAGCACACGGTTGCTCGAAATTGATGTCACTCATTTTTAGAACACAAAAAAAAACTTTCACAAAAAAATCGCTACGGACAACCTCAATGATTTAAAACTCGTACTAAAGGGGGATCACATGTTCCTCTGCAGCCCCTCCAAACCCAAGTATTGCCAGATCGAGCACTACGTTCCAACTCATACCTCATATCCTTTCTTATTATATCAGTCATCGGTTGGAAATTAACTATAATAATTGTTTTGGTTTCGTGAACGATAGAATTCAATAACTGATCCCCGGTTTACTTCTAATATATTCCCACCAGATACATTTTCTTCCGATTTTGAGTTAACGAAAGCAACCTTGGAATCCATCTTCCTTTCTTCCCTTCCTCCGAAATATTTAAATCACTATATTTTGTGATTACACGCGGCCAAAACTTATCAATATCATTATTTTTTAAATCGATATATTTTCTTTCCGTCAACGTGATTTCTCCTCTTCTTCAGGATCCTGGACAATATCCTAGATATAGGTATTTACAACTTCCAAATGTCTTTCTCTACCTTGTATTCATGGTTTTAGAAAAATACTCTGACAGAGTTGACCGAAAACTTCTTTTTGACGCCACGGAAGTAATAATAAGAAATTTGAGAGGCTAGAAAATGCTGTTGGCATTAGTTGCGTATCATTTAGATTGTTCGTAATACCAAAATATTAGATTCATTGTTATATTATTCACTCTCTAGGAAATATGAAATAACCGTGGCCACTTCACAAATGCAATTGAACAAAGTCTACACTACATCTCTAACATTTTTTTAATAACAGGACACATTGATTGCTATTTATTGGTGGCAAAATTACGTTTATTTAAAATCAATGAAACTTGAAATTGTAATCTGAGAAATATTTAAACACTCTGGCATTCTGTTTTGCGACAAATTAACGTGATACTACTTGCTTGACGACATTCTCAATATTCGCGCTTTCTTTTTGGAGATTTCTTTGAATAATTATTTTCAATTCGACACTAACAAGAGTAACACAAACATTTTATGCGTCTACCAAATTTACTTATTTCCAAATAAAATTCAACTATTCCTTTCAGGTAGCAAAAGACAACCTTTATGGCCTATGTCTTCAATTATATGATCCATTTGAAGCGATGTTTTCGGCAATTTTCGTTTTGTTTTGTGATAATTTTTTACCATTCTCTAAAAAACGAGACTAACCATTTTAACCTCCTTTCTTCCCCATGCGTCTCTACCTCAACTTCTTTACAAAAATGTGGATACACATCACATAGATACGCATTATCGCGTAGTTTGGATAAGAAAACAGAGGTAATTATAAATTTCAATTGTGTCCCTGAGCCTTTAATCGACGTTTGTAGGAATATTTTTAGGAACACCCTGAAAGCATTAAAGCCGACTCACTTAATTTTTTCAGCTGATTGTGCAACGTATTTTATGGAAAATATATGTTAAAGTAATGAAAAGAGTTTTGCCTTAAGAGTGGTCATTTTTGACGGTGTCCGTGGTCGAGACCCGGGTGTGAAGGCGGACGAGGCCCGTTTCCCTCCATCCCGTCCATTTTATTTTAACCATTGCCACGGGCTAAAAGGGGGAATAGCTGGAGTCGAGGGAAAGGTTTGTTGATGACTATTTTTTATTGCTCAGGTAGTCACGTAACCGCGAATAAGGGAACAACGTACCTTAATATAAATACTAAACGATACAATGAAATTCAACCGTAAGACGTTCAGGAATCCATTACAATTTCCTTTATCTGGCTCCAAAAAACTTAGTGCTCCCAAAATTTCGGGCGGGGAAATATGTAAGCATATATAATCACCTCGCGGCCACGCGAACCGGGCATAGTGTCAAATCTCTGCAAACAACCAGCAACGACACAAGCACTTAACTTTAACAAACAAGCCCTCACTTTGACTTTAGCTTCAACATTGGGAAATATGCCATCCCCAATGCATTTGCAGCATTTTCTATATTCTACTGTGCGTTTTTTCAATGAAACGTTGATTTCCATGTTCTCCTGAATTAGGTATCAACAAATATGTGGAAAAAAGTTTGGCGTCCTACGTGCATAAAACCTGATAATCTTCTACATGTTAAGTAGCGTTATGATTATTATCCTATTTGCATAAATGGCACCCGAAATTCTCAATGTGTCATGGACCTCTGTTAAAATCATACCTCTAACGCCTAGGTTATAACCGTCGAAATTTTTATGCCTTCCAAAAGATTATAACGTATGGAAACGGTGGGCTCTCTATTTAACTTTCTGAATGTCATGAATCATATGAATACTATTGCAAACCCAATCATTTTTTTTTTAATTATTTCTTATTTAATTCGTGCTTAATGCATGGAATTCATCAAGGTAACATTAGAGATTTCCCCAAAAAGAAATATTTTCTTCCGATCTTGAGCTCCATGAATGCAGCTTCGATTTCCCTATTCCTTTCCGCACTCGCCTCTGTCTCACTTTTAAAGTTTTAAATTCATATATTGTGTCAACCTTATCAATATCAATTTTTTCCTGATCGACATTTTTTTTGTCTCTACACGCTTTCGCTTTCCATTTCTCATGAAACAATACACTGCAGCAGGGCAATGTGCAAGAGGTAAATGTGTTTGCAGGTTTTCCAAATGGCTTACCGTACCTATTGCTCAAGGTTGTAGAAAATATATTTGATTGAGTTGATTGAAATCTTATGATTGACTATCTAAAATCAAGAGCAATATTTTCGAGCTTGATACTGAGGTTATATAATTATCATGAGACAAGCACCAATATGAATGCAGCAAAGAGGAAGACATACTATATATAGGGAAATTTCATATCAAAGGCGCCGCTGCGACCGTGGTGTTTTCATTCTCCAGAGTTGTTTTCATGAACGCAAAATTAGAGGCTATAGGTGTCGTACGCTTAAGGATAATACAGAAATACTACATTAAGGAGCGATCCGAACTCTGCAAAGGTTGGAAGCCAACAGCCACCCGATTCCAGTCTTTTCTGAGACTCCCTTCCCTCCAACTCAGCAGAGAAAACGCCGTCCGTCTGTTCATCTAACCCGAAAAGTATTAGTCTTACTCCTTTTGGCACAAGAATTGTATCCTCATTTTTCGTGTTATTGCTTCTAAATTCCATTTCCAAAACCTTTTCCCTGTTTGATCTTATTGAATTGGGCGCCACACTTTACTACACAACACGCACACAGTACATTATTGCTTCCGAAGCGACTGGTATTAGTGTTTTGACTCAATAGTTCAAGCAACGAGTAGGATGAAATTGTTCAAAAAACGGACTAAGAACTGCGATCTGATCGGCTCTGATTATCTGATCCCAGACTTATAAATTTCCTCTCGTAACACACAAAACTATTCCACGATTGTTTTGGAAAAGCTCGGATATCACAAATTATTTGCATGGCGAGTACCGAAAGTGCTTACAAACAAACGCAAAGAGAGGTGTGGGGAAGATAGTTTTGGGATCACTATCCCGGTCTCAACCTTGCACCTAGTGACTATTACCTTTTTAGCACTTGACCCAGTACCTTGGTAGAAAAGAGAAATTTGTAGACGACGAGGACCTCGAGATCGCCGTGACGCCTTCAATTGATTCCTCGAATACTGATTATGTGAAGGTTATCATCCCGCCCCCAAAACTTCTAACAAGGTCTTCAATTCCTTTGCCGGTAAGACGGATTCCATGCAAAACACCAAACGAACAATTGAATGAAGACCATGTCAATTAGAAGCCAGGCGACAGTCTGCGGGTTGAAATACGTATCGAAGATTCGTATATTAGCTACGTATTTTTTTTCGTTTGTATTTTTTCAACGGTCATGACTTTGAAATATCAACCAATTTTAACCCTCTCTCTCCCAGAATGCTCATCCAGCTGCGAACTTTTCTTCTATCAAATCACAAAACTATTTGAGTCAGTGGATTATCATCCTAGGAAATATCATCCTGCTTGAAGTATTCAACGCATTGCTTCTTGCGATGCCTCGTACGCGCGGTGTGTTGGAAACATTTCCCCTGATCTCCACATCTTATTTAGCCTGCTCTTTTGGAATTAGCAATTCCTTAAGGCTCGTGGAGTTTCTAATGGTAAACAAGGAGTGTTCGCCGCTAATATTTGTGCAAAATAGCTATGTGAGACGATCTTTCATTGCCTTGTGTTCCTTCAATTTATTTTCTTCTACTGTTATGTGCAAACATGTAGGTTCGCTTCTGAGTCTTCTTCCCGAAGGGAGCCGTCTCGAAAAATTGAAAAACATGTTGTGGCATATGATCTTCAGAAATTGGAGCTTTTTGAAGAAATCAATGAAGTTCTCTCCTTCCTTTGACTATGAGTTTGCTGCATCACCATCCCTCACAACCCCAACGATGACGGTTGCTTTGTGAAATGACATTGCCTTATTTCAGTGAATTAACAATCATTTATGCAAACAGCATTGATATGTAGAATACAGCAATTTAACAATGGTCAACATAATAGGTAGGAATCGGCAGCATCCTCGCCTCTAGTGTTTATTCGATAGATGTTAGAGGGTTTCAAGGCTATATTTCAATGCACAACTATGGTTAATTACCCTGTCGACTTTCGTCATTAATTGTGCGGGATGGGTGATTTCTTGGCGCACTCAGAGTGGCATAGAAGACTACAAAGTCTTTAATCTTGCCTTATTACAATGAGGCGGGTGTCTACCATCTTAACTCCTATTCAAAATGTACACTAATGCAAGTTGATTTGAGTTGAGTTGTAACTATGCAAAAGGTCATGCACCTATGATGCTATCAGAAAGGAAGAGAAGAATCAGATATAATGTTGCAACTGGTTTACATTATCAACAAATATATGAGACTCACAGAAATTTTTTCCAGCCATATTTATTGAATTTTACATGACTTTATAAATTCAAAAAATGAGTAATCTCAGAAAGTTAAAACAATTCACTTTTCAATTACAACCATTAAACACAGAAGAATTTTAATAAATGAAGACATAGAATATATCATTTCAATCATCCTTTATACTCATCACATCATTTGATGGAGATACTAATGGATATGTAATTTAGCATAGAAAACAGCGCTTTTCTTTTCCCCTACTTGTGAGGGTAGGTTGGCTGTTATGGGATGAAACAATGAATAACTACAGAAAGTTACAAACTAATAGGCTAGAGACTTCACCCATTAAATACAGACTAATTTCAATAAATGAAGACATTATTATAGATTGTATCATTTCAACCATCCTTATTCTCATGACATTATTTGAAATTGGCTTATTCTATTGAAAATAAAAATTGGCATAGTCAACAGCACTTTTCTTTCCTCTTACTCGCGGGGGTAAGTTGGCTGTTTTAAGTAAGGGGTCTTTGTCAATTACTTGGAAGAGAGTCCACATATCCCAAACTTTATTTAATGGAGAATTTGCACCAGGCAGATTGCACTCATGGGTCAATTTTGGAATGGCATGTGTCATTTTCAGTGCATGCAATTTGCTCAGATATCGACTGAAGATTGTTTTAGCAACTAAGACTTCAATTGCTCCAAATTTAAGCCTCCCTTTTCTCTCTTTGATTCTGCCTAAATCTCTAATTTTTTCTGCCTCATAATAGTCAACAAATTCAAATATAATTCCATATTCTCTTTGTCTTTTGAGAGCAGTGAACGGGTACTTGTCAGATTTTAGATCCACATTTTGTGCAGCCGGCATATCTTCATGAGGTTCCTCAAAATATGATTCATCATATGCATGAGTCTGCTCATGCCGTATCACCCAATATTTCTGAAAACAAATCAAGTTCAGCATTATCATCAATGTCATTAGTTTAAAATGATAAATTTAAGTACATATTTATTTTTAGATATATTATTCTTGTGTTTTCTAATGGCATCTTAAGCATATGTGTTAAGAAGAATGAGAAATACTCCTTACAAGATCACACATGTGAGGTAAATTGAGGAGTAAAGGCAAACAAAATGTAGGATTTGTCACTTGGGGATGTAATTGAAAAGGTGTCTGAACACTGTGGAGTGGGGATTTAGGCGTTTAGCCATTTAGGTGATGTTGCCACGTGGAAAGACACTACTAATGAAGGTAGTGGGAAGCCATAAAAAACGTTCTTCCATGACAATGATGAACACAAATGATATCTGTGAACTGCACCACTAGGTCCCATGGCTAGGTTTCATGCCAGGAAGTGGGAGAGGCATTCTAATTCCACAAAATCCATTAATGGAGGGATTGACAACAGCATAAATGTGTATGTATATATATATATATATATATGCGGGTCGTGGTGGTCTAGTGGGTAGAGCATTGGACTACTGACCAGAGGGTCCCGGGTTCGATTCCCGGGCAAGGCACTTAGAAGGACAAGAAGCCTGACGGCGTGTGAATATTCACACACCAGGGTAGGGGGGCCAGTTTCTTTCCCTGTGCTGGTTATGGTTTCCCAGTAAGATCTGGTACCCAAAAAATCAACTAGCTTGGGTGGAGCTGCAGGTGCCCAGAGTGCCTTGCCCGGGAATTAAACCCGGGACCCTCCGGTCAGTAGTCCAACACTCTACCCACTGGACCACCACAACCCACACACACACACACATATATACATATATATATATATATATATATATATATATATAATATAGAAATAAAAAATATTATATATATGTATATATAGCACAACCAGGAAATGTGAGAAGTAAAAATAGCAGTAATTACCATAGTAGTAGTCAGAGAGTAACAGATAAAGAAAGGAGGACAGTCTTTGTGGGTTATCTGTACCTAATTGGAAAATGAAGAGTAGTTCATGCAGAATACATAAGTAACAGAATATTATTGGAAAGCTGACAGGATATTATCAGTGATTAGGAGTAGATACCCTTACGATGTAGTAGAAACCAGCAGGCATAGGGATAAGCAAATATGGCAATAATACATAAACAGCTGGATTAAATGATTCATTAATTCTTTAATCCACACTTGGAAAGTACAGGAGACTAAAATTCAGAAGAAAATGAAGGGAGAGATGGAAGTAAGTTAGAAGTATAAGGTTGAAGAATATGGAAATACTGCTAAGGAGAAAGCAAAGTAGTTCTCCAGTAAACAGGATTTAATCAAAATGAGTGCTTAGTTTAAACATCACAATCACTGCAGGAGAAAATACCTTATTTTTTATAAGGAATATTTTAAATTTCAAGAGACAGAAACAGCAGTATTTAGTATGTGACATGACAGTAGACAAAAGAAGGCAAGGTAGTAATGTAGGGAACTATGATTTAGAATCAAAGAATGAACATGTGGTTTGGCAGGATACAGCATAATGATAATGAACACTCATAAAGATAAGCAGAAGAAGGAAAAGGAAGAATGTAAACAAAGCAGTTGAACAGAAGAAAGTACAAAGAGCTTGGTAATAAATTGATGTGAAAAACTAATACAGCGTAAGAAGCAAGGTGGGAGACACAGTGCAAGGATATGAGATATTTCAAAGGAGGGTGAAATGGGTGCACTATACAATATTTCAGGAAAGACTAAGGAAAAATTCATGCAAGCAATCAACTATAAGTCATGGAAAGTTATTACTTAAACCATGGAAGAATCAAGAGAAATGGGAAGCAAAAAATATGGATACATAAGGTAATTGACATTAAGCCAGCTAGCTTAGATAGAAAGAGAATATGACATTCATAAGGATTGCTTAGGTCAAGTCATACTTGATGGTGAGACAGAAAGGAATTAAGGGAAATGAAATCAAATAAGACCCTGAGGGTAGACAACATTTCTGCAAAACAACTTCAAGGTTTAGGAAAAGGTAAGGCAAATTTGTACCAAATATGAGGGAGGAATTTGCTATAGTTCCTATTTCAGAAAAGGGAAAGCCATTCATATGCAAGGACTATAGAACAATAAATTTGATTTCAGATACAGCTGAAGTGGTATGCAGGGTAATCTATAGAAAGATTAAGGGAATGGCAAATGAATATTTAGAGGATGATCAGTTTGGGTACAGAAAGGGGTAAGGACATGTGATGACATGGCAGTAACAAGGTCACTAATGAGAAGAATGTAAAATACAATCAGAAAGTATTTATTTGCTTCTTAAATTTTGAAATGGTGTTCAATAAAGTAAATGGTGTACAATTAATTGAAGAAAATTGGCATTAGTGCTAACGATAGGAGACTTTTCTGTAACCTGTATATATTACAGACCACGCAGGTAGTGTTAGGGGATGAAAAGTCAGGATTGGTCATTCTAGGAAGACATGGCCATTGCAACCCATACTTTAACTATCCCCATGCTAAAGCACTAGATTAAGTTTACTAATAATTTGTATTTATTGCATTCATTCGGCCGTAGTACGTTCCCTTTTGCTTTATTAAGTTTACTATTTAATGTAATAGCCAATCCAGTGTCACAGAAATTTAGATGAATAGCAATTACCTTCAAATGCACCTTGGAGGCATTCTTAAGCATTACATCAATCCAGTTTTCATGTGTCCTTTCAAATGGTTTAAATGCAACTCGAGTAGGTTCATAAATTTTTTTAAAAAGAATAGTGTCCCGAAGAGCAATGTCAAATATTATGTCCCTCCACTCAAACCATCTCATAAGTTTCTTTTTTCTTGCTAGGACGCCATAAATGCCTCTCTTCTTAATTTCATCCCACCATCCTCCTGGAAAGCCATCTTCATAAAAATGACTGAAGGCCTTCTTTGCCTGTATTGCCTTTTCTGCCTTAGCTCTCATCAATCTGATATATTTATACACTCCCTTTACCCTTCCATACCGGCTGTCACCAAACAGTCTATGAGCTTCCAGCACTCTCTCCCTGACATATTCTTGATGCTCTTGATTAAACTTCTCACACCAGCCATAGTAAAGGCCTCTCCTCCAAGCCTCATGATTAACAAATTTTTGTAAATCTTTAAACTGAAAATTAAAAAATATGATTACATTGATTTCATAATCTTTACTCAGAGCATCATAAAATTGTGGTACTTAACAAGAACAAGTTTACTTCAAGGTTAATAGAATTAGGTAAGCTGGCTTATTTTTTCACTCGCTGAAAAAGTAACAAAATGGATTCCACATTAACTTTTTGAAAGAAAAGTTCAAATATGATGCCATTTATTGAAAAAGACTATGCTTATGCAACTAATAATAAATCATCACATTAATAATAATAATACATCACCTGATTAAATAAGTGTTATTATTTCTGAAAAAATATTTTTTTCCTCTGGCCTTTTAATCACTCTTCTCACTTTCTGCAAAGTCTTAACTTCAGTGGAACCTTGCTTAATGAGCACCTTGTATAACAAGTAATTCATGAAATGAGCATAAATATTATGCCCAAGAATAGTCAGCTTTGCAAGTAATATTTCACAAAATGAGTGACAAGGAAGGGGGGTTCCCAGGGTTATTGCACCAGCTGTTTACATTTGTGTTTAAGACAGGTGTGTTCCACTGGCTGTGTGGTGTCTCTGGTGATTGGTGTATTTGTCCATAACTGTGTTCATACATGTTATTTGTGACTAATCTCCCACAGTTTTTCAATGTTTCCAAATAAAAAGCTGCCACAAAATGGTCTAAAGAGAATAAAAATAATCATACAAATGAAAAGTGAGAACGAGCTTCCAGCATACCTGATCTATCATTAACATGCAAACTGTCAACATCAACAATGTGTACTACCTTGAAGAACAAAGAAACACTGATGCTTGAAGAATTGCATTATGTTTCATAGGAAGATGTTGTGGAAAAGAATTTATCTGAGTCGAAGGTGGTAACAACAAGGATATAATCATCTAGCACAATAAAGAGAAATGACGAAAGCCTGGGAAACTAATGCATCGTACAATAAGAAGCATCACCCAGATACAACAGTTGTCATGTGCACCAGGAGTTTATATGATTATGATGCTGGGTTGCTACCTCCTAACATTTAGAAGAGTGTAAACAAAAAATATTGGGACCGTAAACTTTACTTCAAGTTTACGGTCCCGGTATTTTTTGTTTACATTGATTCACGACCGTAGCTACATTCCTTGTACATTTAAATTTAGACGAGTATTCAAAAACTGAAGTATCCCAACAGTATGGCAGGAAAAAGAATTAGATGCTGATCAAAAATAATAAAGTAATTATTTCAATTAGTTTTTTCTACATATCTGATTCATATTCCGGTTTGATTCATTCCATGATAGAGGAAGAATATTTGGAGACTATAATTCTCAGTTTCATCATATATAGAGAAGCATCACACTTATAAGACTATGTTAACTAAAACTTTACAAAATGATAATGTTATGTTGCATTTTGGCTGGTGTAAACAAATTCCTCTCAACAGGCAAATTTTTCTTGAAAAAATTAAGTATGAATCTATCATATATCACAGACCAATTATTTGAAATAGTTTTTGTTTTCTAGAAATCAAATTCGCATTTATGGTAGTTACATTCCACGATAGAATAAAAAAACATAAGCCATGATCCTAAATGCCTCTATACGATGACATTTGTTTTTCAACCTCAGATCGCACAGCATAAATGCTAGACATCGTGACATGGGGGTGGCATATCTACTAAGCGATCAAACACCTCCCACACCACACGCTCTGCTACTACTAAGCTCAAATTGTCAGTCTGTGCTGATTAACTTTCACATAAACATGGCCACCTCTTGATTCTCAACCCAAATGCAAATTCTGAAGTATTTTTGTTTACTGCAAGCAGAAGGGATGATAAGTTGTAAAATATCATCGAAGAATGACCTGAGTGTAGAAACTTAATGAATGATGATGTTGTGCATGAATGGGGTCGAAAATTTAAAGATGGTCAACTGATGTGGATGAAGGGGGTTTAGATGGTGAGTCTGTTGCTACAGATGGCCTTGTTCAACAAGTTAACAAAGCAGTTAGAGAAAACTGTAGGTTCACCATAGGTGAACACTATTACAGCCTGTGTCTATGATATTTCCAGAATTTACAAGATTTTCTCTGTACCTTTAGGCTACTGTATGTTTAGGCTACAAAAATTCTTTGTTCACTGGGCCCAAAAATGTTGACTGACAATCACAAAACTTGCTAAAGGGCTTCAGCTTGGATGTTTCTTCACTATTATGCAGCTAACAGGGAAGACTTGCAATGTTTCCTGAGAGTCATTCAAAACAAAAGAAGAGGCATGCTGACTTCTGGAATTTCTCTGATCCCTAACAATGCCCATCCTCACAGTGCTAGTGCAACCCAATGGCTCCCAGCAAAATTTCAATGGGATATTTTTGATCACCTGCAATTTAGTCCTGATCTACCACCAAATGCCATCCATCTTCTCTCTGAACTGAAGAAGTTGATTGGAGGGTGGTGCTTCTAAAGCAGCAAGGAGCTTCAAGACAATGTCAAGACTTGTTTAAATTCATCGGCAGCAACATTTTACAAAGAGGGTATTGTAAAGCTTGTCCACAGGTATAACAAATACCTCAATTGTCAAGGTGATTATATAAAAAAGTAGCATAAGTATATATAACTTTAAGTAAAAAAAATAATTTCTTTACAATCTCTTTTCTTTTTATTATGGCCCATCGGAGTTTGATAAAAAAGCCCTCATAGGTTTCTTTGAATAAACCTTGCATAAAATTTATTTTTTTCAGCATTGAACACATTATATTTTACATTACTTTTCATGGAAAAAATGATTCACTAAACAATTCACTTTAGAAGGTCATGAAATGGATCATGCTCATATTACAAGGTTCCACTATACATGTATGTATGACTCTTTATGATAATATTGCTAGTTCATTGTAGAAGTTAAATAGAAATATACAATTATTTAGTTCCTAATACACCAATGATTACAATTAAGAGTGAAATTTCATTCCCCTTTTTAGAAAGAAATCAGCAAATAAAAATTACAATCCTGTACAAAGGTGTGTATAGTTTCTACATCAGCATTGAGTAGATATACAGATGAAAAGTTCACTGAAAAGGTAGGTACAAAGCAGGCATTGTAAAAGTATCCTGCCAGGGTGTTGTTATTAAAGAACGTAATTGGCCTTAGCTATATGCAATTGTTTTCATCTTCCCTACACTGTGAAATATTTATTAATCAATACTGGATCATTAAAAGTCATCAATCCTTTCCAAAATGTGGTCTTGCTTAAAATGTAAGGCGACAGACCAGCGATACTTTCATTATTAAATTTTTCTTTGAATCATGAACTTAAGTGTCAGTAATCCACAGAAGCATTCTTCTCTTTTGCAAGTTTTGATAGTAAGGGTAGTCAGACAAGCCAGTTTACCATCCGCAGCTCTCTATATGAGCAGCAATCACTTTAAAATACATGGCAATGTAGAAAATAAATTACAGAGCAGAGTCTCTAATGGTCATTTGTTTTTATTCATACACATCCATCCACATTTATAAATTTAATATAAAATATAAATAAAACAGTTACTGGCATAACTTGGTGGAAAATCTTTATACTGACTTTTAATAATCAAACCACTTTACTTTTCCACATAAACTTTTTAATTTTTACTACCCAGGTTTTGTTATAGCATAACATCATCATAGATTTAAAAAAATTAAAAAGTTTATGTGGAAAAGTAAAGTGGTTTGATTATTAAAAGTCAGTTAATATAAAAGCATTCTGATAATGTACTATAATACAGAACTATATGTACTGTTGTGTACTGTACTATACTGTGCTATAACTATGTGTAGTATTACAGTATTATATGTATCAGTACACAATGCAGTACCATAGTACTGCATTCTGTACTGTATAATAAAACTGATTTTGAATTTCACATTATTCATGCACCAATAAAACTGCTTTAACCCCTTTGGCAAACTTGAATTCTATTATTTACCAACCCATTTGAACATTTTTAGGATATTATATTAAATAATGGTAATAAAATTTAGTTTCTGAATGTGTATACATACCTGAGCAATATTTTTGGTTTTGCAGTATTCAGGCATTTTAACGTAAAACAAAACTTCATCTTCAATGAAAGCTAAATCATCACATTTATTAGAACACATCAATGGAAGCACATCTGAAAGAAAAATCCAAGAGAGAGGAATAGAAATCATTAATAAAGTCAGGCAAAAAATTCTGTAAAATGAGCAAACTCTCTAAAATTCATGATGTCAAAGAAGTTTTAAATTTCACATATCCATCAAAGTCTGGGCCCCAAATAAAAAAATGAGAGTAAACTGTTTGGATGATGGAAGTCCAAGGATTATAACCATTTAGTGTTTGCACATGAAATATGGTATGTGAAGTGGGCTTGTTTGTTATCTATAAGAATTTAGATTTATCTGTAACAAACCCAGCACACTGGGCTAAACCAATCAGACTAGTAATCATTGCTACCATTCCCTCTACTACAACTCTCTTTTTGTTATCTCTCCATTCTAAACAGACTCATTCAAACCTTCACCCATACAACAACAGTATTCTTCATTCCGCCAAGGTATTGTGTGTCACCCTTAGTGTTTAATTTGTTTGCATTTATTTTAACACCATACCTGTCCCACTGAATCCCCAAAGCACTAAGCAATGCTTCAAATCCCTTGATGGGATGACATATTGAAGCTTGATCATCAGCAAACATAACTGATTTTATGAATTCTTTGACAATTTCATTTCTATCTTCAATACTTTTTTCTTGAACTTTGAACAGCACAGATGACAATGGACACCCATCTTTTTCTTCTTCCTAAAACTTCTCATCCTGGCTCTCTATCAGCCACTTGTACCCAAGCATTCTGTAACATGTACAAGTTTTGTAATACCCTACTATCCCACCAATCTCCTCTTATTTTCTTCAATGCATTCATTTATACTTCCCAATTTACTCTATAATTTTCTTTTTCAATATCTACAAAACAGATAAATACATCCTGATTGTATTCTATGTTCCCCTCTATTAGTAGCCTTATTACTGCTATGACATCACTTATGCCTCTCCCCTTTCCAAGCACAAACTGATCATTCCCTAATTAACCATTAGCCCTGCTCTCCATCCTCTTAGTGTTGATCCTGAGAGGCACCCTATCTGCATGAAAAATCAAACATATTGTCCTGTAATTCTCACGAATGGCTTCTTTTCACTTTTTTGAGACAGGAACTAACACTGATTGAAATAAGTCTTTTGGCCAAATTCCTCCCTCATAAATGCTACTATGAATTAGTCCACAAAAACTCTTCCTCTCACATTCTCCTGAACTATTAAGCAGTTCTCTGAGAATGTTGTCTACCCCCATATCCTTATTAGACTGCAGTTACCTTAATGTCCTTTCTGTCCTACCATCAGTAACCATTGACCTAAACTCTCCTCATCTTTGTCATATTCTCTTTCTATGTATAACCTTGCTGGTCTCATGCTTTTACCATATATTTCTTCTATATATTTCTTCTATGTATCTTGATACTTCTCAGGATCAGCTAATATTTATATCACATATATTTGACTATTATCACAGAGTGCATACTTATAATAATTATACCAATACTCATGCTGAGGAGAGATTAAAGACACCCTTACGATGAATCATGTTAGGTCCCACGTAGACAGTTGATAGAGGGCCTTCTTCTCTGACATTCACATCATAAACTTCAATTGAACCATTGGACATGAGTAGAAAAAATTGACTGGAACACAGTGGTGACCATTCGCCAGTTGTATAATAATCATTTGAAATAAATGTTCTGCGCCAGCAAACAGGCAAAATCTAGAAATGAGAAAAAGACAAATTTTAATAAATATGGCCATTTCATTTTTTCCTAGGAACTTATTTGCACTAATATTCTATTACAATAAATAAATATCCAATTAAAATCAAAAGCACTAACATCAATTCAAGTAAGTTCAAGTAATTCAATTAATAAGATTATTTCGCAAAACTTGAAACAATAGAATATCCAGAGAATGACCTACTTATGACAATGGAACTTGAACAAGGGAAATGGTATCATCATGATAAACAAACCTTCCACAGGGCTAAGTGTAACATCTTCCAAATAAACCACATACTAAAAAGTAAGGAAACTGCTTCTCTACCCATAATTCTCTGAATCTTACATTCCTTAGGAATTACCTTGGGGTAAGCACCCCTCTCTCTCTCTGATGAAAAAACAATGAAGTTGATTACTGAGATATTATAAATCTATCATCATAAATTGTTAGTTTACTCTGTATCAAACATCTGTTTTTAGGTTATTAAATTATAATTATAGGTGCTACAAGAATGTCCAACACAATTTTTTTTTATTATTTAAATCATACTGAAATATTCTACAAGAATGGTAAATACAAAATTTTTTAATAAAATAACAAGTTACCATGCCAAATTTATAATGGAAAAGCAATGGCTGCCCAAATCTTGTGGCATATTTTTTGTTTCAATAAAGTTCAAAATAAGACTTTCAAGACTTGAAATATGCTGCTATCCCGAAAAAAATGGATCAAGAAAATGGACTCCTTCTGAGACCTGTATATCCTAACACACTTCTAATACTTTCTGCTCAAATAGTAATAGTATTCAGTAATAGTTCACATCAAGTTGTGTTTGATATAATTTTAAAATATAATTTCATGTGGTAGTTTAGGCATATCATTTTCACTTTTTTGTAATTTTTTAACATGATCTTAGTAATATGTTTCTGCCAAATAACCTTCCAAATATTTTTATTACTTGTTCTTAGAATATTTATTTCTTACATACAGAACCTTTCATTTCCCATTGGCAATATGGATTTATTTGTGTTCATTTTAGAAAGGATAATTGTTAGATTTAGTGATGAACAGAACAGCATCCAATGGGACACCAAAGCTATGGTCACTATTGTTAGGCTACCATAAGTTTAATCAGTCTATTACAAAATGTATGGTTTTTGCAAGCCCTGAACTCCATGGATGATATGCAAAATGCAAAAACCATGGGGAGAGTTTACCAACAGAAAACAGCAGAACTTACAGGGAAAGAAGGACAAGAATGACACCTAAATTATCATAAAATTCTCTTTCAGGAAGTTTAAGATGCCAAATCAGTCATGAAAGTTTATGTTTCATGTGATATACCCTAATTTACCCAGATTTAACGACATTCATAATATGAAATCCTAAATCACTATCAATGAATGGTACGTGTACAAAGTATGACAACTGAATTGCTGTCATCATAATGATGCTACTACATTAGGATCGGTATGATGAAAGAACAATTACTTTTAGCTTTTCTTGTGCTTGCAACAAATGGGCCCTACAAGTAAGAATAGTAACATTCCCTAATTATGTGGATTGCAATGCTTATAAATTGTCATAAACACTATGCTTACCCTGTTATGTAAAGGAGGTCCATGGACTTCTTCATTAAACCAGCTCTTCAGCCAAGGCATGTTTTCTTTCCTTTCTTTGTATAACTAAAGAAATTTAAATATTTTCATAAATTTAACTTCAAAATCTGGGTAATATGAATGTACAAAAGAGCTCAGGTCAGATGAGAGAAAATATTTTTTACCTCTTTAGAGTGGATAATGTTCAGATAAACATGTGCAGAAATAATTGAATTTTCTAAATTTTATCATTTATTGAAAAGAAATGAAATAATAGCTCATAATCACATTATTAACAAATACAGGCAATCTGTCATGACATTGAAACCATACTATATTGAACATATACATTTCTAAGTATCTTTTTACATTCTCTTTCTAGTTCATTGAAAAACCAAAGAGAAGGTAGTGAATTGCTGCAATCAACCCATTTACATTAGTAAACCATTTTAAAGGTCAAAAGGAGTAAATAGCTCAATCCCATTCATCTATTGGAAATTACTCTTAATATCTCCCCAATTTCTACAAAATGCAAAAAGATGGGACAATGTCCATTGGCAGTAATTTATTTCATGTTAACAGTTCAAAAATTTAAAGAAAAATAATAAATCTTCATGCATAACTCACTTAAATCTGTCTGGGTTAGTTCTTTTATGTGATTAAGAAAAGCTTTTTAAATCATATTTTTGGTTTGATATTTTTTTTGATATGTTTGCTATTATATTTTGTTTTCTTCCATTATGAAATATTCTTCATTATGTATCATGTCTATTTCATTTACTCATGACATTTTATATTGAATATCAGAGTTTCACTCTAGTTCAACTTATGCTTTTATGCTATTGCACATTTTTATAAGTCAATACATAAACAAATTGAGTTTTTCTTACTGAAACAATATCAGTAGCAATATTTTAATATGTTTTCAAAATATATTTCATAGTCACTTACCCTTGACTGTTCTTTCCAAATACAGAAGGATGTTTCACTGACAGAAAGTATTACATCATCTGCAAAGTGGCTCCGTTTCAAGCATAAAACTGGCCCCTCATGTTTAAAGCATTGGTATTGAATGTAGGACTCTGTAGAAAATTCATAATCAATTAATTAATAAAAAATACACACCTCAAAATGCTATAATGAAAGAGAAATAATGTCATTCAATCAAATGACCAATTACATAAATGATGACAAAAAATTATATAAATGTCCCATATTTGATATTTTTGATATTTTCATCTACATCTACATAAATACCCTGCGAGCCACCAAAAAAGGTGTGTGGCAGGGGCATTTTATTACCCTTCAAGCCACCACTAGGTTGTGTGGCAGAGGGTTAAAACACACCAGACTAATTTTGACCCAAATATGATCCTACCACAGTCTGACAATGTTATTTTGATCCCCTATTGTTCATGGAAAAAATGACATCCTATATCTATCTATTCCTCATTTAACCCCTCTAATTTCATCTACATGATCTTTCCTATCATTGTATGATGACAGTAATAACACATTTTCAGCATCACTGCTAAAGATACTCCCTTCCCATTTATGCACGTGATTTTATCTGTAATTTAGCCTTTTATCCATGAGTGATTTGCAGTCTAGCTCCTCTAATATTTTGGATACACTACTAAGTTATAATAACAACGTTTCACAAGTCTAGCTCCTCTACACTGCATGTGAACAAATTCAACAATCAATCCTACTCTGTAAGGATCCCATAAACTAGCAGCATATTCTAAATGAGGTAAAACCTGTGAAATATTTCTCTTTGACCTTTTCATCACATTTACCCTGTACTTTTCTAATAAACCCTAATTTTTTGTTAGCTTGTCTACATACATCCATTCCCCATATGTGTTTTACCCTGGAGAATATTAATCGAGTCTATACATTCCATTTTGATGTTCCAATGTAGTAGTCATTCTGGAGAGAATTTCTATTTTTCCTAAAAATTCATCACTACTCATTTTTTCAAGTTTAATTCTAACTGCCAAGTGTCATACCAGTTTTGTACAGTATTTAGTTCATCTGATAAAGTTGCTGTGTTATCAGAATTATGGATATCATGGTAAACCACTGAGTCATCGAAAAATAAACTTATCTTACTAGTGACTATGGAGTCAATATCGTTAATGTAAAGCAGGAACATAAGAGGTCCAATAACACTTCTCTATGGAACACCTGAAGCAACTTGTACTGCTTTTGAGCTAACTCCATCAATGACTACTTTTTGTGCATGACCATTCAAAAAATCTTTTATTCAACCCAGGATATTTTTATATATGCCATATGCTTCTAGCTTTGCGAGTAATTCACTATGAGGTACTTCGTTGAAGGCTTTCTTAAAATCTAGAAAAACTGCATCCTCTGGAGCATTGCTCTCTCCTGAAATAAAAATACAATGAATAAAAAGTGCAAGTTTTGTCTCACAGGATCTATCCTTATTAAAACTGTACTGAATTTTCATAAATAACTCCTAACTTTCAAGGCATCTCACAATTGAACTAGCTGTATGTTCCATAACTTTGCACAAAGTGGATGTGAGGGGAATAGGTCTGTAATTGCTCAGTTCCTCTCTCTTCATTTTTAAATATTGATGTTATGTTAGCCTGTTTCCTATCTAAGCTAATGCTCAATTTATGGACTAACACTCCTGAAAAAGAGATTGCAACAGAGAAGTCATATACCTGATTAGAGCAAAATGCTTATGGAGCAGACAAGATGAGATAAACAATTTTTAGTGTAGGGAAGCTTAAGATTTTAAGAATTCATACTCTGAGCAGCATAAAACCAAGTTCAATGTATATCTTTCCTTATCTTAACATCACTTTATAAGTACCATGAATACATTTGGGATTGGGTTTCTTCAGTCAACCATTGCCTCACATTTTAGTCTTCAGATAATTTACCCACTAATAATGAATGGCCAAACATCTATCAAAGTCTCTTTTCTATAGTACCAAAATAATGTGTATCTACTCTGTGGATAGAGGACAGAAAATAAGACTGCTTTACCTGCAGCCTTTCACTAATAGAACCAACTCTGCTAAGCAGATAAGTACAAATTGAACAAAACATTTCCATTCTGAACATTATTAATTTTCATTCACAAATGAAAACATGGAAGTAAAGCAAAATCCAAATTGAGTAAGTAAGGAAGTTATGGAATATCCATGACCACTTAAGATTTACCAAATTTGCAGTGTGAGTAAGAGCCATAAATTTTTATCAACTTTTTACAAAATCTGGGTATAACCATTTTTGGTAACATGACTCTCCTCTTGGAATATTTATTTGAGCACAGAGCAGTGCCACAAGATACTACAGTACTATAATAGTACAAGAGCACCTCCAAATGTGAGGATGTAGACGTTGTTAGCACAATGTTACACTTATGACAAACATTCATGAAAAGGCACACTGACAGCCTATCACCATGATTATCTCACTCCCTGAAGCCTACCCTTAAATATATGTATGCCATTTTTTACAATTGCCCGTACAGGTAAAATCCTGCAGAGATGCTCTAAGTTTCTTCTCAGCTTAACTTCATAAGCAAGGGGCTACCATAAACATGATGCTAAAAGTGTAGGGATTTGTCCAAAAAAAAACAAGTGGCTATGCTGCTAAATTTCTTAATGTTACAGGAGGGCATCATCACTGTGAGACCAAATATATTAAATAGTCATTTTTAAAGCTTTAAGTATAAGGCCTAGGTGCATGTTTTTTCAATGGCTTTGGTCTTTTCAAAGAGACTTTGGGAGATACTGTGACAGTACCTTTCAATGGAGTCATCTTCTAACTAAGCGTTACAATGCAACAATATCAGAGCGCAATGATCATTTGCCTTGCCCAGGATTTGAACATGGATCCCTCTATTTCCAGCAAAGTAATTTATCCAGCTAAGCTACTGAGAGCATGACTACTGACTAAAGGACCAGAGTTCAATTTTGGGGGGACCTCAGTGCACCCTTCACTTCATCAAAGCTGTGTTAATTTTCAGATTTCAGATCCTCATGGAAAGCCATAGGTGAAACAAGAAAAGGAACTGATTCTGTTATCCAGATGTGTGAATTTCATATACTTTTGAGCTTAGGACAAGGAGAGTTTTACCCTCACCTTTCAAATCAACCTTTGTGATGATTAGAGTGGTTGTTGGAAATGTACATAAAGACAGTTTAAGTTTTCGAGTTTAGAAGAAACTTTTCAAGTAAAGGTATTATGAGGAAATTATGCACAATGTTTTCTAGGAATACTTATGATTTCTATATGAAAATCACAGCACATAATAATATAGGTACACTTCTCTGCAAAATTAACACATTTAAAATGATCATAAGATTGTTTTAAATACATAGCATGACATAACATAAATATAATATCTATGATAAATAATCGAGAATGATGCTTCCCACATTCATGGAAAAATCTGTTGCAGAGAAACCTCCTTACCTGATGAAATGATTTCCAGACACTCCTTTCCCCATGACCTATTAAAGAATCATCCCAAACAAGGATATTTATGGCCAAAAATAATTAACTCATGACCAAATCAACCTATATATATATATATATATATATATATATATATATATTAATTGAGGAAGAATCATTGAAGGGCTATTACATAATTAAAGAGTATATGGGACATAAATTATATCACACATTTTTAGTAACAAAAATTATGCAGGAAGAAAAGAGGCAGAACAGAGACACTCTTGTGGTTTATTTAATTTAATTGGATACAGTATGATAAAAAAACTAAAATGTGTTATTATTATTAGACTTAATTAAACCATTACTGGAATTATTTTACTTGAATTTGAAATAGACTCACCATTGTGGGGTACCCAATACAAATCCTTATAAAAATGTGGATCATCAAGATCTCGCTTTTTTTCATAATGCTCTAGGTCTGGGAACATGCCTATGACTTGTCCACTACTAAGACCTGCAGTTATACATGCATGCATCATTGGCCTCTGCTTCTTTAAAGCTGGAATTTTTCAATAGAATATAATATAAATACAAAGGATGTATATTTCTATGAAACACTTTCAAAAACCAAATTAAGTGTCATAGAAGGCACAATTCTTCTTGTATTCTATAAGCAAATATCAAAATATGGATTATACATAATTATATACATGAATCCGCCATCAATTACTGAGGTAATGCTCCAGAAATACCCTGTGAATGAAAATTATATTTGGGTTAGATATTAGGTCTAAGTGTCTTTTGCATCATGTTCTGTTATAAAAAATTGAATGACTGACTTTGGTTATGTAAGATATGGTATTTTCCTGGTGTAAGTTCAATATAAACTTGTTTATTATAAATTTTACACATATTATTCAAACATTAGTATTCCCCCTCTCTGATAGTTATTTCTCATATGATATGCGACCCTTATACAATAGGTGAATCTACACCTAGATAGGGCTGCCCTTGCTCCAG
Organism: Hetaerina titia; assembly: GCA_037158775.1. Lineage (NCBI taxonomy): Eukaryota > Metazoa > Arthropoda > Insecta > Odonata > Calopterygidae > Hetaerina > Hetaerina titia. The sequence continues at coordinate 55,528,107 of CM073779.1, read as the reverse complement.
GTGAGGCAGCATTCTTGTCCTTTAATCTAGATGTCATGGTGAAACAAAAAAGTTTGACCAAGGCTGAAAACTTTTTTTTAATTTCCTATTTCTCTACACTTTCCTTGGTGAGGCTCCATACTACTCCCACTCTCCCCTTGTCAACCTAGTAAACAAATAGACCTCGCACAACAGTTCTCCATTATTCTCCTTTTATCTCCAAGCAGGGGCTCCCAACAGTTGCCCACCCATCACTAAAATCATTCACCCTAACTACCATCCTCCTCCCTCCCTCCCTCCTAGTGCACTGCAGTCATGACTTGTAACCTCACCTGATGAATTTAAGAAACCTAGGTTTTGTTGTATTAAGGGAAAATTTATATGGAATAATTAAGTCAAGCTTTTCACTTTGATGTGAAGTAATTCAAAAAAATTATATCAATTAATTTATTATTTCCAATATGATTCACTTTTATAGATGTCATGCGTTCAATTCCCATCTACTTGTCTTTCCTTCACCTTGAAATGGAGTATTTCAATTTTCATGCATACATTCATGGTATCCTGCAAGCCACTGCTTGGGTGTGTGGCCATGGATGATTACACATCAGACTACTCTAGACATAAAATACTTTTCCCTCCGATTGCAGCTGGACAACATTATTCTGTTTCTTTTTCACAGGTGATAAAAATGACATTTAAACCTATCTGTTCCACATTTAATCTCTAAAATTATTTACATAATTTCTACTAAACAGTCAAAGTAGCAGGGATATAAGAAGAAGAATTGTGCTAGGAAAAGAGGCTTTCACAAGGAGGGAGTTGATGACAGGGACATTGAGAAAGGATGTTAAGAAAACACTTGTAAAAACTTTGATATGGAGTGTAACTATGTACAGTGCAGAATCATGGTCATTGAAGCAGGAGTATAGACGTAGATTGGAGGCTTTTGAATTGTTGGTGTGGAGAAGAATGCAGAAAGTGAAATGGGTCAAAAAGAAAACAAATGAGGAACTATTAGGTATGGTGGGTGAGGAGAGGGGTTTATTGAAAGAAATCCTGTGGAGGCAGAAAAAATGGATGAAGGGCATATTGAGCGGCAGTGGGATGTTGAAGAGTGTAATAGAGGGAAGAATGTTAGGCAAACAAGCAAAGGGCAGGAACAGGATAAGGATGTAGAATGGGATGAAGGGAGGAAAGAAGTACATAGAGATGAAAAGGGACTTTAAGTAGAATGGGTTGCTGGATTGTGTTTCACTAGGAGTCACAAAATATTTATCTGGTAGTTGTGTCCATCCAAAAACCTACCTTAACCGGAAAATTACCTTATAAAAAAATATCACCTACCATAGAATGATTGGTCTAATGTTACATTTTCAATGTCATTGCTTAAGTGATATAGTTTCAATCTGTGCAAGAGATTCAATCTTTAATTCAACCTTTGCTCTATGAGTGATTCCCAACCTAGCTCCTCTAATAATTTTGATAGAACATTCAGTTTGTCATCACAACATATTACTTATTAACTCTATGCAACATATGATTTAGAAAAGTAATGTGTACTTTTCACCCAGGAAAGTTTGTGAGTGAGGGTAACACCTCAGCATTTATCCAAATCTATACTTTCTATTTTGGTAATCCTGATTCAGTAGGCATTCAGGAGTGAACGACTCCTATTCCAAAAACTTATTACTATGCCTAGTTAAAGTTTAATTCTGATATTCCAGAGTTGGAACAACCTTGTAGAGTACTTAGGCCATCATCTAACACTACTTTATGCTCAAAATTATAGATATCTCTATAAACCATTTCTTTGGTGGCATTCTAACAACTAACTTTAACCATGGAGTCATATCATTAATGTAAAGGAATCTTTGGGTAAATGCTGCTTTGCAATAATCAGTCAAAGAATGACTGATAATGCAAGGATAAAATTAGGACAAGGATGATGGAAACCAGGTAGACTCAATATTCCTCTTGATTAAATAGTAAACAATGATTTGTATGAAATTGGGAGGAAAAATTAAGCATGCTGAAAATTCCACTTGAAAAGTATTTATTTACCGACCAAGATATCAGTTATGAAATCTAATTATGATTCAAACACTGCAACTTATTTTGCAGATGAGGAATTGGAGATGTGGGAGTTAGGAAGAAATTCCTACTATGTATGCAGTGGAGCAAATATGTTGCACAAATTTCTTTCCTTGAACTTATAAATGGCAGCAGTATTCATGATTGTGCACCACTGAAAACCTAATTTTTTTAGCTTCCAATTATGCTTAGTGTGATATGATATTCTTAACTAAATTTAGTAAGAATAAAATAGTGTTATTACCATTTTTCATGGATGCATAGTTCAAGTAGTCAGTCCTTTGTAAACCAGGGACTATCCATTGGCGTAAATTATTGACAGTAATAGCAGTCACAGGAATTGGTTCACCATTCATTGTAGCCATAACATACTGTAAAAAATTCATATGTGAAATAATTAAAAAATAATTTTATTTTCTCCGAATCAAAGTCCCATAAGATTCAGAAAAATATTTTTAGCTCTACTCGCTAATTAAAGCCTTTTTACTTGCATATTTTATGGCAACCATATGATATGACTCTCAAAATTACTGTCAGGAAAATTCAACTATCCATATTAGGTACAACTTTGACACTAAAAACAACTGTCTCCTTCATTCTCCTTGTGATCTAAAAGGCTAAGAGTTGATATACTAAAACAGAAAATCGTGGGGAATATGGAACAAAAAAGAAAGGATGCTGCAAAGAACAAGATTACTGAAATGTGCAAAATACATGGAAGTCAACAAAAATTAAATTTTTACTTTATGACATTGAAGTAATGGCTTCAAGAACCCAAATGACTGCTAATTTAACATTTTAGTTAAAGATTTTCACTAAATTATGCAAAGCTTAATCATTATAAAAATCATGATTATTACAATGTTCATCATGCATATTTTTGGCCACTGATAATGGTGTAAATACCTGCCATTGATTAAGAAGTTTATTTTATGCAATCATTAAGAACTCTAATCTGTACGTTGTAATTCAGTATTGATAAAAGCAATATGATGTATGATTCATCAGTTGCTGTATAAGGTGTACAAGCATAATCTTCCTTCTTTTCAACTAACGAATGTGATATATGATCATATAAAAGGCAAAAGTTTAAACAATGGGGTGACAAAAATGAGAATTTAAAATTCAAAAGTTTGAAGAAAACTTCATAATTCAAGGAAAATATAATTTTGCAAAGTATCAATTGATGTGAAAATAATTATGGGCACCTTGCATAGCTGGTGTTGAAAGGAATTCAACTCAAGAGCTAAAGCTGAGTGTGGGTGGGGCTATAGTCCACGTCATGGCCGGTTGATTGCACCAATCTGCATAATTATTGCACAGACCACGTATGAATTAATGTGAAATATGATTATACATTCCATCACAAAAAATAAATAAATAAAATAATGTTTTTTCAAAGAAACTTATAGACACAATTTTATGATCATAGATCTTCATTATTTCTTCTATTTCAGAATGCACCAACCAGGAATGCAAACTCGATTTTTATAAACAAAAAAAGTCTAAATAATTATTTTATCATTTTAGATACACTCGTAATTCTTTTTCACATTTTTACATTGTATTACTGAACAGTTTCCCAGCCTTCCCATGACCCCCACATCATATTTAACTGGATGTTCTGGAATTCACACTTCTTCAATGTTCATGGAGTTTCTGAATGGTTGATTTCTATTTACGTTAAGCAAGTTCCACGTGAATCATTTTCTACTGAGCCACTTCTTCAACTTTGGAAATAAAAAATCCAAATCTGATAAAAACAGTGGATGTTGAAATAGTTAAACTTTAATTTAATAATTTTAACCATCAAAACTGTTCAGGTGTTCACCCACACATTGTCTACATGGAAAAGAATGTTTTATTTGGCAAAGGAAGGCATTCTTATTTATTTTTTGCAGAAGCAGTGATGTATTGATGTATGATACTCTCAATTTAATCTATAATACTTTCAGTGTTGCATGTAATCCATACACTGGTTGTAGCTGCATAAGTGCTGCATTTGAGTGTTTTATGTTTGAAAAAAGGAAGTTATGTTGCCGCACCCTGTAGATGATGCCGAGTGCATCCCAATAAACCATAATCACCACCTTATTGGCCAATTTCACCTTCTTTCTCTTCTTTGAAGCTGGATCACCTTTAGAAACCCACTGTTTCAACTATTCCTTTGTTCTAGTGTACTAATTTATCCATGTTTCATCAACAGTTGTGTATTGACACAGATTCTTGTCAGGATCTCAATAGAAAGTACCAAACCAACCTCCAAATCAAACACATGATTTTGTTCATTCTTCACTGACAGCATAGCACCAATTTGCAGAGATATTTTCACATCTAATCTTTTGTGGAAAATGGAATGAACTGTACCTGTTTATATACCTGTGCTTCCTTCTACTAGTTCACAAACTTTGATTTATCAATCACACAAAATCATACTGTGGATTTTGTCAACCATTTTGGAAGAAGTCACTTCCACAGGCTGGAGTGCATTATTTGCAAATGTATGACAAGGTGTAAACTCTTTTACCCAGTTGTAAATGGTTGCAAACACAGAAGCAGTTGTGCCATGAACTTAATCAAACACAGCTTTGATCCCTCTCAGTGTTAAACCTTATAAATAGAAGTGTCTGATCACTATATTAAACAATTTTTTTTCATTTTTCTAAATAAAAAAAATTTCATTGCTCCAATTGCCATAGAAAATGAAACAATATCATGGCAACAGCTGAAACTTTAAAAGCAGTCTAGTGAGAAATGAGGCTTACTAAAAGCAAATCTATTGAGATTACAAAGCTTTTACAATATATAAAGTTTTATTGATTGACCCACATAAACATTAGAAATGTAAATGATCTAATGGGCACAAGGAAAGGAGGGATTTGTTAACAATATTAGGATAAGTGACCCAGTAATATATATGGATAGAGACAAATAAATATACATGAGAAGTGTATACTGATGTTGGAATAGCGGACACATGGGAGAGAGATTTATTATTTTTTGTTAGCATTTGACCCAGTATGTGAAGGACAGATATATAGACATAGAAATAGGTTAGAAGTATAAACCAATGCCAGACTACTATGCATAAGAGAGTAAGAAAGATGAAAAACATTTATGCCATTTGCACTATAATGCATGTGAGGAAGAGATAGATGGAAAGCTCAGAAATATTATATTTACCTGAAATGTATCTAAACAAAGTATAATTATTAATCTTCTGATGCAATTCATGCCAAGATTGTGATGATGAAGTTACTCACTTGGTAAGATGCTGCATCATCAACAGAGCTTCATGTGCATTAGTCATTTATCTCACTCCCATTCTTAGAACTATCAAAAAAATATCTAGTGGATTCCCACAAACCAAGCATCTCTCATAGCAAGTAATTCCCATAATGAGCAAAAATATTTTGACCAAAAACGACTTGCTTAATGCAAATAGAAATGAACCATTCAGAAACTCTAAAAGAGGTTAACTAAAGGGCAATACCCTACCAACTTTGGTTAGAGTTCCTTTTAGTTCTTATGTTTCACAACATCCAAATGGCAGTCTCAATAGGAAGAGTACATTACATTTTGTTATCATCAGTTGTGATATGATCAAGGTCATTCAATAGCTTAATATCTTGTCCATTATATCAACATTGTAGAAGTGAGTAATGTAATATTCACATTGCATAAAAGTGGTGAGCTTAGAAATCAACAATTCAATCCCAACAATCCTAAATAATACCAACTACCACATTCGTCAATTGAACACTACAATATCAGATATAAGTAAATATAATCAAGTCAAAATAGCAAGCACTGTCCCTCTGAGGTAAACATAATATTCAGTTTGTCACGTTTATCCATGAGTTCAACCCTTCACAAATAAGAAGCAGTTGATTTCTTTGAACCAATATTTTGGAAAAAACACATATCTTGTATATTATCAAGTACATTTAATGCTCAATTTGGACCAATTTTGTTATTTTATACTTCGATATTCAGCCTATTCTAAAGTTATATAACATTTGAATATCACTCTCACATATTTTTATTGACCCCTTCCATTCCTAACTGATACACCTTGTAGAGGCGATCTGAAAAAAAAATCAAAATCTAAAAGCTCAAAATGTTTCCACACTTGCTGGAATACCTGTAGAGGCTGCATGTGTCGATCGTACTGAGTAAATGGTTGAATATCAGGAGTCACATTTGATACATGCTTACGACGGTGTTTCATATTCTTTGACAATGGATGCCCCATCTGGAGATCAAAAATACCCACAGTTCCGTCGCCTGAGGCTGTAACTATCAAGGAAGATTTTACTTTTCCACTTATGTTCATAGACCGGTCTTGCAACATCTGAAAATCAGTGCCATTTTATATATCAACCAAATATTTTCAACAAGGACAATAAAATTAACAGGGTTACAATTAATTTTTTCAAAAACACTTCAAAGGACTATCCATTAAATATACATTTTTAAGGAAATGGTTATGAGTGTACTCACCCTACTATTACTTGGAACCCATTGCATATCAAATATTTGACCACGATGGGAATACATTTCACATGATTCAATTGCTACATAAGCAACAGGGGATGGCTTGTAGGTCCATGGCACTATTTCACTCTGTGTTAGAAAGTTAATCATAAAATAAGAAGTCACAATCAAAATTCTTTGAGCAACTACATATCATTAACAGACCAGGATTTATGCAAAAGAAAATGGAATCAGTATTTGTGCTAAGAATTCTTACACTAAATTTTGATGACATATAACGAATGTACACAGATACAGGGACATCATAAATATTCATATCCCACATAAATATCTGGCCATCCTTGTTAGCTCCAGCAAGAAGAGTTGGGTAGTCTGGATTATACTGCAGGAGGCTAATTTCACAATCACATTTAATTACCCTCTGAAAAAAAAATTTTAAGAAAATTAACATTTATTGGGAAAAATTTATTTAAAAAGAAGGTTAAATGCATGAAAAACTTGAATTCAAGAAATAAAACATGAGATTGCCAAACCCTAAAACAATTATATTTGGCATATAGGTCTACTTGCTGCCCTGTAGTAATTATCAATTGAATTTTGGGTGCACTTTCAGTCTAGCTGGGAGAGATCATTTAAATGTTGATTGACTGATACCAGTTCAATCAGATATCTTCAAATTCAAGAGGATAAATTAGGGAAGAAGGTCATAAAAGTGGTCTGTAGAGGATTTAATTGTGTTCTAAAAAGAAGGAATATCAGGAAGCATTTAAAATAATGATTGAAGATATGAAATGGTAATTTATAGGAGAGTTGGATAACCTTCAATAAATGAATAAAGAAATCTTCAATGGAAACAACAGGAATTGTTTTTTACTTTCAGAAAACAAAGAAATATGTGGGAAAAAGCTTTACAAGAATTGGAAAGAGTATAAATACAGGGTTAAACAATTCATCTATAGAATAGTTTAAGAACTCCAAGAAATTGATGAAGGAACATCCATACACAATTTTAGAGAAATGATAGGAATAATAATAATTGAAATAAAAGAGATTCAGGCCAGGTGGAGAGAATTAATGCTCAGTTAAAAATATTTCACCAGTGAAATTTTGAAATAGGAAGGAAATATGTCCAATGTGGGTTCCAGCATTGCATAACAAGACTGAAAAGACAACCAAGGGAATGGAAATAAGAAGATAGATAAAATTCCTGCTGAACCACTTATGGGTTTGGAAAAAAGTAGTAACAATAATTTATATGGGATCACTTACACTGTTAATGAGCAATGAAGTTAGTTCTTCAAACAGCATAAATTCCTATCCCATGGAAAAAGCAGCAACATTTCATAAATATAAGATAGTTAATTATTTTGCACATAGTCATGGTGGTACTTTGAATAATTAACAAGATAATACAATGCAATAAATGTTGAAAAGATTGGACTGGAGGGATACGTGACCCATTCTAAACCATATCATATCATATCTCAGATTATACATAATTTATTATAACATCTCCCAAAATGTGCACTGTGATGAAATGAAAAGATAGTCATGAAAAGGTCTGGAAGTAGGAATAAAGGAATAATGTTAAATGAATAATACCTATTTGCAAGTCCTGATGCAAATCGCAGAGTTGAAAACGTTATTGAAATTTTAAAATATGGGTCAGTATTTAAATTTCTTTTTTCATTTAGTAATATTAATATTACCACCCCAATTCTCTAAAAAATTGACAGATACAAGATAATAAAAGTCTATGGCATATCATGACATTCAGTACACCAAACCTAATTTTCATTTAAATTTATAACATTCATATTTTGCCAGCTAACATGCTCTGAACTAATCAATTTGCTTAAGATAATATGAAAAATGTTTGATACAAGGCATCTTTAAAATTAAGATATTCTGAATGAAAATGAAAGTCATCAGTTATGTCCATGGCATATCAGAATATGTGGTATTGATCAGATCCATAGAACAGAAAGAGTAGTCAAACAATAATTACCGTTGGATGTGGCTCCTTTACTAATCTCCACTCAATAATATCAAAATCAGGGGTAGAGTCAATTTTCAAATCTTTCTCATAAAAAAGTTCTTCTTCACTTATTCCTGAATTCTCATCTGAATATTCACTATTTGGAGGAGGTATACAGCCTGAGCGAAAACTCTCAAATAATATATCTTCCCAATATTCAAAAGTATCACATTCATTTAAATTCTCTGCAACTTCTGTAATGTCCTCATCATCTGAAATGGCCCCCTTGATTCGTTTGCTCTTATCATTTGAAATGCTCCCACGGAATGAATTACTCTCTTTGTCTGAAATCAAATTTTCTAAAATGTTCCAATTTTCTGGAAATTCCAAATCGTCTGGATTCTCTTCACCTTCTAAACTGAAATCATCCATGTCACAGGCCCAATCAAGATAACCATCATCACACACAACAGAGACACGATCAAATCCTTCCCAATTCAGGTCAGCAACACTCCTAGCAGAGATAGTGGTCATAACAGATTTCGGACTTACAACAAAGGTAGAGGCCACAACAGATGCACCATCCTCAACACCTTCACCTACGAGAGCATTATCTCCACCCTCAGCAGATTTAGCACCTAAAGAAAAGGGAGTGCCTACAACTGATTTCGGACTCACAACATAAGTAGGAGCCACAACAGATTCACCATCCTCAGCTGATTTAGCACCTACAGAAAAGGGAGTGGCTACAACTGATTTTGGACTCACAACATAAGTAGGAGCCACAACAGATTCATCATCCTCAGAATATTCATCTACTAAATCATCGATTCCATCAACTGCTTCACTAAGCATGGCAGTTTTAATGCCTCCAAGGGCTTTACCAGCCTCAGTTTCTCCTCCCAAAGCAGAAACATCATCAGGGGAAGCTATTCCAGCTGTGGCATCTTCTTTTTCCACTATAACTTCACTACTCAATCTAACAAGTAATTTAGCAATGGCATTAGAATCCAAGGAATCTATGTCATAATCAGAGTCAGTATCAACAACAATATCCTCTTCATGTTCCTTTTCAGTATCACTAGACAAATTATAATTGTCACTGCAAAGCGCCAAACAGAAATTTGTATTACCCAAATATGTTGCATTTGGGACAGTTTCATTGCCCAGATCACAAAAGTCTTTGTCTAGATCAAAATCAAACTCTTTCTTTACTATAAGAGATCCATCACGGCTTTCTGCTGAATCATCATCTGTAGCTTTATCTTCATTATCACTCTCGTCTAAGAAATCAATATCTTCAAACTTGACTTTCTTTACCTCATATACGTAATTTCTGTATGCAATTGCAACCATATCTGAAATAAAAAAGTAAATACATTTCACACATTTAAGAAACAAAATAAGCAAATATATACAATTAGATTATTATTTATATGTGGGTGAGATTGTTTCCACCATTTTGTGAGTTTTCATTGTACCCCCGTTCAATCCCCAAACACTCCCCCAAACAAAACACTCCCTTTGATAAATAGTATAATGTATCCCTTTTAGCATCTCTTCTACCCTTTAACTCTTCACTGAAACTCAAAACAATAGAGCAGGTGTTTATCTGGCTCCTGGATTCCTAGAATTGTTCATGTATTAATATTGGACATAAATTACACAGATATTTACATATTTTAATCCAAACTCTACTCCCAACAACTTCTACATTATCCCCACATTTCTAAAAATCCCCCTCCCAACTCTTTCCCTAGCAGACCTTTCTCCACCTTACCCTTCCATTCAGTGTTTCTAGCCCAAGACATGTATAGCAGTTTGCAATAACAAAGACAAAAACATTGAAACACAAAAAAGATAAGAAACTGATTTGTTTTTTAATTTTTGGTGGTTGAAGCCACCATGGACAAAAGGAAAGAGATATAGAAAAAAGAGGCTAGAAACACAGAAAAAAAAAATATATATATATATATGTGAATTCACTAAATAGTCATAGCAAACACAGAAACTAAAACATATAAAGGAGGGACTCACTAGTTCTGGAATTTTCGGTGGTGCAACCTGCTTTCTCAAGAGGAATTTTATATGTTTTAGTTTCTGTGTTTGCTATGACTATTTAGTGAATTCACATTATTGTGCACGTTCGTGGGTTTTCCAAGAAAGTGACTATATATATATATATATATATATATATATATATATATATATATATATATATATATATATATATATATATATATATATATATATATATATATATATATAATGTGTGTACACATATTATTTAAATGGGGAAGGGAAGTAGAGCCATCAAACAAAAATACAGGGATTCTCATGGATGTGAATAATAACATAACCAAGATAGCACTAGCAAACACAAACAAAAACACACAAAAAAACACATATTCCAAATTTTCAGTGGCGATAATCACCTTCCTCAAAATACCTAACTTTAACGTATGTATATTTTTGTATGATACACTGAAAACACCCTTGTTCTTTTAATTAGCAAATATTTATGATAAACAAGTCCTACTCTAAATGTGCTTATATAAAAATTAAGTTTTTAAAGCTGCATTCTGTGTTATTGCCTCTACTTCTTTGCTGGCTGAGCTAAGCATTACTGCTAGAAATATATTACCCATCAAAATGAAAGTTTTCTCTGCATGGTGACTGAACATTAATTAAAAAACTAAAGGCCAAGTGTCCGAGACATAGATATAAAAAACCTATCAAATCTTATCTTAATCTATCCAATAGCAATATAAAGAAAGTATGAGCACCCATACTATATTAAGAGAATCAATTACACTGTAATATCCGAATTTCTGGCTCAAAGAAAATTCTTTTAGGTTTCAATTTATTTTTTTTTCAAGCAAAAAGGTAAACATCTTACCCTTATATCTAGGATGACATGCAATGCTTGAAAAGGAAATTCTTTTAGGTAACAATAGATTTTCTTCTCAAGCAATTAGATAGGGAACTTACCTATGTATCTAGGATGCCATGCAATGCATGAAACCCTTTGAAAACAGCTTAAGTCAAAAATTTCTGTATAGTTGTGCTTTGAATAATATTTGTGTGGTAGTACATGGTGATCCCCTAGGAAGTGATTCCCCCTGAAAAACTTCTCTGAGTTATCATTTTCATTCTCCTGTGCTTTAACATTAAATCCTTGAACATGGTCCGAGCACAGATCCTTTATAGTGATCTCTTCCAAGCTAAATGATAGGCTGAAACAAAAAGGTTATTCAAAGATTAGGGATTAAGTAGAAGAATAGGCTACATAATTTTAACCTCACCCCATTATAGACAAAATAAATACCAATCACCAATTCCACGATGGAAGAAAAGTTGGGCCTGATCCATGATCCTAAACAATTTATGCATAATTTTCTTTAAATAAATTTTGGAATAAATTTATTTTTTCAACATGAAATATATTACTAAATTTAACATTACTTAATATCCAAGAAGTTGTTTCTCTTTACAAGTAAAATTGCAGAATGGATTACGCTCATATTATGAGGTTCTACTGAAAATAAAGCTCACATTTCCACACAATATATCTTAAGCATGTTTGAGGATAATTTCATTTGAAAATTAGGCTAAGTATATTAAATAAGCATAAAGCTACTTCGTCTTTCATATTTTTTATGGTATCTATTATTGTGAATGTATTTCACAAAAAAACATCTGATGAGATTGCCGCTGCAGAGTTATTGTCTATTATGTTCAATAGAACTTCTTATTTGTCTTCCAAATTTCTACTTGTTTTTTCATTTTGGTGCAAGTTACCCAAAGAAAAACTAGCTAAAAAGTTTTGGATCTTGATGAACCTCTGTTGGAATTATTAAATAAAAAACATTATTTGGATAATTGAATTAATGTTGGCCTTATTGATGTTGCTCTAGAAAACAAAGAAAATTTATTATCCAAAACTATAATTAGATTAATGTGATGAGTGCTGGCATTCAAGAACACATAAGATATTAAGTTACAATAATCCTTATGATAATTTATGTACCTAAATCTCTTCATGAAAAAGCATAAAAAGTCAGGATTCCATCTCTGGATGAACAGACAGATCTATTTCAAAGTTTATGCTATGGACAAAATAGTTTATGCCTTGTTTTTATCTTCCATTTCTTTTTAAACCTTTTTCCCTGATTGAAAAAGTATTAAATATCTTAGACATGTCAGTTTAATCTGCAATGCTCAATCATATATCATTATGCAGGCATGTTATAAAAAATTATTGTTTACAAGTAAATGTTTACAATATACTACAAATTTGTTAGCCATTTTGTTTACAAAATTATATTTTTATTTGATGATGAACTTTTTCCTTGTCCAGATAGCATGCTACTCAAGGAAAAAATTAGCTCATTACATAACATGTAGACTTGAAATGAAAAATGATACATTAAAAAAATTATTTTCATTCAAATAAGGCTTGTTTAAATTGATACATGAATAGTTAAGTCCCACAGTAATTGGCTATTTGAAATTATTGAACAAAATAAACTGTGCACTCAGATCACAAGAAAAGAGCAAATAGAAGGAATGAACAAATATTCAGAAGTATTTTTGATAAAGCAATCAAAATACAATTATATTACATATTGCTTGAAACTTCTTTCATTGAAAAAGACAATTTGAAACAAAAAAATTAGTGAAGATGCAAAGTATTCCCTTAAGAATATTAAAAGGCCATTTAAATCTACTCAAGCCATCAATTAAGGTATGAAGGTTATGAAAGTGGAATGTATTAGATTTATTTAGGAGAAAAAGTAAGGAATGTCATAAAGCAGGTGACATAATAGTGAGAAAATGGAGATGGTATATTAATGGGGAAATGAGATAATATTCAATATGGGTTAATTAAGGAATAAAACTTGCTGAAAATGAAATGAGGTAGCATAATTTGGCTACCTTATACAGCATGTAAAGTAGATGCTGCCACAAAAACACAGTCCTGGGAGCCTCAATAATAGCACTGCTAAGATTATTCCAATAAAAATGACAATAGGCTAAGGATTAAAGTTCCAATGACTGCAAACTAGGAGAGACATTCTATAGCTAGATAAGGAAATTGAGCATTGGGAAAATTGTTGGTACTTTTCTACTTGTATCTTTTGTGCTATGACTTGAATGTCAATATGTACTTTTTCTCCTCAATTCTCTTCTCCTCTCCTCAATAGAAAGAATTGGGGAGAAAAAGTAAAAATTGACGTTTGAGTCATAGCACAAAAGATACAAATATAACCAAGTACAAAGAAAGTAAAAAAAGCTACTTAAATGGAAAGAATGTTTTTCACTTTGAATGCTGCCTTCAGCTAATAGGTAGGACAGAGATGGACATTTTTAACAAGAAATAGAATGGAATGTCTGCATCATTATGGCTCTATATGCCACAGAAGTTAATAGTGGGGCAACTAAAATATGCCAACAAATATAGCAGGGCCACTGTCATAGCAGAATACACCCAACACATCTCATTTTATAAGTGCCGCAATAATTAAGAAATTAGGGGAAGGCCACAATTGAGTAGCTTGAAGAGCCTCTTATTTCCCTTCTTTCACATATCAACAGTTTATGATTACTTACAATTGAATACAGGCATCAGATATCAAAAGAACACTTCCATAAGTTCTGTAAATGGGCTTCTTGCTCTTAATACAATCCAAGCTCTTCTGAACTGATTTATTTGAGATGTCATGAGAAAATACCTGGCTACAGTGTTCCGTTGTCTCTGAAAATACCTGCATATAAATGTGAAAAACAAGAAGTTAGAATAGAGAAAATATGTTAATTGGTATACAGGCTGATTACAAGCATGCCTTATTTCAATATCTTGTTTTTAAAAACTACAAAAGCTAGAAAATATCAGTCCATAAAGCCAACTTTACTTAATAACAGCAATGACATTCTCGAAGAAGTAAATAAAATTTTAATCATTTAAATTTTTGTTCTTGTTGAGTAGCATCAGGTGTGATATGTTGGAAGTCAAACATAATGAATGTAATAAAATAAATTCTATTAAGTGGAAAAGTGTAATCATCTAATATTCATTTTGCTCTTGTAAGTAATTTAGTGCTAGAATGTGGGAAAAAATATTTTTAAATATTAAAATGGGCAAATATTAAATAAAGGGAGCTTTATTTTAAACTGGATATGAGTAGACGTTCATCAATGTCAAGTGCAAAGTCACCCTTAATTTGAAAATACTTGCTCTAAATTTTGTGCTCTTTTATTTTCATACTATATTTCTTAATCAGAAGAAAATAGGAATACATTTAAGAGCAAGGAAGACATTTAAAGGAAGAAATAAATGAATTGGGGCTAGACAAAGAGATATCATGGTCTATCTTGATATTCAGCCATATGACACTGTTCCAAAAAAGTTTTACAAGAAATATAAATATACTAATGGAGGTAAGCCATCATCTTGTGAAAGAGGCAATGCATCTGTACCTTCTTAAGTTAGAATTTTTGGTTCATAAAATATGATTACTGATGAGTATATCTTGAATTTTAATGTTTTTGTTTATTTTTATTTCTTTTATTTTTTATATTTGAATTTTTGTTTTTATATATAGTGGATCCTGTTTATAAACTACCCTGTCCAATAAATATGCTAACTGGGACCAAACAAACTTTATTTTGCAAAATTTAGCTGAAATTGATTTTTTTCCCTTCAAAGCACTCTCCATTCATTGCAATGCACTTATTCTATATTTTTTCCCCCTGTTTAAAGCACCCTTGAAAATCCTTGGCAGTTAGGCTTTTTAGTTTTCTTGTCGTTTCTAGCTTTATTGTGTCAACATTATTCCAGTGATGTTCCATCATCACATTTTTGCATTTTGGGAATAGGAAAAAGTTGCAGGGGGCTAGATATGGTGAATAAGGAGGATGATCAAGGATAGTGATTGAATTTGTTGCCTTTGATTTGCCAAGGATTGTGATTGAATTTGTAGCACCTGCAGAATGTGCAGGTGCATTGTTATGTATCCATTCATCGTGTGCAGTTAAAATAGTTTGCACCATTGATTTTCCTAAATTCAGTTCATCAGCTATCCTTCACAGTCACAGACAGCTTTTTGATGATCGGTAAGGACAAGGGACCGCACACAATCAGTGTTGTTGTCATCAACACAGGTGGTTTAAGTTTGTCCCAGCCTTGCATCATCCATAGCATCTTGTCCGTCATCTTTAAAATGCATAATTCACTTGAAAACAGATGTTTTCTCCAGAGCATATGACCTACACAGCTGTCAATATTTCAGTAATTTCTTGATAACTTTTACTGCACTTCAACAAAAAACTTGTTGATTTGCTGCTCCATGATTTCCTCAATTTCTATTTTTGACAAACAGTAATAACAAGGACAACAGGAACTAATATAACTGATGCTATATGCACAGCTCAATGATCTGCCAAGCACAGATGGCTCATTGGTTCTCAGGCAACCAGCACCGTTAGTGGTTGAGACTATAGTCTGGGTCATGGCCAGATTGCACCAATTCGTGCATTTATTGCACATACGTATATACCTACATATATCTTCCACAAAAGTCTCACCGATATAAATAATAATTCAAACGATGGTGCAAGATGGCATTAGCCAACATAAATATATATAAAGACATATATAAGGACACTCAGACTTACTCTAAAATTTTTGGTGATAAGACCACCTTCCTCTGAGAAGGAATTGATGTCCTTTTTATGTGTTTTCATGGTACTCCCTCATGCACATTCTGCAATATTATCTATCATCTTAACGGCAAACTCTACCCCTCCTTCCATATTGGACTGTTCACCACATTCTTCAATATCCGCATCTACAATCATCATACCTCAAGCTAACCTTCTTCCACATTAGTTCTCTACTAGTGCTCAAACATGTCTCCCTCCATAATGTTTCTTTCTATGATTGATTCAATGGTTGTATTGTTGCCTTCCTTACCCTTCAGACAGACCACTAAAACTCAAAACCCTCCAGTTGACATGTATCAGACTCCTTAGCACCTGCTTGGACATCTGCCTGAGCCTTGTCCACTAGAAAGTGCACTTTTTTCCTTCCTGCCAACCCCTACCCCTTCCAATCATTGCCAAGTCCCCCTCTCCTCACTTTCGTTCACCCATTCTTCCTATACTCATCTCATCTATCACTTGTATCCTCACTTCTCTTCATCCTGTTGAGAAAGGTAGTTGGTCCACTGAAATATCTAAAACCCAATACTTGAGTGTTTTTTAGTTTGTGTTTCTAAGTTTTATATATCATCGCCATGCTTATCCTTATCCATTCGAATGAATAATCACCACTACTCCTGTAATTCTGCCTCACTCTCTTTTCTTCCTATCCCTTCACCACAATTTCACACAACCTATCATTCAACGAATGCTTTTCCCTAACAATTCTAGAATCCCTACCCAATTCAGACACCACCATAGAGGTGAGCACTCGTGAATCCACATATATCCTAGCTTTCCGATCCTTTAAAATTCCAACCCTTAACCACCATCTTTAATTCCCTTCCCAGCAGTCCCTAAACCTTCTGCCCCCCTTTTCCCCTCCCCAGACACTCTCCCCTCAAGACCTTTCAGTCTGACCCAAAGAAGGCCTCAGAGTAGGCCAAAAGCTCAAATAATCTACACTGTGAGTGTTCTTTTACGTGTTCTGTTTTATTCTGTTTTCTATTGTGCCATCCAAAAGTTATATATATGTATATAAAACCATAAACACAGCAATCAACCCAAAGGTCGGTTTCGTAGGTGATGGTAGAGCTCACCCATGTACCAAGCCCGACGGCGTGCGAATAATCACACATCAGGGTAGGGGGGCCAGTTCCTTTCCCTGTGCCGATTATGGTTTTCCAGGAAGATCTGGTACCCGAAAAATCAACTACCTTGGGTGGAGCTGCAGGTGCCCAAAGTGCCTTGCCCGGGAATCGAACCTGGGACCCTTCGGTCAGTAGTCCAACGCTCTACCCACTGGACCACCGCGACCCGCATATTTATATATATTTATTTATTTATTTATATGTATATATATAACTTTTGGATGGCACAATAGAACACAGAATAAAACAGATGACACATAAAAGGACAATGACACTGTAGATTATTTGAGCTTTCAGCCTACTCCTATATATATATATATATATATATATATATATATATATATATATATATATATATATATATATATATATATATATATCAGTCATATCTTATCTTCCGAAGAAGGTGGAGTTCGAGTCCGTCGAAATTATCAAGATATAATTATGAGTGTTCTTTTTATGTGTTCTCGTGCTGTGTGTTACTAAGTTTTATATATATATATAGAATAAGTATATATAATAAAAATATATAAATAATAAAAGTTATATATAATATATATATATACACATATACACATTCAAACTCAAAATCCCTCCTTACAGATCTAACAGCAATTTTTAATTCATCTGAAAATAGATATAAGGAAAAGGGATAGGAACATATTAAAGGATGAACACAGGAGAGATGAGGAAGGCAGAATCAGGCAGAATTATAAATGTAAAAATATTTCCTAAACCAGGATTTGAACACCAGATCTTCTACATGCCGAGCAGATGCTGTAACCATTGAGCTCTCTAAGAAATCCAATTCATGCTGAGATTCTGAGAGTGACATGCCACTAAATGCCCCAGTTGTTTGGCCAAGAGATGGCATCAGGGAGCTGTTTCACCCACCAAAGAAGAAATACACAACAGACGTACAAGGGGAAGGACAGTAGGTAAGCAATCATATAGTATAATAAAGGATAGGAACAGTGCATTTCATGGAACGCATAGCCAGAAGAAAGAGATGAGCCATATTGGCCAAATACACATTCAAACACGAAATCCAGCCATACAGGGAACAAATATTAATTCACACTGAAATAGATATGTGTCTGTGTGTGTAGGTATAGTAGTAGTATTTAGGGGAGGTGAATGACAGCTAAGGTTTTTGTGTCATTAGGGGTGGGCAGAAAGGATGAAGGGTGGAAAGAAACCTGGCATCGGCCTTCTCTTAGTGAAAGGTGCCTAGCATACATTTCAAGCTCCCCCTTCTCACCCTCATCTCACTTAATAGAGGGGATGCCTCATGTGGTCCACTGCTAACAGCAGGGTACCACATTTTCTACCTCTGACAATAGAGTTGGGAACAATAAATTGCATGTGCATGGATTAATAGAATTTACCCTATCTTGTTTTTCAGTTTTTCATGACCTGACTTGGTAGGGTGGTAATCTATCATTTAAGGAACTGTGGCTCACTTGTATTCCCTTCTTATAAGTATACCCAAGAACTTTTACAGTGGGTGAATTTAACACTTATTTGGAACTAAGTTATTTATAGAAAGAAAAGGAAAAATTGTCAAAAATGCAAAAAAAATGCTCAAATTTGCTATTCACAGTATGGAAAAAGGGCTTTTGCCAAATTAGCAAAAATGAACTATTTCAAGCTGGAAATATTAAATTTCAGGAAGTACTGACTCTAACGTCTTTTCCATGGTATCTAAGACCATTACCGCTAGGGCAAATGCTTACTTCATTATTCCGTAAAAATATGGCTTATGAGTCATCTGTAACTTATTTTCTACAATTAAATGTGATTACCTCATAAATTATTGGCCATCTATGCCAAAAAGGGAGTATTTCTGCTATCAGGGAGTCAGGTGGAATAGAGCCATTAAATTTCAAGGATATTAACTGCCTGAGGACCTAGTCCTTCCCTTGCAAGTGTTAGAAGAATTATATTTATGGAAATGTGCTTATCTTTCTCTAGAAATAATATGCTTACATTATTGATAATTTTGCTTGAGACTTAGGAGCCCATTCCACCCATGACCAAGCTCATGAGTTCATTTTAAAGTTCACTGAGAATGGAAAACCATAATAAGTGAAACTTTTCAGAGAAGTAGGTATTTTCAGTTTTGAAATCCAGGACAATGAAATGCATCTGCCTTTAAGAAGCAGTACTTGAATAGGTTTTCCATTTTTCTCTCTGGCACCATTGAAATATTCAGCGGTGGGGCTATATAATACATATTTTACAACAGTAAATTCACAATACAAGTATTCTTATAATTTAGCAATATTTCACACTGACTTAAAATAATCAATCCACTTTACTTTTCCACATAAACTTTTTAATTTTTACAACCCAGGTTTCGTTATAGCATAACATCATCAGGTAAAAATAAACAAGTCAAGCACCATATATATACATATCTCTGGGTGGAGGGGAAGAGGAGGGAGGAAAGAAATGATTGGTTGAGCTATGAAGAGGGGGCTAAAAGTCTATGATTTGAGGCAGAGAAGAAGGATTGGTAATATTGACAAATTTGCAATAATTGGATAATTAGATTAGATAAAAACCAATTAGATAATTAGCAGACTGGAAGGATATGGTCAATACAAGTAAAGTGGTTTGATTATTAAAAGTCAGTATGAAGATTTTCCACCAAGTTATGCCAGAAACTGTTTTATTTATCAATATTTCACATGCTAAAATAGGCATTTAATTGTTGAACATAATGCATATCATAAAAACCCATAATATAGGATATCATCGAATGTTTACCTGGACACCAACATCTTTGACACCCCTATATTTCCTCTTTTTATTAATCCCAGTGCCCTCTTGGACCATGGTAATGTCTTCTTCTGATGGCCTTTTCCTCATTAGATTATTTATATAGCCACCCTCAAGATCCTTAGCTTCCACAGAAGACAACTTCTGCCCTCGTAACTTCATGGCTTCCAATGAGACATAGCATATAACTCTCATCTAAAAGAGAATAAATATATTGCATGAAATAGCACAAAAAATGAGCACTGAGGTTTTGTAATTTCTTCTCTCATAGATTTAGATATCTCATGAGGGCTTTTATTATATCATGCATTATAAAGTTCATTTTATTTAGATAAATTCTGTACTTCATTAATCATAGGATTTCTCAGTGATTATACAATTATTGGGTAGATACAGACTTTAACTGAACAGAGAGCATATTGATATTCATTTCCCTTCGACTAGCAGGCCTTACTCATGAAGATAATGCAGCAACAAGGAAATTTTAAGCTATAGAAAGGTCATTCATCTTAAATATCAGATTCAATCTCAGGATACTTCTACAGTAACAATTATAATAAAAAATAACACACTATGACTGTTTTAAACTTACTCTTTTTCTTTCCACTGTCAATCTTTCTTTAACGATTTCTTTACTAACTTCTTTACCAATCTTTCTGGCCTCTTTAGCTTCAAAATGTACCAATGGAGGGTTTATTCTTTGTATCCCAAACTTTATCCATCTTACACATGTTATGAACTTGGCAGCAAGATTCTGTATGTGTCTTAATGGATTTAGACTGAAGAATAAGTAATATGCATCCACATTCTTGTCAAAGATAACCAGTACATGGTCATTAGGAGAAGTCTATAAAAAATTGAAAATTTATATGATTATTGCTTACTAAAATGAAATTTAATGCAAAGAAATATGCTTAGAAGCCTGTAAAAAATAATTAACAATTCTAAATATTGTTAACCATATACATTCTGTTATGACTTAGATCCAATATTATCTTTCAGTTTTGTAGCAACAAGAGCATTCAATATCCCAAAATCTCTTTCACAATAAAGTGAGCATCCTCAGGGGCAAATAGTTGATGCTAACTTTACCCTTGATTATCTAATCCTTTCAGCCTCTTCTCTTTTTGAGACATGACAGTAGCTACCAATGTGTGTCTAATGCATCATAATTATATCTGTATTCCTCTAGCCCATGATGCAGGCTGATTTTAGAACACCCTTGAAGTAAAAAAAGTACATCTTATGGGTTGAGAAACGCTTTTGTTACCAATTCAAATTCCATTTACATACATTCAAAGTGTTCAGAAGAATGTATTGGAAAGAGAAGTGTGAGCATGGCAAATTGTAAACAATTTTTAACAAATAATTGAAATAAGTTTATTCTGCTGACACTGTACAAATTTTATTACTCTAGCGAATGTTTTCAATTTTAATTTATGAATAATGGTAACACTCACCTCTAGAGCTTCCAGAATTGGAAAAAACTGAGAGTCTTCTCCCTTTTCAGTGATATCATTTGTGATGATCTCCTTTTGAACATATTTCCAGTTTCTATCTAGCAAAAGATCTTCTCCAATGATGCATGACAATACTGCCTGAGCATCTCTGTCTAATTTCAAAAAAAGCACTCCTTCATTACCACCAATGATTTCTGGAATAGGCTCAATTTTCAGTTCACCAGCATGATCCTCATGAACAGATTCTGTCAAGGAAATTTGATAAATTTTCACATTATCACTATATTGACAGAATTGAAAAAAATTGATTGTACTAGAGGCTTACTATTGCAATAAGTGTACAAACATAAGTAATTCTATCAATATGAAGCTCTCAAAATACTACCCTTAAAAATTTATCACTTAAAAAACTACTTTTCAGCTTTTAATAATTTATAACTCCCTTCACATCAGTCAAATTTCTATTATTTTCCTCTTTCTACATCAGTCAGCCAGAATTCTCCCCTTAATTACAACATTTAACATCCAACCGCCTCCCAATATCTCCTGTGTGGATGTAAGAGGCAGATACACATCTACTCAAGTATAAACAGTGCCAGCTTGTGATATACCTTCCTGTTACTAGCAAGGCTCTGGCATACAAGTAACTCCAGGAATAAAGAAATTCTGTTATACCTAAGTACCAATGGCATTCCAGGAGAGTGGATGAGTACCTAGAGAACAGAATGTCCTAATTTGAATAGGCAAATGAGCCAAATAAGGCCAATGCCATTAAGTCACAGATGGCAATGGGGAGAATTTTGCAGGGATGATGTGAAAATTATTTATACTCAGAAAAGGGGAATGGAGTCTTTATCCAACCAAGTGCCCCAATTCTTTGGCCAAGAGGGGACTGTTTCACCCACCAAAGGAGAAATAGAAAACACTCAGGAGGAAAGGAAAGTAGGTACGCAATCATACAACATCATAGTGGGTAGAAACAGCGCGATTCGTGGCATGCATTGTCAGAAGAAAGAGACAAGCCACATTGGCCAAATACACATTCAAACACAAAATCCTGCCATACTGCAAACAAAAATATTCATTCACATGGAAATAGAAATAATAAAAAGCGATAGGAACACATATAAAGGATGAACCCAAGAGGCAGGGAAGGCAGATTTGAGCAGATCACAAGTGCAAAAATATTTCATTGACTGGGACTTTAACACCGGATCTTTCAACTTGCCAGGCCAATGCTCGAACCACTTGAGCTATTGCTGAAACATAATTTGTAGGATTTGAGATCTGCGGGGTCTTTATGTAACTAAGTACCCTTATTTCTTTGGCCAAGAGATGGCATCAGGGGGCTGTTTGCTGTTGAGGGGGTGTACATATGCCACTGAGTAATCATAAGAAGTAAGATGTTGATATTGCATTTGATCTGTTAAAGAATATTCTAGGATGTACTCCCATAGGGAAACATTTGATAATGATAAGGGATTGGAATGCCATGGTAAGAGAAGGGAGAGATGGAGATGAGAAGGTGGTGTGATAGAAGGTGATGGTGGTGGTTTAGGTTAGGGGAATGACCCCAGGGAGAAAGCAACTGAATTCTGTAGGAGACAGTGATTAATCATCACCAAAACCAATTGTAAATACCACATGAGGCATAAGTATACATGAAAAATTCTGGATGATTCAGAACGGTATCATTAGATTATGTATGTTATGGCTATGTAGAGATTTAGGAACAGTGTGATCAATGCATATAGTTTCCTGGGGGCAGATGCAGACTCTGATCACAATTTAGTTATTATGAAGTGCAGCATTCATTTCAACAAGATAAGGCAGCAAATATGGTTTAGGCAATAGAATTTAGACTCAAAACTCAAAAAAATTGACAATGAAGGAGTATTAGCTGGCTGTAGACAAAATCCGCAAAATAAACTATAGGAGCTGTTAATGAGTAAAAGAATAGCAAACTCATTGATTACAAATGAGATGATTACAAAGATAGATGAGAAACGGAAATGGAAGAATTAAAACACAACAGTTAGGCAGAAGGAAATACAAAGAGCTAAATAATATTTTTAGACAGGTAATAAATAAAGCGAAAGAAGCATGATGAAAGATGTAGTGCAAGGATATGGAAAGTTTGCAGAGGAAGGGTGGAATTGGTGAACTATTCAATAAGATTAGAACATTATCAGCAAGTAAGAATAGAGGACCAGTATTAACAGTTAGCGATAAATCAGATAAGATAATAGTTAAAACAGCTCCAGAAGAGAAGGAAGGGATTTACAGAAGAACTGCATGGTAAAGAACTTAGGCCACCAAGGTTGGATATAGAAATATAATGTAGCATAGATGAAGATAGCTTAGGTCCAAGCTTACTCTACTACCAGATAGAAAGGTCATTAGGGAAATGAAATTAAAAAGGCCATGGGAGTAAAGAACATTCCTACAGAACTAAAGGTTTAGGAAAATGTGGGAGTAAGAGCTTTTATAGACTAATTTGTAGCATTTATGAGAGAGAAAATGGGCCAGAAGACTTTGTCAGATCGGTGTCAGTTCCTTTTCCAAAAAAGGTAGAGTCTACTTCATGTGAGAACTACAAAAAAATAAGTTTGATTTTGTACCCAGCTAAAGAGGTTCTCAAGATCATTACTAAGAGAATGGAGAGCAGGTCAAATCATTACTTAGGGAAGAAGAATGTGAGCTGCCTTTGTAGTATTGCGATCACTAACCCAGAGGAGCATAGATAGCAATCAGGACAGATTTGCCTGTTTTGTGGATTTTGAAACAGTTTTTGATGGAGTGAAGTAGGCAAATCTAAATAATATATATTGCAGAAATTAGGAAAAGATTGGAGAATAAGGAGACTAATCCATCACCTGGACATGTTTCCAACTGCTCAGGTGGAAGTGAGAGACGAGAAGTCTGGACGAGCAGCATTAAGGAGTAAGACAAAGTGTGTAAACACCTGATGATGATGTAATACATTCAAAACCGGTCCAGAAATAAATTTTATACAGTGGAAAAGTGCTAACATCAGTTACCCATTATGTTTGATTTCCACCACATCACACCTGAAACTACTCAATTTGCTAAGAAAAGGTTGTCCATAATCACCTGCGCAGTTCAATGCATATGTGGAGGAAATGATTAAAGAGGCATGGCTGAAACTTGAGATAGGAATGAAAGTTGGTGGAAAATTCATAAAATCAGGCTTGCTGGTGATCAAGTTTTAGTATGTCAAGCAGTCAAGGGTTGCAAGCATTTCTCATTAAATAGGACATTCAGTATTGATATATGGGATTAGAACATAGATAAATAAAACTAAAATTATGTGATTTCACAGTAAGGGAAAGACTCACCTAAACTTAAAAACAGGAGTGCAAAAATTATAGCAGGTGAAAGAGTGAACATATCTTAGAAATACTTAGGAACAGTAAGGACATATTAAGGAGAATTTCAGGAAAGGAATTGATGAGAATGATATTGAGTAAGAATGTTAAGAAAAGGCTGGTCAAAACTTAGATATGGATTGAAGTTATGTACAGAGTGGAAACATGGTTATTGAAGCAGGATGATAAATGTAGATTGGAGGCTTTGGAAATGCAGGAGTGGAGAAGGATGGAAAGGTGAACAAGTGAAGAAATCCTAAGTATGATGGAGGAGGAGGGAGGATTGCTAGGAGAAATCCTAAGGAGAAAGAAAACATGGACGCAGAGCATTTTGATTGGCAATGGGATGCTGAAAAATGCAATAAGGGGAAGAATATTCAGCAAGCAAGGAAGGGATAGGAATATGATTGAGATGTTGGACGGCATGAAGGGAAGAAGGATGTATATGGAACTGAAGAGGAGGTTTATTGTAAGGTAGGATGTTGGATTGTCTTCTGTTGGGAGAGACAAGAGAATTATTTACTAGATTGTGTCCATCCAAAAAATACCTATTACTGTAGATTGCCATTAATCATAACATTTTTTTTAGTATTTACAGTATTTATTACCGCTAGTTTTCACCTAATGTGAACTTAAGCATTTAAGCAAACCATCATAAAGAATGTAATATTTTCACATCAATATTTTTACATCTGAAACTATACAAATTACATTTCCTCTCTTCCTTATGCAAAGGATTTTTTAGTATTTTTGCACTCATGTGGCATTAATAGTTTTCAAATTAATTTTACAAAGGCCCATACAATATGTTTCAATATCAGTAGGTTAATGGTTTTCTACATGGACCTATTGAGTTTTGAATTAATTACTCCATAAATATAGCATCTTGTTCCAAATATCTCACATTTTATTCACCCTAGCTTCCTTATTCTGCAAATTAAGTTATGTATAATGGATTTTAAAAAATCCTGCATCAACTCCAATTTTGTCACACCATCTGAATAATTAAATTTACTACATGTTGAAAATGATCCAATCATTAAGACTACAAAATCATCAGAAGTAAACTAACCTGGAGGTAAGTCTTGAAACCTGACTTTCTTTTTCTTTCTTTTTTCCGTCCCTCCTTTGCTTGAGGTTGGGTAGGGGAATTCAGGTGGTGGAAATAACCGCCACCGCACTGAAAACAGAATTTTATAAAATTCACAGCAAACTGCTCAACACAATACATCATCATATTCACTCCAGTGCATTTTTTTAGTGAATAAAATTCTTCCTGAGAATTTTTCATATTCCTAATAATTTATAATGCACATGACACATTTAAGGTGATTATGTGAGAGGTAGGAGGGGACATAACAATGGGAAGCTTTAGCCCAATTATTGCATACCAGGGTTTTCCTATTTCATATCAGCAAAGTGTGCTGATAAATGCCATCAGAGAGGAGTTATACACAAGAACCCCATGAACATACTTAATGAAGTATAATATCCTGTACTGTGGCTTTTAGGATACTGTATAATATTAATCAACAAATATTTTTGAGAGAAGAAGACTAATGCAAAATTTTCCATAGAATTTACATTCATGAAGCTATCATCTTAAGACAATCCACTAGTTTTTCAGCGAACTATAGTATTAAAAATTCCATTCACTTAACACATGATCTTTAGCATCTCTCTTAGCCTTCCAACTCCAAACAAGTTTCCTTTGACTTAAAAAATTTATTTACCTCTGTGTTCATTCAAAAAACTTTGTTGCTCACCAAAGATTTACTGACAGACTGCAACATGAACCCTGTGTTTACCAAAGAACTCCATCTACTCATGGAACTTTGCACAAACTAGTATTATTTTTTGTCCAATAATGTGTTCTAACATCAAATGGGCGGCTTAGCAATTGGATCTTCTCTGTCCCCACTATTTGCAGAAATATTTATGGACAATTTAGAATCACACTAATTTAACTCTAGCCATCCTATCCTAACTAATATTTTCTACTCTGTGAACGACATCATCTGCTGCTAGACTGGGAGTATAAGACAACTAGATGGTTTGCTCAATCTTTTAAAAGCCCAGCACTCTAAAATAAGTTCACCATGAAAATCAAATCGAGGAAAGAATTGAACTGTCTTGACCGTTCCATATCCATCATAGATGATAAACATAGTGCTGGCATGTACTGGAAACAATGTTTGTGATATGAACATCCAAGCTGATTCTTGCCACCCTACGAACCAGAAACTGTCAGTCTTCCATTTAATGAAACACTGACTTGTCAATTAACCCCAAACAATAAAAAATTTCAACCATGAATTGGACACCATCAAATCTATAGCAGTATCCAATGGTTATAGTGTAAAACTTGTTGCCAATCTCTTAAAGAAAAAATTTAATTTTCAAGCTATTTCACAGTTATGGTCCCTTATTCCAACACAAGAAAAGCCCAAAAAGTGGTGTCGTCTATTGTTTTTAGGTGATCTTTCCAATAAGATTGCCCAAAAATGTAATAAAAGAAAATTCAATATATCATTTCATAATCCACATTCTCTGTAAAAAAATCCTTTGCCGTAGCAAAGACAAATTAGAAACCCTCTCACAATGCAGAATTTACAAAATGAAGCGTAATTCCTGTGATATGTGCTAAATAGGCCAGACTGGAAGAAGTTTAAAGACTAGAATAAAGAACATGAAAGATGCTCAAAGACTTTTGATGAAACATCACTCCTAGCTAAGCATCTACTACAATTAGCCCACTCATGTAAATTTATTCCAGAGATTCAACGATACGAAAATAAAGGCAAAAAACTTGATATTTTAGAGCAACTTGAAATTGTAAAATTAAATATGAATGTTCTTTTAAATGACAATATTTTTTTAATCACTCTCCTCAAAATCCTGTTTCGACAGCAAACAGTGAAACTCCATCTCCCCTACTAACTTCACCCTTCGCATATTTTCCATCTAACCACCCCCTACCCTTCACTCTCAGTATGTGTGAAACAACCCTTTCCTGATAATGTCCTTCTTAGAATCACTTACACCTCATCCCTCAACCTGCCTCTATCCTTTCCATGTCCCCTTCCCGCTTAACCCTTCTTTATCCTTCCCTCCTTTCTATTGCCAGGAAACCAGCTACCTGTAACTGTTCTCTCAAATAATTACCACAACCCTGAGGACGATGCACGAGTCGGGCATCGAAACGTCGGCCAACATGGAACCCCTGACCCGGTGGAAGACCCGAGAAAACTTCATCCAGCAAACACGCCGGGAAAGCACCAGATCTTAATTACCACAAGTATTTACCTTTCCCCTTCTTTTTATATCTCCATTTCTTTAGTTTCTCTTGTTTCTTTGAGTTTTCCATATTTCCTCTCTTTGCCTCCGCCTACCTTACACCTCATTCTTTTCTCCCCCCCACCCTTCCTCAAACAGGTATAAATTTGATGCATCATAAGTTGAATCTTGTCTTGTACCTGAAGATGGTTCCATGAACTGAAAAGCATTATACCTTACAAATGAATATGTGGAAATGTGCAAATTTGTTTTTCTCATCATGAAAAACTACCACTAAATCTCACCTGAATCTGTTGAATATATCATTTAAGATCATTAGGAATCTTTGAGAAAATGTACGATTAATGTATTTCATATTATTAGCAAACATTTTTGCCAGGTAAAATTAAGCAATTTTATAATAAAGATATGCTTCCATCAGAAATATTCCCTCTTATCAATTCCAAACAGTTTCAATCACTGTTGCCCCATAGTTTAGCTGATTTTTTAAGGGGGCATGATATAATGCACCCACCCATGGATTAAAACCTTAAGCATTCTGCTGAGTCTAGGATCTGTCAATGGGTAGGAACCAAATCAAATATATCCTAGTCAGGATCCTCAGTCTAGTAGCTGGAAAGATATCTGATCCCAAACAGGCAGCTAAATAAGTGATGGTGTCAAGGCAAAAACACATTCAAGGAAGGCTGCAAGAAAATATCTCAGTCATATTTCCCATGCAAATTTTCCGAAAAAAAAGAGATAATGTATCCCCTGTGGGTTAAGTTCTACAGTACTACAATCAAACTACCAGAGTTTTTGCTCGTAATATATCTAAATGGTGAAGTACCAATTTGGTTGATTTATATATAAATGCACCGTGGTTGAATTTCACATGTTCCTAGATGCCTAGACCTACCTAGATGCATAGTTCGCTAGCACAAGTTATCTCGATGCATAACATTTTGGAGTTACATGTATATCAAGGAATAGTACATGAATGTATCACTATTGTCAATAATCCCATTTCAGCCATTTATTTGTTACTACAGGCCAAATATCCTGGAGTATATTTGTACAAAGCTTAATATAATGATGAAAATTTTCTATCACAGGAATTCAACATTTAAAATAGGAGCATGATTTCATTTATACCTTTCATGCTACACACACATTTTTATAAGAATTTGTCAAAATTGAATCAAGAAAGGTAACTATGGTCCACATTGCATAACTGCAGTACATATCCAACCCAATTAACCACGATTCAAAATTCCACATTTTCATTAAAGGATTCAATTCAAATATGGAATCCAGTTTGACCAAATCTTTGAATTTTGGTTCCATGCCTATATATGTTTATTGATATGATTCCGGTAATTTTTAATAAGATAATTATATAGATCCTCCACTAATCCTGGCAATAAATTGTTGTTGTTACTATTATTAGTAATTTCATTGCATTGTTTAGATGAATCAAGAAAACTCATGATACTTTATAATTTTTAAATTTCCTCATTTAATATTTAGCTGCAAAACTATCTACAATATCAACATGGAAATAAAAACTTTTATTCCAATTATTAATAAAATTATTATTAATCAGTACTCACTTATATATCTTATCATTGCCATAGCCTTCTTGGATTTCCTGGGTTGTATTGTCTTCCTACCTGTATAAAAAAATCAAAGAATTGAAATTAAATGAATGTTTTACTATTTCTAATCTTAAGTCTTAATATTAGCAACAGCAGTTAACATTGGCTGACCAAGATATAAAATCAAGATAGTTTGATGAATAATTGGACAAACACACATAACCACACACACACCCCCCCACAAACGCACGCATGTACAAACAGACACACACACACACATGTATATATATGTTTACTAAAAAGAAAGATGTTGACTTAATCTGCACAAAATCTGATAATTAGACACATTAGAAATATTACGATCAGTTTGATCGACAAAATACCTGAATCTTGGTTGGATCCATCCCTAGACATGATTATTGTTAGGGTTAGGACTATTTTTAATAAGAATTTTGCAGAGATAATACTCTACACCTCATAATATAATATCCTTATTACTATCATTACGAATTGCACTGAAGAGTAAGGTTTAGATGAACTCAGAAAATTCATGGTATTTTGTAATTTTTAAATTTCCTCATTTAATATATAGCAGCAAAACTATCTACAATATCACACATTAATATACAGCAGCAAACTATTACAATACGTACAAAGGAGGAAAAAATGCATATTATTATTCCTAATCAATACTCACTTATAGATTTTATCATACCTCTAGCTTTCTTAGACCTTTTAGGTTGTTGGTTTTTCTTCCGACCTGTATAAAAAGAACAAAGATTTCAAATTAATTGGATGTTTTGCTATTGGAAACCATAAGACTTAATTTTAGCATTACTGGTTAATATTGACTCATCAAGGCACAAAATCTAGATAGTTTGAAAAAAATATATTAAATATATACAGGGATACAGTGTTCATTTGTCTAAAATCTAAAAATTAAGCATCAGTAATGTTCCAACAATGACTATATACAATGGTGGTCCCAGAGGTACCCAACCCGACAAAGAAAACACAAAATAGTTGGAAAAAAAATATTTATTTTGTAACATAATCTCCTTTCAGCTCTATAAACTTTTCCCAGTGATGTTCAATAAGTTTGATACCCTTTTTATAACAAGAACTGTGTTATTCCTTAAAACAGTCATTAACTGCTGAAAGCACTACTTCATGGTTGGAAAATCTTTGACCACTGAGACATTTTTCCAAGTTTGCGAACAGAAAATAATCCAAGGGGGCCATATCTGGCAAATAGGGTGCATGAGATAGCAATTCAAGCTTTAATTCATGAATTTTGGCCATTGCAATAATGGATTTGTGAGCTGGTGCATTGTCTTGATGGAACAACACTTTCTTCTTAGCCAAATGCAGTCCCCTTCTCCCTTTTGAATCCATTGTTTTAATTCGTCTTTTGTCTTGGGTGTGAAATAATGGACCCATTTTTCATTCATGGTTATGAAAGAGTGCAAAAATCCAGCTTTGTTGCTGTGAAGCATTGCTAAAAACTCAATTGAAACATCTTCATGACAATGGTTTTGCTCCCTACCACGCTTTTTGAAATTTCCACTGTCTGCTAACTCGTGCACTTTCAGTCGACGATCATCCAGTATCACTTGCTGGATTCTATTCACCCTTTGAGGAGTCGTCACCTCATTTGGCCGACCAAGGTGATGCTCATCTTGACAGCTCATACAGGCTCACTTAAACTCTGCTACCCAACATTTTAATTTTGTAAAAAAAGTAGCAGACACATTCAGAATAGAATCCAGTTCAGCATTTATATTGGTTGGGCTGAAGCCTTTCAAATAAAAGTACTGCATCACATAATGATTACCAATTTTCTCCATTTTCACAAATTCACAGAAAATGTTCTTTATTGATGGCTGCCAAACAAATGCTAAACAAAGTACCATCTTCCAACTTGACACATAATTTATAGAGTGCATACTTTGTAATATAGTGATGTTTTTCAAGCGACCACTGCCACCTCTATGTCAGGCCAGGTACTAATGGGACCACCCTAGTAATGTGTGATCATTTTCATTTGGAGGTGAAAGTATCATGAAACAGAGTCTTATTAATGATAAATAATAATTCAAATTTAATCAGATAAAAATTAAAGTCACTTTGTTATGTATTTCATCAAACTAATTCCATAGGTTCAGGTGAAATTTATTTATAAAAGTACCTCACCATTTTCATAATATTCCTATACTATTTCAGAGAGTTTATCTTTCATTTCAATTCCAAAGCTTTTCAATAACTTAGGTGGTACATTATCTGTAACTGTTTTGCTTTCGCAAGCTTTAACTAATGAAGGGATTTGGCCTACTCCTTCTTTGTGATTAGGGGATAAATTTCTGTTCACGCTTATTATCTCCTTTCATTGTTATTTCCTCCTTTACATGTATCTTTATCACCTTACAGCTGGTGGACGGCACAAGGGCCTAAGAGGTAGATAAACATTTACACAAAACAATTCCTGTTCATCTCTTAAAGTCTAATATTAATTTTTCTTTTAGCATCAATTTGTGGTAAGGTGCTATATTAGGTTGGCCAACTTATGATCAAGTATTTCAGGCACTTATGGGGACAAGTTTTGGTTTCATGATGCAAAAGAACATGTTGGAAAAATGCAAAAGTACAAAAAACAAAGTATGTTATTTGCTATTTTTAAAGTTTAAAATCACATGAACATTAATTTTGTACACTAATTTTGTCAGGTACTTAAAAATTCAGGATTGAATCATATAAATATGGAATTGTTCATCAGAAAAATAGAGAACCTTGGCAGTGTGCATATTGGCTAGAGATGCCATGTGATATTGTACCTGTCATTCTTCTTCTAACATTTAGTATCCAACAAGCTCAAACCAGAAACCTGTACTCCTTCATGAGGTGGCTACATTGCCTATTGAAAATATTGCAAGTAATTATTTACATTCTGCCTTTGGTCCTTTTTGTTGTAGTTGATGACTTCTACTCCAAGTAATTGGAATTAGCCATATGACAAAGAACAATAGATATTAAGCAGTCAACTTCTTGCTGATATCTGATACTCTAAATATATGTTATTGCTTAGATTCTTTGAATTGATATAATCCTAATGAGTAATAAAACAAAGTATATAAATATGCATATAAAAATTAATGGGGGCAAAGCGACTTATTTCTACTTCAAAAATTAAATCCTTTCCACCTTATAATTACAACATTTGACTGAGTACCTGATTACAAATTTTGATAACTATTCTGAAAAAAATATTGATTAAGCAACCATCCGTACTCTTCCTAGTAGTGGAGTCTCTCCTTCATAGAACTGGTGAGGACCATATTGTGGAGAAAATTAGTATATTTCCTCTGCCCATATGCACATATTTAAGACTAAATCAATTTCACCTACACATCAATTTAGATCAAATTCGTATGCATATATGCACTTTAAAAATATATATATATGCTCATTCAAATTTGTATTATCCAAAAAAATCTTGTATTCCTTTGCAAAATTTATGGATGATAGGTCCTTCATATGTGATTCAATAATTATCATTTTTACCTTTAATTGCTTATATTTACAACAAAAACTGAAGGGACTTACCTCTGATCCACATATATTTAATATCACTTGATGATTACAAATTGTGATTACTATTATTCTAGGCAAATTTTTCATTTGACAATCATCACTGCCCTGAGTTTTAGTAATATTTCTCCTTTGGGGTGATATTACAGCACTTTTTAAGAGGAAATTAGCTCATTTCCTCTGTCCATATGTACACATTTAATATCAATTTCATCTACACATGAACCTAGACCAAATTCAAATGCATATATGCTCGTTTAAAGTATATATACATATGCTCATTTGAATTTGCTTATTCTAGAAATCTATTACTCTACTGCAGAACTTATGGTTGATAGGTCAGTTTCATGCTTAAATATTATATTATTTTAATTAAAGTACAAATATGTATGGCTCATAACTTAAGTGCCTTGTATTTGAATCAACCATGTAGATCACTAGAGCAAACAATAATTGCTATTGTATGAAACACAATAAGTCCATAGGCAACTATTCCAACTGCACATTATTGTGGCACCTCTTCTTCAGAATACAATGGGGGGCCACAATCTGGGAAACATATGTATTTATATAAATGGCATTCAAATTTAATCCTTCAAATAACTTATTTTTTCTATTCAAACACGTATATATGAGGGGTCATTTATGCTTCATGAAATCTATTACTTTGCAATAATTTTCTAATGTTAAAAGGCTATGATTAAAGTGCTTTGTATTTAATCAAACCAAATAGATCTATTTAAATAAGGGAATGGAGTCCAAGCCCAATTTTTCAGCATAAGACGGTTACTTTAACTTTTGAGACTAGCTTTGCTCACAACAATCTGCATCAACCAACTTCATTTTTCAAGATTTGGAAACATTTGTGAGACTCATCTACCAAACAGTCGGTACTGACGGGAGCTATGACAATTGTTCCTTGTAGTGTCATCCATCCCAGCCAGACATAAACTAGGGAATGGAGTCTCAAGCCTAATGTCTCGGCAGATGATGTTTTTTTTTAATCTTGAGTTATGAGGCCAGCTTTGCTTAAGGTAATCAGCATCAACAGACTTCCTTTTCCAAGATTCGCAATGTTTGGTGAGACTGAGCTACCAAACTCAAGACTAAAAGTCCATTTTCTCTCTTTGGTCAAAATTACGAGAGCCTTCGCCCTCCGGAGCTGCCGCCTGAGCTTCCGTCAAACTCAGACAAAAAAATGCATTTACCTCACTGCACGGTATACTAGGATTAACGATAAATAAATTATGCCGTTTTTCTTTTATTTGATGACATTAAATGATAAATTAGTATCAGGCGGTTTGCTAGTGACTAGCCGGAAGAAACTAGAAATGTGGCAGAAGACACCTATGATAAATGAGAGAAACTAAGCTGATAAAATGACTGGTTTAAAATATAATAACTGAATGCGTCTTATATGCACACTCAGCCACCATCACCTATGACGGCATCAAATTTTCGTTTTCCATAATGGAGTTTTCTTTATCATTAATATTTAATCATATGATTTATGTCGCAATGTGATCTCCTATTTCAACGATTAGGTACCTAATATTTTATCGAAATAGCTCAAAATACTGTCTTTCCAGTTTCTTTCAATCTCTTTTAATCAAACGTGCTAATTAATGTGTTCAACATAGCAACTGAAGATGACAGTTTACTGTGAATACATGACTTAAAATTGGCTTTACAAATAATCTTCAACGTGGCAAAACATTTTTCACTTCCGCTTCATGTAAGCAAAATGGCGTATTGCACTTTAATTCGAAATGATTTTACGTCACACTTTTCGGTGTTAACTCTGACTTCGTTTCGAACTGCTATTATGATTATATCTTGAGTTAAAAAAATTGGTGGATTTATGTATTCATGCAAAGACCACTCAGCGAAAAACTCAAGCCTTTCACAGCAGCGGTGTTCCACGTCCATCAACCGTTATATTTCAAGGTTACTCGGTCGGAGTACACAGCTTGACATTAATTATTAGGCAACGAAGTAAACCGCAAGTAGAGAAACATAAAGAGTGAAACCTATCAACTCTTGAAACTTATGTACTGCAGTAAAATTCCATCATATCTCTCCAATGGAATTAAATGTTGGCAGCACGGCTGTTTCGCCAGAAGTCCATTCTGCCTTCAGCACCAAGCAATGAAGTCTATTCTTTACAAGAAGGCTTCAAAATGTGGCATCCCATTTTAACGTGGTCATGGAAGTGCTATGATTTCACTACCACAGTAAATTGAAACCATTCGCGCAATCACTAACTGTAATTACTTAGTAAACTGACGATTTCTGCATGAAAACCATGCAAGTGAAACCCTTTAAGCCATTTTTCCATTAATCATCATTACTCACGTTTTTTCATCCCAACGGTCTTTTTCTTTGATCTCATGGTTTCTTCGGCCAAACGAAATAAAAAGCTGAAAGTTGTTATGAATCGGATTTTTAAAATCCCATCAAGGCCATTCCGCCAGCAATTCAGTTCAGTGTGTGCTGAATAGTTGTCATATACAAAGAGCCAACCTCGATGCGGGATTAATTGTACCGCATTTCATAAACACTGACACCGACGAATGAAATCGCGTTTCAGAAATGTGCATTCTCATTGGTTGGCGAATGGCCGCGGAACTGCTGAGAGGTTAGTTTTAAAAAATCGTCAATGAAGAAATAATATTTATATTGAAATTATGAGTTGTTTCGTCAATAAATACAGCTTCATTGCTTGCACAATCATAAATAAGCAATTGAAATGACGAGAAGGCTATTAAGTATGACAAATACCCGAGGAAGAAATGTAAACAAAGGATGACGTATGTCGTAAAAATATATCGAAGTATAGATGACGCGTGAGCTCTAAAATTTCCATTGGCAATGGCTGAAACACTTATTATGACATCTATACAAACTGTACTCATAAATTATTGAAGATGCGACGGATTTCAAAGAAGGGCATCGTTGAAACATCTAAATTAAATAAATATATTCATATTAAAATGAGTGGTACTCGTTCATGATAAAAGTGTTTTTCAATCTTATATGAAGCTACTTCTACTTTCCTGTAAACTTTAATACATACCGGTAAAGTATTTTGGTTAATCTAGAATAAACCTTTTGCAATACAACCATGTCATATAATTGCAAGGGTTCTACTTAAATGGAAGAGTTCCATACGTAATTTTGTTTAAAACTTATCAAGAATGGAAGATTTTATCCCATTTCATTTTAGCAGTAGTCTACTAGAATTTAAGCCAGGAACCTATCATCCCCATAATTCTAAGCCATGCCAAAAAGAAGACCAATTAAATTTAATTAATACTGCAATTAAACATTTTGTAAAACCATATGAGGCACCCCCTTGTCCCAGGAGCTAGAAATGGCACCTAAAGGTGGAGGAGCCACATAAATGGACAATAGCAACCGGTGGAGAAGACCAGGGGAAACCACTCTGTTAAAGACCCACACAGATATCTTGTGTTATGGAGCTAGGTAATATGGATTGTATACAATGAAATATTAAGGATTGTGGGCTTTGGAACCCCAGATGCTGTAGGAAAAGTAATTGAGCAACTCAAGTTGTCATCAGCCAAAATCCCAAAAACAGAAAGAGTTAACAAAGTTACAAGGAACCTATTACGTGAGAACATTAATGGCGCCAAGTAAATCATAAAAAAAGAAAATAATACGAGATAATATTATAGACATGCTAGGGATTTGTAAAATCAGGTGGCTAGGATGTGGAAAATTTAATACTGATTCTTTCAAAGTAATACAAAGCAGATGTGAAAATAATGGGGTGACAATAATTCTATATTCCATGTGGGAAAAATATTGTGTAGCTCATGTCTGGTAAATGAAAGACTAATTATGATTCAAGTTGGTAACATATGTCTTTATTTGTGATTACACAAGTATACTTCGAAACGTCAAGTTCAGGATATGATGAGATTGTAGGGAATAGCATAAATATTCACTATTAAACCTATCCCAGCTGAGTCTGCACTCATCTAGTTTGCGGTCAACATCAACCACAGTTGATTTGGAGATGCTCGACTAGCAGGAGTAAGAGTAGTATAATCTTACACTCAGAATGAGTGTGGCTGCATATGGAATGTTGTTGCTTCATGTTTTCTTAGGTTTTAATAAGCAAGCATAACAGTTTCAGGCTTAACTTTGTGGAATTTATCATGATGAGGGTAGAGAATGAAACTTTTGCACTTTGACATAATGACTCTTTATGTGGAAGTGGAAATTTTCTCTACCCTCATATAATGAGCAATTTTAGGAGGGAGGTAATGGATTATTACTTTTTCTCCATATATAAAACTTTTTCAGCCATTTATCTTTTTGAAAGCAAGTTACTATGTTCAGAGCAGTAGTTGTTAATTTGGGTTCCCTTCATTCTTAAAGATGCTTACTTCAAAGTTAGGGAAATATTGTGCTCATGATCGATGCATAGATACTTTTAACAATCATCTCAATACCATAAAATTGCTTTGAAAGTCTGTTATTTAGTACAATCCCACAAGCTGCTTTAATTTTTGTCTTCCAAAAGCAGATTTGCATCAAAACAAAAAGGCCAAGTCTGGGTTAAATTTGTCTTGATTCAAGTACATGGATACAGATTCAAATTTTAAAAACCTTAGCTTTTTATCCAGTAAAATGTTTATCTTAAACTTCAAGAATAAAGTCAAACTGTTCTAATAAATCCCACTTTTGGCTCCCTAAAGGTGTTGAGTGACCTATGTGAGCTTCACCAGAAAATTTCGATTGCTGATGAATGACATCTTTCTTGAGCTTTCTTTTTACATGTCCACTGAACAGTGTCTTGCACACAGGAGTCAGGTTTGCACTAATTTTACCAATGTTTTTTCTATTTTTAAAAATGAACACATCCTGGAGTTTTCCATATTCATAATGTTGAGGGAATGTAAAGCTTGAGTCATATAATTTTTTCCTAGTCACTCTTGTACTGATTTCTTTTTGCTGTAGAAAACTAGTCCTCTCTGCGATATCATTGTTTTCATCATCGTCTTCCACAAAAACTTTAGCATACTCATTAGACAGTTCATAACGAAGTTCCCAAAACAACTGAAAGACAAATTCAGGATATATAAAATTAACATTAAGGATAGAAATTTCTAATTAATGCAAAACACTAAAGCAGTACAACTCAGGACATGCACATCATTTCAGCAACTTACTAGCCAGTAAAAAATGTATAGATAAAAGAACAAATCAACAATAATACCTGGAAGTACTCATTGTAGATGTGGTATATTTCCCAGTCAATCATAAAACCAAGGGCCTTTATTAACTCAGTTTTTGGAATGGTTTGTGTCATAAATTTATTTTTGTAAGAAATTAAAACGTTTCTATCCTTTTCAATTTCCCATAAGAGAGGCATATTTCTTTTCTTCAGATAGTAAGTCACACTCCATTTTTTTTCATCTACCCACCACTTTGCAGGGAAATTGCCAGACCAATTGATGCTATCATGTAGTGAACTTTTTCTTTCTCTTGCTTTGACAAATCTGCAGATATCATATGCACGAGAAAGTCTTGATTTCCTTCTTGCTCTACAAAATCCTTCAAACATTGAAACTTGGTGCCATATTGACTCTTCTTTATCTTGTTCATACTGCTGACAAAATGTATAGTATTTGGCCCTTCTCAAAATTTCATGATTTCCTAACTTACTAAAATATTTTGGCTGAAATTTTCAAGAAAGTCAAACATTACTGGAATATAATCTGTTTTTGATTTATTAAGTAGTCATTTTAAAATTTATTAGGGTAACAAGTTGAATGAAGGAGTACTAATAATTAGTGAAAACATTTATTTCAATAAAAATAAGCATGCACTAAAAGAATTTTTATCACTTCATTCACATAATTTTAAAAACATGTTTCACCAATGGAAGTGAAACTTCTGGAAGTGAAGACCTTATACAAAATGAAATAATGAATAAGCTCAGAAAAATGAGAAATTTTGAGCATGCATTAAAATTCTGATTTTCATAAAATAATTTGCAAACCAGCCATGAATTATTTAAAGGAATACTAACATCAGAATCTATTTCATATTTGCAAGTTTCTGGTATTTTGCAGAAATAAAATAGTTCATCTTCAATAAATGCCACTTCATCTGTCCTAGTTGAGCAGATCAAAGGAAACAGGCCTAGAAATTAAAGTTACATAATTAAATTGGCTCTTTAACTATTTCAAAATTTAAATGCTGTTTAATAAACCTCAAGATAGCTCCCATTGTTTCCATCACAAAAAATTTCTTTTACTTTAAGACATTTCAGGACTTTCATTAAACTCACAATTTACTGCATCCAGTCCAACTTTGGTGCAGAGGGCACAATTGGCATCTTCAATTTCTAAATTCCAAATTTCTACACAAGCATCAGAAGTCAACAAATAAATTTGTCCGGTGTGGCCCACAGACCAATTTCCATTCATATACTGAAAGTTTTGTAGCAAAATCCTCTTCCAATAGACAGGCAGAATCTAAAATCAAGAGAGGTATAAATGATTTTGAAAGGGTCTTATTACATTGGATACATTCTAATTCATTCTCATGTATGATGCACCAAAATGAGAGTTGTTATAGCAACAGCTGCAGAGAGTATTAATACATGCATTTAAAAATGACTAGATAATAGTCATTTGACTTACTACCCAGTCCAATATATATTTCCAACTGAGGCCATAAAAAGTTTATTTTGCAAAATTTAGTCTGCATCGATTTTGTCCCCTTCAAAGTACTCTCCATTCATTGCTATGCACTTATTCCATATTTTTTTCCACTGCTTAAAGCACCTTTGGAAGTCATCGGCAGTTAAGCTTTTTAGTTCTCTCATTGCAATGGCAGATGACAGCTCACGCCTCAATGCTCACTTGTTTGCCACAATTGCCCTAGACGGCCTTGCGGCAATTACCCGGAGGAGAGAATGCACGCGTCCACTGGAGTTTTAACAT
Organism: Hetaerina titia; assembly: GCA_037158775.1. Taxonomy (NCBI): domain Eukaryota; kingdom Metazoa; phylum Arthropoda; class Insecta; order Odonata; family Calopterygidae; genus Hetaerina; species Hetaerina titia. Next base: position 55,487,632 of record CM073779.1, on the reverse strand, counting down.
CGTTTCCGTCCGTCGCTTTATCGAGGATTTTTCTTATTGGTTTTGCATGTAACCGCTGCAATTAACTACTACTTTATATGACTGCTTTATTTCCGTCAACCTCGTGTATCCCTATACTCGTCATTTCTTGCTTTTTTTTATGCTCATCTTCCAAGTTATGTCCCCTCACCACAGTTATGCACTTTGGGAATAGGAAAAAGATGCAGGGGGGGGCGAGATCTGGCAAACAAGGAGGATGATCAAGGATAGTGTTGAATTTTTTGCCAGAAACTGCCAAGCAATCAATGCTGAATGTGCAGGTGCATTGTCATGGTGAAGGATCCATCCATCATGTTCAGTTAAAATAGTGTGAACTGTTGATTTTCCTATATTTAGTTCATCAGCTATCATTTGGACAGTTTTTCGACAATTGGTAATGACAAGGGACAGTACACAATCAATGTTGTCGTCAACACAGGTGGTTGAAGGTTGTCTTGGCCTTGCATCATCCATGGCACATTGTCAGCCATCTTTAAAATGCTTAATCCACTTGAAAACAAATGTTTTCTTCAGAGCATTATCACCATAAAGAGCTGTCGACATTTCAGTAATTTCTTGATAACTTTTACAGCACTTTACCAAAAAACTTGATGTTGATTTGTTGCTCCATGATTTTTTTAATTTCCATTTTCGACAAACAGTAAAAACAAGGAGCACAGAAACTAGCATAATTGGCATCATATGCACAGCACGATGATCAGGTAAGTGCAGAGGGCTCATTGGTATCAGGCAATGCTGCTAGTGGGCCAAGCTGTATCATGCTACCAGATTACACCATTTCATACATTTATTGCACAGACCACATATGCATACAAAGGGAAGAGAGAGAATGAAAACAATTCACAATCATCCATATAGCACCATGCTTTCTGATATTCACATTATTTATGTAATTAAGTATTTTTTTAGTTGCACAATAAGTGTTCGATAGCTAAATGGAGTACTCTAAACAAATGCAGTACAGCCAGATTCAGCAAACTTATTTCTGTTGTCAGGATTAGGCCATTAAGTGGGGTTGTTGTTGAAGGTGCATGCCATGTTAGTATATTAATGACATTAGGTCTATTGAAAGGCTATCTTTTTCTCCATTCTCTATAACTTGGCTGCATACCACTTACCCATATCCATCCTATAACCTTCTCATTTCACCCATCCCATCCTCTTTAACATCACTATTCAATTTAGTTAATTTTGTTCACGCTATCTTCATATTCTGAGAGGTATGCTATGGCTAGTACATGTTCATAATGCATTACATCAAATACTTTGTTAAAGTTTTTCACCCTGTTAGGCATATATAGAAATTTCATATCTTAATCAGAATTTTCAGGTGTAATCATTACCTTTAAAATATCAAACGGTTATCATTCTTGGAGATTTTAATGCAAAAATCGGTAAGCAAGACTTCTTAAATTTTGTAGCAGGAAAGTACTCACTGCATGAAGTGACAAGTGAAAATGGAAGGCTTCTCTGCCAGCTTGCTTTGTAGCTCAACATGATCATAAAGAGCACATGCTTTGAACATAAAAATATTCATAAAGGTACCTGGAAAATGCCTGGGACAGGAATTGTGAATCAAATAGATCATGTGCTGGTATCCAGGAGACACTTATCTTCTATATTAGACATAAGGTCTGCACGAGGACGAAATTGTGTCTCTGATCACTATCTAGTGAAAGTAAATTTTAGAGAATGACTGGCCCTCTTGGATAAGATTAATAGGTTAAGAGGGGTTAAATGGAATAGTAAAATTTTAGGAGATCCTGTGCAAGCTTTGAGGTACAAAGATGAAATAAGTAGAAAGTTAACTAGGACTGGGGAAGAACTGACAGAGCAATATTCTGTGGAAGATCAATGGACAAGAATTAAACAATCTGTTTTATCAACTGCAAAGGACATAATAGGTAAATTAATAATAAAAAGGAATGCAGATTGGTTTGATAATGAATGCAAACTTGCAATAGAGGAAAAGAATAGGAAAAGGTAAAATATGTTACAAAGGGAGACTAGATTAACAAGAGAGAAGTATAGGCAGAGCAGGAAAGAAGCTGATAAATTACTGAAAAGAAAGAAAAATGAGTACTTAAAAAATCAGTTGAAGGCTGTAGAAGAGCTCAATAATGCTAAAGAAAGCAAAAAGTTCTACCAAGCAGTAAAATACATGACTAAAGGTTATCAACCAAAAGCGCACTCCTATAGAAATAAAAATGGTCAAGTCATTGGGGAGGAAAATGAGATACTAGAAAGATGGGCGGAATATTTTAATGACCTGTACAATAAGGAATTAACTACAGGGGTTGAAGAGCATGAACAAAGTCACACAGAAGATCAGGAAGTGCTCATTCCAACAAATGAAGAGGTAATTGAAAGTATTGGAATACAGAGGAATGATGCAGCACCATGCTGATGGTATAACATCTGAATGGATTAAAAATGGAGGTCAAGATTTAAATAGAGCATTACATCAGCTAATTTGTAGTATTTGGAAGATGGAGGGGTTCCCAGAAGACTGGAATACAGGTTTGATTTGTCCAATATATAAAAAAGGAGACAAATATGATTGCAAAAACTATAGGGGCATTACATTACTGAATGTAGCATATAAAATTTTCACCAGCCTTCTCCTAAAACACATAAGCACCTATGCTGAAGACATACTGGAAGAATATCAGCGTGGCTTTAGAGCTGGTAGAAGTACCATTGACCAGATATTCTTGGTAAGACAAACAATGGAGAAATGCTATGAATATATTGTTGACTTACATATACTCTTCATTGACCTCAAACAAGCCTTCAACAGCGTGAACAGGAAAGAGATGATACGTGTTTTGAGAGATTATGATATTCCAAGGAAACTGATAAGACTGGTTCAATTGACATTGCATGAATCACAATGTAAAGCCTTTATTAGGGGTAGAGCAAGTAGAGCATTTAAGATGACCTCGGGGGTAAGACAAGGAGATGCTCTCTCAGCCACATTATTCAACCTGGTCCTACATAGCGCAATGAAAGAATTGAAACTAAGAGGGACCATAGTGCATAAATCCCAGCAAGGATTCGCATATGCAGATGATATAGCACTAATTGCACGAAATGTGAATGACCTAAAAGAAATGTTTAACATTTTAGAAAACACTGGTAAAGAAGTGGGGCTGAAGGTTAGTGAAGAGAAGACCAAATACTTGAAAATGTCAGCTCATCAGAACAAGCAGCACCTACAAAACATAATAATTTGGAATTATGAGTTTGAGGGTGTCAAGGAATTTACCTATCTAGGAGTCGGATTTAACAATGAAAATAAGATATCCACGGAGATCAACCAAAGGGTAATGGAAGGTAACAGGGCATACTTTGCAAATGTAACAATCCTCAAATCAATGTTACTATCAAGGAACACAAAAATGAAGATCTATAAAATGCTTATTAGACCTGTGGTAACTTATGGAGCTGAAACATGGACATTAACAAGTCAGGATGAGGAAACACTTAGAAAATTCGAAAGAAAAATGTTAAGGAGAATCTATGGCCCAATTAGAGAAGGAGAGAGATGAAGAATTAGAATGAACATGGAGATAAATGAATTACTAGAAGGGAAGGACATAGTTAGATTTGCCAAGTCACTGGGGCTGGCGTGGTTTGGGCATGTAGAAAGGATGGAAAATGACAGAATGCCCAAACTGATACTTAATAGCAAGATGGAAGGAGTCAGAAGAAGAGGTAGACCAAGGAAGAGATGGCTACAGGATGTTGAGGATGACTTGAAGGCAATGGGAGTTACAAGATGGAAAGAAAAAGCAAGAACAAGAACTGAATCGAGGCATATCATAGAGGAAACCAAGGCCCACACCAGGCTGTAGAGCTGCAGATGATGATGATGAATCATTACCTTTCATTACTTTAATTGTCATGGCATTCTTTTCTGCACTCTGTATAAAGATATTGATACCCAACTGATTTTCTATACAACATTTTTTGTAGATATTTCTTAATCACCTAAAAGTTTAAAATAGTAAAGACAGACAATGAAATTAATCCAAAAAGTATTAAAATAAGCAACTTTTGAGTAATGATTCTAAATATAAGATTTAAAAAATTTTAGGTGTTTTTTCGAATTTCTTTTTTTCAGTCCCTATGGATTAAGATACCTTTTGGTTACTACCTTAAATCATCTGCGAAGGTACTGAAGTTATAATAGCAAGGTTGTGTTAATGTCTCGACTGCATGGCTATATGGCCTTCATGGGTAACTTTATGGATATGTATGGATTCAGCCATGCCAGATGAGGTTAAATATTCTTATCTAGTGGTGCAATGTTTAAGCAATATTTTGGATGAATAGAGACTAAACAACACTCCATTTACCAACCTGTCCTAAGAAGACACAACCAGAGCCCCCACAATACAATAAACTCTTCTTCAATGCTGAATAAAATCAAGCGTACTTCATTCAATGCAGCATGCCTTTCCTTTTCCTACTCCACCCCACTTGCTTCAACAGGCTTTCACCAATGAAAATACTCTGCATCCACCTTTGAAGCCTCCTTTCTATTTTTCCCAGCAGTTCTCTCTCCTCCCCCAACAACATTAATACTTCTAAGTTTGTTTTTCTTTCCATCCATTTTACCCTATCCATCCTCAACATCCACATCTAATATGCCCCAAATCCATCCCATCATGTATGTTTCATGTTACCCTCTGGCTCCACTGACCTCATCACTACTATGGCCTCATGCATACTCCATTCTTCCTGAAACCCATGCTTAAGATTATCCCAAAGTAATCCAAAGCAATATGCCCTCCTTCCCATCCTTTAACTGATTATTTAATTTAATTAGAAATCAGTGATAGAGTACACTATAAATACACATTTCAATTACATTGTTAGAAAAATAATGATGAAGATTAAGTACATCTATGCCAGTCTGTGAGCTGTTTTGATGGCTGTGGCAGAGAGAGTAGGACAAGAGCTTCAAATTTTATGGTAACTTTAGGGAATCATGATTTAATCTATGTATCGAAAAAGAAAATATATATATCACAACCTGCACTATGGATCAGAAATAATGTGACATAAAACTTTGTAATTATGCTGAATTCTATTCGAGAAAGAGGAGTATATGAATCAAAGAGCATAAGATTCTATTCCTCTTAAATTGGTGGTTAACTAAGTTGAGAGTACATACATTCACTTTCCGATCAACATATTTCATGTCTTCACTTTCCTCCTCTTCATATTGCCAGACTTGGGATAACTTTTTTTTCTTCTTCTTTTCTTTGCGTATCTGAAATTAATCCATTCATTAGTGCCTTTTCTGATTATAATGTAGCAATGAAAGTTAGCCAATATAGAAGAAATTAAAGTATAGATAACTTTAACTGCATACTTAGCCTTAAGGAAATTTGTTTAAAGCTCAAGTAGACTATTCTATTATCCAGCTTTCAAAATTGGATTACATGTATTCTTCCTATATTGTGCCACACAATTATCTTTCACCAAGTATTAGTTTATAAATTTGAGAAAAAACATGCAATAATAATAAAGACTTTAACAATTATTACAAAGATATATGCATCAATAGGTAAATACATTCAACACCAAATAAGATTCATATTTGTTTAAAATTATACTACTCTTTAATTGAAATACTTTTTACGATATATCTTACAGAGACAGAGCTTTATGGGAAATTTAGGCTCACTCTCCACTACAGCTTTGTCAAAATTAATTTTTACGTAGTGTCATACCAGGAGGAATGAGGAATATAAAAATTGAGAAATATAAAAAAACAGTAATAGAAACTTTGCATTAATGGTCAGCTAAATATTCCTCAAAAAATTAGTATAAATCTGTGAAAAAGATTTTCTTTCCTCAAAAATATCATAAGGTCTTACTTTTGACTGCTCTTTCCATATACAAAAGGAAGATGAGCTTACAGAAAGCAGCATATCATCAGCATAGGGGCAGCGCCTCAAAGATTCAATCATACTTTCATGCATAAATGCTTTACTTTGTACCTGTGAATCTAAAGTCAAATAATTCATTAGCAATTCCTTAACACCTGCCCATACTTTTCAAGAACACAAAGAATGCATGGATGGCTTAAGTTCCAACTTCTCCATTTAACCTTCATTCTGCAAATAATTAACAACTGTAACATATAAACTTTAACTAAATAAACCATCCACTCATCAAATACAAAAAATACACCAGAGATAAAGTTGAACAATGGGCCTATATTGATGCAATTCATCAACTTAGTTCAGTAAACAAGCTTCCTGGTTATGAAGGGGCAAGATGTGAATTTATGAAAAAAATATTAAACAAGATGCATATGCAGTCTTCATTATGATTCTCTTAGGACTTATGGAGCAAAATTGGGCTTGTGAGAAATGGGTCTCATAACAATTAATATACTCCCTCAAAATTTTAAACCTCTTATAAGTTATTTAAGACAAAGGACATTTTTTTCTGCAAGAAAAATTATTATTCAGTAAAAGAATATCTATTTGACCCACTATAAATTATTAATTATTCTCTATAATATTCAGAGAAGGAATATCCATCCGACACCGCAATAATAATAACTTCTGCTGAGATACTATGACTTTATTTTGAAAATGTATTACCATTGTTTTTTTTTAATCATATTTTTTATGAGTTATTTGCAGACAATAGACATCAATTTGATGCAATGGCATAAATACTTTTGTTAACATACTAGGCTTTTATTGAATACTTGAAATTTTATGAGGGCAGAAACACAGAACATACTGAAGGAGAGTGAACTAGTTAGAATCGGGACATGGAAGGTTAGGATAATATTGAGTACAGGAAAATTACAACATATAAAGTAAGAGACAGAAAGAGGAAATATAGATATTTTAGAGCAACATGAGGTGAGATGGAAAGATTGTAGGATTTATAGGAGTGATAGTTATAGAGTAATATACAGTAGAGGGGAAGCAGCAGCGATGGTTAGTAATAATGTTGAATAATATTGAACTAAAAGATAGAAGAAGCATACAAAAGATAGAGCAAGTACTTGATAGAATATTATTGAAAGTAGTTAGAGGGGGTACAATAGAGTTTTAATTATTAATAAAAACTAATTGAGAGAGAAACTTCTTTTATTTAGAGAATTTTTATTTGCAATTCTTGAGACTTCTCTACATAGACACAATCCAGAGACATACATATCTCACATGGTTTCTTCACCTTTTGAAGGCTATCATTATAGAACTCAGCAGATTCTGTCGAAAACCATTGTACCACCTCTTGAATAAAGCCACTTGTGTTGTCAAATCTCTAATCCAGCAATAGTTTTTGAGTTCTGGGAATAAGTAAAAGCCACTTGAGCTGAGATCAGAAGAATGTGGCTGATGTGACAAAATTTGAAAGAGCATCACTTTGATTCTTCAACTGAACCTTGAGATAAATGAGCAGTTGGATTTCCAGCAAGAAGGTGGGTGACTTTGGTGATCATACAGAGCCATTTCTTTTTCAGATCATCAAACAATTTGTTCAGCAGTGTGCAGCAATAGGCACCGGTGATAGTCCTACCCTTCTCCAGATATTCTGTTAAAGATGACTTGACGACAGTCCCAAAAAACAGACCTTACTTCAGATGTCTGCACCTTAAGCCTTCTTGGGGGGAGGTGAGTCACTGTGCTTCCACTTCTTGCGTATCTCTTTGGTCTCTCAAACATAATGATAGATTCAAGATTCATCCATTTTTCCTAGGCGACCAAAAAAATCCTTTTTGTCTTGCTTGAAAAGATTGAACATCTCTCTTGACAGGTTGCACTGTGTTTGCTTCTGATAAGTAGTCAGTAGTCATAGACCACAGTGGACTGACACCTTTGATATGTGCGGTGCTTCATGAATAACTTTTCACCCAACACTTTAACTAAAGTCTGTCTCATTCACAATCATTGAGATGGTTGCTCTTTGGTCTAATAGGATAAAGTCCTCCACTTTCTACACTGTGGCAGCACTGTCCATGCGTGATGGTCTTCCATATCTTGGATCATCATTGAGGAAAATATGAAGAGTTTGAAAATTCCTTTTCCACCTCAAAACTGCATCATATGACAAGCTATCATTTTCATAAATAGTCATCATTTCAATGTTGATTTTCCAGGCACTGTAACCTTTCAAATGAAGACGTTTAATCATAACATGAAGTATGCTGCCATGGGATGCCATGGCCCATGGCCATGGCATCCCATGGCAGAACTATTTCAAGTTTAACGGAAAGTATTTCCTACAAACCCATGGTCTGGCCATGGGATCTCCTGTTTCTCCTCTACTAGCGGACATCTATATGGATCAGGTGGAAAGTACTCTGTTCTCCTCTTCCAACAACTTGGTGAAAAACGTAATCTCTTGGCACCGTTACGTAGATGATATTTTTTGTGTATGGGCTGGTTCACAAAGACAACTGGATAGCTTCTTGTTAACCCTTAATTCCTTGGATAAAAACATTAAGTTCACTATGGAGAAAGAACTCAACGACTCCATTAACTTTTTAGATATAACAATCACTAAAAATAATCGGCAACTGGACTTCTCCATTTTCCGGAAGGACACTTGTACGGACCATATCATTCATTCTACGTCAAGACATCATTTCCCACAAAAATTAGCGGCGTTCAACTCTATGGTCCACCGTCTGACTAGCATCCCTCTATCGCCACAAAATACCCAAAACGAACTTAAAATCATTAAAACAATAGCTGAAAACAACGGTTTCTGCTCCCAATTAGTCGATCAATTGTATCGGAAAAAACTAGAGAAAATAGCTGTCAAAGCAATATTCGGATCCATCCCCAAGGAAGACGCTTCGAAGTGGAGAAGAGTTCTCTTTCTGGGGAATATTTCCCGTATAGTCACCAGATCCCTTGCAGGAAACAATATTAAACCTGCCTTCTATGATAGAGCCAACTTAGGGAACCTTTTATCAAACTGCAAGGACAAAATTCCCGCAATGGAAAGGAGTGGAGTTTATCAATTGTGTTGTGAGTGCTCTGCCTTCTACATTGGGCAAACCGGGAGGAAATTCAGTGATCGTGTCAAGGAACATTACGCTTGTTTTAAAAACGGAAATATTTCATCCAATTTTGCCCAGCACCTTATAGAAAACAACCACTCCAGTGACTTTGTCCCCAAAATTCTGCATGTAGAGAAAAAAGGCTTAAGATTAGATGCCTTGGAACGGTTGGAAATTTCGAAGAATAGTCACCTTAAAGGTATTCTAGTTAATGACCTAACTTATTCCTCCCGTTCCCCCCTCCTGGACCTCCCTCTGTTCCACAGCCCTTCTCCCCCCCAGAAGCAGTACCCAACCGTAATCTCCCTCCCCGACGCCATACACAACCGTCTTCGCCCCCTCCCCCCAAACTTACACACCATTTCCCTTTCTCTTTCCCCTCCTCCCTCTTCTGAAACACCTCCCCTCTCCAGTTCTCTATCCACTATACAAAGCTCTGTGTCTTCTGTTCTTTACCTGAAGATGACTTTGTAAGTCGAAACCTAGGTCGTATTAATAAAAATATATGTGGAACAACAAAGTATTTCTTTCTTTTCCGATAGACAAGAAAGAACAATCAGCAGGTTTTAGGAAAAAATCATGAGTGTGGAAAGGAAGCCATGTACTAAAGCAGAAAAATGGAAACATTTAAAATGGGGCATAAGAGGCCACAAACAAAACTATAGGAGTGATAGATGGGAATGGACAAGAAAACCATGGATTACAGATGAGATAATTAGTTACATAGTTGGGAAAAGTAAATGTAAGAATATAAAAGAGTTAGGTAGCAGAAAGTATAAAGGGATAACTAATAAATTGAGGTTAGAAACAAAGAGGGCAAAAGAAGCATGGTGTAAGAAGCAATATGAGGATATGGAAAGTTTATATAGGAAGGGTGAAATCAGCTCTATAGCAAGGTGAAAGCACTGTCAGGATGTTAGAAGTAAAAATCAAAGCAAACAATCAAAGATTAAAATTATAAATGGAACCAGAGAATACTCAAAAGTGATGGAAGGAATACATACATTGTGGAGCTCTAAAGCTCTGGTAAAGGCATTAGGCCGGAAAGCATAGGCATAGAGAATATGATGTAGACAAGGTTAGCTTGCGTCCATGGTGAGAAAGAAAGGTTATTAAGGGAATTGGAAATAAATAAAGCTGTTGTGGTAGAAAAATTCCCATAAAACTACTTAAAGCTATAAGAAAATTAAGAGGAAGAGTTTTTATAGACTTATTTGTAGCATTTATATGAGAGGAATTTGGCCAGAATATCAGTGTTAGTTCCTATTCCACTAATGGGAAAGGCAGTCACATGCAAGGATTTACACATGAAGATGATTCATGAACATTAACCATGTATATATAATTTTCTTTGAATTAACCTGCTGTATGAATTTTTTGAGAATATCTCTTGGCATGGAGCACATTAACATATTTACCATTAAATTATATGAGAAAAACTGTTTTGTTCATATTACGAGTAAGTTTCTGGAATGAATTATGCTCCTTAAGTGAAGTTCCGGCAAATCTGCATGTATTCCTAAGCCTTGTTTTTTTATATATTCATGAGAAATGTAAATTAAAAAAATAATAAAAATTTTTGAATTAACTCACCATAACACATTAGCAAAAATTTAACAAAAATTATCCTTACCTTTATATGACTGCCAATATTTGATCTGTGTAGTACTTTTGGTTTGTTTGCCTCGATTCTTGAAATGATCTCTATAACTGGGATCAACAGTAAGTACTTGTCCATTAACCAGGGCTGCAGTAATGCTTAAGCATATTTCTGGATTTTGGCTCGGTTTTTCTCCATTTGCCAAAACAAAAAAGAAATAAAAAACATTTCTTCAATACTGCAAGAAGCCAGCTTATAAAGCATACCTTTATCATTACACATAATAATTGTAAACATATCAATATTGGAGACATTTTATAAACTATGTAATATGCTAACAGGTTAGGGAATGTGGTCAAAAATATGGGGTCAGAGGAGTGTTTGATTATGCTCTAATTATGTTCCTCTCTGTAGCTAATATCATTACTACTATCAGGCATACCTCTTCACCCAAACCCAAAATGACCACCCCTCAAGCAATCATCTGCCCTCCTCACCATCCTTATGTTGAAGATCTTAAGTGCCACCTTAGTTATGTATGAAATCAAACTCATTGTTCTATAGTTCTCACAAATGGCTACCTTTCCCATTGTTGGGATAGGAACTAATCTGATGATATCTCACAGCAAAATTTCTCCCTCATAAGTGCTATGAATTAGTCCAATGAAACTTCTCCTTCCACATTCTCCTAAATCTTTACGTAGTTCCATAGTCCCAGGTTTCTTTATTCTCATGGGCTATTTAATTTCATTTCTCTCATAGCTCTTTTTATCTCAAAATCAAATATGCCTCAGCCTAAACTATTACCATCCACATCATTTTCTCTTTCTATTACTTAACTTTCTTATATAACATTTTTAATAGAATTCTCATGCATTCTTTCAATCTCTTGAATCTTCCATGGGTCACTTAATAATTTCACTGCCAGTTCTATTATAGTATACACAGATTTCCTATTCTTTCTGATAATGCTTTCACCGTTCCGCACAGCAAACTGACTTCACTCTTCCTATGTATATTCTCCATATATTTGCTCTCAGTCTTCCACCACACTTCTTTCTCTATATTAAATACCCACATTAGTTTACTATTTATCTCATTTCACTTCCTTCTGCCTAATTCTGTGTTTAAATTTCTCAATTTCCTTCTCTCTTCTATGTTCTTAACCATCTTGTGTGTAATCCAATTGTTTCCTTATCCTTTTCCTATTAAATGTTCCTATAGTCCCTTTTAGCTTCCAATACAGTTTTGTTTACATGTTCCCATCTTCCTTACGATCTAACTTCTATCTCGGTCACCCTGCGGTAATTTATAGGTTTTTCCATTGGCTTCAGTTATCCCTTCTTTTTCAACTGGGTTAATGACCCTACATTCATTTTGCCATCTGTCTTCCACAGGTTATCCTCTTGACTCTGACATTAAACCTCATAAGTAGTAAACTATGACCTGAAGCTGCATCCTAACTATGGAAACTGTGTGAGTTAACTATGATTTACCAAAATATAAGACTATCCCTTATACAGTCTTATTGAGATCTCTCCAGTCATTTTCCATGTATACCTAAAAATATTGTGGCATTTTAACCAAGAGTTAGTTATAATCAAACAATGTCCTCCGAAGAACTCTATTGCTCTCATCCTGTAGCAATTCTGACTTTTAATAATAAAACCACTTTACTTTTCCACATAAACTTTTTAATTTTTACTACCCAGGTTTCGTTATAACATAACATCATCAGGTCTGAGACTTATTATTATTAAAAGTCAGTATGAAGATTTTCCACCAAGTTACGCCAGAAACTGTTTTATTTTTCTGTAGTAATTCCTTATTCCCAAACTATAGTATCTTATCTCACTTTCCTCTCTCCCTTTGTCCACTGCTGAGTTCCCTCATTACCGTAAAATTTTTCCATCAAGGTACACAGGCAATTATTTGCCATAATAGTACACACAACCTATTAAGTCTTCCCTATGGTTACTTGATTCCATATTCAAATAATGACAATGTCATTGGTTCAGCTTTTACCTATTCCTTCATTACCACTGAAACCTATCGCTGGCTCTTTTCTCCTTCACTGCATATTACTATCACTCTGATAATCCTGCTTTCTTCCTATCTCACGTTATACAGTGCTAAAATATCTATATATCTTCTATTCATCCTTCACTATATACAAGGCATATTGATAAAGTAAGGGCCATTTGCTTGTATTTAAATATTGCCACTTCAGAACACAGTTTTACTCCTGCAGCACCATCTATTGATTCTTTGAGAAGCTATGGCAGCATTTATTTTGTTTCAGAAGTCATTTGCTTGTTCATGCATGCAAACAGCAATGTCCACGACAATCATTGATCCCACCAGCTGTGAAGTGCATTCTGTCATACAATTCTTGTATGCAAAAGGATTGTAGGCCGCTGAAATTCATTGGGAGTTATGCATAGTTTATGGACCTACAGTTATGAGTGAAGGAAAAGTTAGACAATGGTGCTGTGATTTTAAAAATGGAAAAACAAATGTCCATGACAAAGAGCAAAGTGGCAAGCCCAGTACTCTGACCGATGAAATTGTTTCGCAAGTGGAACAAAAATTGCGACGTGATCGTCACTTGATGATTAATAGCCTGGCTGAACGATTTCCTTAACTCGGATGCACTACTGTCTACAATATTGTCATGGAAAACCTCGGATACCACAAATTGTGTGCTAGGTGGGTACCAAAAATGCTCACCGACCACCACAAAGACCAAAGAATGTCCAGTGGACGAGAGTTTTGGGGTTGTTGGGAAGTCTTCGACCAATCACCATAGAGTTCTGACCTTGCACCTAGCGACTACTTCCTCTTCTTGCACTTGAAACAGTGGCTCAGTGGACAACATTTCGAAACTGAAGAGGAACTCAAGAACGGCATTGTCAATTGGTCCAAATCTCATGTGGCAAGCTTCTATGAATATAATTAAAGCGCTTTCCTCTAGTGTTCTTCATTTTTTTATGAGACACCATTAATCAAATGGCCACTCCACTGAGGTCAAATGCCTTTTCAATTACCTCACTGACAATCAAATGTTGCATTGAACTACCTTTCATTTCTCTCCTACCCTTTGATACTATATAACTGGCATGGTAATCCTACAGGGTGGAATAAATAAAAATTACCCAAAGCCGTACTCTTAGGGGCACTAGTTAGGGGATACTGGGGAGGGTGCAAAGAATGAGGATAACAAAACCGCACACACTCTCTCACTCCGGTATTTGCAGTGCAAATTGACCGTTGCAAGTCACAAACACACACGCACTCAGAGTTTACGGGGGAAAAAACCCTCGCCAGGGACCACACACTCAGACAAGGCAAACAAAACCACACGCACTCCTTCACTTCGGTATATGCATTGCAAATTGACCGTCGTAAGTCGCAAACACACACGCACTCAGGGTTTACGGGGGGTTTAACCCAACGGCAGGGACCCTTCACTCAGACAGACGTAAAAATAGAAATTGTAAAGGAACGGCATGCACTCCCTCACTTCGGTATTTGCAGTTCAAATTGACCGTTGCAAGTCACAAACACACACGCACTCAAAGTTTACGGGGGAAAAAACCCCTCGCCAGGGACCACACACTCAGACAAGGTAAACAAAACCACACGCACTCCTTCACTCCAGTATATGCATTGCAAATTGACCGTCGCAAGTCGCAAACACACACGCACTCAGGGTTTACGGGGGTTTAACCCAACGGCAGGGACCCTTCACTCAGACTAGGAATACGGAAAGAGAAGTACACTGTGATGCAGTGTCCGTGGGGAAAAATAGAACACACATTAAAACACATGAAACACACTGCTGTCGTGAACGGCTACTCTGAACAGCTCATTGACAACATCTTAAAAAAACACAGGAACAAAAAACATCTCCAAAATAACACTAAACTGAATAAACTAGATGACAAGAAATTCGTCAAACTACCTCACCACTCACAACTAACAAAAGGCCTACCTGCTATCTTCAAAAAAATTAAATACACACCCACATTTGTCAGTCAAACCAAACTGAAACACCTTTTTAAAAATCCTAAAGATCCTATTGAGACCTTACACAAATCCGGAATCTACCAAATCTCCTCCCCACATTGTGATCTTTCTTATATCGGACAAACACGGAGAAACATTAACAAATCGTCAGTCGCCCAACACATGCACGATAACTCACACAACATCACAACTGAAGATCTACAGCTAATAAAACATGTGCCCAATCATTTACTCGACTGTTATGAAACTCTTTACATACAAATATCGGAAGGAAAACTCATTAACAGTGACAACGGTCCGATATCTTCGTCTCTTTTTTCCCTTTCATTTCCTTAGTCATGACCTTCCCTTCACCTACGGTCAAAAACGGCCCAGTCTAACCCACTCAATTTTCTCCCCCCAACCCCCGCCCCGAGCCTCAAATCACCCATACATTGTACCTAACACACGTGAGTCCCCCCTTCGCATTCTTTCCCAATTATATCACCAACCCTTCCCCTCCCTCTCTTCTCCCCGTTTCCCCCCCCCTACTCATCGTTACTTATATCTCGGCTCCGACTATTTTTCATTATTCTTCTCTGAAGAGGCCTGCTTGGCAGGCGAAACACCTGGTGTCAGGTTTTTCGGCGCTATTTTTCCCCACGGACACTGCATCACAGTGTACTTCCCTTTCCGTATTCCTAGTCTGAGTGAAGGGTCCCTGCCGTTGGGTTAAACCCCCGTAAACCCTGAGTGCGTGTGTGTTTGTGACTTGCGACGGTCAATTTGCAATACATATACCGGAGTGAAAGAGTGCGTGCCGTTCCTTTCCAATTTCCTTTTTTTACGCCTGTCTGAGTGAAGGGTTCCTGCCGTTAGGTTAAACCCCCGTAAACCCTGAGTGCGTGTGTGTTTGCGACTTGTGACGGTCAATTTGCAATGCATATACCGGAGTGAAGGAGTGCGTGTAGTTTTGTTTTCCTTGTCTGAGTGTGTGGTCCCTGGCGAGGGTTTTTTCCCCCGTAAACCCTGAGTGCGTGTGTGTTTGTGACTTGCAACGATCAATTTGCACTGCAAATACCGAAGTGAGGGAGTGCGTGCCGTTCCTTTACAATTTCTATTTTTACGTCTGTCTGAGTGAAGGGTCCCTGCCGTTGGGTTAAACCCCCCGTAAACCCTGAGTGCGTGTGTGTTTGCGACTTACGACGGTCAATTTGCAATACATATACCGGAGTGAAGGAGTGCATGTGGTTTTGTTTGCCTTGTCTGAGTGTGTGGTCCCTGGCGAGGGTTTTTTCCCCGTAAACCCTGAGTGCGTGTGTGTTTGTGACTTGCAACGGTCAATTTGCACTGCAAATACCGGAGTGAGAGAGTGTGTGCGGTTTTGTTATCCTCATTCTTTGCACCCTCCCCCGTGTCCCCTAACTAGTGCCCCTAAGAGTACGGCTTTGGGTAATTTTTATTTATTCCATTCATTCGGCCGTAGTACGTTCCCTTTCTCTTTATCCTACTGGGTGCCATTATCATTGCTCCCTCCATTATGGCTCTCTGAGCCATCAGTATATACAAACCATTACATTACATCAAGTTTGCAGTCCAATGAGAGGGGATGTTACATTTATGTTTCACATAGTCATCATCTCCTAGGCAGAAATATTAACTATGTTGGCTGCAAACAAATTATTAACTATTAGATCACATAATATGTCAATCTATATTTACAGAAAATAGGCATTTCTACAGAATCATCCATGCATGAAAAATCATGCTTGCTATTGAAATGCCATCGCACATCTACTGATTTCAAATCACGCAGCATAATAATCATGACTTATCAACTTGTGGTTGGTCTTAAATTGTTCCTTGAGCTACCATGTCCTATTACCTGCAACTCTTTCTTAGTGATCCTTTGTAATGCTTCCCCTCTACAGTTCATTTAATTGTTGTCATAAACAATTTCTTTGTGGTAGTATTGTGGTAATCCAGGGATAGAGCGTTGAACTATTGACAGGAGGGCCCAGGTTTGATTCCTAGGCAAGCCTCTCTGGGCACCTGTAGCTTTACCCAAGCTATAGTATGTGATTTTTTGGGTACCTGATCTTCCCGAGAATAAAGAACCAGCACAGATAAAGGAACTGACCCCACTCCCCTGATGTGTGAATTTTGCAAGCCATATAGGACTTAGTACTGGGTAAATTCTACCATCACCTACCAAACCGACCTTCTGGTTGATTACTGTGTTTATGGTTATTATGATTCCTTCCATATTCTGTAAGCCATAAGGTGTGTCCAAATAGTAACCATCTTCTACTTGTAAGACTTCTCAATATATCAAGTATCAATCAAGTATTTTCTCATTTGTTATTCCATTTTATTGTCACTATTCTTCTTAATTATTACATTTCCAAGACTTTTAGTTGTCTCCAAAGTAATAATATTCAGGTGGATTTTTAAATGCCATGATGCAAATACATGTTAACTTCCCTTTTCCTCCCATAATGAAATACTCTTATTTCTACTCTCTGAAACTCCTTACTAATCAAAGAATGATGAATTACTTTTCTAAAATGCATCATCTTTCAATTTTCAGTGATTTGGCATATCTTGTACATTTTTTTAAGCTAGGTACATCAAGAGAGCATATAGCCTCTGATTATGCACTCAGGTACCTATTTAAAGCATTAAGTAGGCACCTGAACAAGGCATTATTTCATTTTTACCAAGTCTTTAATTAACTAAATATTGTTCTATACCAAGCATGTGGCTGTCACGCATATGAAATGGGTGCATCAGTTGAACAAATTCACAAAAATAAATTCATATAACAAAAATTGTGCTAAGATATCAGTTAGCTGAGAACACAGTTTTCTGATTAATGATAAATAATTACCGGTCCAAAGAGATTTGTAGCTGAAATAGTTTGTCTTCACTTTCTGAGACATCACCCAATGGTTAATACCACTCACTGATATAGCAGTCACAGGAACTGGTTCATCATTCATTTTGGCCACAACATGCTTTAAAAAAATGAAACATATTAGAAAAATGAATTAATGGCCATGGATAATGCAGAAAGATTTTCATTTGTACTAGCTCTAAAAAGAGTTACAAATTTTTGTGTACACTGCTGGAAAGTACAAAATTGAAATTTCCTGTGGACTGAATCTAGCATTATAACCAAAGGTAGTGGTAATACATTACATCATTTATGAGATCCATGTTATCATGTACAGAGGACTGTGTCTGTAGGTAACCATAAATTCAGATACTATGATTCTAAGGGTAATCCCAAAACTTTTACCCCAAAAATTAAGATGAAAAAAAAACTTTTAATTAGCATATTTGTGACTCATCACCTTATATCCATAACTTATAATATTAATCTTCATACTGGCAACAATACTTGCAACTTTGATGACGTTTTCCACAAACTACTAAAGGGCAAAATATAAAATGGCCAAACAGAAGCAACCTCTATCCAAGAGTGGAACTACATCAAAATACAAGAGTGGAATTACATTATAAAACCCATTTCAGGACAATGGACAATTCATCCTAAAAATGGAAAAAGTTTTGCATAGCAAATTAATGCTCCCTTTATAGAGTTACGGTTTAATCCTCATCAATTCATAAACACAACTAATTCCCTTAGATACTTTATGAGGCAACAAACAGTATAACATACCTCTCAGCCCATAAGATGCTTAACACAGTTTCAGGAATAACATGATGAAAGAAGACACCTGGCTTTTACACAAAAAATAGTTTTAATACTATATTCAATCGTAGATTTTCGCGGCGTTCAGTTGAATGACTCTCCATTCTCGGAATTTCACCGCGTAGGTTGGTTTTTGGACAACAGTTTCGCCGGTGTTCCAACGAGCGTCTTCGGGTCGAAGTTCCGGGACGTGTTTTGGCCGCGTTTATGTGTGCGTCACATCTCCCTCTCTGTTCTGTGATTGGTCGGCGGCTTCCTGCCAAATCCTTTTCCAAGCGCGCCTGCTAGGCGGTAGCCATTTTCTCTGTTGAAGTTGTATTTTTTCATGAGTATCTCGATCGATTCTCTAATCAGCCTTGGATAATATCTTCTTTCCTAGGATATTATTTTGGACATATCAAATTTAATGTCATGGCCAGGCCCGCTCCAAGCGTGTTCAGTAATGGCTGATAAACTGAACTGTTTGTTCCTTCTAGCCCTTTCGTGCTCCTTCAGGTGTGTTTTTACTGATCGGCATATCTCGCCTATGTATGACCTTCCTCATGAGCACGGCACCTGGTATATTCCCTCATGCAATACCTTGGGAATTTTGTCGTTTGGCTGTGGAAGTAGATAGGATACTTCGGTGAGGAAGTGAAGGATTTGGAGGGAAACCACAGATAAACGCGGCCAAAACACGTCCCGGCACTTCAACCCGAAGACGCTCGTTGGAACACGGGCAAAACTGTTTTCCAAAAAACAACATACGCGGTGACATCTCGGGTATGAAAAGTCATAGTTTTAATGCGACCTAGGTTTCATTACAGCATAACACTTGAAGATTCCTCGTTCGGGAAATTGAGAAGGTTCAACGCCGGGCAGCTCGTTTCGTGAAAAACTGTTAACATAAAACTAAAAGCGTCACTGAAATGCTTACGGAGTTGGGATTGGAATCATTGGAACAAATACAATTAAATACTAGGTGTAATTTCTAAATGAATTCAGATCCGCATGTTTCAGCACCGAGGTCTCGAAAATTATTCACACTCCAACATACATTGGTCGCTTGGATCATGTATACAAAATTCGGGAAATAGATGCCAGAATTAGCAGACTCAAGGCCTCCTTCTTCCCATGGACAATAAGGGATAACAACTGCAGGGTTACGCTCGTAGATAGCAAAAATGCCACTTGTCACCCTCAGCATCTAGGGAATAATTAATTATACTCAATTGCATCCACACTCTACCTGGCTTTCACTAACCTCTTGTGTGTTGTTGTCAAAACCCTTCCCGCATGACCACATCGGAATGCCATTAAGTAGTGTGGTGCTCTTCACAGTATTGTTTGCTCTGCTTTTGGTACCCTAAATTTCCCCTTCCATCCCTTGTCCCTCTCCGTGGGGGGAGCCCTCCTCCTACCTGCAGCATTGTGTCAAATTCCTTAACTTGGGTAGAGGAACGTTTTGTGTTACACATTCTTGGGGTGGTGGAGTTTTGGCTTGCTACTTACCAAAATCTACCTTGCACATTATTGGATAAATTTCTTACTGCATCCTATGGTGCCAGTGTTTGTTGGATTGTAGCATAAGTAATTGCATGTGTGTAGAATGAAGGGAGATAGATATGTATTTGCATGGGTGTAAGATGGTCGGATATTTCTAATAATGTGTACACTACTGCGGATTTGGGTTTGCATGTATGTGTTGGTTTTGAATGCAGTTTATCTTTGTTCCCTTTTTTGGGGATGACCTAACACCCCCCGCCACATGCCCTTGCGGGGCTTGTGGGGTATTATGTAGATGAAGATGTTATGCTGTAACAAAACCTAGTTCATATTAAAAATACTTTACGTGGCTAAGCCATGTCTTCTTTTACTTTAAGATGCACTTTTTTTACTCTAAAATCAGTCAACAATCTTATGGGCTGAGTGTGTATGGGTATTACTTAGGACTATAAGGTGGAAGTCAATTTGTTGGTAAAAATATTACTTTCTATTTCAGATTTTTTCCTGCATCAGGCATACAAATGGTAGCCAAAATTACAAATGTTGATCACACCACTGTTCAGAGCCAGTGATAAGCATTACAGTTTTAATATTTCCTGGAAAGGACTTACTAAAGAAATTCCTAAATAAATTATAAATGCATAGAATGCAGCACATTTAGATACATCACACTGCTGTGAAACTTGTATGCATTGGGCTATTTGGAATGTCCACCCATTGCTAATACATGATATCTCTCCCAATAAACTCTACATCATGTCTACAGATACACAACCACAAGTAGTATGAGAGTATTGTAAAGGCAAAGAAAATTATGCGTAAAATACAAATTTCAATAATAATAACAGAAACTTAGCATAACATTGAAAGTTGAAATTAGCATATCCTCATAAACAAGGATAACATCATGGGATCTAAAGAGAAAAGATTGCCATACAGTATTACATTTAAACTTGAAGTCATGAATTACACTTCAGAACACACAAACAATAGCTGAAAGGTATTTTGGCCCACCTCGAACAGAGAAGGTGATACAAGAATGGAGGAAACAGAAGATGGATTTAGTGAATACAGATTAAAATAACTTGACGTTTATGTGCTTTTAAATGGCTTAAGCTTGAGGAACATGTTAGGAACTGCATAATTATTAAAAGGAATAATGGAATTCCTGTTTCAACAGAAATGAGTTTCATTGAAACAAGAAAATTAGCAACAGGGTTACTACCAATTTTTTCTAGAACAATGTCATGGTGTGAGAGACTTATGAAGAAAAATTGCCTGTATATACGAGGGTCATCCGGAAAGTAGTACCCGTTCGAGAAATAAAGACACAAAAGTAAATATTAACAAACATAAAAAATTTTATTTGAAAGAGGATACTTTAAACTACTTCTCAACATAATCTCCAAGCAAATTAAGGCATTTGTCATAACGTGTGACAAGTTTCTGTATTCCTGCTGCATAGTCCTTCACCGCCAGCTCATTGAGATACAGGGTCACTCCTTCTTTAAGTTCTTCATCGCTGTCAAATCTTTTTCCTGCCAAAAAGTCTTTAAGCTTTGTAAAGAGATGAAAATCTGAAGGGGCCTATACGGTGGATGGTCGAAAGTTTCCCATTTGAATTGCTGCAAAAGTTTTTGTGTTATCCCAGCTGCATGAGGCCTGGCATTGTCATGAACGAGAATGACACCAGTAGACAATAGACCTCGCCGCCGATTTTGTATTGCCCGCCGTAATTTCTTTAATGTTTCACAATACGCATTGGCATTAATAGTGTCTCCACGGGCCATAAAATCAATAAGCAATACACCTCGTCGATCCCAGAAAATGGTTGCCATGAGTTTCCTGGTGGACAGAACTGTCTTGAATTTTTTTGGTTTGTTTGGTGAATGAGCATGATGCCACTCCATTGACTGTCGTTTACTCTCAGGTGATGCATAACAAACCCATGTTTCGTCACCAGTAATTATGCGAGTCAAGAAAGAGTCTCCTTCATCAGAAT
This sequence comes from Hetaerina titia, assembly GCA_037158775.1. Taxonomy (NCBI): domain Eukaryota; kingdom Metazoa; phylum Arthropoda; class Insecta; order Odonata; family Calopterygidae; genus Hetaerina; species Hetaerina titia. The sequence continues at coordinate 55,465,731 of CM073779.1, read as the reverse complement.
AATGTCCCAAAAACGTCAGTGCTGCAGCCATACGCTTGGTTTTGTGCTCATCTGTAAGCATGCGAGGGACCCATCTTGCACAAATTTTTGCATAATGCAGATGGTGTTTAACAATTTCATGAACAATTGTTCGAGAAACATTGGGAAAATGCTCACAGATGTCATCAATTGTGACGCGCCGATCGTTCCTCACGAATTCGTCAACTGAGCTCACCAGTTGGTCTGTAATGACAGACGGTCTCCCCGAACGCTCATCGTCGTGTGTGTTCCCCCTCCCCATGTTGAAGTTGCGACACCACCGCCGAACAGACGACTCGTCCATTAAATTGTCTCCATACACCTCCTTTAATTGGCGATGAATATCACATGGGCGAACGTTTCTTGCATTGAGGAATTTAATCACTGCCCTCACTTCACAACTGGCGGCGTTCTCAATTTTTTTAAACATTGTAAACAATCACAGAAACAACACAGGCAATGCTAGCGTCACGCAACTTGGCTCAGAGAAGGCAGACAAGCCACTGAAGCTATCTGACCTCGTCCAGCGGCTACTCGCGTCGTCAGCACTTCATGCGGCACGAACGGGTACTACTTTCCGGATGACCTTCGTACATACCAGAATAGCAAAAAATGGCTGCTTGAATATGGAAGAAAGATTATGAGGCACCAACTCATGTCACACCAATGAGAAGAATGAAACTGCCATCAATTTCTAGTGTTTACAATAGGTTGAAAAATTCCTGGCAGAAGGGTAAAAGTGAAACTATCTCTTATTAAAAATGTTTAATAAAAAATTTGATGGAAGTGAAGACGATATTGCATGTGAAGAAAGTGACAACCCCAGTGAAAATGACTGCGAAAATGATTTAGCAGCAGTGATGAATTTCTAAGATTCTATGATGAGTAAACATTGACAGAGCTAATAATTTTTTTATGTAACAATTCCATATCCTTCCTATTATGTTCACACTAAAATAATTTGATCCTTTTCTGTCTGATCTAAGTATTTTTATAAAATGCTACTGAAAAATCACAGTGAATCTTATGTGCCAGTGCATCTTATAGGCTGGGAAATCTGGTACATTGATTTGTAAGTACCTCAAACATGCTGCATATATTTTTATATATTTTGCAAATTATGAGGTTTTTTTCACAGAGCTGAACTTTAGGTACAGCTATGTGTGCCATATGTATTACCTTCAGAGTTTAATCGCCCAGTGATGAATAAGGTCATCAAGCCTATTTCAAGCTTATTATACCATTGAATATGTCTTGGTAGCTAGTGACGTGCATGAACACATTCATAAGGGATAATGTGTAATGGGGTGAGGCTTAACAACAAGTTGCTCAGTGGAAAAATCTTTAAGATATCCAAAATGGCATGATTCAGGAAAGGCATAGAGATTATTTTCATTGAAAGTTTAAGTGTCCACACTTTCACTTGGGATGGGAAAATAAGTTTATATGGAAGCTCATTCGACCTTGTTGAGTAGCATTAGAATATGCACGTGTGGACACTTGGTGGGTGATTATAGAAGTGGAATGGGATGATCTTGGGCCAGTTTGCTCATTTTCTCTCCAATCATTATGACTTTGAACTCCACTAATGGCAATGCTAGTGCTTAAGGATTATTTGAGAGGCATCTGAAATTGTAAGTTAACCAGTTAATTCCAATCAGACCATAGTTGTCTGCTACCTAAGTGGATATAGTGTGTCACAATTCAATTAGTTTGGTCCAAAACTATTGACAATGTATCTGACCAATCACAAAGTTTAACTTAAGAAATTAAATTTTATCTTTGCTTTCTCAGGACTAATCTAGTCCTGAGGATGTTACAGTGTAAACAAAACTAGTCGATAAATAAAGTTTTATTCCCGTAGAAAGCAAAGATAATATTTAATTTCTTAAGTTAAACATGGATTTCTACAAAGTTAAGGCCTCAACCATTCAGTGAATCACAAAGTTGTGAAATGATTGCCTAGCCCATACACGCAAGCATAATCATTTTTCTCAAATCATCAATTTGACTTGAAGATGGTAACTTACTACCTTGATCAAAAAGTTCCCGGAATAACCACCGTGTGGCGCTCCCATCGTTCCGATTTGAGTTCTGTTTTTTTTGTTAAATTGGTACATCTGTTGTTGATATTTCCTTTAAATCTTAGTGTCATAACTTGACATTTGCAAAAGTTACATAGCCAAGAGAACATTATCTCTGTGTGTGTTGGCGATTTTTTACAATTGCAGAAATGGATTTAAATTTGCAACAACGAACTTGTATTAAATTTTGCGTAAAAAACGGATTTAGTGGCGCACGGACGTTGGAAACGTTGGAAAAGTGTTTCGGCAACGATTCTCTAAAAAAAACGGTCGTTTACCAGTGGCACGAGCGGTTCAGAAGTGGTCGTGAGTCAATCGAAGATGATGAACGCAGTGGCAGACCATCGACATCGAAAGTCGGTGAAAAAATTGATAAAGTAAAAGAAATGTTGGTCAATAACCGCAAATTAACCATCAGAGAAATAGCGGAGGACTTGAACATTGCCTATGGATCCGCCCAAGACATTGTGGTTAATGATTTGGGTTTCCGTCGTGTAGCAGCAAAGTTGGTGCCAAAAGACCTCAATTTCATGCAAAAAAGAGACCGTGTTGACGTCGCAAAAGACATGATTTGCGAGACTGAATCCGATCCCACATTCATCAAAAGGATCATTACTGGAGACGAGACGTGGGTTTATGAGTACGACACGCAACCAGACATCAGGCAAGTGAATGGCGTTCACCAAATGAGCCGAGACCAAAAAAACCACGTCGTTTTCAGTCAAAAAAGAAGGCAATGCTGACGGTTTTCATGTATTACAACGGTGTAGTGCATCATGAATTTTTGCCAGAAGGCCAGACAGTAAACAAAGAGTATTATTTGGGCGTTATGAGACGTTTGCGTGAAGCAATTCGCCGAAAGAGACCAGAAATCGTCGCACAGTGCGTCGAGACCGTCGCACAGTGCTATCATTATTCGTAATTTTTTGACGAAAAATGCAACAAATACCATCCAACAGCCACCAAATTCACCTGATTTGGCTCCCTGTGACTTCTTTCTGTTCAATCGAGTTAAAAAACCATTACGGGGAACGCGTTTTAGCAGCCGAGAGGAAGTAATGGAAAAATCGCAGGAAGCACTGATGGACATACCGAAAACCGAATATAAAAAATGTTTCGAGGATTGGATCAAGCACTGGCATAAGTGTGTTGCAGTCGATGGGGATTACTTTGAAGGGGACAATATAGATTTAGATGAATAAACTTGTATTTTTAATTTTCTGAATAAATTCCGGGAACTTTTTGATTAAGGTAGTATATCTCAGTGGATCTTTTTACATCCAAAAATAAATCATTAGCAGAAACTTGAGGACTTTTTTCTCCATAGACACTAAAACGAGCCAAATCAATTGAGAGAAGATACCAAAACCCAAGTAATTGATGGTAAATCAACAGGCTATTAATAATCAATTGCAAAATGAAATATACATGGCCAATCTCATTACTTTCCACCAAATGTAGCAGGAAAATGAAAAATTTCATTAAGTCTAGGATCTACTCACCATGAGATCAGGTTTTATTTGTCGATCATTATGCAGAAAGCCTGGAATTTCAGGGCAAAATGACGGTAAATGCAGATATTTCTTCTTAATATACTTGAGAGCCTGGTACTTTGACGGTATACTCCACAAACCAACAGTACCATCTTCTGATGCAGTAACAATTTTTCCGACTTTCCCCTTTTCACTGACATCTGTTGCACTTGTTCCACATAACTACAATAAATCAATGGACACCATAACAAACAATAATGAAAAAGGTAATTTAATGGAGAAATAAATAATTGGAGCATCACTACATGATATTGGCTGCAATAATGATTCCATAAAAGAAAATGTATTTACTTACAAATGACTTCCTTGGTATCCATTGCAAGTAGTTTATTTTATCAATGTGGGATAACACTTCACTTGATTCAATAATTACATCTGTGATTTTTGGTGTGTTTTGTTTCCAGGAAACAGAATTGTCCTCCTGTGACAAAATTTAAGATTTAAGTTTTGTTCAAGTCTTCATGGAAAATGTAAATTTTTATAGTCCAATTATTATTTTTCCATACGTCAATATGAACAGCTTACATGTTCATTTATACCAGGGAATTTTAAAAAGCAACTTTGTGGGATGAAGTAGACATTCAAATCCCACAGCATTATTTGACCACATGAATTTGCACCAACCAGAAGTGATGGGAAATCCACATTAAACTGAAGAACTTGAACTTCACAACTGCTCACTATTATTCGCTGAAATAATTACAAAAGGTTATTATAAACAATTCATAAAGTTATCATGAAATATATATTGCTTAAACACTTAAAATACATCTCATTTTTGCCATCAAGACCTGGCATTTTGGCTTCATTGTCAAGACAAAATTTATTGATGAACTTTAAAATGCTAAAATAAATCTACCAGAACTGTATGTAATTTGACAAATCAAAGCAATGAGACACTATGTAACATAATTAGGGACATATTATGCAGGGCATCCTTTCTGCCTTCTTCGTGGAAGCAGTTTACTGAAAATAGTGTGAGAAAGAAGATGATTTGAGAAGACTGAATAATACTTGTAGCAGGATAAAAGGACAATGAAAAAAGAAAATGAGGGAAGTGGATTTAGCCAAATGGCAGCTGGGAGGCTATTTAAAAGGGTTCTGTCTAACCTCAAAGTTTTTAAGGCTCCACCATCCCAAAGCATACAATTTTGCAAGCAATAATTCAAATGCAGATTCACCGTGGACATTGAGGGTAAACCATGAATGAATGAGTACTTGTGAATCACAAGGTCCCTGTTTTTTAACACACCCGAGTGATTGAGTGAATGAGCCAAAAGGTGCATACATCTGTTTTATAAATTTGAAATCATCATTGTGATTGATGGGTCACTGGCATAGGAGGAATCTTTGTAAACCCTGAACAAGTGAATGAGTACAATTCATAAAGGTCTAACACACTCAAGTGATTGAGTGATTGGGAACGTGAACTTGGGGCTTTTTCTTTTTGATTTTTATTGCTATTTAGTCCTATGTGAGTACAACAGGTCCCTGGCATTGTAGATATAGCCTTGCAAACCCTGAGTATATGTGTGAATGTGATTCACAAGAGCGATTATTATTCCTTAACACACGCTAGTGATTGAGTGGTTGCAAATTTGTTTTATTTTTTTTTGAATTTTGCTTTTTTTGTGTGATTAAGGTGTATGTGGGTCATTATTTCCCAAAGACACCCAAGTGACTTAGTGTAGGTTCCCTATCTTTCCCCTTACTTGTAACTTTGTTTTTACCTCCCCCATTTACAATCCTAGTGCCAATTAAGTTTACGATTTTGGCTTTTTCAGTTAACATTGCTTCATGAAAGTAGGTATGTTCATTTTATATTTACAAAGTAACTTTGTAATTCCACACACACTTTATTCATAACAACCTAGATTTCTGCATTGGATGTCACTATCAGGTGGACCTCAAAAAAGACAACTTCGTACATTTTCCTTCAGAGTGGGGGAGGGGGATTGGTAAGAGTGGGAGACGAAGGGAGGGTTGAGGGGTAGATAAAAGGTTCAAATATAGATGGGAGGGAAAGACAATGTTCAAACAAAGTACAAACTAAGCTCCATGTCCAAGTTTTCATGAATGTCTTCTTAAATAATTACATTAAATTTTTTTCATTAACTCAATCCCCACTTAAACAGTGTCTTCACCCAATATAATTCTTTTAGTCCTTGCTACTTTGCCCATTTTCATCATCGAAAGCATTTCCTAAATAAGTGAAGTGTTAGTTTTAGTCTGCCTGTTTTTATTTATGCCTTTTTAACTGATGCTTCAAAAGCTTTGAAAACATCAATACTTTGAACAAACCGAACGGTAATAGGGTTAACCTTGTGAAATTTATCCATGATGGAAAGGAGACAAACTATGCAAATTTCACTTGAATAGAGATTTATTCACGACCCGGGTTTCAAACACTTAATGTCACCTGAAGATGACATTAAGTGTTTGAAACCCGGGTCGTGAATAAATCTCTATTCAAGTGAAATTTGCATAGTTTGTCTCCTTTCCATCATCAATACTTTGTTTTCCTATGATTGATTTCCATCCCATAGCTATCACAATGGTCCTGTAATTTGCTCAGCAATGGTTGCTATCCCTGAGCTGCCTGACTAATTAAGGTTTGAACATCTACAAATTGAACAGACATATTCAGTTGCTTTCATTCTTGACATAAGCCTACCATATTATGTTCACTTTATGTATGTCTATTAAATGTCCCATACAAAATACTGGAAAAACCTGTTTTACACTCTTTTCGATTACTAATTATTCTAATTGTACAGGATACCCTTACCTTTGCAGTCTGACCAATGTAAATCTTGGAGAAGTTACCTATCTCTTATCTCCTACAATACATTTAATAGCTACAGCCAATTTATTCTGGCACACTGGAACCAGTAGGGAAAATAACTACATTCTGATTATATGATTATTGTAAAGGCCTTTTTTCCATGAGAACAGTCTACTTTTTAACTTATGGTATCCCTTCTGTTTATCAAGCAATAACACAAGAAGGCACAGATTACACTTGATGCCAAACTCCACCCAACTGTCACTGAGTCTGAAGGCCAAGCACAGAAAGAGAAAACATTATTTAAAGTAAATCTAAATAAAATAAAAATTGCTACCCCAGGTTCTAACGCTACTTATTGGAAACTGAAACATTGGGCAATTTAAGAGCTGTGACTTTAATGAAAAGGGAACTAGAGCTGATGTTGAGAGAGGATTAAAATGCTCACTTCCTGCCACCTTTAAGCTTTTACTTTATAACTGTATTCAATAACAAGGGGATCTGTTCAAAACATGACAAAGCAGAGAGCAAAAATAATAGCTTAAGCACCAATAGAACATTTTGGTAGCATAAAGCCTAGATGTACTTGAGGATAAATCTGTATATTGTTAATTGGGCACTGGATGATGTGAACCAAGATTCATAAATAATTATACCATACTGAGAAGTGAAGACATTCAGCCATAAATTTTCTTAAGATTCTGACACTCAAAATATAGTAACATGAAAAATGCAAGAAATAGAAAATTATAATGAGACAAGGCATTAGTACTTGATGGCTGGACAAGGTTCTCTATGTTAATTAGAAGACAAATTTATGAGTTCCCAAAGGTCCCATACAAATTAACGTGACATAAGTTAAAAATACTGACCAAGTTTTAGAGGTACATGAATTGATGCTTTGACACAAGTGAAGGACTGATGTAATGAGGGATGTTATGTTGTGCAGTGTCACTTTAGATTAATATCCATGGTTAATTTTTAAAAAATAAACACAGTGATCAAGTAACTCATAATATTTTTAATTATGTATAATTTTATTATTTAATTATTAATATTTTTGTAATGTCCTCATGCATATATTCATGGCTAGGTGAATCCATCTGAGAATTTAGAGAGCATACCTTTGGTGTCAATTCCTTTGATATTTTCCAAACTATTATAACATATTCTGGAAGTGGAGTTTTGTCAATTACATCAGCAATTTCAATATTTTCTTCAGGGTACTCTGTATTTACTTGCACGTTTCCAAGGTATGCAATAGCAATCAAATCTGAAATAAATATATAACACTTCCATCAGTAGCCATATCTACAATAAATAAGTACCAAATATATGTACCAAAATAGCATTTCCTACATTGATGTTTCGCCCATAATCATACATTATGTACAGTTTAACAGAATCAAATATTACCATGACAAATCAACTTCTGACAAAATTCATTTACTAGTTTACATAGCTACTAATTTTATAAACTTTGAAATTTTACCTGCAACACTTTCATAAATACATTATGCATATGGGTAGGTTTAAGAAAACGTGACTATTTGAAATTAAAGAGAGAATTCATATGACAAAGAAATGAGATTCATGTGATATAGCATTTCTCGAGGATATATATATCCTCGAGGTGTGACAAGGGTTGATTTTATTTACCCATTTCTCATAAATATAGATGCATGTATTTATTTTTATTTTGTGTGACATTTCTTATATTTTACCATTGCAAAATAGCAAGATGAAATAAATAAATAATTACAATTTTGAAAAGTTACACCCTCTACATCTAGTTGGAGAATCAAATGGGAGCCAGAAGAGGGTTCATTGCAGGCAGAAGAGACCATTAATAGATAGATAATGGGGGACTTAGAAGCACATATACATGGTTTGTATAAAAAGTATCTGGAAAAGTTTTGGAAAAATAGATTTATTTCAGATATTGCAATAATGCCTCATAATTCTTCAAAGTACATCCTTTGAATGTCGACACACTTTTACTAGCAGCTTTTCCATGACATAAAGGCTCCCTGGCAGGCAGATAACCTTAAGATCCTTAAGGGTATGTGTGCAAGCCTTTTTGATGTCTCTTAGGGTCTCATAGGGATGTCCTTAGAGGCAGGATTTCACTTTTGGGAATAGGAAATAGTCTGCTGGTGCCAAGTCAGCACTGTAAGGGGGTTGGGGAATCTTCACAATGCCATTGCAGAAGTCTTTACAAGCAGACACTCGACTCTACTCTCGGTCATGTGTCAAGACTTTCGAGATGATTTTCCAGGGTTCATTACGAAAGTATTTCAAGCAAATTTTCCATACCACTCCTACTGGTCAGAGTGGCACCGAACCACTTGGAGTAGGTAGGAAGGCTAAGCTTTGTCGTGAAACCAGTCTCATTGCTTTCCAAGCTGTGGAAGTGGCAGGATGTCAGTTATTGTAAAACTCAGTGTGCCGACCATGTCACATAAAAATAGGATTGATGATCCAGCAACATTACACAATTAAGTTTTGTGCTAAACTGAAAAAAATTTCTTGAGGAGACTAATAAAATGACTTGTAAGGCTTACGGAGACCCTTCTCAGTCCTACTCACAAGTTTTGAGATGTGTAAAGGCCTTTAAGTAGAGCCAAGAAGAGGTTCACGATAAAGAATACTCTGGGCAGCCATCAACCAGCAAAGTTGACAACAATGTGGCTTGTGCTCGATAATTGTCAAACTTGTTGGTCTCTGACCGTCGATTGAATATCAAGATGGTTGCCAATGAACTGAACCTGTCATCTACTATTGTGTTTTGCATTGTTACCAAAGATTTAGTGATGAGGAAAGTGTGCCCCAAAGCTCATGCCTAAGGTGATGTCAGATGACCAAAAGACCATCCGAGCAGAAATTTCAAGTAAACTTTTGCAATGCATTCAATGAACCGGATTATTCAGGCAACGTCATCGATGGTGATGAAACCTGGGTTTTTGAACATGAGCCAGAAACAAAACGCCAAAGCTCTGAGTGGTACACTGACCACACCCCCAAGCTCAAAAAAGCAAATATGAGCAAATCAAAAGTGAAAAATGCTTTCCAAAATTATTAGGGTCTCCCACTGGGTCAACGTTCATAGGTTTGCCGATGTTTGGATGGCCAAGTCATCCATCGTCTTCAGGGCATGTCGTAATTCAGTTTTTGGCTGTCTTATATAGTTTGGCCAAGAGGTCAGGTCACGTCTGATTGGTCGGATGCTTTCCGCCTCTTGTTTTCCTTAATATTCCTCAAAATGGGTTTCCAAGCATTACTGAGGGAGTATCTGCTGTCTCGGTTGATGGATTTATTTTTGAGCCAGATCGCTATTGCTTCCTTTGTCAATCTTTCCCAAAATTTCCCTTCTCGGCAGAGGATTCTTTTCTCCTCCCACCAAATGCTGTGGTCGGAGATGATGCTGTGCTCTGCAATGGCCAACTTTTCAGGTTGGCACAGTCTGAGATGTCTTTGGTATTCTTTTAGCCTTGTAGCAATGGTCCCTCCGGTCTCTCCCATGTAGACTTGGCCGCACTTGCAGGGTATCCGTTAGACTCCAGGGGTCATGAGTCCACAGGAATCCTTTGCCCTTACTAATTCGTTCCTGAGTTTGTTACAGGGATGGAAGTAGGTATTGATGTTGTACCTCTTCAGTATTCTCATAACCTTGCCCGAGATTGTGGAAACAAAGGGTAGACTACCTACTACTAGGTCTAGGACCACCGAGACCCGAATAATCTTGGAAAAAATTATTCGCCGGCAAAGTACCAGATCATCCTTGAAAAAATGTTCATTGTCTTTTTCAACAGTAAAGGAGTGGTCCATAAGGGGTTTGTTCCTCAAGGACAGACATTGAATGCTACCTACTATGTGGATGTGCTGGAAAGACTCCAGAAAAGGGTCATCAGGACAAACAAAGACATCTCCACTACCAGGCAACTCTATCACAACAACCTGCTAGGAGTTCTCGAGTTCCTGACCAAACGCCAGTGGCCAATGGTGGCCTACCCCCCATATAGTCCTGATGTCACAACAGCAGACTTCTTTTTGTTCTATTGGGTTAAGGCAGCCCTGAAAGGAACCTGTTTTCCATCCATAGAAGAGATGCAATTAGCCGTGACCAACACCTTGTCAGAGGTCCCCGAAGACATCTTCCAGGGCACGTACCAGTTATGGCAGAATTGCTGGAAAAAATGTCGAGGCCAAAGGGCAGTACTTTGAAGAATTTTAAGTGTTTGTGCAAATCTATTCAGTAAATTACTTAAAAACATTGCATTACTTTCAGAATGCATCCTGTAGCACATATCTTTCATAAATCCATATTTTCAGTGATAACAGTGTGCACTTTCATCTTATCAATACCAATACAATCTGCTATCATGCACATATTCAGCCAATGGCTGCCAATACTTTTAAAACAAACCTTGTATACAGGACCATGCTTGAAAGATTTTCTCCAGAAGAGATTGGGGTGAATGGAGCTATATGAAAAGAAGTAGGGCTGCTAAGTGTCTCACAGATACTATGGTATTATGAAATCATCTCAAACTCCCATTACGTATTTCTTGTTCCAGTGGGTATATTTAAATGATCTAAGATGAGGATAACAGAGCTATTGTGGGCAGAGGCTGATTTACATATATTTACCTACATAGGTTGGATGCCATGCAATGCATGAAATACTCTTAAAATCCCGATACTCAGGAACAAGTTTAAATTTCAGCCTCACAAATGCCCATTTATCTAACGTAGGACCCGCTTGAATAGAAGACAATTTTCTTCTAAAAAATCTTTGCTTAAGTGAGGGATCAGAATTGGAATATTTTCCCTTATACTCATCCACAATGTCATGATGCAAGTCCAGTCTGCTGTACTCCTGAACACTACCTGAAAGACTGCAAGAAAAGGCATAAGAGTGACATTCAGAGCAATGTCTTTAAATGAAGAATAACAAAAAAGGAGTACACTAGAGTTCCAAGTGAGGAAAGTGGCAAAAAATATAGCAATACATACATATAAAACATACATATACAGAAAAAAAATATTTAAAAACACATATGTATTTGCATGTGTGTGTGTTTTAAGTCCAACGCTCTACCCACTAGACCACCGCGACCCATATATATATATATATATATATATATATATATATATATATATATATATATATATACACACACACATTCAAATACGAAGTCCCGCCATACGGCGCACAAATATTCATTCAAACATAGAAATAGGTATAAGGAAAGGGGATAGGAAAACACATAAAAGGCAAACACAGGACATGTGGGGAAGGCGGTTTTTGAGCATATCACGAAAGTAAAAATATTTCCTTAGCCGGGATTTGAACACCGGACCATCCACTTGCTGGGCAGACGTGCTACATGGTAGCACGTCTTTTATGTGTTTTCCTATCCCCTTTCCTTATACCTATTTCTATGTTTGAATATATATATATATATATATATATATATATATAAAACTTAAGACAGTAACACACAGCACGAGAACACATAAAAAGAACACTCACAATAATATCTTGATAATTTCGACGGACTCGAGCTCCGTCTTCTTCGGAAGATAAGATATGACTGAGGAAAAGGGTACGCGGTACAGAGAGAGTATGGGACGAGGGAAAGGGGAAAAAACAGGTAGTGGGGGAGGGGTGAAGGAGGGGTATATGGAGGGGGAGAAAGTGGAGCGGGGAACAGGTGGTGGGAGAGGGGTGAAGGAGGAGGTTATGGAGGGGGAAAGGGAGGCCAGAGGGGAGCGGAGATGGAATAAGGAGGATGCGGAAATAGTAACAAGCGACACAGAAAACCAACAATTCATCCACAGATCCCACAACACCCATCACCAAGGCATCAACTCACCAAGTCATCATAAGGGCTTGACAAGTCAAAACACAAGACAAGGATGAGTTACCCTCTTAAACCCCTTCTGTGGCTCCGGTACATTGATGACATCTTTCTACTCTGGCCACATAACATAGACTCCCTCAATTCCTTCATCTCCCAACTTAATGATTCCTCATCTCTTTCTTTCACTTCCAACATCTCATCATCACAGATCACTTTCCTTGATGTAAATATTTCCCTAACTAACAACAAATTTCTAACCTCCGTACATACTAAACCTACTAACAAACAACAATATCTTCATTTTAACAGCTGCCACCCCTACCAAACCAAACGCTCCCTCCCTTACTCCCTCTCTATCCGCGGGCACCGCATTTGCAACCATCCCGAATCCCTCAACAAATACCTCAACAACCTTCACCATTCCCTCCTCCAACGGAGATACCCAGATTCTCTCCTTCACAAAAAAATCCTAAAACAATCCTACACTCCCAATCCTCCCTCAACCACAGACTCCCACCCTCTCTCAATATGCACCACCTACTTCCCTGGCATCCAGTCCCTTCAATTCATCCTCAAAGACCAGTACCCCATCCTCAAAAATCACAACGTTTCGTCCAACCTTCTTCCTAAATGCCCTTCTGTTACCTTCAAACGGCCCGCCAACCTATCAGATCTCCTCAAATCCACCAAGCCTCTTTCCAAATCCCCTCCCACCCCCAGAATCACACCCACTCCGTGCTTGCGAGCTAGATGCAAAACTTGTCCTATTTTCACCACTCCACCCCTCTCCATCCCACCTTTTAACTCTCTCCCGCCCTTCCCCCACTCCTCATGCACATCTCAGAATCTAATCTATCTTCTGACTTGCAAACTCTGCCCGGCATTTTATATAGGCCAGTGCTCTACACCCCTGAACCTCAGGGTGAACAATCATCGCGCTTCATGTAATCCCTCCTCCCCGTCCGCGGGTCTTCCCATCCCAAAACATGCCTCCCACCTCAACACCCCCTTCAACCACTGTTACAATGTTTCCATGCTAGCATCCCTTCCCCCATCCGATAACCCTATAAAATTAAAAACAATGGAATTGGCATTTATATGGCTGTGTAAAGCCTATCAACATCCGAGTCTCAATGTCGTTCACTAAATGGGGGGGTGGGGCTGAGGTGGATTTGTTTCTTGCAAGGTGGTGGGACAATTTATTCATCCGCATACATTTTGTCATCCTTGTCCTGTGTTTTGACTTGTCAAGCCCTTATGATGACTTGGTGAGTTGATGCCTTGGTGATGGGTGTTGTGGGATCTGTGGATGAATTGTTGGTTTTCTGTGTCGCTTGTTACTATTTCCGCATCCTCCTTATTCCATCTCCGCTCCCCTCTGGCCTCCCTTTCCCCCTCCATAACCTCCTCCTTCACCCCTCTCCCACCACCTGTTCCCCGCTCCACTTTCTCCCCCTCCATATACCCCTCCTTCACCCCTCCCCCACTACCTGTTTTTTCCCCTTTCCCTCGTCCCATACTCTCTCTGTACCGCGTACCCTTTTCCTCAGTCATATCTTATCTTCCGAAGAAGACGGAGCTCGAGTCCGTCGAAATTATCAAGATATTATTGTGAGTGTTCTTTTTATGTGTTCTCGTGCTGTGTGTTACTGTCTAAGTTTTTTATTCAACACTTCCGTGTTACTTCGAAGAAATCATCTATATATATATATATATATATATATATATATATATATATATATATATATATATATATATATATATATATATATACATATGGGTCACGGTGGTCTAGTGGGTAGAGCGTTGGACTACTGACCAGGTCCCGGGTTCGATTCCCGAGCAAGGCACTCTGGGCACCTGCAGCTCCACCCAAGCTAGTTGATTTTTCAGGTGCCAGATCTTCCTAGGAAACCATAACCGGCACAGGGAAAGGAACTGGCCCCCCTACCCTGATGTGTGAATATTCATACGCCGTCGGGCCTAGTACATGGGTGAGCTCTACCATCACCTACTAAACCGACCTTCGGGTTGATTACTGTGGTTATGGTTTTTACATATATATATATATATATATATATATACTCACATGCACATACACACCCCCACAATAAAGTAAGGGACGAGGCAAAAAAATTGCATGCTAACTCAGGCCAAAAATGTGAGTGTGTGTATTTATTTATTTTGCTTCAGTCTGAAAACAGTACATAAATCTTTACATTGGACTTTAAACATTGATATAAAATTTGACAATTGCATACACTCAAGCCCTAGGGGAGGGAAAAACTACCTAAGCAGGAATTGAACCTGCAGCCTCTGGGTTGGCAGACGAGAACGTTAACCCCTGCCGCCAGGGTATGTCCTAATAAATATATATACACACGCACAATAAATATATATACTTCATTATACATGCATATAAAACTTCCGTGAAAGTCTCAGGGATGTGAATAATAAGGTTTATCACAATAGCACTAGCAAAAAAAACGAACACAGAAACACACAAAAGAGAACCTAAATAAAATATATATATGAAAAAAAATATATATATACAAAAAAGGGTCACAGTAGTCCATGGGGTAGAGCATTGGACTACTGACCGGAAGGCCCGGGTTCAGTTCCCAGGCAAACCTCTCTGGGCACCTGTGGCTCTACCCAAGCTATGTGATTTTTCGGGTACCAGATCTTCTTGTGAAAGCATAACTGGCACAGAGAAAGGAACTGGCCCCCCTACCCTGATTTGTGAATTTCACATGCCTTCGGGCTTGGTAATGGCTTAACAGCATTAATGAGGTAACAATGAAACAGCATTTTGTACGCATATGAATACTGGGTATGTTTCAAAAATGATTAGAATAAATCCAGGAAAAAAATCTATTGCAGATCTCAAAGTAAAAATTCTTCCAAACATAACCCTTGTGCATCAACACACTGTAGCCAGCAACTTTGCTAGTCACATTATACTTCCTAGAAGGCATCAATGGGAACCTCGTTTAGGCATCTTGTCACAGCCTCTTTGATCTTATCGAGCATTTCAAAATGGTTGCCATACAAGATCCTTTTTATTCTTGAGAAGACAGGCCGTCAGTGCCACATTGGGGCTGTAGGGTGGCTGGGGAATGATCCAAGAGATAACACGATATTGTCACATAAACAGCCTTCTGATCTTCCGACAGCACCTTGAAGATCATCTTCTCACACACCTTTCTCATGGCTTAATCTTCTGTAAGAATAACACGATGCACTGTGGTTCTTAAAATATTACACTCTTCAGCTAATATTCTGATACTCAGCCAGCGATCGTAACTGAGCATGTGTCTTACTTTTTGCACATTTTCATTGCACTGTGTTATTGATGGACATCCAGGATGCAGGATCAGGATCCAAGGACATCCAGAATGTTCTTTGTCTCTACCCCACCAAAATATCTTATGGGAAATCATTCCTTGGGCCAATGCTTCATCTCCGTAACCATCCTTAGCCATGGTCATGATCACCAAACTCAATTTCCAGAGCTTAGCACAAAATTTTATTGTGCATCATTGCTCCATGGAATGTGGCATCAGGAATCCATGATGTTACCCTAAAACAGTCTAGCAGCGACACAATAAAATGTCCCACCAACTACTGGCACAGGTCATATTATTTTCCCAAGACCTACCACCACCTTTCCCACCACAAATCACCTTACCCCAACCATTTCCATCTGTGGGAAAAAATTTTTCTACTTATTTTTGGAATAGACCCTACACATGGATGCACACCAGATGTTGATGACTTTATGCAATACACACACATGAAATTGTCATTGAGGGATAAAGATAATTTTCTTTCCTATTTAACAGTCTCTGGTAGATCAAAGAGAGGAAAGATAAAATAAATAGGGGCTGTAAGTGAACCATATATTATGCAGAAAGGAGCAGTGTGTGAAATGTTAAATTCAGTGGAAGTGGTAGGATAGAGTAGTGAAAAGAATAGGCCTGAAGTGGAAGTAATGATAAAGAAAATTTGCTAAGTGGGGTTGGAAAAGAGGGTGGATTTTATACCATATTCATTTTATGCCAATGCAACTAACTGGTTCCTCAGGACACTCATCAGTAAGCCTGAGAGTAAGAATAGCTCATGTTCCTCTACTTTTTTTAAATACATATTGTCTTCATTTAAATACTCTTCCGCTAAACTCTCAATTCTTGGGTAGGTTATTTTTGTCATAAACTTTGACAAATAACATCAAAATTTGTACCTAATTGTTATGAACTAAATGGGTTGGATGATCCTATTTGTTATATCTACCCCTCTCGAGAATTGTGAAGAATTTGTAACAAAACTCAATCATCACTGGGGTTGGCAACCCTACTTTGACCCTCTGCAGAGTCAGAAAATGATTCCAATTCCTCTTTGACACTTAATTATTCTGAGAAAATACTGGTTGTTCTGTGTCCACTTAAAAAAATCAAATGTTCATAAAAAGCTATCTCAATATGTACAATACAATGACCATGAAAAGGGCCACTCAGAGCAGACAAAAGAAGCACTATCAAGCCATAGTAAAAATGTTCCCACTATAACACAGAGACAAAACATGCATAAGCAAGGAAAACACTGATAAATTTTTAAACTTACAATTTAACACAAAATTCAGATATATTACAGACTTTTTGGGGTGATATCTGATCATATAATTCTTCTTCTATTGCTGATAAATTTTTCTGAATTGCTTTATTTAATCGTCGGGCATGAGTAGTCTGAGTACATTTTCCATATGCCTTAGGAATTGACTGGAGAGGAGAATGCATATCAATTAATATCAGAACCCAATTCTATGATCAAATATTTTACTGCAATCAGAGGAGGGGGTTAAGAGTATTTTTTTGAATTTTCATCTGCAAATACAGCCCCTAATAGTAATACATATGAGGGTGGTCCCAAAATCACCCAACCTAACAGAGGAAACACAAATTTTGGAAAAAAGTATTTATTTTTCAACATAATCTTCTTTCAGCTCTATTTGCTTTTCCCAGCAATGTTCAATTAGTTGGATACCCATTTTATAATAAGAACTGTCTTGCTCCTCAAAAGAGTCATTAACTGCCGATAATCTTTGACCACCGAGCCTTTTTTTCAAGTTTGCAGACAGAAAATAATCCAACGGGGGCTAAATCTAGCAAATAGGGTTCATGAGGTAGCAATTCAAACATTAATTCGTTATGAATTCTATGGTTTCAGGCTCAAGTTTGTGGCGGTTCATTTTCGTTTAAAATGAATACACTTTGTAACTTCCACACAATTTTACTTAATTACATTAATTTTTGCCATTGCAATAATGGATTTGTGAACTGGTGCATTGTCTTGATGGTACAACACTTTCTTCTCAGACAAATGTGGTCACTTTTGCTTGATCTTTTTGATCAAACATTGCAGTAAGTTTGCATAATATTGGCTGTTGATACTTTTTCCTTTTCCAAGATTGCCAATGAAAATTGTCCTACACACATCCCAAAAAGCCAATGCAATGACCTAGCCTTCAGATGAAATGGTCTTCTTCTTCTTTGGAGTTGGTTCCCCCTTTTTAATCCATTGTTTTGTTTGTTCTTACATCTTGAGTACGAAGTAATGGAATCATGTTTCCTCCATGGATATGAAACGGTGCAAAAATTCTGCTTTGTTGCTGTGAAAATTTGCCAAACACTCAATTGAAACATCTTCATGACACTGGTTTTGCTTGAGTGTGAGCAAACACGGCAGCCATATTGCACACAGCTTTCTCATGTCCAAATTTTCAGTTAATATGTGATGTACCACACTTTTTGAAATTCCTACTATGTCTGCTAGCTTGCAAACTTTCAGTCGATGATCATCCAGTATCACTTTGTGGATTTTCTTCACCATTTCTGGAGTTGTCACCTCATTTGGTTGACCAATATGATACCCATCTTGACAGATCGTATGGCCTCATTTAAACTCATCTACCCAATATATTACTGTTGTAAATGAAGGAACAGACTCCCCCAGAGTATTACCCAGTGGAGCTTTTATATTGGTTGGGCTGAGGCCTTTCAAATAAAAGTATTGTATCACATAACGATGACCAATTTTCTCCATTTTCACAAATTCACTGAAAACATTCACTATTGATGGCTGCCAAACAAATACTAAATAACGTGGCATATTCAAACTTGAAATATATGCTTTATAGATTGCGTACTTTCTAATACAGTGATTTTTTTCAAACAACTACCGCCATCTGTAGGTCTTGTTGGGTTCCTACGAGACCACCCTCATATGCATAAGGACAATTAATTGGAACAAAAATAGAATATTAATCCACAATGTGTTGAATTTAAACAGACCAAAGAACAATTTTCCAGAATAACACTATTATGTAAGAGCTAAATTTCCATACTTAATTCTTGTAAAAAGGAGAAGACAATCACAATATTTAGCTCATTTTAGCTTATTATCTTTTGCTCTTTCAAAAGTGTTAACAAATGTAATTTATAATCTCTAACCCACTGCTATCAATAACAAGCCCAAATATATTTCCAACAGTTTTGAGTTTGTTCAAGGTATCAGGTTTTAGTCTTATGGGAATAAGAATAGAAAGATAAAAAGAACACTTCTTGTTTATTTAATGTCTGAGAAAAGTAGGAAATTGTTGGATTCAGTATCTACAGTGATGGAAATGGATGGGGAAACATTATCAAAGTGAGACAACCATCACAAAACTATCTATTTAATCATAGCATAGATTTTCATAAGCCTGAATGATGAAAGCCTGATCGATTTTCATATATTAAACTTGTCTTAAGCATGACTTCACCCTGCTTTATTCTAATTTCACAGATCTTTCAAGAGCATTGGCACTTAAACATCATGAAAAACTCTGCTTCCTGCCTCCACCACACTTCCTAAGTAATTGAACCTCGCCATCTGTTCATTTTGTAATTCATCTATTTCAACACTTATTCCATCTCCACTATTGATCCATATGGTTTAGATCATCCCTTTGTTTGTCTTCATGCCTCAACTCTCACACCCTCTTTTACTAATCTATTCTAAAATTCTCATCTGTGATGTCTTCAATCACTACAACAGTTATGACAAATCAATGACAACTTGTTCTCCAAAACCTTTGTTAACCCTGAAAATAACACTGCCATAAGCTATTCATCTTTAGCTAACAAAGTTAACAAACACTACATATCAGCTCCTTGCCCAATTTCTTCTCAAGCTAATGTGCTCTAAAGTAATAATAATAATCACCACCACCGCATCATCCAAAAACTGAATTCATCTTGACAATCTGCCTCTCACATGCATTCCTGTATTTTCTCCCTCCTCCAAATTACCTTCTATTCTTTCTTCCACATGTGTCAAAGACAAAGGTGGAAATATATGGAACACCTTCCTTACACCTCTTTCTACATCACTCCAGCCATACACTCATTTGATCAGTGTTAATTCCTATTCCAAATAAGGTAAAGGCTAAATCATGTGAGGATTACAGAACAATAAGTTTGATATCCCACGCAGGTAAAGTTATTCTCAGGATCATCAACAAAAGGATAGAGAGTAAGGCAAATGATTACTTAGGGGATGAGCAGTTTGGGTTAAGGAAAGGAAGAGGTATGCATGATGCCATTGCAGTAATGAGATCACTAATCGAGAGGAATATAGAATACAATCAGGACGTTTTTACCTGTTTTGTAGATTTCGAAAAAGCGTTAGATAGAGTGAATTGGGAAAAATTAATGCGCGAATTGCAGAAAATAGGAATGGATTGGAGGGACAGGAGACTGATCCACAACCAGTACATGTCTCAGACTGCTCAGGTGCGAGTGGGGAACGGAGAGTCCAGATGGGCAGTGTTAGGAAGAGCTGAAAGGCAAGGTTGCCCAATTTCAGGGGTGCTGTTGACATAAATGTAGAGGAAATGATTAAAGAGGCATGGGAAGAGCTGGAGGTAGGAATGAAAGTCGGAGGGCAATTCGTAAAATTGGTTAGGTTTGCTGATGATCAAGCATTAGTTGCTCAGTCAGCCAAGGGGTTGCAAGCATTGCTGAGTGAATTGGAGGTTCAGTGCGATAAATATGGGATGAGAATCAATATTAATAAAACAAAGGTTATGCGATTTTCCAGAAAGAAAAAGGCTAGGCTAAATATTCAAATAGGCAGGGAAAAAATAGAGCAGGTAGAACAGTTTACATATCTCGGAAGTGTTTTGGACCAATACGGTCAAAGTAGTAGGGACGTACAGAGAAGAATTACACTAGGCAAGGAGGCTTTCTCAAGGAAGAGGGAGTTGATGACGGGGACGTTGAGTAGGGAGGTTAAGAAAAGACTCGTAAAAACTCTGATATGGAGCGTAGCTATGTACAGCACGGAAACGCGGTCACTGAAGCAGGAGGATAGACGTAGACTGGAGGCTTTTGAAATGTGGTGTGGAGAAGAATGGAGAAGGTGAAATGGACCAAAAGGAAAACAAATGAGGAAGTACTGGAGATGGTGGGTGAGGGGAGAGGTTTGTTGAGAGAAATCCTATGGAGGCAGGAAAAATGGATGAAAGGCATATTGAGCGGTAGTGGAGTGTTGAAAAAGGTAATAGAGGGGAGAATGTTAGGCAAACGAGGAAAGGGTAGGAACAGGATAGGGATGTTGGACGGGATGAAGGGAGGAAGGAAGTACGAGGAGAGGAAGAGGGACCCGATATAGATTAGGTTGCTGGATTGGGTTTTGTTTTGAGTTACAAAATATTTATTTGATAGTTGTGTCCATCCAAAAACCTACCTTAACCGGCAAATTACCTAATAAAATAAAAATACACACATTTGGCAGCCAAAGAAAGAAGCTTCTTTCATCCAATCTTTGGGTTGAAAATACTGACTAATTAAGTGGACTACAGAAATAAACTAAACTGGGACTAAAAAATAAAGAGATCCTTGGTCATCTAAAAATGATTACTCTGTAAATCAAATTCAAAATTGATCCTTACCTGATTATAGAAGTCTCTGTACTGGAGAGCTTGAATTATTTGGCTCCCACGCCGTTCTTTGTCCTTTCTTCTTGGAATATAATTAATAAGGCCATCCTGTAGTTCACTCCCTTCCACAGATGTCAAAACCACCTTTTTTGACATTTTTTCTCTTTTGTCTACAATGAATGCCACCATAATCTAAAATGATAAAACATCACCCGAAGAGTTAGAAGATTTTAGTAAATGCTACCCTTTTCATTCTGACATGAACTATTGATTATAGTCACACAAAAATCCAAAATAATGTCTGTACTCAGCACAAGATCATTGTATAAGCATAAAAGGTCACATTGTTTTATATCAAATGGAATTTGATAGACTTACTCTACTGCGTGGAACAAATTTAAGGTCAGTCCCTATTTTCTTTGAAATCCTTTTTATACTCTTGGACTGATATTTCATTATTGGGCGAAGGTTGTTGTAATAGCAATGTTGCAGCCAGCCAATTTTTTGTAAAATCTGATCGTTCATTAATCTATATTGGTGTAATGGATCCACACAGAAGAATAAGTAATCTGCAGCAATGTTTTTATCATATACAACTAAAATATAATCTAAACTGGTATTCTGAAATGGGAAAGAAAAATAACCTAAGAGAGAGACATAAGAGTTATTTTGACAAAACTTCAAAAGGTGTTATGCCCCAAGAACCTATTTTATATTGAAAATTTACAAAATACATAAACTGCTATTATTCCGTGAAAATGTATTCAATGAATTCATCTTGGTAATAACCAGTCACCACAAACACACAATTGTCACAAAATTCATTTTTGGTTAAATATGATCAAACATGAAATACATCTTGCATGGCTTTTAATGTCCATATGTTGATGCAAAATATTCTATAACCTTGCACTTGAGATGCCTACAGCAATAGGAATTCATGCCTGCACTATTCTCTCATCCATCACCATATCGTGGATTTTATCAATAATTCCTGAAGTAGTGACCTCAACAGGGCATCCAGAATATTTAGCATCACTTGCGCTTATGTGGCTAAACCAAAAAGTTTGAAATCACTTATAAACCATTTTACTCTGAGGTACAGACTAGCCATGATGTTTTCCAAGTTTCCCTTCAGTCTCCTGTACTGACTTGCCTTTCATAAAATGCAGTAATATTTGATCAACAAAAAATTTTCTTTCATCAATTTCTTCGTAATCACTAAACTTGCTCAATTCCAATGAATACTAAACACAATAATGAACCAATCTGGCCGAAAATTAGTGGGTATTCCTTCAAAAGATCTCACTAAGTGAAAATAACTTCAATACACATCACTGATGTTATCTCTTAGAATATATATGGAATTATCTAACTACACTTGCTTAATACGAATATATGATATACCTTGGTAATGCACTCACAATTATGTTAGATTGATAGTCACCAATGACACCCAAAATGCAGCAAATGACTCTACAGTGACATCAAGGTAACAAAAGGCCATTCTCACATGATGAAATGTGTACAGACCATGGTCAACGGTTACCTTGCAAGAATACTACCAAAATGTTTGGAGATGATGCAGTCACTGACTGGCATGTACATAGTTCTCTACGTGGAGTGGTTCAAGATTCTTACCATGTTAAATAAAAGGAAATGGCTCATTTATGATTTATGTACTGACAAAACAGTCTCCACAAGCTTGTGCACAAACTCTTATGTGGGTATCAGTTTTAAATTAGTGTCACAAAAAAAAAGAAATCGGAAAAACACTGAAGTGCACATCCTTTGGAAGACTTCTGCCGTGAGCAGCCATTGAAGACCCAAGTCTTCTAGGATTTACTCCTCATTGGTCCATATTGATGGGACCACAGTTTCACTGGCATTGTAGTTGAAGTCTTGACCTGAAGACACTGACGTTGTCCCAGCAATACGAACTGACATGGAGAAAATCCCAGAAAACTTATATCATATCTAAAGTGCACTACATGAATGAGCTGACTTGCCACCAAGTACACCCATACCTATTTGGAGGTTTGTTTTCATTTACCAGTTAGCTCATTTAAGGTCTCATATTTAGCATGGGTCCTACTCAAATTATTTTAGGTCATACACTTCCAAAACAACTGGTGTGAGATAAGCAGCCATTGAATCAGCAAAACTGAGCCAGGGCAGACATATAACAGTATTCAAAGTACCACATTGTCTGGGTGATTGGTCAGTATGTGATTACCTGTTCTCCACCAGACTGAAACTGCTCAGAATCTTAGACAGTCATATAGCATTTAGGCATGATAAAATGTTACAGTATGCATGAACTGTAGCTTAAGTCTTAGAGAAGAGCAATATAGGTCGTAGAATGTTGAATATTTCAGATTTAAAGAAAGTTTCAGATCAGCAGGCAAATCAAGTAATTTTGAGTTTCACTTGGTATGAAATTCAACTTGGTTTTTGAGTCCTTGTTCATTAGTTAAAAAAACATAGGGAGAATAGTGAGAAAGAGCAAGTCTCATTCAAATTAATTACATCCTTCGAAAACCAGAGTTAGAGATGAAATCATAGCATATCAATTAAAATAAAATTACCTCCAAGGCTGCACATAGTGGATAAAGCTGTGATGCTTGTCCTTTTACTGTAATATCTTGAACAATTAATTCTTTTGGAATATACTTCCAGTCATAGGTGATAGTTAAATTCTCTCCTATTACACAATCCAAAAGTGACTGATACACTTTATCAAGTCTCAAGCAGTAAATTTGGTCGCTATGTCGAAGTAATTCAGGACCAGAGTATATTTCCATTGGTATGATATTTTCTTCCTCCTTGGGTATTGCTATAGGGATATTTTTTTAGAGGTTCATAATTATATGTAATACAAATGAAAGCAGTGAAGAAAATTTTGAAATCAAATACTCAGTTTTCATTCTATAAAAAGTTGTGATCTCCACTTTAGCATAGGAAGTCATCAAGCAGCCAAGGTAGAACACATCCCCAAAATCATTTAACATTAACATTTTCCAGACCAAATAGATAAATAGAGTTTGCATTAGAGCATAAATCATGACTATTTCTTGGGATAACCCAATCCTTCAGGGGGCCTTTAATGGAAAGGGTTTTGAGATACCATACAACTTAATTATAAATGGATACACTTGGTACCGAATAGCATTGATGTCTCACGTTGAACACCTAATGTGATTCCTATCAATACTAATCTATTTTAATCTCTAAATAGATATGGTTTTTAGCCATTATGTTAAAATTGCCATGCATAGCACCATAACAGAAAAGCATTATGATTACCATTCACCTAAAAAAACAAGAATGTCAATTATATAAAAGAGTACACTGATATTCAATCTACTTGCCCATCTTTTTCCTCTTCTTTGGCTGCCTCATTTTATATGGAAACCTAGTCATAGGCAAAAGGATCTTTGGGAAATCTGTCGATGGAAAAAAATTAGATAATATAATTGCCAGGCAATAAATTCACTTCACTTAACTTCTAAATGATAAAAGTGAGAGAATAAGGAAATACAGTCAATCCTGGTTTTGTCATTAGGCAGGCAGTGTCATAAAATAAAATTGCATTAGTTTATATTTTCTCCCAAAAAATTGTATCCAGTAATTAGCTCATAAACGGCATTTCATGGTGTAGATAACGTAAAATTTACTTATGCATCAACCACAGTTATTAATGTAAAGGTCAGTTTGATAGGTCAGGTTATGGCTGATCTAGTACTAAGATAGTTAATGGTATGTCAAATCACTACATCAGGATGGAGGGAGGGGGCAGTTCCTTACACTGTGCAACCTGTAGTTTTCCAAGGTCTGGTACCCAAAAAAATAAAACAGCTTTTGTGAAACTGATGGTGACCAAAGGCATCATTCAAGATGGAACTCAGTCTATCTGATCAGTAGCATAAGGCTTCACTCACTGGACTGCAATGGGCTCAAATATATGTATAATATATTGCCCATTCTATGAACCAGTGATAAAAAAATAGGAAGATAGCAGTGTAATGGGCGGTTGCTCATGCTGACTAAATTTTTCATAAGTGTTGTCATTTCATTTATTTATTTTTAAGGCAGGTTCACCATTAATATTGGACTATATTCCCTGTTGTATTCACCAAGGGGCTCACGTATGTAACTTTCAGAAAGTGCAATATTACTTTTGATGCTCTTTGCGGAGAACCAAATAATAATTCCTGATGAAAAGTGAATATTATTGTCGTGGTTACTATTAAAAAGTATGGGCTATATATATTTTAAGATGAGAAAAATTGTGAGGACATAGTTTTCAATCATCATTACCTACGGTGAAAACAAAATATTAACTGAAGTAATGCCTAAAGATGAGTAACCTGTGTATGCAGAAAGATAATGATAATTTCAAGGAGAATAATGATAGATAATGATCGAACCTGATACTTTTATCGACATTTAATCCTTACACAAGTATTCGACGCTGTTGTAAAACCAGTTTAGAAGGATTATAGCACTTATCATACGTCCATAAAAGCCGGTTGCATTTACCGGCCGGCTACAATTAACTTTAACAATGGGGTATATGCTCTCATTTTATGAATCATCCGTACCAAACGTTCCACCTGTTGCAAAAAATGACTACACATTGGAATGAAAAGGGCCTAATTCTGCTGGAAAGGGAAAAGTCATTAAAATTAAAATAGAATTATCATTAGACCATCAGCAATGCTGTTAAATTAGTAATATCTCCGAATATATTTAAACATTCCAACTATTATGAAACATGCATTAGCCCCAAATCTATGGAAAAATAAATACATATTGTTTTGATCAGCTCATTAGGTAATACACGCACAAAACGTAATATTTTCGTTGGCACTTTACAGAAAATAATGCATACTTACGGACAATATTTACGTCTTCCTTTTCACGTTTTGGAAGTGGCATGATTCTGACTATTCAATAACGTTTAAGAGAAATTTTCAAGCAAGATACAATAATCTTCTACCACTCCGTTGCGTACAGCATTCTAGCCCAGATACATTGCTCTGACTTAGTTTGGTCTATATTGTGTAAATCGCCATGATAATTTAGCATTATTTATTTCTGTTGCCAAGACTACAGTACCACACAACCACTGGCGCAAATTGTATTGCGCCCGTACCAGTGTAGTCATTACATAGTAATAACCGTAATAACGATAATATATCATTTTGATTATACCGATTACTTTAAAGTCGCGTTTAAAAAATAAAGCTATCATATGTATATAGCACCTATAACTAATGTCCATTTTCAGCCTCAAATTATAGTTGACAGTTCTTTGCCTACATTCCGCATATATTTTACATTTAATTTTTTTGTCTCTAGCTATACTAATGTTATTATAAATTTAGAGGCAGCTGACTTGGAGAAAAGATTCTAGCAGTCGTTGTCAGTCCATAGACGGCTACATAAGCCCTATGAAAATTCATCGAACACATCACCCAAGGAAATTAAATAGCCCTTGACTATTTGGTTCTAGCCAAAATGGCATCTTAACCTTGGGCCAAAAAGAGCTTTCATTCAATTATCCACAGACCAACTACAACCTCTAGTGGAGGAAAAAACTTCTTGCATAAGTAAGAGGGTATGAGGTTGGTGATTTTATAGGAAATGGTACTGATAAAAGGAAGTAAATACCACTTTAATATAGAAGCTACTTTACGTGGGGAGAACCAATCACCCTTTTTACTAGATGCCTTAATTTTTATTAGGATTTTGTCTGCTTTGCTTTTAGACGTTTTACATTCCTGGTATATCCAACTTTACAAAGAAAGGCCACAGAGTTCTGTTGATGAGGAGAAAGTAGTTACTCTAACATCCTGTTTTAGAGGTTCCAAATTTGCTGTACATTAAGGACATTGCCTCAGAGTTCTAATTCATGGTAATATGACTGGAAATATAGATAGTGCATTGCTGTGAAATAACTTTATGAATCAACAGTCTAAGGCTTCTCAAATAAACAGAGACTGGGGAAATTTCTTTGCCATAACAAAATATGTTAATGCTAGGGAAACCATCTGACAATGTAAATTTCCAACAGTTTCTGCTCTTAGCTAACCTAAATTCAGATTGAATAGTAAATTGTGAGTTTTAACAGAAAATATTTAGAACCAATCCATGGAGTTATTAGGATACTACCAAGAGGGATAGATAATATTGGCCATGTGAGGTTTTAGTGGACCAAAACAATGGCTCTTAGTTTCTTTGGTGGTCAAAGTCATGTATTTGTAAATGAGATGGCATCTCCTGGCTGACCCTGACCCCGTAACTTTTATGAAATGAAAAAAATCATATATATGCTTCTAACATCCCAGAGGAATGCAGATGGAAATTGGAGTGGTATGGCAGTTAGTATTGTGGTTTCTCACCCGAAAGCCTGGGTTTGAATCTCAGTGGTGGCAGAATTTTCAAGGTATCCTAATAGTCATTTAGGTTCCATGAGTATATTCCTTCAAGTGGAGTATGGCATCTGTTGGATGGGATTGAATTGTGGACCCCTTAGCATCTTTCATTAAGACAGTAAGCCAAGGCTGGCTTCTCTCAATCCTTCCCCAAAAATTTTTCTATCAAAATACCTATCTATCCCCAACTGTTGGTCACCTCCCCCAATAACTACTACCTACAATAAAAACATACTGAAAAGCAAAGTTTGGGATTTAAGGTAGATATTTATTTGAAACGTAAGGTTGAATCCATCTGAGTCCACATTTGTTCACGAGAAACACCTTATTTCCACAAGGAAATTGGAGTTTCCACATAATTCATGATGGACTCAATTCACGAAAAATACCATGTCTGCTTGTAAAAATTAGTTACCCACCCAGACAATAAAATTTTCTTACATTACAGAAAATTTATATTTCTATTCAGTCTGCCATTAATTAGAAACCGGGATAAGTATAGCTTTATCTGCCTTCAGTATACCTTTGCAATCCATATTTGATTAAGAGTATTTTACTTACGAGCATCACAGAAAAATAAGATCCAAAAACAATGTATAAGAAAAACATAAATGCAGTGTTTTCTTAATTCAAAAAAGTTATTAGATGCATACTTCTTAAAGGACACCATATAGGCCCTTGTTTAAAAAATTAAATGCACTTCCAACTTCAGCTATGTATATATCTTCCATGCCTGTTTTCATCAAGAAGAATATTCAACTCTTTCAGGCTAATATTGATATTCACTCATTTACAGCAAGAAATCATCACCACAGCCACACAAGTTACCATAAATCAACAATTTCATATAAAAGTCCAATGGTAATGGGAGTAATAATTTATAACACATAATCACACTTATTGAAAATTAGCAAAAATAATCCATTTTCAAATTGAAACTCGAGAATCTACTCCTAATAAAGTGTTATTTCTCATTGAATGAAGTTTTAAATAACAAGCAGTTATAATCCATTGTTTTTATTACATATTTGTGTGCGCTCTCTTTCAGCATTTTCACAATGTTTAAATGTACCTGTATTTTGTAGTTTTCTTTGTACTGGATGACTTCCAAAACTTTCATAATATGCACGATCATTGGGTAATAAAAAATATATTATTATAACCCCACGTAATAATTTACCTTGCAAGGGCTAGCTGTATTTAATCCAAGTGTAACCCCATAGAAGGATTTGGTTTACTCTGCTGAACTCAAGTGTATTTAATCTAAGTGAATATAGGTACCTACCAGCAATTAAAATGTCAATTATTTTGAAGCAAAATTCCCAAATATCATTTACCTTAATGTGTTTGTTAACAGTAGTGACACATCCTCTATGTTTAGAACTGGAAATGAGCTAGTCCTCTTGAAAATACTTTGAGGGAGAGATATATGGCCTACCAGTTCATGAATCCAAAAGTCCGGATTACTTTTTGTATTCATAAAGCAGGAATTGGGCTACTAGGGACCATTCATCAGTGTTATTGGTGCCAATGACAATATACAAGAGCAAAATGTTGAGTCAACCAAACATTCATGTGCCAGAAAACTTGTCATGACTGTTGCTCAAACTGAAAATTAATCACCTAGTGTTTATTTTACAATGTTTCTGCAACAACTTAAATGTATGGAATCCAGAGTTGTTTCAATGTGTAATGCTCAAACTATGGCAATAAAGAATACTTTGCTGTATTTAAATGGGGACACCTCAATGATATCTTCAAAACAAATCACTGAAGAACTCCAGGTGTAAGGACAATTATGATTTCTCTAATAAAGTTACCGTAGTTAAATAGTCTCTAATGAAGTTAAAAGCTTAAATGAATGTATTGAACTTCCCACTAATTTTGCCAAGTAATAATAAGATGATGCCTTCGCTGGTAACTTCCCTTGTACCCATAAAACTTTACAGAGATATTCTTATGCTTAGGAAGGTGCTAATGATGACACCAAAAACTAGCTATTGACCCAATTTTTGAAATAATTATAATACTTATGTTGAAGGCAAATAATATTCAAGTACTCCCAAAACAAGTATAACTGCAAAACTGTTAATAAGAATACTAAACAATATTAAGAAAATGTCTGGCAACTAGGAACTAGAAATATCTTCCTGATCATGTAAGAAGCTAAATTATGATTAAGAATGTGGAAGTAACCAAAACATTGGACATCAATAATACTCAAAAGAGCACCTTTACAGGATCCAATATTATTTGTATTTATTAACTTTTACAACAAAGTCATACAAACATCAGAATAAATTACACACAAAGCATGCATTCACAATTTCCCTTACATAGGTACATATGCTTACTATAAACACTGGCCTGCCATTTCATGAGCAATAATATATTTTCTTCCAGTCCTGGCATGAGCAGAATTTTGTGATTATTCATCAAAATAAAACTCCTGTCAGATGAGCCAAATATCTTGATTTGTTGTGAAATGCTAACTTCTCTGATAAAAGTCTGCTTTCCTGTATAACAGCAATTACAATTAATCATAAGGACTAAAAATAACCCGTTTATTTTTTATCAATGTTGTTTTTAAAGGTGCCTTCATGGCCAAGGCCATTTTGCACAATAATCCATTCTCCAGATATACCAATGCACTGCAGCTAACATTAAAACCCAAGATCTAATATGGGATTCAATCCCATAACCTTTGATTAGGAGTGTATCACTGAGCAAGAACATATTTCTGCATATAATTAATAATGATAATCCCCAGGCTAATTAGTTTCTCAGCAAGTACCATTGAGTTAATTCTTAAACAACAAGAGCTGGTTAAAAAATTACTTGTAAATATTCTTTGCAATTATCATTAGTCCTTAATAAACTAAGCTACTTCACCTTGCTAACAGACAAATACTACTGCAATCACAAAACTTACTAACTACAGACAAATGTTCACACCCAAATTGTAATAATGGATGGGAATGGTAAACCACATATGGTTTCAGTATTAACCCTGTGAATTTGACCTAAATAATAATATAAAAAGTCTGCCTTGTCCACAATTGGCTAAGACAAATTACATAACTTTCATTAACTTCAAATAGTGGAATGACTGTTTCTAGATTTCGCCTTAATGATAAAAACAATTGCTCAGATCTACTCACCATATGGAAACGGTAGTAATAAAACTGGTTCCAAATACAAAGAAAAGCTACATATTTACAGCAAATCATTAATAAATCACCACGGATGCCAAGGATCAATTAACCTGTAATTAAAATATGTTTTCCAAAATTTGTAACAGTTCATTTAGGTAAAATGTTTTTCCCTCATAAATCATCTCAAGCAAATCATGATGAAAAATCATCTAAGATATCAATACATTTATTATAACCATTACTTGCATGGCAACAACTCCAATGTTTCTTGGAATTAATATTTATTCAATGTCATATAACATTATGCTATTAAAAAGTATACAGAATGCCCTCAGCTTATAATAATTCACACTTAAAAGAGGACTGGTGTCCCCTTAGCTTTCTGATTATATTAAAATAGGTTTATCTGGATATACACTTGAAGAAATTACTTCCATACCACAATGCCACTCACAAATATTTTAATGGGTGGGCATTGCCAGATTGAACTCGGTTAAAAATTGACTTCAACTAATACTTTGGTCACATTTTTTGGCGGTTTAACTTGGCAACAGGAATATGTAAGAGAAGAATAATACTAATACACAACCTTTACATAAAAAACAAACAATATAACATAAATGACAGCACTTATAATAAATAAATTTTAACAGACTAAAGTGTTATGTTTCAACATGAATACAATCTTACAAACAGCCTTGTTAATACAATAAAAACATAACTGCCAAGAATTCATTACCACTCAATCTAATTTTTGGCACAACCATGCTCAATTACTTATTTCAAGTAATCTTGCCATCGCTATAAACCATTACTATGACATTCATGGAGTGAATAATAGCACCAATTGAATAAAAGCAATCTGGTAGTGAAGTGAAATTTTGGATGAGGTTTGGTACTAGGGTCATTCTATGATGATGACAGTATGAATTATAAAAAGTTATAGCCTGTACACGGGGCTCATTTGATAGGAGAAGGTGGAGCACATCATGAAAAAAATCTACATGGCATGTAAATTTAACACACAAGGTTAGGACAGCTAGTCCTTTTCCCTGCCCATAGTTTCCACCTGGTACCCAAAAAATCGCATTGCTTGAGAGAAGTTGTTACCAGGTATTGAACCTGGAGCTCCCATTAGTCAAATGCTCTAATCACTAGGCTACTACACCTCTGGATTTTGTTCAACCTTGGGAAAATTTTCAGACCTCTCTTCTTTTCTCTCATCAAAACTTGTTTATTCAAAAGACTAGAACATCACACAATTGAGCTTAGGCAAGTGGGCTCTTCTTGAGCTTCCTCCCATTCTAGGAAATACATTATGTCAGATATAATTTTCAACTTAAGGCAAAAAATATATTGCGACTAAGAATTCCTCTAGGAATTAGATATATTGACATTACATGAAAGAACTTTATTATTACTGTTGAAAAAATAGGGTTTAGCCATGACAATTTCACATGAAATTGGACGGAACAGCAAAAAAATTGAGGAGCTATTGGCCTACCAGAATAGTGGAAAGATACTTTCACACAGTGAAATACCTATATATTGATGAGGTCATCAAATCCAGGAGCAGCATATATTAAAAAACAATTTCAAATATGAATTACTGAAAAATTAAATTATTCATTGAAAATATTACATAGAAAACAATTAATGTGTGAGATCTTGTCAATATCTAATTCGGCCTTCCAGTTCCAATAGCATTGAGAAATATACACTTAATATGAGCTAACAATAGGCATTACGAACATCCCTAATTAAAGCACAGTCACGACTACACAACCCAATATGCTGTACATAAATGGGTGGTATTCATACAGGCATACAAAGAGAATAAGCTACTAAGTTCTGCTAATTAATACAAGTATTCAGCTAGAACAAGTTTCTTCAATTTGATGCTTGCCATTAAGGAGCAGCTGTGATCACAAATACATGCAAGATACAATGAATGCATACACCATAAAAATATATCGATACGTGAAGAAAAGTTAATACCCGCCCTTGAGGGTGGAATATTAGCAAGCCTTTTGCAAATTATAGCTCCATTCCAAAATGAAAACCGCCTACGATTAACTTTCTAAACACACTGAATAGGTGCCCATACTGCATATTTACCGACATCATGACTGGGTTTAATCTAAAAGCAGTGCTAATTTCCAAGAAGAGAAGCCGCTTACGATTAACTATTGACTAGATGCTCATAATGCATATTAAGTAACGACATGATCGAGTTTAAACACGGAAACAACACATAATCGACATATTTAAGAAACACATATTCGATGTCTGTTGAAACCTCTCATAAAATTTTATAAAATAATATTTTTGCGCGTGGCAAGATTAACAAACTAAAACAACTCCAAGGGAGCTCAATATACATAATTACAGTATTTTCTTTCGACCATACTGAATAAGATTTCTAATCCATTTCAATGTTTTTGACTGAAAAGGTGATTATGTCATTTGTCCTTATGAGTGTCTGCGGTACTATTCCGAGGTGAGTTTGTAATTCCGATACTAAAATGTGATTCCCGTGCAAATCGCACCCTTTGAAAATGCCCTCCATTGCTGTCCGTTCGTGCATCCAGAATTCACACTTCTTCCCTGGGAAAATATTGTTTAAAAAGTACTATATTAGTAACTATAAAACAAGAACGATCATATACAGGCATGAAACGTCTTTCGAGATATACGCAACTTACCAACCAATGCTGTCATTGCCCTCAAATATCTTTCACGGAGATTTGCCCGAGAATCCTGTTCCTCCTCGGCATGGCTGGAATTAGTATTTGCGTACATCTACAAATGAAAATAAAACTACTTTTAGGGAGTCTTAAAATAGTAAATATCATTAAGCAACTAACTAAATCCACTGGTCACATAAATATTCCATGGCACATTCAAACAAGTTTGCTTTAAAGCTGCCACACGATGCACTATTAAAATACTAGTCGGAGGAAGAAATCAAATCCTCCAAAATTCAACCGAAGTATGATTTAATACGCTTCATAAAGTACGTTAACAACAAGACTCGTACGACCATCGATGACGCAATTTCCAGATGTCGGGTGCCAGCGCTGTCAGGAAGTCACAGAGGTTACCAGGAACCACGCGAATGGTATTAAATGCTATGAAAATTCCCTATATTTTGAGTTATCAATCGTCCCAATAACAAATCCTTCGCGCACAACCACTATGAATGAAAATAATCGAACCGAGCGATTCTCCAAATGAAAAAGCGTAAATTTCACCACCAGATGGCAGAGTGCGTCGTATGAAAAACAGAGCTGTCTGTGGCGTCTACGAATGAGAGTTGGATGATGGAACTTGTGGAGAGGAATGAGTGAAAGCATTTACGTTTGACGACCGAACAGCAGTTGTATTGTTATTCAAAATGCTTTGCAGCTGCACTCAATTCATGAAAAGATTATGTCATAATAAGTGAAGTGTTTCTGAAATCAACGTTAGCATCACATATGCGAACATTAATCGATTGTTATGATTCGAATTACGTTCCGTATTGGACGGGCTTCAGCAGTTTGTTATCAAACATCACTCTGTCACCAATTTTGACCTCTTAGTTTGCCAATTTGGAATAATTAGAATGGATGACAGTTCAAGCTCAACGGAAGTTGAAGATTATGACTTTAAACCATCAGGAGAGAGATGGGCTCCGTTGGGTGCCAACGATGCTGATGAAGACCGCGCTTTTTGCTTTCCCAGTGATTTTGAACGGTTAGTACGTGAATCATTGGGTTAATTTAGCTCATTTAGCTTCTATCTTATTGCCTGTTGTTTAAACGAAACATATATTTCCTACCTCGTGGTTGCTTATTGAGCATCAGTTCTCATTCATTGATGTTTAATAAGCTTACTTGTTTTAGTTTGTCTTAGTAGTTCAATCATGGCATTTTGTTTCACTTTTATAGATATGGTAATGATGGAACTCGTCTTAAAGAGCTTGAAGAGCAGCTAGAGACATTGAACTCGTCACTAATTGCCTTAACTTCTCATTTTGCACAGGTACTAATGTTGTCTCCCTTGTTGTTTTCTCTTTGTCTTTTGTTTATATTTTTTGCTATTAAACCACCTCTTTCCAAATAGACATTTTCTTTGTAATTTAACAATTAAAAAAATTTCTCGGATTAAACTTATTATGTACTCTAGGTCCAGTTTAGGCTAAAACAAATCGTGGACGCCCCAGTGGATGAAAAAGAGAGACTACTGAAAGACCTAGAAGCTTATGCATTCCGTGGAGTTCCAGAGCTGTCAAATGCTGAGAAAAATCATGTTCTTTTACCCCCTGTAAGTCCATGGTGTTCCATTTTCGTATTCATTAAGTATATGGATAGAGTAGACATTTTCATTTACATTAAGTATTGGATATTATTGGCACGTAAACGTTTTATATTTGATGGAATCGTCTAAAAGACTGGCGTATGGGTACTTTATTACATACCATCACATAAAAGTACTGTAATATAATCGGCTTTGATATGTTCTCTTTCTAGAAAGTATTATATCTTTTTGCCTGTATATATGCCTTCAAAGTCGCGATATGTACTGCCCGTCAGTTTCATGTAAGTAGTGTAAATGATACCTTTTAAAATCTTGGAACGTTAATGGCATCTTGGGATAAATAGGTAATACCTATATTTGTGGTTCTTGTGTTATTTTTAAGGCCATGTGAATCGATGCAAGTATGCTGGATTCATTACAGAAAAGTTGGTATATATACACTTATTTCCTTCCCGTAGCACCTTCTCAGTTGGTTATTCTATACCTAACCTATGAGTGCATGCATACTGAATCATTTGTATATTTTGCTGAATTTAAGTTCATTAATTATTAATTTATTGAAGGTGTAAACGAAAGTAGCCATGTCAAGTCAATACCAGAACTATCTAGTGGAAAATATTTTAATCAAGTCTGAAATATTGCATAGCATGAACCAATTAGCCCAGTATTGTGTGCACTGCATGCCTACCTGGAGGCACTGAATATTTAACTAGAGGATTGCAGCCCCCCGATACACATATAGCAGCTGCTTAATGCATATATAATATCACTAAGTGATTGAGAATATGACAATGTGCATTGTTTATTACTGGACTAGAATAATTGCTGTCACATGCTGAAAGTGGCCAACTACAACGAAAGTTTTAGGTGTATTTTGCAGCAGAAATATAATTTTATTGAATCCCCAACTTATGAACTTATGTAGTACACATGTATAGAATCGCATTAATGGTAACAAAGACGAAAGTGGTGGTAGTATATTGAGCATATTTTTCACGGGCAGAACAAAACTCTTGCACAATGCATTAATTTTTTGAAGAACTAAGCACTGCTCCTACTTAGGGTTAGCACGTCTTTTTCCATTTTATTTTCTAATTCTCCCCCAAACCGACATCTCTAAAACCCCTAGCCTACACTTTAATCCTAATTCTCTGTTTAAGCTTCAAGTAAAATTTGTGTGATTAAGGGAATTCTTTTGTGATTTTCCTTAATAATTTACCCATTTCCATGTAATATATTTCCTCAATAAGTAATATTAAGTTTCCTATTCTCTCACTTCTGATTTATGACCTGCCATGCTGTTTCACATAATCTACTCAATTTCATGAACCTTGAACAATGACCATTATTATTTACCTTAATCCCAAACTTCTTATGGTGATTCTGTCAACTTAGCAATGATCGCATTCCAGTGCTCTACACACCCACAATTTGTTGACACTCTTAAGTTAATCAGCTCCTCATCTACTTTCATTCTGGCAGACAGAATTTTACTTGGGTCAAAACAATTCCTGTTGCATATATTTTAAGCATGGTTGATAATATCCAACCCTGTTTTACTTTCTTCATTACCCATCTTGATAATTCATCATTTATCCTAGTTGTGCAGGCATGAGTCATGTACAGATTTCAAAAGAAAGGCACATTCCAAAAGTAAGGGCTGTTTTCTGATATTTAAATTTTGGTGGGTCAGAACATAGTTGTAAGCATGCAGTGCCATCTATTGATTGTTTCCAAAGCCATTGAATTAACTGTTTTGATTCAGTAGTCGTTTACCTGTCGGTTAATGCAGATAACAATATCGACAAAATCATAGCTCCCACCAGTTCCAAAGTGTATTCCAGGATTGGTTTTATTTGCAAAGGGATTGTCAACTGCCCGAGTCTATCAGTTCATCCTAGTTTATGGACCTAACATAATGAGTGAATGAAAGGTTAGACAATGATGTCAGGACTTTAAATGCGGCCTCACAAATTTTCATGATGAAGAGACCACTATTTACACTATTATTGCGTTAAGTGTTTTAGGACCATTATCGGCAAGATTGATCACCAATCCAATAGTCGTGGCCTTGTGCCTAGTGACTCTTTCCTCTTCTTGTGCCTGAAACAGTGGCATGATGCACAATGTTTGAGGATAACGAGGAACTTTGTCCATTGTAGTCTATCTTAAGGCTTGTTACAGGGGATAAAACATAAATGCATAGATCATAACAAATCCTGATTAAGTTCTATATTCCTTTCTATCAATAATATTATTAATGCTATGGTATCACACAACCTCTACTTAATAGGTCAACATGATTTTTGAAGTTAAGGTGCCACATTCATTTGTAGGAGGTCTGTCAAATAAATACGTGAACTGAGGCCATAAAAACTTTATTTTGCAAAATTTGGTCTTCATCGATTTTGTCCCCTTCAAAGAACTCTTCATCCATTGCTCTGCACTTATTCCATATTCTTTTCCACTGTTTAAAGCACCTTTGGAAGTCATCAGCAGTTAAGCTTTTTAGTTTTCTCGTCATTTCCTGCTTTATTGTGTCCACATCTTCCCAGTGATGTCCCCTCACCACATTTTTGCACTTTGGGAATAGGAAAAAGATGCAGGGGGGGGCGAGATCTGGCAAACAAGGAGGATGATCAAGGATGGTGTTGAATTTTTGGCCAGAAACTGGCGAACAATCAATGCTGAATGTGCAGGTGCATTGTCATGGTGAAGGATCCATCCATCATGTTCAGTTAAAATAGTGTGAACTGTTGATTTTCCTAAATTCAGTTCATCAGCTATCATTTGGATGGTTTTTTGACAATCGGTAAGGACAAGGGACCGCACACTAACAATTTTGTAATCAACACAGTTGGTTGAAGGTTGTCTTGCCCTTACATCATCAATAGTATCTTGTTGGTCATCTTTAAAATACTTAATCCACTTGAAAGTGGATGTTTTCTTCAGAGCATTATCACCGTAAACAGTTGTCAACATTTCAGTAATTTCTTGGTAACTTTTACCACAATTCACCAAAAAACTTGGATCTTGGTTCGTTGCTCTGTGATTTCATCAATTTCCGTTTTTGACAAACAGTAAAAACAAGGACAACAGAACCTAACATAGCTGGCACAGTACGCACAGCTCAATGATCCTCCAAGCACAGACAGCTCATGGGGTCTCAGGCAACTAGCACCGCTAGTGGTTGGGGCTATAATCCATGTCATGGCACCAGTTCTGGCATTTATTGCACAGACCACATGTCATATTGTTTCATCTTATCTATTGACTAAGGAAAAAGAGTATGTTCACAAGGAAGAATTAAATAATTTTATGTAATTTGATTCTTCCTTGTGCATTGCAATAAAATTCCTCTAAGTATTGGCCTTGACTATCTCTCAAAAATTTATCAATTTGGGAGGCCCTGGAGTAATATCGAGCTAGATGGGGAAGAAAAATATGTCACTTCTATAATAAGTGCTTAACACTGCGCTATGTAAATTTTAAATGCAGTGCCTTGGAAAGAGAATTTTAGATAAATAATAATTTGGTGAGTTAGATTATGACTGAATTTTGTTGTGTACCTATTTTGGTATGTCAGTAATAGTAAGCATTTAAAGTGTAATGCTTTTGGCTGGGGACTTGTCTCAAATTTAGTTTAGAATTTAATTAGATCAATTTTTGCAAATCTGTTGTTCCGTTTATTTTGTGCATTAATATTTTTAATGGTGAATGTATGATATTTATATTGGGATTGGCAAGGACAGGCACAACAAATCAGTACTACCAATTTAACGATCTATCTTCAATGGCAGTGTCTACTCCTTGCTAATCCAATGCTTATGCATAAGTTTTGTTGCATATGTTATGCATTGTCCAGTCCTTCATTAATGTTATGAAAGTTGTAACAATATTCATTCTTTACTCAGTTTCAGCATGATCCAAGTTTGGAAGGGAAGTTGATTGCTCAGCGGGCCAAGCAAAAGGAGCTTATATCTCAGTTAAAATCTCAATTGGAAGATCTTGAGCATTATGCATATGAAACAGGAGAGGCAGGCTTACCCCAAAGTGTACTTATAGAAAGGCAGAAAGTAATTATTGGTAAGCATATTTTTATATCACTACATATTCTGGTTACTCATTAGTATTTTATTCCCATGGCAAGTGTATTTTGTGTGTGTGCACTCAGTTTTTTGAAGCAGCCATTACACTGTCAGAATATCACTGTACTGCAAAAACAAGTCTACCATAATGGATTACACAAAAAAAGAAACAGCATAAACAAAACAGATTTCAGAACTCCACTCTGTATTCTGGAGAAAGAGATGTTCTTCGGCAGTGTGTCCCTTGCTGAAGACAAGGGCCAAACTTTGTGATGTATACATTGCTGACAGGCCTGTTGCTCCCTTTGTATTTGGTTGACCTGTAAAGGTTTCTACATGGCCCTGTTTAGTACTCAGGAGCAGATAGTGTTTTGCCATTGTTAAATCTGGTTTAAAATGTTTTTCTCATTCCTGAATGGAAAAAATCCAGCTTTATCCCACAGAATTATTTTTAAACAGAAGATTAACCACAGCAATTAACCTGAAGGTTGAACTTAAAGATGTAATAATAATAATAATACTTTATTCATTTGAAAAATGGTACAACCATATTATATGTTGTCAGTATAAATTAGTTCTTAAATACAAGTAAGTTTGTCACAGAAGAATTCATCCAAAGAATAAAGTGGGTTAGCAAGTAGCCAGGTATATACCCTATTCTTGAAACTCTGGGTACAGTCTAATTTTAACCGAGTAGGCAGATAGTTATACAGTGGAATGTTCATATTGTGGAAGGTATTGTAGGTTGTTGACAATCTACAGCAAGTGGTGTTTATATTTGATTTACCTCTTGTGGAGTAAATGTGGATATTAGATTTCAATTGATAAGTTTCTAGATTAACTTTTACATGAATCAAGGCCTTAAATATAAATAAACTAAATACAGTCATGATTCCATACCTAATATAAAATGGTTTGCAGGAAAAACGTGGTATATTAGCAAGGGAGCTAATAGCCCTCTTTTGTAGTAGCTAAATTTGTTTAACATGTGGGGAATGACCCCATAACTCAACACCATAATTCAAATGACATTGAAAGAAGGCATGGTAAAGTGTAAAACGGTACTCATTTGAAATGACAAAGTTGAGCTTTCTTAACATATAAACAGCTTTACTCAGTTTATTATAAATCTGTAGAATATATATCTCACTTAATAATGAAGCCCAATAGCATGTACATAGAGTTCA
The DNA here is from genome assembly GCA_037158775.1 of Hetaerina titia. Classification (NCBI taxonomy): domain Eukaryota; kingdom Metazoa; phylum Arthropoda; class Insecta; order Odonata; family Calopterygidae; genus Hetaerina; species Hetaerina titia. The sequence continues at coordinate 55,425,272 of CM073779.1, read as the reverse complement.
CATATTAGGTTAGGGGGCCAGTTCCTTATTAGGTATTCCTTAGAAAATGGGTGGATATAAAAAACCATAAACACAGTAATCAACCCGAAGGTCGGTTTAGTAGGTGATGGTAGAGCTCACCCGTGTACCAAGCCCAACGGCGTGTGAATATTCACACATCAGGGTAGGGGGGCCAGTTCCTTTCCCTGTGCCGGTTATGGTTTCCCAGGAAGATCTGGTACCCGAAAAATCAACTAGCTTGGGTGGAGCTGCAGGTGCCCAAAGTGCCTTGCCCGGGAATCGAACCCGGGACCCTCCGGTCAGTAGTCCAAAGCTCTACCCGCTAGACCACCGCGACCCACAGGTGGATATATGTTACTAGTTATTTTACTTTCATGTATTTGGTGGTACAACAAAGTTAAAAATGGTTTTGAGGGAAAAAAATTGTTAATAATGGATCCTGCTGGATAGGTGAGGGCCTGTAAGATGGTATGTGTGAGCCTCTGGCATGGCACATCATGTTTTGTACTAAACAGACCAATGAATTGACCTAAAAAGGGACCCTTTGTACTGTCTCTTACTGAACTTGTTGGTGCCCTAGCTTTTTTAAAGTAAGAGATGCATTGTTCTTACTAGGTGCATGATTTAATGCTTTACTTTTGGCAAATTTTAGTATTTCCACTTAGGTTTTTGAAGTTTAAGAGTGATCTTCATGCTTGATAACTAGAAATCAATGGTTACATTTCTGTCTAAATGGAGACTAATTTATTAAATCAGTGAGTGCTGCATTGTTACCCCTAGCACCAAAAAAAATATTAGGTGAGCCATGCCCTTTCTTATAAAACTGACCTTTGGGTTGATAATTTTTTTATAGTTTAATGTTGTGTACTTTATGTTAAGTGCAAGATTTGGCAGTACTTTGTAATTTTGCATTGCTAATATTTTGCATATTACTTTCCATTGGTAAATTAATTTTTTTAATTACTCTTTATTATATTTAACTGGTATCAGGACCTAAATTTGTTACAACGTGCCAGAAGCTTGTAGCGGTGGATGTTGCTTCAGCAAAAATTATTTCATATTTTGTATTTTATGTGAAGGAATGCCCTGATCATTTTGCTCCACATCTGCTCAGTTATCAGGAGCAATTTTGCAAAAAAAATTCAAAATATGCCAAATTGAATGGGTTTGAGATAATTTCCTTGCATTAGATCTGGAGAATCCCCTCAAGGCTAAGTCATACATTCACCTTAATTCCTAAGAATTTGTGGGAGACTTGATGTATCCCAATTGCTAGAAATTTTATCTGAAATTGTAAGTTAGAGGAAATCTGTTACAAGATGTAGCCTTAAGTCATCTGTCACTGTCAGCCTTAGTGAAGTTAAAACTGATTATAGTCAGTTTTTGCCTCTACAGGGTTGTCTTATAATTTCACTTTGGCTAAAATTTGTAGCATATTAGTGTGATATGGATACATTGGCAGCCTTAGGCTCAACAAGTGTTGTTTTATAGACTTCTTCTTGGAACTATTCTATGCATGTCATAATTGAAATATGTAGTGGGAAATCAATCAAAAAATTTGATCTCTATAATACAATAATATGACAACAATGCTTTGCATACTATAAAATGAATCTGTAAAATATGCTGTGATTGATGACCTTGAGACTCGTGAGAAGCCCCAAAGTGTACAGAAGTTTTTTAATCTTCTTAAACAAAAAGCAGTTTCTTGCCATCTTTTGGTTACATACCGCCATGGAAGTAGCAGTCAGGGTGGAGTGATGCAACTGCTACCTATGCTTTTATTAGTAATAGTTGAGGGGTTTACTCTTCTAATATTAGAATTTATTGCAACCCAAATGGTAATACGCTTTTAGCTCATGAGGTGCCTTTTGCATCTACATCCATTCCATATCAGTCCTCAATTGCTAGACAATCAAGTTTTCTTTGTGGTGTACTGAAGGATTTCCAATTGTAATTAATTAGTGCTGACATAGTAAGATTCAAAATTTGGGGCATCTAAAGGGATCTCAATTATATACCCATGTTACCTTTACCCATATACCCTAACCCACTGTTTTCCCATGTTTGTCAGTCGCATAATCATTTCTGGGATCTTGCAAGGGATGAAAGAGTTTTTTGTTTCTGGTTAAAGCAGAGTATGATATATGGAGCCAAGATAGTTATCACTTCCAAGTTTTAGTGAAGCAAAGGCCAAGTATTTTGGAAACATTTTTCATTGCTATTTATTGTTGTGAAGCTAGGAAGGGAGTACATTCCCTAGTTCTGATATTTTTTCCTCATGATATATTGCATAGATTTCTAAAATTAAATATTATTCTTTAAAAATTAGAATTTTTTTGATAATTTTTCATTTTGCTTTATATTCTAGACCAGTTGAAGGGGAGGTTAAACCTCAATGTTGATGATATGGACCGTCTTACTGAGGATGATCTTAAAAGCCAAGTGGATTGTGCAATTAGCCAGGTAATGGCCATTTTATGTAATATCAAATGTAAGTTTGGACCATGAATCCATGTGAAACATTTGATTTGCATGAAATTTTGGACCCTATTTGGTCATTGGTTTTTGAGAAATAGTATTACATAGAATTTTTCCATGGAATAGGTAATAAGAACTTGCTACTTTTTATAATGGATTGGTTAAATTTGAAGAATAGTTCCCCCCTCTTATCCAAACTGCTCCTCCTTGACTTTTTACCATAGTGTATAAGTAGTGCAATAGTTTCTGGTAAACAATGCACAAGGTGCTGCCTAAGGTGTGAAGAAAGAACCAACTCGGGTGTATTGAATTTATCGACTATGAATCTCGATCTTCCACTTTCCTCCCCTTTCTCCCCTCTGCTCCCTCTGCCCAAGTCTTGTTCTGCCCCCAAACACCTCTTAGGAAAAGCATGAATCTGGATCTTTGTGGAAGTGTAACTATGATGGTTGAGTCAGATTACTCTCCCAAATCATAGTTTCCCTTGTCCAACTCTGCAAAGCATGTCTTGTAACTGTACCCATATACAATCTAGGAAAGAGAGAGACAATATACAGACTCATGTGTATTGGATGATACTGGTTCATATAATGTCATACTATTTTTCATAGTCTTTAATTATTATTAACTGAGCGAGAAGAAGTTTTATTTGTAGGGGAAAAATATAAAAATATATTTTGTAATAAACAGCGAGATGAAATGTAGTTTCATTAAAGTGAGCATGTACAAATTGGAGATTATGAACTCATAGTGTTTTCAGATAATATTCAGAATTAAAAATGTGTGTGAATCAAAAAAACAATAACCTGATTTTTAAATTAATTGAAAGTTACATTTTTATTTATCAGTACCATAAACCATACAAAATCTTATTCTTTTGGGGGTACTTCTCTTAAATGACATGTTATTTTAAAAAAGCATGATCGTAGTAATCCGGGGTTTTACTCTAATTAGCATGATAACTTCATATTTTAATTTGACAATCCATTGGCTTTATAAGTGACATTGAGTTAGTTGACCAAATATTTATAAGATTTCCCAAACTGTAATATTTCAATCTCATAAGTTCCTTGCACCAGTTTTTACTTCATAAGTATATGAAGCATTAATGATTCCATGAAGTTAATGTATATTTTAGGGCAGGTTTTGTATGTTTCCCGATGACTTCTATATTTATCTGCTGTGTATCATACCTTCCTTTTGTCCATCCTTCATAATTTCCTTCTTCAATTCTTTACAACGTCTGTCTGCTTCATGCTGTGTAAAAGCCTGGTCTCTCTTTTGTTTATTTCCTCACATAAAACATCATTCTTGAAAATTTCAATGCACAAATGATTGTGGTATAGTAATTTATCACAAAAATGTACCGCTGATCGTTAGTTGTTATGAAACAGCCATTATCAGATACATTACGCAGTTTGGCACTCCTACTTCTTTTCGAAATACATAGTTTCAGGCATGACATGTTGGAGCATAATAGTGACCAAATGATAACATTTTCTGCTAGATATGGATTAATTACATCATTATCTATTGTAAAAGTGTTATTATTTGGTCACCATTAATCTTACCTCTTTTACTGCATTCCCTGTCCATTAATTTTATAATCATCTTACCCTAAAACTGATTTAAAAACTGGGTAACATTGTGGATATTTCACTGTCTCATTTTCCTGATGATTGAAACTATTTCATAAAATGTTAATTAATGTGTCTATAGTTTTATATTTCTTTCTATTTAAGCTTGTGAATCCATTGAAGATGAAGGAGCAACTTGTTACGCAGCTGAAAACACAGATATCTGATTTGGAAAGATTCATTGAATTTCTGCAAGGTTTGTACAAATGTAGAACAAGTGAAATTATTGCTTATGACATGTGCATATTTATTCATTAAATATTCTTGCAGGAGAGAGTGAGGATGATATTCAAGCCAGGGAGTGCACATGTAATTGTCCAGTTCATGGTCAAAATGTCTCCTCCACTTCATCCAAGCACACTCACTGCCATGGGTCTTTCACTGGTCATCCCAAAATAAACATGAACAATGAGGAAGAGGCAAGTTAAATTTTTAAATGTCACATCCTTCATTGAGCCTATCTCACCCTGTGAATGCTATGAACCAACAGTTCCTTGCTTACAGAAAATGTATGCTTGATCATAGTAAGATAGAAGTCAAAGAGCAGCATATAAGACAAGTTTTTCTCTGATATTGTGGGTTTGAATACTGTGATATGATCTGAGAAATTATAAAAAAACAACAGTCTGTATGTTAGAATGCTGACTATTTCTTTTCTTGAAAACTTTTTGGTTGATGGCTGATATTGTTGAGGAGTAATAGACTTATAGAATAATATTTTTTGTAAAATTGTTGGTTGTGCACTTCAGTTTTGGGATCTTAACACCATTCCATGTAAAGACCTGGACTCTACTCCATGGCATTCATTTTTACTGGCACTCTATTAGCCGAAAATTCAATTGAATGACATTTTTCCTTTGTAGGGGTCATTTCAATAAGATTGCTGTGCATATTTTGTGGCCCCTGATACCAATAAATGACAGTTTATCATAAACATAATCTTGAAGATATTTGTTGACTGGCATTTAATTATGGTACTAAGTAATATTACTAGAATTGAGCTCTTACGGCTAGCAATATTGAATGAATGAATTAGCTCCAATAGCCGTAAACAGTTTACCTTTCAAAACAAAGGACAAATAAGGTTACTTGGCAAATGCCAACAACCTTTCTTATCCTTATCCATTTTTACCCTTTCCATCCTTTGACTTGTTGGCATTTGCCAAGTAACCTTATTTGTCCTTTGTTTTGAAAGGTAAACTGTTTACGGCTATTGGAGCTAATTCATTCATTCAATGGTACTAAGTGATGGTGGATGATTTAATTATACATGTTTAATTATGGGTACTAAGTGATACATGGATTTAATTTTCTCTTACAATATGCTGCCATTAAGCCGATATTCAGCCATTAAGTTAAATTTTGTTGTTTTCTAATTTTTTTTGTCCACATTGACTAGGTTATATATTTTGACATATCTCATCTTTCACATGCATTTTTCCCTTTAGATTCGTGCCAAAACATACAGCATTATTAAAAAGATCTCAGAGTTACTGCACATGTATACTGTGGCACAGTTTGGTTGTGGTAGTGACAATTTCAGGAGAAATTCTTTAAAGAAAACTATGAAAGCAAACCATTGGGGGTAAGTGAAGTAGCATTAGTTCCTTGTTTGTGTCAATATATACCATTAGACCTTTCCATAATGTACAATTTTCATTTTTTAGGGATCTCAGAGCAAACCTGGAACTTGCAGTTGATTATGTCATGCAGCTTGTTAGCACTCGGAATACTCCTGTTGATAGTGATTATACGTCAGACTCAGAAGATACTCCTGCCATATTGTGCAATGAAAAGCTGACGTCGGCTGTTCGTAAAAATTTAGCTTTGAGCATACGAGATCTAATGCAGCATGGACTAATGCCAGTAAGCTTAATATTATTTTTTAGCTGAACATCAATTATAAGAATAATTATTAAGTTTAATTGGTACTTAAACATGTGCCATCTCCAAATTATTTTTTGCAGCTTCATATACCTAACAAAAATATATTTGTCTAAGTTATGCAAGTTCTTGCTTTTTGTTCTGTCTTTTCAATTATTCCCACTGTTTAAATTTTTTTCGAGATCTCTCTCTCTCTTTTCTACTCGCCTTTCCTAGAAATATGCTGATGGAAATTTAAGATATTTATGTGCAATTAATGTTTTTTAGTGGTAGTAAAGACTAAGGGTGTGAGCTGAATGAATTAGAGGGTTTTGATGCTGAGTAGAGTCACAGATTCAAACTTAGGTGATACTTTATAGAAAACCTGTTACCCCTAAACCCAAGATGTATGATTTTCTCTGCACTAGAACTTTCTTGGAAACCACAGGCAACACGTTTAAATGAACTTACTCCAAGTTCAAAGCTTGTGGTTTTTAATGCCATAGAGATTTGTACATAGTGAGATCTGCTCTTATCTTCTAAACAAATCTGTATTGTTCTTCATTGGAGGCATAAACATAAATGCCCAATCTCTCATGTGAAACTCAAAGAGATGGCCAATGCATTGTAATATTTTCAAAAAATCTAGTCACATGAAGTTCAGATCATGTGTCATTTTCATGATATTAAGGTAAACCATGTTTGTATGAATACAATTTTCCATCTAAGTGAAAGAGACTGTGTTGTTGTACATAATTCTATGAAACATTTTAATGATATAAGCCTTCAAATTGGTTAACTCCCACCTTGCTGTTCAGGAGAATTGTTTTACTGAAATTGTTAATTTAATTGCCATTACCTTAAATGCCAGTGATATTACATAATATGCACGAGAACAAAAATGTTGTCATTTCCTTTCTTAATTCACATGCATAAACTCATGTTTTGCTGGGTCACTCAAATAAATTATGAATATAAAATTCACAGCAATTATAAATAATATTCCAGCGCTACTATTTGGTATTGGTTTTTGGATTTGGCTCATAAAAGTTGATTAACATTTTATGTGGGAATAGTTGCAGAATTGTGATACTTTTAAGGAGGTGCCACCAACAACACAAAATTAATTCTGTTCTCTGAATCAGGCCTGAAATATTAATGTTCATTTTGTAAATTTTCCACTCTAGCAGTTCGTACTGGGGTAATATTTGCAAGTAATGTGCTCTCTGCGGTGGATGTAAATTCCATATTTTTTTATGCTGTCAAGTGTATTGATGCTTATGATCATAAAGTGTGCATGACCAAAATGGGCCATTACCAAAGGTTGCTAAGCAACATCTTTTCCATAGTTCCTCATTTTAATATTAGCCTTACAATGGTTGGTAGATTCGCAATGAATTAACATGATCTTTGTTTGGTTTATTTCACAACTAACCCATTCCATTAAGGGGTCAATTGCTTGAAGTATGTTAAGGGAATGGTATAACTTTTGTAAAATAACAGCTTTCATAAGGTATACATCTTTCCACCAACTACTCATCCAATATTCAGATTTGGAAAGCAAGTATTTCATTATAGTTTCTCCACAAAAGTTTTCATTGTGTTTCAATCCAAATAAGCCAGTTCATATTCAAAATTTGTGTGAGAAATATCCATGTCTACACATAGCAGAAACTCACACAATGATAATAACATTTCTCAATCTTTCTTGTGAAGCAAAACACACCATTTTTGAGACAACTTTTGGTGTATAAATTAGTATGAAATATAATAATGCATTCCATGCAAAAAAATAAATTATGTACAAGGTTTATTCAAAAGATATTATATATACATTGTTTAGGATCATGGATCATGTCCACCCATTCTTTATCATGTAATGAAGTACCTGGGAATGCGAAATCGATTTGTAAAAGCAGTAAAGAATCAAAATGAATAGTTTATTATTCATAATACACACCTAATTCCTTTTTACCAGAAAGTTGTCTACAGACGTTTGTTTTTGCCAACACTTCAAAATTTTATAAACATGCGACTACTGAGTTATGATTGAATAATGGTGCACATCACCAATTCTTTGTTAGGATGATGCCTTGTACTCATTAATTAAGCATTCATGGACAATATGCATTGATACAATTGATTATGTCAACAAAATTACAGCCTTGTTAAGAAGCATGTTTAGAACATGCAGGCAGTAGGTGGTGAACACCCATGGCTTGTTTAGATTGATAATGAATGTTTAATGGTTACCAGTGGTTATGGAACTTTCCATTGTGATAGTCAGAAAATGTAGAAAAATATGAATTGGCAATAGCCCAAAATAACTTACTTTTGTGTATTTTATCTAATCATTTTTAAAAATCAAAAGCACAACTGTTTAAAGTATACCTTTAAAGCATATTTATGTTTAGGCATGTCAATAAGAGAGTCTAGTAATGACTTTGAATCATTGATGATCTGTATTTATTCTAAGAGTTACTGAAGAAATTTTTGTCTTTTAGGGTCACCAAAACCAATATCATCTATGCCCATCAAATACGAATGTCAGCCCTTTTGAAGAGTCATTAATTTTCCATTAAGTTTAAAATTTACTTTATGCATTCCTATTACGTTTTCTAATTCCTCTTAATGCCATTGAGTATTCAAAACTGTATATTAAAATAAAAACCTCAATTTCATGCGAGAATCACCTTGATGTACATGCTGTAATTATTTATTTTTCATTAATGAATTTTCATTATGTGTTAATTATTTTTATAAGTATTCTTTTTTCTAATTTTGATGAAGCATTTTCAAATAAATACTTTCAGGTTGGTCAAAGTTCAAGTTTAGTACCATTTATTGGATGCTTTCCTACTCGAAGCAACACTATGAATACTAACATGCATGCTTGGGAATTAATTCTAAAATACTACGCCATGAAAAATGGGGAAAAATACAATTCTACTCCGGCCAGAAAGTTGTCTTTGAGTTTTAATTTGGATATAATTGGAGGTACAGCCATCTCAAATAAACAGGTGGGAATGGATGTTACTTTCACTGCTGCTGATAAGATTATATGCATGTCAGTGTTGTACGAATAATTTCATTATCCCCCTCCTTGTATTATAAACCAAACTTTTCTTTCAGAATTTACTTAGTACGATTGGCAACATTCTGCATTCCCATTCTAAATATAAAAGAAGCTATGATTCTCACTTCAAAGCATTTGTGTGTGCTGGATTAAAGTAAGTTGTCTTCATTTGTAGGTTAGTTTTATGCTATCAGGCATGGCAATAGATTCACAATTATGAGTGTGGTGAATTATCATTATTTCAACCCCTCTGCGTGTGAGGCTTTGAATAGTCCCTGGCCAATGATTCTAAATCATTAACCAGTATATAGTCTTTGAACTTTTGCATATTAGAAAGCTGAAATTCACACATAGTAGCTGCATCATGGTTACTAGATAAAGAAATAACTTTTTAATTGTATAAGTATAAATGTAAAATGATGTATGCAGTGATGAAATTCAAATTTAATTTTGAATTTGTATCACTAAAGCATATTGTTAATCTTTTTTAGACATAGTGCCCATAGTTCTTTAGACCATGAAAATTCAAATCACCCAGGATTTCTTCCACGTGGATCCATTTTCTAGGACTTAAGTTTTGCAGGTGTTGCAGTCAGTTTCTTCCTGACCTGAAGACACCAACTGCTATGCCATAAAAAACTGTCATCTTAGAAAATGGATCCACATGGAAGGAATCCTGGAAGATTTGAATCTTCATTTGCTACATTCCACAGAAGCCTTCACAGCGAACTTGCCCTGGATCATGCCTGAAACATTCTTCTACATTCAAGATATTCTCTGGGCATTTTGATTGGGAATGATCATTTTCCAGTGCGCACCAAACTACACATTCCAATTTTGTTTCAAGAAAATTTCTATGCAATTTTTCAAACGTTTCTCCTAACTTCTTTAAGCTATCCAAACAGTAGGATTTTGGAAGGTGCTCAAAATAGGCATCTGTGTTGGTGATAACTTTTCATGTTATGTGGATCATTTTCCAAGGAGTCATTTTTTTCAAGTTTGAAAATGGGGAGAAGTCACTGGGGACTAAATCTACTGAGTACGGTAGATGTTATAATAATGGGAGCTTTAATTTTCTAATATCACCATCAAAACTGTGTAGGTGTGTATCCGTGCATTGTCTTTATGCAAGAGAATGTTTTTATTTGAAAAATGAGGATGTTGATTTCTTGATATCTTCGCTCATCCGGTGCAGTAATGACAGACAATAATCTCCATTTATCGGTTGTTCTTTTTAAAAGTTATCAATGTAAATGAATCTGCAAGTTTCCAAAAAAATCTGGCCATCATCTTGTCAGCCGATTTCATCACCTTTGCCTTCTTCAGAGCTGGATAGCTGTTAGAAACACGATGTTTTGACTATTCATTTGTCCATGAAGCATGGTAGTTCCTCCATAATTCTTCCCCAGTAAAATATTAATGCAGAAACTCATCAGTATTGCTACAAAAAAGCTCCAAGCCAGCCTCTGAATCGACCACATGATTGTGTTTATTCTTCACTGAAAGTAAACAGGATACCCATCTTGACAAGATTTTTTGCACACAATTGTTGCTGTAAAGTTGAAGACAGTGGACTATTTTCATAATTTTTTGATGACCAACCATGTGTATACTCATTTACCTAATGCTAAACAGGAGTAAACATAGGAGCAGATGTGCTGAGTACTTATCCAACTTGACTTTGATCTATTTTAATGTTAACCCTTTTAAATAGAAGTGTTTAATCACCACACAAATTTAATATTTTCCATTTTTTTAAATAAACAAAATTTTGTTTCTTTAATTGACAATGAATGGAAACCATGTGATGGATATAGCTGAAACTTGAACAGGAGTCTTGTGACAGAGGCTTACTAAGAACAAAACGTTTCCAATTATAAGGAGTGCCATCTCCTTGGATTTTCTAAAGATTTATAAATGTCCCAAGTATTTACTTAGGGATAAATAATCTCATTTAACAGTTTCCGTCGCTTCTATATTGCATGGGGGACTATGAAGAGTTTCATTGTGTGTTCCCTACAGCAAGCATTGCCTGAGAGGTGGTTACAGTTTGCTTGTTAGGACAGAGTAGATGAAGGGATAAGCAGGGCATGACCCTCTGCATGTATGCTGCTAGTGTATCTGCTTTTGTACTGCAGGCAGGGATGCACATTCATTGTCAGCTAGCCATTAACTCATCCAAGCATGGTTCCAATAATAATAATGAGTTTAACAGGATAGCCTGGTTACATTCCTTGGGTCACATGACAGTTTTGACAATTCTTAACAGTCCATTTCTTCATCTCATATGCATTTTTGTTCAGGCACCTTAAAATTCAGTCATTGCCATGGCTTGCATGATTTGGTTGAGGACATTGATGTTAGGCATTTGTTTTCTGTGAGCTATCTTTGTAGTGGGAAAGAAGTAGTTCTGCCTGTTTTTACAGTTATTGGTGACTGACTCAGTATCACTAATGGTATATGGCAATTGTTTTTGTAATTATCAATAATATTAATTTTAATTAAAAATAGAATTTGCCAAGTAATTATAAACTAAAATTAATATATTTTCTCCTGTTGTTCTCAAGATGGAAGGGAATAATAGTATTCTTTATTTATTCATGATATAGTCTCAGCTACTATGGTTGTCATCAGTACAAAATAAAACACAAACGCGATCAAAAAGCAAATAGTTGTTAGGCAAAAAGATGAGAAAAACCTTTGTAGATTTAAAATTGATACTTGAAAGCCAGGTCCAAATATTCATCATATTTATCAGCCAGTGTATTATTTTGTGCCTTAGATAAGGAGTACATTCAAATCCCAACTGTTGCATGCATTTAATGTTGCCGTGTGACTTTCTGACTTTGCATAAGTAGTTTTATTTCAAAATTGCTCTTAGGTTATCTAAGAAATCATTACTATGAATGTTAATTAATATGTTCTCATGTTTTAGTTCCAAAAAGCTTGTGCCTTGGATGAGACTAATTTTCCGTTGCCAGCCTCTCATTGAGCAGTATTATCAAACTTGGAGTTACGTATCAAAAACAGGTAAGTCATTAAATTATTACATTTGTGTTGCATGAGTTACTTTCATTGTTGTCAAATATTTGTATTGTTCAGAAGTTGCCTATTGTGACATTTCTTTAAAATAATAATATGGCCAGCAAAAATCAATATTTTTTTAAATGAGTAATCATGTATATTTAGTCATTTTACATGGTACTTTATTTCTAGTGGAGTTTTGTTTGGTTTCATTTTTCTGTCACTCAAGGTTTTAACTTGGCTTTGAAGGCAGTGATTATGTTATATGAGAAATTAAATCTGATGTGACTATAGTACTGAGCTAAAATTTGTTAATTGGATATTTTCATGGAGTAAAGACAAACAATGAATTATCTCTCCAAAACTAATGAAACTGCATACCTGAGTGTAATATGATAAAACTATGATCACTTTAGTCCCCATGTATAGAGGCATGTTCCACATTTACATAGTGTTTTCCCTTCTTTGGAATATGAAATTGAAAATGACTCAATTTTTAATCAATAGATTCAGATCAATATCATTGCATTTGGTCTTTATTAAACAGCCAAGCTGGAGAGAGGATTTTTTTTTGCATTTTATCCATCATGCCATAAAACAAAAATTTGAAAGCAGTTTTTGCAGGCATGAATAATACAGAGAAAATAGAACGTTCAACTTCCTCAGAAGATTGCCTCATGCTTCTTTAATTGAGACATTGATATACTAATATAGCATATTTTCATCATATTGCTGTCTTGTTGTTCCAAAACTACTGAGTGCTATAATTTTTGTAAATTAGTTCCTCTTGCAAGAAATTAGCCTCCATAGCCCCTAAAGGAAGCGCTATAAATCCCCTCTGATTTTTTGTTTCAATTTTATTTCTTCTAAAATAGCAATAGGGCCTAATTAAGTCCCTGATTTTTAATGGGTCATTAATCATTTACTGAGCTTAAGTTTAAGCAGGTTGCACAACTCCTTCTAATAACTTCAGCATGGTATTATGTGATGTGTGAAGTGTGCTTTTGAGCTAAATGAGAACATCACTCAAGGTTTGAACTCAGGACCATCCTTTACCCAACACTTTAAATACTAGTCTGTTAATAAAGATAATGCCTTGGAGGAATTGTGTGCAAGTAAATGGAATGAGAAAGCTGTTTAAATTACAAATAATTCCAGGTGTAATGGCAAGCACAAACTTTCAAATGACGTTTTGTGGAGAAGTGTTTATATTGTTTCTTTTCTCTGTTATAGTTGCTGGTTTTTGATTTCATACTTTCACATTCTAGGATTTGAAGATGGTTTCCAGTCTTTGGAAAAGTTGGCACAGTTTAACTTTGACTTACCTGTTGACCTTGCTGTTCGCCAGTTTCAAAATATTAAGGATGCATTTTAGTTAACTTTCATGTGTGTTATAATTTAATGTTAAACAAAAGTCTCCAGTCCATCATATGTTACATTGTTAAAAAATTTTTAAATTTGTTTCATGTTAGAGTGTTAAATTTTATGAGACTCTAGGATTGTATTTGAGGGAAGAGAAATTAGTGAATTAAAAAATTGTTTGATCTCATGTTATTTAATTTTCAGAATGTGTTAGAATGCTTACTATCCTATTTGACATGCGTTACCAATTGTTCCTTATCAAATATTTTAAAGGCTAAATTAAATTTGATTGATGGCATAAACGTGTAAAAATTACAATGCAGTTTACACAATTTGTTAATTTTGAAAATGTCAAAATTAGTTTTTACTTATATTGCTATCTAAATGTTTATAAAAATTATATTTAGTGTGGTATGATTATATAGCCTATGATTTAAAATAGATTTTTAAAATATGTTCTTGTGATAAGATGTTTAATAAGTCCTTGGTGATCTTTATATTTGTCATGTGTATTTTGATGTTAACAAGTTATGATCTGATGTTGGATAGACTTTACATTTGTGCTAAGTATACAAAGGATTGAGGGTATGTTCACTGAAAAGTTAATCCCAGTGACAAGTAAAATTTTCCTCATTTAATCCTTTGTGCTCTGGTGATCTCATTGCAATGCTGTGGTATAAAATTCCTCATCCATTCCTATTGTGCCCTTTAACAGTCAAAAATAGGGGCATTTTAATCCTAGTCAAAGTTAAACCAAAAAGAGTCTTTATGTTCAGTTTTTATTACTTTCAAGAAAGTATGTGTTTCTTCCTCTATAGAACTAAATTATGTAATTTACATCTAAATTGTTATGCATAAAACATTCTCATCAAAAGTGTGTCATTTTGTTTATGGAAAGAAATAAAGAAGCTTTGAACATTGATTTGAGATTCTATACACAAAACCTTAATATAAATTTGTTAAAATAGGCAAGAAATGATCCAGCCCAGAACTCATCCCTTCCCATCCTCTCCTTGTTTCTTCTCTGTCAGAGTTATATCAGTTAGCTGACTGTGATTGAAAACTTCATCTGAGTTGCATACTCAAATCAAATAGATCTGCCCCCTGGTTTGGACAACAGGTGAGTAGGTGGATAAATGGGTCAGTACTGTGTAATATACAGGTGAACAAGACATGAGGCCTGAGTGTATTGTTTGTTACAATGTGCATGCTCTAACCTCATGCTATAGTGTATGTATGTGCAAATTTCATGAGGTCCATGTGAGCTGTTCAGGTTTCTGATTTTCCATTGGAGTCAAATGCAAGTGCCTGACTGGTATTGAGTTGGTTGGCCAGGCCAAAAGGGTAGTTTGCAAATATTTTTCTTTTACATTTCATAAGTTCCATTGTAGCTGTTGCTGCTGACAACCATGTATGATTTATTATCAAAAAACACTTTAATATATCTAGAATTTGAGTGCTCAATGGTTTCAGGCTTCACTTTTGGAAGTATTTAGTATCCATATTAAAAGACAGCTTTTCCACAGAAAATTCTGTGAAATTATACACAGTATTTTAATCTGGAATATGGCTGGATTATGGGTCTCCTCTGTGTTGGTATCCTCTTGATGGGGATGTTTCTGCTACAGGTGCCCTCAGTTTAGGCTGAAGTGGAGATTGCTTCAAAAACACCATTATTTGTACATGGCCATGGAGTTGTCAGCTTGGCTGCAGCTCTGTGATTGGTTGATGCCATCTGGAGCTGCCATCTGGCATATAGAAGTGGAGTTTGATACATCTTATTTACCTACTCTCCATGAGTCACTTGGGCATCACATGAAAATTTCCTACCATCTTCAATTGTAGTGGTGGTTAAAGATGGTGGAAACAATGCTAATGTAATCATATTTTCCTTCTGGTTTCATTCTTGACTGCCTGTTGAGCTAGTGCATTGGTATTGAACCAGAAGCATACCAAATTTTCAATGACTATTTCATCTTTGGAAAAGCCGATGAATTTCATTGAGTGTGCCTATGTATCAGATAATGAGGATAATTATGTATTAGCCCTCATATCTTGATGAAAGAGCATTGATTTAAGTATATAGAATTAATGAGAAAATGGTTTCCTCAATTGATGAAGGGTGGTGATTGAAAAGGTCTAAAATATGAACTAAGAAGTAAAAAGTTCTTCATTTTTTTACAAGCCTATACTCATTAGGTGTATTAATAGTGCTATGTATAAGACAGGTTGTGCCCTTCTGATACATAACTCTTATCTTTAATACCTTCCATTTCACAATGAAAACTAAATAGGTATATGAAGGTATTTAAGGAAACTCACTTTTACTAATTCATTCCATACTACTCTATCCTTGCATACATCTTTGTCTTATAGCATCACCTTTTGGGGTAATGTTTTTCTTCTCATTAAACTATTTTCGCTTCAAAATCAAGCTATTAAAATGATCCTTAGTCTGCATTCTTGCCCTGAGTAAACCAATCTTTGTATCTTTTGGAATTTTTACACTTTCTTCTATTTCCACCCCTGTGTTTATTTATGAAAATATACCTTTTTATTCTTCCCTGCCGATTCTGGTTTCCACAATCATTATACTCCCTCCAGAGATGACATTTGTGGCCAACAATACTCCTACAGTTTGTCTGAAAGGTCCTTTTAATTCCATGACCACAATTCATAATAATATTCCCATTTCTAATTGCTTGCAAAATACCTCAAAATTTTTCATCCCTTGAGCATCAACACATATTTGCCAGTGGCTTCTCCATGACTTGAAGGCTCCCTGATAGGCATATTCTGGAGGGGTACATATGCAAGTTACTTTGATGGCACTTAGGGTCTCATGGTGGTATTCTTTGATGGAGGATTTCACTTTTGGGAATAGGAAATAGTCTGCTGGTGCTAAGTTGGCTTTGTAAGGGGGTTGGGGAATCATCACTAAGCGTAGCAGGAGGTCTTAACCAGCAAATACTCAACTCTGCTCTTCACCCAAGACCTTCGGGACAAGTTGAACACATATCTTTCACATCACTAAAATTTCAGTGATAATGGTAGACACTGTCATCTTATCAATAACAATACGATCTGTAATCATTTGTACACTTAAACAAGTCTGAATTCGGCATTTCATACACACATTGTCATTGGTTCTTAACGTCAATTGCTGTCCAGCACGGGGCTCATCCTCCACGCTCTCTCGGACATCTTTGAAGAGCTTTTGCTACTAAAAAACTAGTTTGTGACATGCTTTCATCTTTGAACACTTGGTGAATAATGCCCTAAGTCTCCATACCCAATTTCGTCAGTCCAATGCAAAATTTGATGATGTACTACTGTTCAATCATTTGCTGCAATTTTTGTATGCACCGAGTCACTCAACAGGGGTTCACTGAAAGCACGATCTAGTTTGAATGATTGCTCACGGGTGATTGGTGCATGTTGAGGGTCAGACCCCCCCCCCCCAACCTCCAAGCCTGCACGGTGCACTGCGACACTCAGTCTTGTTAGGAAAAATTGTTACCGACACTTTTTATACAAACCTTGTACTATAGTTGAACCAGTTATTCCAGGTCCCGTTTGCTCTTGTGGTTTTTATTTATTTATATTCTTATGTTTATGTGATATGTACATCACCTACTTGGTATAAACACTGCACTCTCCAGATTTGTTCAGTTTTTTTAATCACTTTTTCGACCAACACTATGAAATACTTAGCTTGGTGTAGTGAGACAACTAATTGCTCTGAAATTCTTTTAATTTACCTTCCATTGATACAAAGTAACATAGCATTTTAGCATTCTTCCTTTTATGTGGTTCAGTAAAAATATTAAAACATAAGTTGTAGTGAAGTATCTTCCCCTTGAACTTCAACACTTCTGTAAATATACCAGGTCATACAGTTCTCACTGGTTCAGGTGGAACAAGTGCTCACTGCTGACTCAATGTCATTTTTATTTTAGTCAACTTCCCTGCATTCGTTTCCATCACCTAATGTAGTTGACTTGCCACATTCTCACTCCAAACCATTATTATACATGTCCTTAAAGTATTTCATCCAAGAGTTTCTATTCCTACATTCATCCAGGGAATATCACTACTTATAGTATGCTTTGCTATATTCGTCCTTTTTTCTTCTCATTTCTTTCCCTTTATTACACAATTCTAAAAATCTTTTGCTGAAAATCACTCTGTATTTTTCTGTACACTCTGATTCCAAGTTTACATGGATTACTCATATTCTACATGTTAGGAAGAAACTTGCACAAGCCTTATTTCTGCTCAGGAAATTGAAACTGTATGTGAGTAAGGACTACTTAATTAATGCCTACTATGCTTTCTTTCACTCACATATCACTTCTTTGGGGGCATGCATCTGATATTAAGCTAATCCTTCTGATGCAGAAAAAGGCAGTCCATATTTTAAATAACTCATGTCCACTTGAGCACTGACCTCTCTTTTTAAATTAAAAAATTATGGCTGTTTACAGTTTATACATATTCTATACTTCAGTTCATGTAAAAGAAAATACAAGTATGTACTCCACTAGGGCTAATGTTCACAGCCATAACATGAGAGCAAAGTCGAATATGGATTTACCACACTGTAGGCTAGACAAGACCTACAAAGTTGAAGGTCTGCCAATCAAGTTGTTCAACATGACTCAGAAAGACTCAGGAAGTAGTGTTATCAGTAGATGGGTCAAAATATTCATCCATAGCATACCGAGTCAACAAAGGCGTTCCACAAGGCTCAACCCTTGGGCCACTCCTTTTTCTGATATATATCAATGACCTACCTAGCTGCTTACAGAATTATGAAGGAATTACACCAGTGCTGTATGCTGATGACACTAATGTAATAATATCGACAGAAACTTACCCCAGCCTTGTGGAAAAATCATAGACTGTCACACTTGCAATAAACAAGTGGTGTACAGACAACTTTCTAGATCTAAATGTAAATAAAAGTAAAATAGTATACTTTACACACAATAAAAATGCAACTGATGATCTGCTGGTAAAAATTAATGATCAATCGATTGAGAATGTGACGGAATGTAAGTTTCTAGGCATTTCTCTGTCTGCTAATATTTCTTGGGATATGCATGTAAAAGCCCTTCAGCATAAGCTCAGTTCAACTTGCTATTTATTAAGACACTTGTATGAAACTACAAGTAAAAGTATACTATTGAATTTATACTACAGGGAAATTTATTCAAATATAACCTATAGTATAATATTATGGGGATCAGCTGCTATCTCTCAAACCATCTTTAAAATGCAAAAGAAAGCCATTAGAATAATTACCAGGAAACCTCACAATGCCCCATCAAGGCCTATTTTCCATGAATTAAAATTGCTACCACTCCCGTGCATATACATTATGTTCTTAATTTTGTATATTAGAAATAACATTGGAAACTATTCTCTTAACTCTGCCTATCATCATCACTACACCAGAGGAAGGAACAACATCCATTATGGGAATGTTAGAACTAATGCATTGGAATTAGGACCCAATGAAATGGGCATCAGATTATATAACAAACTACCCAAAAGTATAAAGGAAACTAAGGGAAATGCTGCATTCAGGCATAAATTAAAAAGATATCTACAACGCAATATGTTCTACTCGGTTGATGAATATCTCAACAACATTCCTGACTAGAAGGTTTATACTCTTTGTTTATAGCAATTGTCATGGTCTGATTCATGTTGGTTATTCAATTATTGCCTTAATTAATATTTCATGTGCATGTAACAGCCAATGTTCATGGCGTTATGTCATATATTATGTAACTGTGAGCACCATTTCATTTCTTTGTATCTTAATTAGAGCCTGTGTCTTTGTTCCTTATTGACGTGCCTTATATCATGTACATACACCATCCACCCGGTATTTTGTATTGTGATCTCTGGGCTAATAAAAAGTAATAATAATAATAATAATGATTCCAAATGCTTTGAAGTCAGCCCACAGTGTGGTGTTTCGAAGGGTGCTGCGTGTTGGCTTACCTTATCCTCTACACTCAATAGAGGAGTGTTATGAGCTTGATTTTACTAGCCTAAAATTATAAGGTTTACTGTCTATGTGGTGTGGTTAGTGTCAGTTAAGGTGTAGTGTTTAGTGTCATATCTATGTATATGTTTTTTATGTGATTGTATATTGTGCTCTGTAGCATGTTATTATGTTTCTGCAAAAATGACGACATCCACCATATGTAAACATGATTAAGATGAATAAAGTTTATTATTATTATTACTACACAACTGTGCCCCTTACTTTTGTGTTGATAAATGAAATGGCAAAGGAAAATTTCTAACTGTACATATATGAGTGTCATTTAGGTGCACATTGCCATCCTGCTTTCTTATTAGTTTCATATTTTCTTGTTAGGTTGCACCAAGACTTATTCTGATGGACTTAACTTTGTATCAAAGTTGGAAGGCAAATTTGTCTTAGTAGGTACAGTATATTAGTTATAAACACCTTTGGTATGTTTTCAGCAGTGAAATTCAACATAATGGAATATATTGGCAATTTACAGATGTCTGAGCTAAAAACAAGTCAAGTTGGTTACAAACCATCAGGTATGGCATGGTACCTGTGGTACTGTGTGAGGCTTGCCATTAGGTTGGCAAAAACCTATTATATTTTAAATAGACAAATTGTTATGATTCCCACAAGTGGTTAATTATTAAAAACTATTTATATACATTTTTCTTTTCATAACTGACCAATTACATGGATGCCGCAAATGATTCTTTGGGGTATATTCAGACCCCTGGAAAATAGCCATAAATGGAAGGCAAGCGGCCATGGTGTAAATCCTTCACAGTTGTGAAATAAATCTGCATTCACTGGGAGCAAGGTCAGATAAAGTAGGGATCACTGTGGTGGTGGCTGATTGTTGAGAGTGTGAACTAATGCAACATTCTTCAGCAGTTTTTTTAAGCGGAGCTTTATTGTTTTATTCCACAATGCGTCTTTGCAGGATAATCTGCCACTATCATACTTTTTAAACTACAGTGGGTAAGAATGATACCCTTGCTGTCCCAAAAGATGATTGTCATAATTTTCTGGGATCTCTGGTCAAGATACTTCTTAAGTTTTCTTGCACAAATACTACTATGTTTCACTCATTAACTTATTTGTTGGGTGAAATGCCCTTTATTTTTCTCACCAAAAATTAAGTTTTTCATGTCTGTGACACCTTGTCCATTTACTTAATTTATTAAAGAGTGAACCTCGGTATGTGGAGTTACATACATGCATAATGCCCAGCAGTCTGATAGATGAATGAAAATTTATTACAAAGGTAATGAGCGGAGGTAAATTTAATTGAAATGTTTGATGTTGTTATTGTAATTAAAGATTATAAGCTAGCTTTCAGAATTCCCGGTTAATGGTTCGATTGATCGACAGTTGCGAATATCGGTACTTAATTGTAACTTATCGACTAAGTTCGATACCAAATGTAATGTCGATCGGAAAACAGCAACAAGTCTAAAATTGAGCGTTTGTAAGTTAATTTGTGTAAATGGTAGACTGAAAAAATGCCCTGGTAGTTTAAAAGCCTAATCAGTGACTCTGTCACTAACATTCACGAGAGTATTAACAGAAGATTGTGAAGTTACTAGGTTTGTCCTTTACTTTAATTTAAGATTAATGGGAATTGCTGATGTCGCAAATTGATAAGATAAATTTTGTTGTTTATTTAACTCGGTGAAAGTGATAGACGTATCTTTAAAGTAATACAAAGAAGGGAGCCATAAAAATGTCGTGTCTGTTTATTCTGTAAAATATGCGGATTGACAGATTCTACTGTCGTTGCGTACTTTTTTGTTGGTATGTTTCGTGTGATTCAATTGTAGAAGAATGAAGTTGAAAGCGCGATAGTAGAACTATTAAATTTGGATGCATTGAATTCTAGTGTTAAAAAATACGTCACTCATAGTTCTTTACGAGTCCAGCTATTTAATGATTCTTATTATACGGTAAATTAGGGTTTCTTAACACAAACGAGAAAGGTTAAGTTGGTTTTAGGCCACAGTGTATTCATTTCATTATTCCAGGCATTTAATTCGATGAAATCGAGGAGTCAATATGTCGTCATCTGCCGTGTATATCCTCGATGTGAAAGGAAAGGTTGGTAATCATCAAAATATGTGCAGCAACAGTTTTTAATTCATTAAGTTTATCACCTTTAATATATCTTTTAGGTGTTAATATCAAGGAATTATCGTGGTGATATTGATCTGGGGATCATCGAAAAATTTATGCCACTGTTGATGGAGAAAGAAGAGGATGGAATGTTGACACCAATTTTACAAACCACCGAATGCACATTTTCGTACATAAAGTACAATAATTTATACATTGTTTCCACTACTAAGAAGAATGCTAATGTTGCTTTGGTATTTGTATTTCTCCACAAAATCGTTCAGGTGAGACTTCTCAAATGTTCAATTTAAATAAAAATTGATGATCCGTTTGCTTTTCCTATTACGTGACTTCTTTACTTCATATGAAACCAAATCTAAATGTTGGTTATGTTTTAGGTGATGATAGAGTATTTCAAGGAACTAGAAGAGGAAAGCATACGGGACAACTTTGTTGTTATTTACGAGTTGTTAGATGAGCTGATTGATTTTGGATATCCACAAACTACTGACAGTAAAATACTTCAAGAGTAAGTGTGGTTGTTGGTAATCTGTAATGTAACATTGTATCAGTCCCAGTTCAGAAATATTTGAGTGTTGCCTTTTCATTTTTCAAAGATTTAATTTTAAAATTTGCTTGAGATTGAAGTATGAATCAATCCATCTTAACTATATTTAATCTCCCAAATTAACGAAGCTCCAGCTGTAAAATATGTCCACATTATTTGAATATTTATTATTGTATTGTCATTGTTTTATTTGTTTATTCCAAAGTCTCATTATGTTGGTTGGCCTATTAACTCCTTTGGTAAATGTCACTGTTTGATTAGGGCTTGAGGAGTATTCTCCTTGCTGATATCAACGCTTATTCTAGTGCCTAAAGAACACTACATACTTAGCACAATCCTTTTGATCGATGTATTACAGATTGAACCCTTCTGCTCCTTTATTGTATGCATAGACAGTGGTCTCCAGATTTATTTTGATCATGCATGTATCTATGAAGAAAAAATTAATGCATTCTCTTTTTATTTTAAATACTTATAAAGATTCTTATAAATACTCATAAAGATGTGAAGAATGATCTGTTTCATCGCGTTTTTATCTATACTTATATGTGATCTTCACAGAAAGTTTATATTGGCAGTTGCCTAAAGGGAAACATGAGTTTAATATAGAATTTTAAGTCTTTCAACTGGCCAAATATCTGTGAATATGTCAACGTCAGTTCACATTTACTCTGAGATCTCAAATTTTTTTTGTGTAGTGAGATCACATTCATGTATCTAAACTATCTCATTTTAGTCTTGATTGAATATTCCACTGTTATGGAAGTCTTCAGCTACTACTTATGCATTAACTCTTTGAGTTTTGCAGTTCTCCAAGGACTAACAGAATCTCAGTTTGTCAACTAACTGATGGAATGTATATCATGGCTAGTTAATCTGACGAGCATGGAAACAATGTCAGGTTATTTTTTTCCTTTTGTCACAATATGGACTCAAGTTGAATATTGAATCATTACTTAACATTTTTATGGTATCATTTCTGAGGACTTTCATTGCTGCGTTGCAGTGCTGTGTAAAATACCTTGTACAAGAGCTTTTAAGTGTTGGCTCATTTAGTGTAAGGGTTAGAAATGCTAATTGTCTCATTAGCAGTTATTTCTATGTAATCTGTGATTCATTCACTGAGTCATTATTATTGTTTCCATATGGCATTAAAACTTTGTTATTAAATTTTACAAACTTTATGCTCGCTTGTAACACATGTTAATTTGCCTACAGACAATTTTTATTCAACAATCATTCTCATGTCTCATACTATAAAGTGAAACTGAATAAGGCGAAAAAAGAAAGGGGGGAAAATATGTTGTGAAAGTATTGATTCTTAGAATTTCTTGCTCCATATTTTAAATATTTTTGTTATTTGAAAGGGCTCCAATAACTCTGTGGGTAAGACTATTGATTTAAAGTTTTTATTAAGGTATGGCATTTTTTTAATATTATTCGTTTGTGACTACCATTTCGCCTTTTGTTGATGGCCATTCCACCTCAAGAAATTTGGTTGGTTTTTTCGTGCTCTCCTTTAGTTCTCTTCATTCTTTTTCTCCATTAGTATGTAGAACATATTGTATTATCTTAGTTTGTAAAGACTCACAGCCCCAGTGTTTATCAATATCTCTGATGATTCCCAATACATATCTTACTACCTTTTTGGTTTTTCTCCATTTTTCAATATAACCTATGTATAGGTCCCACCCTTTTGATGGGTGCTCTTAATATTTTTCTTACCAGGGCCTTATATATTCTTATGTACACAAGAGGTTGCACTGTTCTCCTTCAGGTTTTTCAGAACCCCTGAAAACTACTTGTTTCACTTAATTTATTTTAAATTTTAATGCCGTTACAAGGTCCATGCTGAAAGTCAAGTAATCCTTTTTTTATTATTTAATTGAACTTATCATGCCCTCTAAAAGTCAAATGAAAATAATCACAAAATCTAACACAGTAAGTTAAAATTTTGAAAAATATATGTCAATATATTTCACGTGTGTTTACTTGCTAAAATACTCCATGGAAAACATCTCTGAGAATTATATAATAGTTGGACAGATACACTTAATTAAGGAACTTCCTTTTGGATGGTTTCATTCCAGGTACATCACTCAGGAAGGCCATAAACTTGAAATTCAGCCTAGGCCTCCCATGGCAGTAACTAATGCTGTGTCATGGAGATCAGAAGGCATTAAATATAGGAAAAATGAAGTTTTCTTGGATGTCATTGAGTCTGTTAATCTACTGGTAAGTATTATAAGAATTACAGTTGTACCCAATGCAGATGGAAATGCTTTAAAAAAAGCTAATTGATAAAAAATATTATCCGAGTTTATTTAAAATTCACTCGATAAATAGTTGAACCGATAGCATGAACAATGTTAGAAAGATTCCAACCATATAGTCAGTTAGACCCAAGAAAGTATGGCTTATTATAGAAGTTATTTGGCAAAAAGAATCCTGAACATTAAAGTCTGTCTTTAGCGATAATGCTAGCTTCTTCATTTGACTGTATACTTCATCCATACAAATCTAAAACTAAATATAGAATGAAGGTAAGGTTGAAAGGGTTCATTGTTTTTTTACAGAGTTCAACTTGATTTATTAAATACAATATTGTTTAAATTTCAAGAAACTGCAGGAGATGCCACAACAGTAACTTTTAACGGAGTCATCCGCTCACATGCATTTCATTGCAACAATTTTGTATTATTCATAACCGTTCATATAGCTTCTCATCCTCATTTTTTATACATATTTTTCTGGGGCTGCCTGAGCGCATGTTAACTGTAATTAATGATGCAATTTTACTGTCTTAATCTTGATCAGAAATGCATGATAACTATTTTCAAAATGTGAATAATAATTAAGGTCTTGCTAGCAAAGCTAAGGAGAAATATTAAACTTTTTGTTGATGGTCATCTTTGGGAAAAGGAAGAAAATTAAGTTGGGATGATGGAAAATAAAAGGTTAAGGTGTTGGAGCAATATGTATGGGTTATCATTAACTTTTCATCTTTTGCAAGGACTAATATTCTTAGTAAGTGATAAAACCTTTGTTGTACATCTCTACAGCCTAGTGCATCCTATGTCAATCATGGAATGTAGAGTCCATATTAATGTATGCGTATTACCATTATTGAATCGTTTTTAAGTGTTTAATTTGTCATCATGATTTTTAAACACTTGGGTTGGATAGACTTCAGTTACAAAAATTGACATCACACCCTAAGTTTTAAATTTCAATGAAATACAAGGTTTGCATAAAAAGTATCAGTAACAATTTTTTCCTGATGTGTGCGTAAAGTGCTGAATAGAGACCATCCGCGAAGAGTGCACACGATTGCAGATTGTATTGTCATTGATTGGATGACAGTGTCCACTATTATCACTGAAAATTTGGTGATGTGAAAGATATGTGTTCAACTCTTCTCAAAGGTCTTGGGTGAACAGCAGAGTTGAGTATTTGCTGGGTAAGACCTCCTGTAATGCTTAGCGATGATTCCCCAACCCCTTTACAGTGCCGACTTGGTACCAGCAGACTATTTACTATTCCCAAAAGTGAAATCCTTCCTCAAAGGACACCACCATGGGACCTTTAGTGCCATCATAGAACCTTGAAAATGTACCCTTAAGGACTTCTGGAATTCACCTACCATGGAGCCTTCGAGTAATGGAAAAGCCACTGGTTAAAGTGTGTCCATGCTCAAGGGGTGTACTTTGGAGAATTTTGAGGCATTGTAAAAATATTCAAAAATCTAGTTTTCTGAAACTGTTACCATGAACTTAAAGATGTTTAATTACACTTGAAACTTCCTGTTTTCTATATAAAGTCATTTTAAATTGTCTCTGATTGATTGCTTACAAGAATAATGGTAAAACATACTCTGGCGTGTCACCTTTTTGAAATCCCCAGCTAATCTGGATTTCACTTAATCTGGACAATTTCTGGCCCCCATGTAGTTTGGATTAGCAAGGTTTACTGTATTGAGCATTTTCAGGTTGGCAAGTGAAAGCATTTTCAAGTCAGCTAGTTAAAACATAAATAAGTCAATTTTTAAGTGATCAGAGATAAGGAAATTAATCTCAATGTAATTGTTGCTGTGTGTTAAAAAAATCAGAAAATTTGAAAATTTCATTCATTATATTCCATCAAACTTCTTTGCCTACTGTTTCTATATCTCAATTATTTTTTTCAGGCAAATGCAAATGGTAATGTTCTCCGCAGTGAAATTGTAGGTGCCATCAAAATGCGTGTTTACCTCTCAGGAATGCCAGAGTTGAGACTAGGATTAAATGATAAAGTGTTATTTGAGAGTACAGGGAGAGGAAAATCAAAATCTGTTGAATTAGAAGATGTGAAATTTCACCAGTGTGTGAGGTTATCAAGGTAAAATGTTTGCCTTTTTTTAAGTTTCCATGCTTTACTGTTTAATACTGATGTTGGTTTAATTCTGTTTATTGGTCGTTGTCTCTACCAAGGAAATCGTATACTATCAGTGATGATTGACCTATGTAATGGTGTGGCAATTTCCCAATATTTCACTAACAGTTTGTATTTTAACCATTGGCCAAGTAACTACCAATTACTATCAAGTTCCTTGCTTTCCCCACCTCATTCAAAACTTGTTGTTTGTCTTCTTTTTCCAAAGTATTTCATCCCAATCTTTACCACAGCTGCATATTAGAAGCCTCATCTCCTATCATTCTCTCTTATCAAAAGGTTAAAGAACCATGCATCCCTCTTCTTCATATTAAGTACTTCAGTAATCTTTTCTTTAAGTTTTACTTATATGTGCCTACCATCCCTTGTCTTTGTCAGTGCTTCATACTGAACTCGTCTCAATGCCCTCATCAGCATTGCTACTCATATGTATCATTGCTCATCATGGCTTATATGAGTTGCACATGACAACACCAGATAACCCTATCCTACTTTTATATCCATCACACAAGTCTCTCATCCTATACAACATATGAGCTTGAGATGGTGAAAGTTTAGGATGGTTTAGTATATGATAGTAAATTTTTATCCATTATGGAATCACTGCAAAATAACCTTGTATCTAATTCTGTTTTATCTCATATTGGATAGCATTAATGAACTTTGATAATATGGTATGAAAAAATGTAATCATTAGTGGAAATTGGTGGGTTGGCAATGAATTCATATTAAAGTTATTTGGCAAATTTTTAGTGGTTTGGTGATTATGACTATGAAGTCCATGTTTCATATGAACAATTGAATATTTTGTCACACATTAAAAAAACCTCTAATCAAGGAAAGTGGGTAGTCCAATGGGTAGCTGGCCTGACTGGAGGACCTGGGTTCAATTCCTGGGCATGCCTCTGGACACTCTTAGTTTCAACCATAGTGTGTGATTTTTTGGGTACCAGAACTTCTTGGGAAACCATAGGAAACGCAGAGAAAAGACCTGGCCGTAATGTGTGATTTTCACATGCCAAAGGGCTTAATATTAAGTGAGCTCTACTCCCATCAGTCAAACCAACATTTGGGTTGATTACTGTGGTTGTTATCTCAAAGATATTTATTTTAGTTTGATTTTTTCCTTTGTGTGTTCAAGCAGTGTTGCATGGATTTATTTGCAACCCAATTTGTTCTTTGTACTTATACTGCTCAATTTCAACATGCTTTTCTCAGGTTTGAGAATGATCGGACTATTTCCTTCATCCCTCCTGATGGTGAATTTGAGTTGATGTCTTACCGTTTGAATACACACGTAAGTTCACCCACCCAAAGCCTCTTCATCACTTAATTGAGATTCCAATAGCAGTAAACTCTCAGTTATATGTGTGCAAAATATCCATTTTGTGGTTTATCCATGTTACTCCCACCCCAGCACCTAAGCATTTTAATAAAATTACAATCGTAAAGATAATTAAATGTTTTGAAACTTCACCATAGTTAAATAAATATTAATATGAAATACCTGGGCTTTCTAAAAAAATTATTTTACAAAATCATAAGTTGTCAATGGTATTTAATGTTTTAATTCAAACATTTTGTTACCATCAATGTTTCATCCCATTTCAATTTCCTCACATTGATTAGCTTTGAGAATTCTATATTCTCTTATAAGGTGAGTAAATATGTTGCTTTACTATGCAACAAATGGGTCATTATCTACCTATGCTGCATTATATTAATTGGCATCATATGATGAATATGAATCCATTTCCTTTGTCCATATCATCCTTTGCCAGTTATGTTTTTTCCTGGCTCTGTTACTGGTTCGGCTGTCTGAGGGAAATACCTTCTGCTATTCACTTGATGGTACTTGGTGTTTTTTTGTAAAACCTGTTATGCCATCCTTACAAAAATTACTGAAAATAGAAAAGATTGTCCTTTCCATTTCCAAAGAACGTGAATTGATCTATGTTGGTTTATATAATGACCATATTTTCTGCATATTCTGGTTTTGCATGTTTCTCAATTATCCATGCATCATCATGTGTCCATTGGAAAGGATAATTGAGAGCTTACTGGGCTTTCAATTCACCTTCATTTCTTGTCCCAGTTCAGCCAATCACCTAAAATGCAGGAAATTGACAGAGTAAAAATCATTCTTCTTGATCAGGTTATTTCTGGTCAAGACATATGATTTTTACATTTTGAAATGTTCGCATTTTGTGTACACCCTAATGGGTGACTGATAAAGTTTCTGTTGCGACATCTTCTGCGCCTTTGAATTAATTTAATCACTTTTCAAATTGTGACTATTTGACTAGATAGTTAATCAGATCATAGCTGGTAGAGCCTTAGACCTTCAGAAGAGCCTATAAAGTTCAGCAACCAAGCAACCTACTCCAGGTTTTCCATGGTAGGGTAAATTGATGAATTGTAGACTAATTAAATGCAATAAAATAAGCATTTTGAAATAATTATGTTTTAAGTTGCATTTTTCTTTAATAATTATAGTACATGGCATATTGTCTAGAATGTTGAGAGTTATGATGAGACAACATTCTTCATAATGTCAGTACTCATGTATGTATTGATAATTTTGAGGTTTTTGTTGTTGACTAAAAATTATATAGTTTTTCCTATCTGCTCTGAATTTACCTGAGTTTGAAGTTGTTGTACAAAAAATTGATATCACCAGACTCATACCTGTGTACATCCAGCAATGAATATTTGAAAAGTAAAGCAGATTTATTCTGGTTTCGTTAGTAGATAAAAAACAAATTGAGTGGCAGAGAAAAACAATGGAAGACATTGGAAGCGAAATATATAAAATATTAAAATTAGCAAAATGCATCTTGCATAGAAATTTAATGAAATTGCAATAGAAGAGTGAATCCCATGATAATGAGTACCTTTTTTCTTGATATGATTTTTTAGCAAGTTGTGGCTAGAATTCATCCCAGAGTTTGTTAGGAATGAAAATATCTGATATAACATGCCATGAGAAATATATGCAACTCAAGAGGGTTAAGTTTTAATGCTATTTCCTCAGCCAATATCCATTAAAATTTGCATGGCTGTTTTTAAAGTGGACTATAATTACTTAAATGTTAAAAATTAATAGCTTGAATTTTCCCTCGTACCATTCCACTCAAAAAATTTGGCTTTTAATTGAAGTCAGGTTTGCCAGAAAATTGTGCAGTGATATGAGGTATTTAAAGCATGGAGAATAATGTATTTCATCCCATCTTAATTTCTCAATACCTGAGCAATCATTGGCGAGGAATATTATGATATCTTACTCTAAGTTGTTTCTTCTCCCTTGCTGTTTGCTCATGGTCATCTTCTCAGTGGCTTCAGGTGATTCTCATCTCTTACTCCATTCCTGCCACCAGTCAAAAGGGGAACTTCAGATTCTTTGTACTGCCTTGTTCATGTCCACTTTCCAATTGAGCCTGAGACCCTCCCAGGCCACCAAGCATATGCCATTCTTATGACAGCACATAAAGCCTTGTTGGTCATATTGCTTTGCCCTCTCGTTCTTCAGGGAAAGCCTTGTCATTGGGAGCACTGTGAATTTTTTGAAAGACAATTTATATTATTTTGATTTAAAATTGTTGAAAATTTTTTCATGGAGACCCTATGCAGAAATGTCCACAAATTCCATAATAACACTCACTCAGTACTCTGTTTGTGAGCTGCAATCAGCCATGATGCACTCCATAGAGGGTCAATTGAGCAAGTGATGTTTTGAGTGCCTCGGCCCAAGATTGAGATCATCCACTGCAGGCTTTGTGGCCCATGATTGTTCAAGCGATGGCCACTTGGCCAAGCAATTGTCAGACCACTATTCATACTTGTAATAGAAATGAGAGTTGGATGTAATTAAGAGAGATTCATCATTCACTACAAAATTTTAGCTTTGAAATGAGTCACTTTTCCAACATTTACTTTTTTTTGGATTGATAAATAGTGTAAAATCTTCATTTTTTATGCCTTAATTGCTGAAATCTTTTTCTTTGTTGTTTTCTTATTCTCCTGGCATATTGGGTCCACATTTTTTATAAAATGGAAGGTTAGCAAACATGACTGTTCATGTTTTATCCACATCATTTGGTATTACTATGGAGAGGATTTGACACTTTTGCCCTTAGTCAAGAAGGTACAGAGTGGGCCAGAATGGACTCCCTTGTTTAAAAAAAATCACCAAAGAGCATGCAGGTGAATTAGTAAAGTGGATGTAATGGAATTAGCTGGGGGAAATGATGCCATTTTCAGTAGTCACCTTGCAGTGGTCTGGTGAGCATTGAGGTTTTGTCGTGTAAAATGTTTTGAGCCACATGGCTGGCTCTGCTGCCCTCAATTTTAGTGTTTCTCACAGTTGTGTCACCTGAATACTGGTGAACTTGTTTCAAAATATGATTGGGTTGGAATTGACACAGTGATGGGGTAAGGGTGGGAATATATAGTTTCTTGCTTTAGTGCTTTGCTATGGTTATTTTGCGAATTAAAGGAGATAGATACTCTTCAAATCCTTCATAGCTTAAATTTTATTGGAGGTGGATTTCAAAGACTGGCTGTAGGAAATGTTAGGAGGTTTGGTTGGAGTTTGGAGCTTTATGACATTGCCAATTGGATAGAGGACACCATAATATTTATGTTCATTGTTGTGAAATTGGGTAAAAACTGACTGGAATACGTTGAGGTTTCCCTAAGGGTTTTCTTAGTCTATTTCCAGGATTATTTAGTACAGCTTACCTCAAGGTGACAGTTTGTATGTTATGCTTTTTCAAACCACTGTCAGATGTATCAAAAATGTTCGTATTAATAGACTACTAGGTGAAATTCAGGGTAAAAATTGAAAAGTTCCCACAGTTATGGTGGATGAATTGCTAAAAGGATAAAAATAAATTTTGGGTTCAGGACTAAGGAGCACATTTCAACTGAATTATTATGTTTTAATTAGCTTTTCTTCTCTGCCAAATTCACATGGCATCATACAAGCGTTTGTTCATGTGTTTTGAATCTTCTTCACCTTTATTATAGCAAATATTGCAACATTACGGTTCTTTTTTGGATGGTTTTTTATCTTCAGGTCTACTTCCAAAGCATGCCAATGAAATTAATGGCTAGGTTGCAAATATATTGCAGATGTCTATTGTATATGGCATTAGAAGTTATAGATGTACTAGTGAAAAAAATATATTCTATTTAGTATAGGATATGGGTAAAATGCATTATTAAATGATTACTCGTTGTAATTTTTCAATTATATATTGGTTAGGGCAGCACCCTACGTTCTCTAAAGTATAGCATTGGTGGAACAAAGATTTTAAAGAGAAAAGCATAGCTGTATATACATTGTCAATTAATTAAAATTGTACATTTATTCATTATAGAAAAGGACCTACAGTGCCTTTACATATAAAATAACAAGGCTCTCAGAAGTGTGTGGAAGTTAATAACATTTTTAATCACAATAAAGAGGGGGAATCATTTTTTCAAGTGTTTCCATTTTTAACCTATAATTCATTTTCATTTCTACCTGTAATAATCTGATCAGGATAATTTTGCTTATTTTTTGCTTATGCATGAGAAAGTACCATGATTATGACATAAAAGAGTAAAAACCAGAGACGATGAAGTCGGATTCACTGAATAGAAGCGACAGTTTTATAGATGTATAAGTTTACATCCTTAATAATAATGAAAATGTGGCAAATAGACATTCAGAATTTTCAGAGGGTGTGGGAGATTAATCATCAAAATAAGCAGTTGGTATAATGAGTCCAAAATTTGTTCGTTTAAATAAATTAATTATCAGAAAGCATCTGAAGCCCTCCTAGGGTAATTCCTA
This sequence comes from Hetaerina titia, assembly GCA_037158775.1. Lineage (NCBI taxonomy): Eukaryota > Metazoa > Arthropoda > Insecta > Odonata > Calopterygidae > Hetaerina > Hetaerina titia. The sequence goes on along the minus strand of CM073779.1, from coordinate 55,392,827 downwards.
AAGGAAGGTCTCATTTTTTTTAGAAATAGGAACATTTATTTTAAATAATGAATCATTTTAAAGCGTGAACATTTCCCTATCTTTTCTACAAAATCGTACTTTTAGGAAATACATATTTGTTTGGATGGAAAGGGGCAGATTTGGCACACCCATGTTGTAAAGGAAGGGTGAAAAACTACCCCAAAGCATACTGAAATACATACAAAAAGCATACAAAATATACAAAATACCTGAGCTGAAATTGTAATTATCTAGAAAAATGTTCAAGCTTTAAAATGATGTATAAATGATTGAAAATAAACATTTCTAAAAAAATGTAGACCTTCCTTTTAGAGTACCCCCATATATGCTGCAAAAGTTCTGACTTGAGTTTCAAATTTCAACTTGCCTAAGCTCCCTTTGATAAAATTTTCATTTGAAGAAATTTTCAAGCAGGTCCTATAAAATTTGAAGGAATTCTCTGTCCTCTGATTCTCTCTTGAAGCAACTTGGTTTGAAGTTCTTATGTATGAATTCCATCGTATTTTATGGAAGAATTCAAAAAGTGTGTGATTATTGATAACGGTGGATAATGATACAAACCACGAATATAATCTACTTTATTTAGAGCCAATTGGTGAAAAGTGTGGTTTGTCTAATGCAATTCAATCTCTTATACATTAATCTTAGCTATATCTTAAATTCTTCCATTATTTTACAGGTGAAGCCCCTGATATGGATTGAATCAGTCATCGAGCGTCATGTTCACAGTAGAGTTGAATATATGATAAAAGCCAAGTCACAGTTCAAGCGTCGCTCTACTGCTAACAATGTTGAAATTGTCATTCCTGTCCCAGCTGATGCTGATTCTCCAAAATTCAAAACCACAATTGGGAGTGTGAAATATGCACCTGAGCAAAATGCTATAATATGGACTATGAAATCCTTTCCTGTGAGCATATTTATACATTTGACTGGCTCTACTGAAATTGCTTCTGGTGAAAATGTATAAGATATATTTTCTTACTTCCAGGGTGGAAAGGAATACTTAATGAGAGCTCATTTTGGGTTACCAAGTGTTGAAGGGGAGGATTCTGAGGGTAAACCACCAATCCAAGTGAAATTTGAGATCCCTTATTTCACTACATCTGGTATTCAGGTAAAACTCATGAGGGTATAATTCGTAATGATTTTAATCAAGGAAACTGAGGGAGATACAATGACAGTAACTATTAATGGAATCATCCTCTTATGCACATTACAATCAAATAATATTTCAAAGGGTCCAAATCATTTGTCTTGACCGGGATTCAAGTACGGATCCCTCAATGTCTGGCCAAGTTCTTTAGTCAATTAAGCTACCAAGATGCCCCCTTACTTGATGAAATTTTACAATGGAAAAAAATGTTATGACAAAATATTGTGCATACAATGTCTCAGGTATGCATAATCATGCACATTGCTCCTCAGTCCACAAGGTTAAAGCCAAACTTCTAACGCTAGGATGTTTTTACCCTTGATGAATTTGAAGAAACTGTGGGAGATGCCAAAAAAGTAACTTTAAAGTTTGGCTTTAACCTCCTGGACTGTGCTGCAACGTGCAGAATTACAAATACCTGTGCCATTGAATGCTTAGTAGTTCATCAGAACATCTTGTTTCTTTAAATCGCCCAAAATTTTGGAATGTAGTAGGTTGCCTCGATAGCTTAACTGACTAAATCACTCAGCCAGACATCAAGGGATCCAGATTGAAATCCCAGTCAAGGCATATGATTTTTATACTTGGAGAATTTTAGCATTGTAATTGGCATTAGCAGGCGACTCTGTTACTGCAATGGCATTTGCAGTTTCTTTGAATTTGTCAAAGGTAAAATATCCTAGTGTTTAAAGTTTGGCTTTAACCTCATGGACTCTGCAGCAATGCTCACAATTATGAATACCTGTGCCATTGTATGTACCGTATTTCAGCATAGCATCTTGTTCATTGAAAGCCCCCAAAATTTTGGAGTGTAGGAGAATGCCTTAGTAGGTTAACGCTAAAGTATTTGGCCACACATAGAGGGATCTGGGTTTGAAACTGGTCAAGATCAATGATTTTTACACCTTAAAAAACTGTTGCTTCATAATGATTTATTATTTTATTTGAAATATGTATTAATCATACTGTGGTTATCTTAAAAGTTGCAGTTTTTTGTCAGATCCAGTGAACTAGGGAATAAAAAATCCCTAGAATATGCTGGTAATTGAGGGTTGCTGAGAAAAACTGGGAATATTAGGTGAATAGAAAAGTTCAAATCTCCTTTCAGTCAATCAACTTACAGTGTATACAGGGTGCATTCCAAAAGTAATACAATTGAATTTCCCGGTCCACACCTATTGGTTGGTGTGAGATCAAACTGCTTGGAGTAGGTGAGGGAGGGAATGCTTCAGTGAATGACATCAGTTATTGTAAATCCCTGCATGCCAAACCCATCATGAAAATGATTAAATCGATGATCGGGCTACATTATGCAGTTACTAAGGTTGGTGTTAAACTGAAAAAATCTCTTGAGGAGACCAACAAAATAATGAGGCTTATGGGGACTCTGCTCTGTATTACTCACAAGTTTCAAGGTGGTTGAAGTCCTTTAAGGAGGGCCAGGTGCACGACAAACAATGCTCTGGATTAAAAAATGGTTTGAAGCGTCACTTTGTGGAAGCGATTCATAATGGAAAAAGAAAATACTTAGTTCTTCCACACAAATTTTATTACACACGACCTAGGTTTCGACTTACAAAGTCCTCATCAGGTAAAGAAACAGAAGACACACCGCTTATATAGTGGACAGAGAAGAGGAGAGGGGAGGTGTTATTGAAGGTCAGAGGGGTAACTGGTGTGTGAGAAGGTAGTAAAGGGAAGGGGTGTTGGGTATGGTGTCAGGGTGGTTGAGGGGGGAGAGGGTGTTTGGATATGGTGTTAGGGTGGGAGAGGGGCTTTGGAACAGAGGGAGGTCGAGTAGGGGGGAACGGGAGGTCAAGTAGGTCAGGTCATTAACTAATACACCCTTCTGATGGCGGCTTTTGGAAATTTCCAACTGTTCCAATGTATCTAATCTTAAACCTTTCTTCTCTAAGTGAAGAGTAAAAATAAACGGCATCTGGACTTCTCCATTTTCAGAAAAGATTCGTGCACAGACCATATCATTCACTCCACATCTAGACACCACTTCCCACAAAAATTAGCTGCTTTCAACGCAATGGTCCACTGCTTAACCACCATTCCCTTGTCCCCTCAAAACACACAAAAAGAACTTAACACAATTAAAATGGTAGCTGAAAACAATGGTTTCCGCTCTGAATTAGTTGACAGTTTGTATCGGGAAAAAAATAGCAGTGGCATCAATTTTCAAACTAATCCCCAAAGTAGACTCTTCGAAATAGAAAAAAAGAATTCTCTTTCTAGGCAATATATCCTGTAAAGTGACCAGAACCTTCCCAGGAAACAGAATTAAACCAGCATTCTACAATGAAGGCAACTTAGGAAACCTATTATCCAAAAACAAGGACGAAATTCCCATCATGGATAAGAGTGGAGTTTACAAATTGCGTTGTGAGTGCTCTGCCTATTACAATGGACAAACCGAGAGGAAGTTTAGTGAACGTGTGAAAGAACACCACGCCTGTTTTAAAAACGGAAACCCCTCCTCTCAATTTGCCAAGTACCTCATGGACAATAACCACACCAGTGACTTTGTTCCCGAAATTCTTCACTTAGAGAAGAAAGGTTTAAGATTACTAAACAGTGATTTTATGAGGAAATCTTAATTTCTTCGAGTTCTTTACATGACAGATACTGTAGTTTTTAGTACATTATTTAGTACTGTTACATTCATAAGGCCACTGCAAATCCTTTGTATAATGAGCATATATATAAAATCATTTGCATGAGAAATAATTGGTAATTGTTTTTTCAGGTTCGCTATCTCAAAATTATAGAGAAGAGTGGATATCAGGCTTTGCCTTGGGTTCGATACATAACACAGAATGGTGACTATCAGCTTCGTACCAACTAATGCATTCCATCAACATTGAAGAACATGATTTTATTTTCTACGGGATTTATAATTATATGTTGGCCAAGGTTTAAATGATACTCTTACTCTGTCCTGAGGAGCACTTACTGCTGTTTAAAAAAATACAGACAAGGAAGTGCAAGTAAATTTATGTGAAGAATCAACCTTAATGTGAAGGCTTTTGTGATGAAGTTGACATGATACAATGATTTTTTGAGTACTTCCTGTATTTTCCCATCTTGCTGGACGATGGTATTGCTGAAATTGTAATTAGCATTGTTGGGCTTGTGGATGCTAACTTCAGTGCCAGTTAAACCATTGTTCAGAAAGATGGATCAATGAGGGTGCAACCCATGAACCATATTTTCATCAGATTAAAATCAGCTCCTTTATTAATACTGTCATCAATTCAATTCAACTTTTGTTTTGTTATACTTGTTTTTATTTGCTGAAATATATTTAACCTCTAAATGATTGTACAGGTTAAGAATCAATTAAATTTTTAATAAATGATTCTGAATTTTTAAAGCATATTTTAATTCACAGTTTCCACATTCTCTTTTGTACTTAAATTACACTTTATATATGGATAATATTTGGGATTGGTTCTTCAATATCAGTTTTATATAGCATTGCACAAAATGAAAAAAAGAACTCAAAAGTATTTTTCTAACTGGAGAAAAAATAACCCAGAGCAATACCAATTGTTGTGCATAATGATTAAAATTAATATTGGATTTTTTATTGTGACACCCTGAGCCTGAGAGTTAGAACTTCTCTAGAAAGAAATTAGTGGGACTAATTTTAATGTAATTTTTACGCCAGCATTTGCCTTCTATCCTGTTTGACTACTCCAAAGAGAAGTTAGGTAAATTTTTGCTTGTCATTTTATTGTGGAGTGGATAGAAAGGTAAGACCACTGTATTGCCTTACTCAGCCATGGTGCAACTTTTAGGCTCGGATAAAATTTTAACAACCCATTTGCACTCAACAAAATTTTCCAACTTCATTGAGTGTAATATGCAGGGAAAAAGAATTTTTAAAAAAGATCATGTGCACAAAGGTGTTTTTATTCGAAATTTGAAATTTTTTTCATCTCTCGGAGCTTGTGCTAAAATAAACTTTATTTTTGCAGCATCTTGATGAGTGGTAAATAGAATTATCCTACGTCATTATGAAGTAATTTTATAACAATTTGTATCTTGTTTTGGAAAGGATTCTAATAAAAAATCTGTTATAAATCATTTAAGATAAATTCCACGTAGTCGTCTTACTTTTGCCTTTTAGGGTAGGAAAGTAAAACAAATGCTATTTCATTTCAGGAGACTAACTCCCTTAATCTTGCATACCACCCTAGTCTTGTGTACCACATCCATGTCACATTCATTTGCTATTCTATGTATGTTCATCTGTTCCTGCCGTTCTGATATCCATTGTCTTTGGTCATTTTTATCCATGACTTTAGGTGTACATCCTCCTTTAAAACTATTTCCTTTTCTGTTATATATCTGCTTGGTGATTTGACTCTCGTCCATTATCTTTAAAAAATCAAACCACTGAGACCCACTTATTGGTTGGCCCCTGGTGTATCTGATAAAAAATCATTCATGACCCACTCATTCATCATCCTATGTATCCTATTTTTACTGAGAGCTTGTGGGAGATTTCTAATTTAGCAGTGGGATTCAGTTTCTTTAGTGCAAATGATACAAGTCCACAATTCGGGTTACTAAAGTGCATAGTTTATTCTTTCCTTCCTTACATTGTGCCCTGACACAATCTTAAATGGTGATGCCAGAATTCATCATTCAAAGTACCCTCTGTAGTAATTTTTGAAGGTGATTATGAAAAAAGAGACTGGCCCAATGTGACATGACAACTTAGTTTGGTGTAGTGACACAGTTCACAAATTTCAAACAATACAAACTTGCTCCTTGACTTCAACATATTTTTCTTGAGATCAGCACATTTAATCAACTTTCGTCTCCTCCTATCTACAGCTTTCTTCCTATATTCCACTCTCTCATGTAATTTCCTACCCAATCCATCCAGATCAGTCTTCATCTTCCTCTGTCTACCTTTTAAAAACCCCGTCTTTCAAAACTTTCTCCATATATCATTGTAAAAAATCGTGTGGAAAGACTTGCATGTAGTATCATGACTGAGGCTATGTCAAGACGACTAGTGATTTATTTTCTATCAAAGGTCTCATGTAGAATACTGCTCAAAAACGTCTTAGAAATATGTACAATGGTATTGAATGTAATTAATCAGTTGGAACTCATATTTGGATAACACACAAAGTGATCAAACTACAGAACATGAAGCAATCCTCATATTCGATCTTATCTCCAGGACCAACAGGATGTGTAACCAATTACGATGTTTTTTAAATTTAATTGACGTGGCGTATTTTTCTTAGAGAGCTACCTATATCTTGCTTATTGCCGATGGTTGCTGGTTTGTGTGGATCCAGAGGAGGTAACACAAGAGTGGAATTAGTTAAAACTTCTGCCATCCTCGGTCGATGCTCCAGAGGATCTTTGTTAGTGGCTATTAGTACTTCAATGTTTAACCCAAAAATTGGGATTTAACAATGAAGCATTTACTCCAATGTTACTTAGCTAATTTCACTAATAATTAATAAGACTATGCAGCGAAATTTTAGACCATTTTTATTCATTCAAATTAGGTACTGGTAAAAATTGTGGTGTTCCGACTTTCCGGTATGATACAGCCATAGGTAGCCATGAACTTCCCAAAAATTGAAATAGAATTTGTTTTTCATTGATTTTGAGTGACGGGACGTTAATGTATTTAGACATGATTTTATGAGTCAATGGAATAGTCATTGGTTCATATGTTCTATCATGGACTCTATTACAAAATAAATATTTCAGCTTAGGTTTCCCTGCTTACGATATGTGACAAATGTCCTAAATAATCTAAGAACGACCAACAAAAGTAATTAACGCTGCCAATACGTGTGAAATGGTTGGTAAGTTGTTCATCAAGAATGTTAAAAGATAAATATCATACTTGTAAAAAGTGAAAATTAAATACCTATATACTTTCAGGATTTCGGAGAACTGTCTGCTAATTCCAAGACGATGTAGCATTAAGTAACGTTCAATAAGTAAATATGAATGGCGCTAGATGGCAGTCATAACGAAATCGTAAAGAAAAGTGTGAAAGGATGCATGATATATATAAACCTGAATATCTTTATGTTGGCAGTGCTGCACTAAAATATCGCTATTCGTCTGTCGTGTATTAAAGGCCGACGCCTGTAAGGGGAGGATGGGGGTATATTTATTCAGGATGTGCTGGTTGTATGCAGTCGTCACGACTTTGGGTCGTAGCACTTGGAGAAAACTTTTGGTGCTCTGCTGATTCTAGCTACATGTCGACTTGTTGTTCACCGTGGAAGACGTCGTTAAGTGAAAGCTGCCATATTTTAACGGCACATATCATGACAATGCATATAAGTATGTACCCTTTTCTCTTTTTGTTTGAAAGATAGTTATTGTTATTTTTAAGCATCGGGAAATTATCACGGTCATTCGATTGCCAACCACTGCCATAATAATAGCTATGACTTTCAATTAGAGCAACGGGATTTTCGATATCATTTATTCATCTTCATTGCTTACTTTGGCGTTTTCAGAACAATTGCATTTGGTGTGTGTTATTTAATCTATCACATTTTTATAATATCCCAGAAGTGTTTTGATGATGTTCCGGAGTATTGGCTGGTTTACGTAAAAACTTGAATGTTGGTCAGGCGTATCCTCGCAGTGTCATAGATCATTTGTTTACGAGTATCATAGCATTATAAATACGTCGGTGCTTTCTGTCTTATAATTCGACTAGAGCTCCTGGCTCCTGTATACATGTAATTTTTTAATGGTCTATTTCCGGTGAGCAAACAATGCCTCTGGGTTTTGCTACTGTAACCTACTGAAAAATCAGGTTCCTTGCAGTTGTCAGAATTCGTCACTGACTAATAGCCCGGGTTTATTTGTTGTTTTGAAATATTCAATAGAAAATAGAAGTCGGCAACCCCAAGTAACGTTAAATTTTCACTTTTCTGTTGCATGTCCATTCGCTAGTGAACCTTCATTATGTTGATTAAACCCACTGGTTTGGAAGTCATCTTCCTTCCTAGGAAAAATACTTTGTGTATCTTCGATTTTCTGAAAGTTTTTCCCGTGTTCGTGTATTTACTTTCATCGCCAAAATATGTATCCGTACCAGTGATTGCTGCGTGTTATATATTCTTGTGTCACATTAATTCGTTTATACTTAACCATGACATTTTTACCGGCTGTATACTTCATCCGACGCAAATCATAACTTCCCGTTTTTCTTCTTTGGTATATTTCACCTCAAGGGAGAAGTTTAAACGCTAAAGTTTAATGCCGCTGAAGGATATTTGAAAGTTTTCGTATCTGTGGACACTATTCATCATTAATTCATGAATACCCGTGAACCTGTATCGTCGGGGACTGAAGTATCTGAGATTCATGTCTGTAACTTGTTTATCCCGAGAAGTACACATTAACAGAACCAATGATTCTCGTGGGAAATCTAAATCTAGGTCCTTAACTCTCGAAGTGGCTTCCAGGAGACTTATATGGAAGATTCAATTACGCCTTTAAGTTTCCTCTCCAGAATTTGCGAATTGCGACACATGTCCATTTTCTCTGTAAGGCTTTCTCAGATGACATCGGTGATGCGTCGGTGTAGAAAATAAGTTACGTATTTAAGGGGTATTTTGATGACAAACAGTCTTACGTTTCAGCAAAAGGGTTTTTAGATTTATTTAATGTTTAGTTTTAGAGTGCCGAGTCCCTGTCTTCCCAGTAACAAGACTGACTTATTTTGGTGTTATGCCTATTATGAACCTGCTAGTTTAATTATATAATTTCTATTTCTTGTAATTATTGATTGTAATTTTAAGTTCCGAGCAAGTGGCATGAGATGTGTATCGTGAATTTTGATTTGACAAAGAGGCATGATTACAAACAATGTGGATGAAGTAGGTACTTCTACTTTAAACATTGTATCCATGTGTTGTAAACCGAGCTCCAATGTAGTCTCTGTGTGTGCATTAAAATAAAATGTATAACTGCGTGAATTTGAAATATGTGGGTTTGCGGTGAATGTATTAATTCGGAAATAAACCAATTTCCTTCTTATGTTGAGGCCGAGACTAAGGAAAGATTTAGTTTATGCTATCAGTGAGGTAAAAACATTGGGAATTGTACAGTATGAATGATCAAAAACACCGTTTATCCAATGTTTTCACTCGTTGAGGTGTTGAGAGTGTAGTGACAAGCCACCCTTGCCATTCATTGGCGATATGAGGGTTGTCCTAGAAGTACCAGACTCAACAAAGAAAACCCAAAAATTTTGGAAACAAATGTATTAATTTTTCAACATAATCTCCTTTCACCTATATACACTTCCCAGCGATGTTCAATAAGTTCTATACCATTTTTATTATAATAAATTTCATGCTCCTCAAAATAGCCATTAACTGCCGACATCACTTCTTCACGATTGGAAAATCTATGACCACTGAGCCATTTTTCAAGTTTACGAACTGGACATAATCCGAGGGGGCTAAATCTGATGAATATGTTGCATGAGGTAGAAAATCGAACTTTAATTCATGAATTTTGGCCAATGCAATAACGGATTTATGAGGTGGTGCATTTGTCTTGATGAAACTACACTTTCTTCTTAGACGCTTCTGCTTGATTTCGTCGCTCAATGGTTGCGATAAGTTCACGTAATATGTTGAGAGTTTTTTCTTTTTCAAGATAGTCAATGAAAATTACCCCACGCACATCCCAAAAAACCGACGCCATGACCTTGCCTGCAGATGAAATGGTCTTCGCCTTCTTTGGAGTCGGTTCTCCCTTTTGAATCTATTGTTTTGATTGTTCTTTTGTCTCGGGTGGGAAGTAATGGACCCATGTTTCATCCATGATTATAAAATAGTAATAAAAGGAGGAAGAAGTCGATAGGATGTACGATGAGTTAGAGGATATAATCGCGTGTGTTCCTGCAGGTAAATATTTGATAGTGATGGGGGATTGGAATGCGACGGTAGGCGAAGGAAGAGATGGTGGTGAGGTGGGGGACTATGGGTTAGGCACGAGGAATGAACGCAGGGAGAAAGCAATTGAATTCTGCAGGAGACAGGGTCTAGTCATCATCCACACGTTTTAGAAGCCACGAAAGGCGTAGGCATACATGGAAAATGCCAGGTGACTCAGAAAGGTATCAGTTAGATTGTTATAATTAGGCACAAGTTTAGGAACAGTGTGATAAATTCGCAGTTTCCCAGAAGCAGATGTGGACTCAGACCACAATTTAGTTGTTATGAAATGTAACGTCCGTTTCAAGAAGATAAGGCAAGGGCGGCGGGTTAGGAAATGGAGTGTAGAAGCATTAAATGGATTAACGAGGAAAGAGTATCAGCAGGCTGTGGAGAAAATGATGGATGACGGAAAAGAACCGAGTACTATCGAAGAAAAATGGAAATGTATCAAGCAAGGGATATCGGAAGCCGCAAAAGACACTATAGGAACCGTTAACGGGAAAAGGATAAGGAGACCATGGGTAACGGATGAGATGATTGCAAAGATGGATGAGAGAAGAAGATGGAAGAATGTAAGCACAGAGTTAGGCAGAATGTAGTACAAAGAGTTCAACAGTAAATTGAGAAGGGCCACAAATAAAGCGAAAGAATAATGGTGGAAAACGCAATGCGAGGATATGGAAAGTTTACAGAAGAAGGGTGAAATTGGTGCGCTATACAGCAAGGTTAAGTTATTGCCGGGAGGGTAAGAAGGGAAGATCTGTGCTAACAGTTAAAGATAAGTGGGGCAAGATAATAGTGGATCAGAAAAAGTCCAAGAGAGATGGAAGGAATATATAGAAACACTGTATGGTAAAGAACTTAGGCCGACAAGGTTAGACATAGAAAAGGAACGTGACGTAAAAGGAGATAGCTTAGGTCCAGGCATAATGTAACTTCGGCGAAACTGTTGTCGGCTCCAAACAACAACGCGGTGAAAACCCGAATATGCAGAATTCTTCAAGCCACCGCCGCGAAAATCTACGCAGCCATAAACAATACCTTCATTTAACAGCTGCCACCCCTACCACACCAAACGCTCCCTCCCTTACTCCCTCTCTATCCGCAGGCACCGCATTTGCAACCATCCAGAATCCCTCATCAACCTTCACCACTCCCTGCTGCAATGGGGATACCTAGATTCTCTCCTTCACAAAAAAATCATAAAACATGCCAACACCCCCAATCCTCCCTCAACCACAGACTCCCAACCTCTCTCAATATGCACCACCTACCTCCCTGGCACCCAGTCCCTCAAATTCATCCTCAAAGACCTGTACCCCATCCTCAAAAATCACGTTTCGTCCAACCTTCTTCCCAAATGCCCCTCTGTTACCTTCAAACGGCCCGCCAACCTATCATATCTCCTTAAATCCACCAAGTCTCTTTCCAAGTCCCCTCCCACCCCCAGAATCAGACCCACTCCGTGCTTGCGAGCAAGATGCAAAACTTGTACTATTTGCACCACTCTACCCCTCCTTTTAACTCTCTCCCGCCCTTCCCCCACTTCTCATGCACATATCAGAATGTTATCTATCTTCCGACTTGCAAACTCTGCCCGGAATTTTATATAGGCCAGTGCTCTACACCACTAAACCTCAGGATAAACAATCATCTCTCCTCATGTAATCCCTCTTCCCCGTCCGCGGTTCTTCCTATCCCAAAACAAGCCTCCCACCACAACACCCCCTTCAACCACTGTTACAATGTTTACGTTCTAGCATACCTTCCCCCATCCGATAGCCCTATAAAATTAAAAACAATGGAAATGGCTGTGTAAAGCCTATCAACATCCGGGTCTCAAAGTTGTTCACAAATTGCGGGGAGGCTGAAGTGGATAGGTGTGGATTTGTTTCATGCGAGATAGTGAGACAATTTATTCATCCGCATACATTTGTCATCCTTGGCCTGGGTTTTGCCTTGTCGAACCCTAATGATGACTTTGTTAGTTGACACTTGGGTCGTGGGTGTAATGGTATCTGTGGATGAATTATTAGTTTTCTGTGTCGCTTGGAACTATTTCCACATCCTCCCGCTCATCCCATCTCCGCTCCCCTCTGGCCTCCCTTTCCCTCTCCACAACCCCTTCTTCCACCCCTCCCCCACCACCTGTTCTCCCCTCCCCCTCCACAACCCCCTCCTTCACCCACCCCCCACCACCCGTTTTCTCCCTCCCTCGTCTCCTTCTCTCTTTGTCCCACATACCTCAGTCCTAACTAATCTTCCGGAGAAGACGGAGTTCGAGTCCGTCGAAATTATCAAGATATCACGTGTGACTGTTCAGGAGGACAGGCAAGTTAGAGAATATTAAGCGAGAGTTGGAAAGGTGTAATATAGATGTTTTTGCCCTCCCATGGAATACAACCTTCTCGTGGTGGAAGGGCTTGTGGGTTCCTATGACCCCTAGAGCTTTGCTGGCGGGAGTAAATATAATTATTCCTGGTAGGGTCACCCATGCCAGATAGGTCGAAGGTTAGGAGTCACACGAAAGGTAGTCCACGCAGCGTCTGTTCCTCAGTGAGGCGGCTGCAAAGGCGTCTGACCCCAGTGGGGCGGCCACTAAGTGATGGTGTCACGTTAAAAACACTATTGAGGAAGGCCAATTACCATTACCAAGAATATAACGATGGGCACAATAGAGAATATGACTCCTGACAACTGCGAGACTCGGCCCAAGCGGCCGTGTGTCGTGCCCAGCAGCGGGGGAGGCAAGGCTTCCGCGGTTGTCATCCCACGAAACCCTTGCAGGGAAGAAATAACTGCAGCGGGACAGAAGACTCAGAAGAAGACGAAAGTAGTTCGAATAGGAACATGGAACGTCAGCACAATATTGAGGACAGGCAAATTAGAGAATGTTAAGCGAGAGATGGAAAGAGGTAATATAGATGTTCTAGGCCTCTGCGAGGTGAGATGGAAGGATAGCGGGGATTACTGGAGTGACAATTATAGAGTGATATACAGCGGCGGGGACGTGAGCCAACGAGGGGTTGCCGCAATATTAAATAAAGGGGTAGGAAGAAGCGTAGTCAACATAGAGCAAGCAACTGATAGAATTTTACTCGTAGAGATTAAAGCAGAGCCGACGAACTTGATCATTGTTCAGGTATACATGCCACCGAGCAACAACAAGGAGGAAGAAGTCGATAGGATGTACGATGAGTTAGAGGATATAATCGCGTGTGTTCCTGCAGGGAAACATGTGATAGTCATGGGGGATTGGAATGCGACGGTAGGCGAAGGACGAGAGGGTGGTGAGGTGGGGGACTATGAGTTAGGCACGAGGAATGAACGCGGCGAGAAAGCGATTGAATTCTGCAGGAGACAGGAGTTAGTCATCACCAACACATGATTTAGACATCAAAAAAGGCGTAGGTATACTATACATGGAAAATGCCAGGTGACTCAGAAAAGTATCAGTTAGATTACATTATGGTTAGGCACAGGTTTAGGAACAGTGTGATAAATTCGCACAGTTTCCCAGGAGCGGATGCGGACTATGACCACAATTTAGTTGTTATGAAATGTTACGTCCGTTTCAAGAAGATAAGGCAAGGGCGGCGGGTTAGGAAATGGAACGTAGAAGCATTAAATTGATTAACGAGGAAGGAGTATCAGCAGGCTGTAGAGAAAATGATGCATGACGGTAAAGAGCCGAGTACAATCCAAGAGAAATGGGAATGCATCAAGCAAGGGGTATCGGAAGCAGCAAAAGACTCTATAGGAACCGTTAACGGTAAAAGAATAAGGAAACCATGGGTCACGGATGAGATGATTACAAAGATGGATAAGAGAAGAAGTTGGAAGAATGAAAACGCAGAGTTAGGCAAAATGAAGTACAAAGAGTTAAACAATGAATTCAGAAGGGCCACAAATAAAGCAAAGGAAGAATGGTGGAAAACGCAATGAGAGGATATGGAAAGTTTACAGAAGAAAGGTGAAATTGGTGCTCTATACAGCAAGGTTAAGTTATTATCGGGTAGTAAGAAGGCAAGATCTGTGCTAGCAGTTAAAGATAACTGGGGTAAGATAATAGTTGAACCAGGAAAAATCCAAGAGACATGGAAGGCATATATAGAAACACTGTATGGTAAAGAGCTTAGGCCGACAAGGTTAGACATAGAAAAGGAACATGACGTAAAAGAAGACAGCTTAGGTCCAGGCATACTCGACGATGAAATAGGAAGGGCATTAAAGGAGATGAAAGCAAATAAGGCCGTGGCGGTGGACAACATCCCTGTAGAACTGTTGAAATGTTTAGGAAAATGTGGGAAGAAAACTCTATATTGACAGATTCGTAGTATCTATGAGGAAGGGATCTGGCCGGAAGATTTTGTGAGATCGGTGTTAGTTCCTATTCCAAAAAAGGCAAAGGCTATATCATGTGGGGATTACAGAACAATAAGTTTGATATCCCACGCAGCTAAAGTTATTCTCAGGATCATCAACAAAAGGATAGAGAATAAGACAAATAATTACTTAGGGATGATCAGTTTGGGTTTAGGAAGGGAAGAGGTACTCGTGATGCCATTCCAGTAATGAGATCACTAATCGAGAGGAATATAGAATACAATCAGGACGTATTTGCTTGTTTCGTAGATTTAGAAAAAGCGTTTGATAGAGTGAATTGGGAAAAATTAATGCGTGTATTGCAGAAAATGGGAATGGATTAGAGGGACAGGAGACTGATCCGCAAGTTGTACATGTCTTAGACTGCTCAGGTGCGAGTGGGGAACGGAGAGTCCGGATGGGCAGTGTTAGGAAGAGGTGTAAGGCAGGGCACCCATTTTCACCGGTGCTCTTCAACGTATATGCGGAGGAAATGATTAAAGAGGCATGGGAAGAACTAGAGTTGGGAATGAAAGTCGGAGGGGAATTGGTGAAATCGGTTAGGTTTGCTGATGACCAAGCATTAGTTGCTCCGTCAACCAAGGGGTTGCAAGCATTGCTGAGTGAATTGGAGGTTCGGTGCAATAAATATGGGATGAGAATCAATAATAATAAAACAAATGTTGTGCGTTTTTCCAGAAAGAAAAAGGCTAAACTAAATATTAAAATAGGCGGGGAAAAAATAGAGCAAGTAGACCAGTTTACATATCTTGGAATTGTTTTGGACCAATACCGTCAAAGTTGTAGGGACGTAAGGAGAAGAATTGCACTAGGCATGGAGGCTTTGTCAAGGAGGGAGTTGATGACGGGGAAGTTGAGTAGGGAGGTTAGGAAAAGAATCGTAAAAACTCTTATATGGAGCGTAGCTATCTACGGCGAGGAAACGTAGTCGCTGAAGCAGAAGGATAGACGTAGACTTGCTTTTTAAATGTGGGTGAGGAGAAGAATGGAGAAGGTGAAATACACCGAAAGGAAAACAAATGAGGATGTACTGGAGATTGTGGGTGAGGAGAGGCGTTTGTTGAGAGAAATCCTATGGAGGCAGGAAAAATGGATGAAAGGCGTATTGAGCGGTAGTGGTGTGTTCAAGAAGGTAATAGAGGGGAGAATGTTGGGTAAGCGAGGAAAGGGCAGGAACAGAATAGGGGTGTTGGACGGGATGAAGAGAGGAAAGAAGTACACAGAGATGAAGAGGGACCTTATGTAGATTAGGTTGCTGGATTGGGTTTTGTTTGTAGGTACAAAATGTTTATTTGATAGTTATGTCCTTCGAAAAACCTACCTTAACCGGTTGATTACCTTATAATAATAGTGTTTTCGAACTGCTCCGCTTATGGTTTCTGTTG
Organism: Hetaerina titia; assembly: GCA_037158775.1. Classification (NCBI taxonomy): domain Eukaryota; kingdom Metazoa; phylum Arthropoda; class Insecta; order Odonata; family Calopterygidae; genus Hetaerina; species Hetaerina titia. The sequence continues at coordinate 55,376,913 of CM073779.1, read as the reverse complement.
TTCACGAAGTGTACGGAATAGTGGTGTATGCGTCCGGTGTTTCTTTCTTTTCCTTGTGGATTTAACTACTTGTCCGGTTCAGAGCGGCCTTGTAGCGTTCTTCCTCTTCCTGCGCAGTTCCCATCAGGAAAATTTTTTTCGTGGAGCCTTCCCTTTGTAATGTTGAGATTAGATGTGTCTTTTCTGTGAGTAGCGGCTCTGCTTGATGATTGAAGCTTTTTGGGAACGAGGGTGATTCCGGTCGTAATTCGGTTACCGGCTGGTGTTCGTAGCTCTATGGTGTACAATTTCCGATGCTCTCGTCTTAGCCATTATGTCTAGGATTACGAGGGTTGTATTTATTTACTAAGCCTTGACAACACGAAGTGCTTTAGGCGCCATCTGATATTTCCATCTGAAAGTTAACGCTAACTTTCTTCAGGGCATTTTTTCGTGTGATCACAACTTGTTGTTTATAGTGTCACGAAAATTTTGTGTCGGCGAAAAAATGGAGTTAGCTCGTGAAGACTTTCGCGCGATAAGTTTTTACGACTTTCGACGTGGATTATCAAGACAGGAGTGCGTCGGTCAACTTACTTCCACTTTTGGCGATGAAGTCCCATCCTTTGCCACTTTGAAACGCTGGCACAACGAATTCCATCATGGCCGCCGTTCGCTCAGCGATGAAAGTTGTGAAGGTCGTCCATAATCAGTTGTTGTGCAAGAAAACATTGATGCTGTGCAAGAACCAGTAAAGGAAGATCGCCGTGTGACTTATCGTGAGATAGAGGCATGCAGCTGTGAAAAAAATTGTTCTCGTTGGATCCCGCAAAATTTGACAAAAGCTCAAAAAATTTGCTCGTGTCAAGTGGTGCAAAGAAATGCTCAAGAAATACAATCACGGAGCATCAAAAGCTATGTTTAACAGCCACACAGATGACGAATATTGGATCTATGCGTATAAGCCCGAAACAAAATAGCAGTTCACTGTATGGGTCTTCCAAGATAAGCCGAATCCGACAAAAGGGATTCGTTCACGAAGCACATCGAAACAAATGATCGCCTGTTTCTACGGAGTAACTGGACATGTGGTAACCGTACCGTTAAGACCGTTAAGAGAAACCTAGAACCGTGAATTTCGAATGGTACACGAGCATTTGTTTGCCAGAGGCGTCGCCCGAAACTGAACTCGGGTCCTCCGATTACTAGCCCACTGAACTACAACGCTTCAACATGAGTAAATCCAAAAAATATTTTTTAAGTTAGTCATAATTAAAAATAGGTAATACATTTCATCTACGGAACCTTGTAGATCGCTGGGCTTCTGATCTTATTGCCCGAGTTTGATTCCCGGGCACGCCTGGACGCCTATGGGACCCTCAGCTTCATCCTAGCGGTGTAATTTTTCGGCTACCAGGTCTTACCACAGACAGCACAGATAAAGGAATCGTCCCCCTACCATGTTCTGTGCATTTCACGTAATAGATAGGCTTATATTCGCATACAGGTTATAAGCAACCTTCGGGTTGATAACTGAGGTCATCTGTCGTGATAGTGGTGGTGTCACGTGAAGAAAAACTGTTGAGGAAGACCAGGAAACCATCGCAATTATTAATTCCACAGCCTTTTGGTGGATACAGAATGTGAATTCTGGAAATTGCGAAACCCGGTCCTCTGGGATTGTATCGTTCCCGAGAGAGGGAGAGGCAAGCTTTCGCGATTGTCATCCCATGAAATACTGCGGAACAGAACCGACAGCTGTAGCAGAGTCACAGAGGAGGGACGATCCAGTGAGAAATGTGATTGTTAAGACTATGTTGATCGAGGACCGGGAAATTAGAAAATATAAAGCGGGGATGGAGGGAGAAAATGTAGACGTTTTAGTGCTGAGCAGACAGACAACCGTTAATGGATGGATAATTATACAATAATATGCTGGGAATATAGCCAGTGTGAGTTGGCAGTTGTTGCGAATACAAAAAAGAAAGAAACGAAGTAAATATAGACCAGATGTGCTATTGAATATAATTAGTAGAACTGAAACCTGAACGGACAAACTTAGTCATTATTCAGGTCCATCTTTCAACCAGTGGGTAAAACGGAAGAATAAAAAAACTGGGTGCATGGTCAATTAGAGGAAATAAATGAGGGTGTCCAAGGGAGGAAATATTTAACACTTTTGGAGACGTGGAATGCAGTGGTGGGCGAAGGAAGAGATGGGAGTGAGGTAAGGCGCTTAAGTTTAAGAACAAGGAATGACGGCTCGGAGAAAGTAATAGAGTTCTTTCGGAGACAAGGTTCAATCATTGGGAACCCCAGGTTTAACCACCAGTGTGTGGAGGTACACGTGGAAAACGCCAGGGGATTCAGAAATCTATCAGACTGATTTAGGAACCATTATTAATTCGCGCAATAACCCTGGAGCTTGCGGACTTGGGTAATAATTTAGGTGAAATAAAGTGTAATGTCAGATTCAAGAGGATAAAACAGGGCAGACGGATGAGGAAAAAGAAAGCAGAACTATTTGGCGGAACAAAAATAAAGGAATTAAGGAGCCAACAAGAATAATTATTAGCGAGGAAAGCAGGACGGATAAAGTAGAAGAAAAATATATAAGAATTCCTATGGAAAGCCACAAACTAAGCGATGAGAAGAGTTAATCGGAATGGACAAGGAAACTATGGATTATTTACGAGATAGTTAATACGATAATAGATTGAATAATATGGCATAATTTAAACAGATTTACATATTATGTGGGGGAAGAGAAATCCATCATATTTACGTGTAATTCAAAAGTTTATTTTAGATGTTTTGGATTGTCCGATTTGGGTCAAATATGCACCGTTTTGTTTTATAACTTGTTGCCATTTTAATGGTAGCTTCATAATGCCTCTCTCATAGAAGTCTTGGTACTTGTTGGCGAAAAACTATAGTGCTCTATTACAATCTCCTCTTGATCGCAATTTCTTATCACTCGGGAAGTTTTGCAATACGAGAAAAAGGTGGTCATCGCTTGGTGCCAGGTCCGGACCATATGGTGGATGCATTAAAACCTCCCAACCAAACTTATGGAGTTCCTGGAGAGTCACTACAAACGTGTGTGGCCTTGCGTTGTCCTGATGAAACACAGCAACTCTTCTGTTGGCCAACGCTGGCCGTTTCTGGTCAATTGCTAGCTTCAAACGGGCCAGTTGTTGACAGTAGAGATCCGAATTTAGTGTTAGGCCTTACGGAAGCAACTCATAATAAATGATTCCTTTGAAGTCCCACCAAGTACACAGTAGAACCTTCCTCGCCATTAGTCCTGGTTTGGCCACCATTTGAGCTGCTTCACCACGCTTTGACCACGATCGTTTTCGCACGATATTGTCGTATGTGACCCATTTCTCATCCCCAGTCACCATTCGTTTAAGAAATGGGTCGAGTACATTCCGTTTGGCCAAGGCTTCGCAGATGAATATTCGATTCATCATGTTTCTTGGTGTTAATTGGTGTGGCACCCAAACATCGAGTTTCTTTGTGAATCCAGCTTTGCGCAAATGGTTTTAAACTGTTTTATGGTCGATGTGTAGCTCCTGGGCGATGCTACGACTACTAACATGCCGATCAACTTCGATTATTTCTGTGATTTTATCGACATTTTGGACGACGGGCCTGCCTGTGCGAGGTGCATCTTTAACATCGAAAATGCCTGAACGGAATCGACGAAACCAAAATTGCACGTAATTAGCTGTTACAGTATCGGCAGCATGAACACCATTTACAATTTCAGCGGCCTGGTTTGCATTTCCGCCTTTATCAAAGAAAAACTGTAAAATGTACCGAATTCTCTCTTTGTTGACTTCCATTGTCAACACCCTGTAACTCACAACTGAATGGAACAAACAAAAAATAGTAAAATAATTTTTTTGGTGTGACAGGTCACCTTGACAACGAGCATAAACTTGATTTTGTTTGATCGATACTTTACGAGATATCAAAGGATGACAAAAAGGATGGTGGAAGATGCAATGCGCGGCCATTGAAAAGGAGGAGGAAATGGGTGTGAAGAGAGAAGAAAGATTAGCCGGGAAATATGAAGGGAAGATCCGTGTAGCTACTAACCTCGTGTGTCTTGTTGTCAAAACCATTGCGGCATGATCGCATTAGAATGCCATGAAATAATGTAGTGCTCGTTACAGTATTGCTTACTCTGCTTTGTCTGTTTTAAGTTACCCCTTCCATCTATCGTCTCTGTGTGAGGGACCCTCCCGCGGCCTGCAGTGCTGGATCACATTTCCTACCTGTGTCCTTGGGGGAAGAGACCATTGTATGGTTCATGTCCATATATTAGTGGAAATTCGCCGTATTAATTTTCAAATTCTAGCTTGCACACGTTATTGAATAATTTTTTACTGCATTGAAAGGTACAATTGTTTGTTAGTTGGTAGTATATGTATGTGGATGCGTATAAGTTGAAAGGGTTTTTGTAAGAATGTACTATACCGCATTGTGGTTGTAGGTTTGCATGAATGTGTTGATTTTGCTAATGGTTTTGTTCTCTATTACGGGTGGTGACCTAACACCCCCCGCCACATGCCCTTGCGGGGTATTATGTAGATATAGCTTTTAAAGTTACGGCGGGAGAATTACTAATTGAGCTACGAAAAATGCGAGGTAGATGAAGTTAAGCGTAGATCGGAGGCTTTCCCAACTGTTCAGAGATAGAGAGGTGGTTCTCGGGTTAGACTGCGTGAGAGACATTTTTGGCTCAACGTTTCTCTCTCGTTGCAGGGAGCGTCTTCAGGAGCGAAGTAATCTTTCGTGTTTTCAGTTTTAAATGTTTTATTTCCGTACAGAATGATACATGAAGAATAGGAATACATATATTAGAAAGGAATACAGCAATACGGAAACCCCGTTTTAGGATGAGCTCCTCTTCGGGGATCTTTCGTGCTATTCCGCCGGTATACTACCTTGATCAAAAGGTTCCCGGAATAACCACCGTGTGGCGCTCCCATCGTTCCGATTTGAGTTCTGTTTGTTTTGTTAAATTGGTACATCTGTTGTTGATATTCCCTTTAAATCTTAGTGTCATAACTTGACATTTGCAAAAGTTACGTAGCCGAGAGTACATCTATCTCTGTGTGTGTTGGCGATTTTTTACGATTGCAGAAATGGATTTAAATTTGCAACAACGAACTTGTATTAAATTTTGCGTAAAAAACGGATTTAGTGGCGCACGGACGTTGGAAATGTTGGAAAAGTGTTTCGGCAACGATTCTCTAAAAAAAAACGGTCGTTTACCAGTGGCACGAGCGGTTCAGAAGTGGTCGTGAGTCAATCGAAGATGATGAACGCAGTGGCAGACCATCGACATCGAAAGTCGGTGAAAAAATTGATAAAGTAAAAGAAATGTTGGTCAATAACCGCAAATTAACCATCAGAGAAATAGCGGAGGACTTGAACATTGCCTATGGATCCGCCCAAGACATTGTGGTTAATGATTTGGGTTTCCGTCGTGTAGCAGCAAAGTTGGTGCCAAAAGACCTCAATTTCATGCAAAAAACAGACCGTGTTGACGTCGCATAAGACATGATTTGCGAGGCTGAATCCGATCCCACATTCATCAAAAGGATCATTACTGGAGACGAGACGTGGGTTTATGAGTACGACACGCAATCCAGACATCAGGCAAGTGAATGGCGTTCACCAAATGAGCCGAGACCAAAAAAACCACGTCGTTTTCAGTCAAAAAAGAAGGCAATGCTGACGGTTTTCATGGATTACAACGGTGTAGTGCATCATGAATTTTTGCCAGAAGGCCAGACAGTAAATAAAGAGTATTATTTGGGCGTTATGAGACGTTTGCGTGTAGCAATTCGCCGAAAGAGACCAGAAATCGTCGCACAGTGCGTCGAGACCGTCGCACAGTGCTATCATTATTCGTAATTATTTGACGAAAAATGCAACAAATACCATCCAACAGCCACCGAATTGACCTGATTTGGCTCCCTGTGACTTCTTTCTGTTCAATCGAGTTAAAAAACCATTACGGGGAACGCGTTTTAGCAGGACATACCGAAAACCGAATATAAAAAATGTTTCGAGGATTGGATCAAGCGCTGGCATAAGTGTGTTGCAGTCGATGGGGATTACTTTGAAGGGGACAATATAGATTTAGATGAATAAACTTGTATTTTTAATTTTCTGAATAAATTCCGGGAAATTTTTGATCAAGGTAGTATATACCTCAGCTCTCGTCCTTTCACTTTTTGACCGTTAGGGTCTAACGGCCGTTGGTTGGTTTGGTAAGGGTGGGGGTGGTCGATTGTGTGTTTTTCCTTTCTCTTTTTGACCGTTTGTAGATATTTTTCTCCCCACGCAAGAGGCGTTTTTAGGTGCGTAAATTCTTCTCGGGTCCTCCACCGGGTTATATCGTCCATCTCGGCCGACATTTCGATGACCGAGTCGGACATCGAAACGTCGGCCGAGATGGACGATATAACCCGGTGGAGGACCCGAGAAGAATTTATGCAGCTGATACGCCGGGAAAACACCAAATCGTTTTCAGGTGTTTGGTAGGTGGAAGCCGTCGTCCCGGTTGAAATTCTGTGGTCGTTTCGTTATTTCAATAGACTCACGAATTAGCCTAGGGAAGTAGTATTGTTTCCTCGCTATGACTTTCGTGTTGTCGAAGTCTATTTTATGCCCCGCCTCCGACATGATGTGCTCCGCAATGGTTGATGTTCTCCATTGTTTGTTTCTCACTGATGAGAAAATCATGAGTGAGGGAATGGCGAGTACTATCGAAAATGTATGGATATTTATTAAAAAAGGGATATCGAAAACAGTAAAAGTTAAATCAAATTTTTAAATATAACTTAAGAACGGAATTGCAATTTTTGGAGGAATTAGGTTAGGTAGTACTCAAGGAGTTAAGGATACGTTAAAGGTTAAATGTTTTGTTAAATGTTAAATGTTTGTGTTAAGGCTTTTGCATGCGCGTGGAATGATGGGATGTTTCTATGAATGTGTGCACTGCTGTGGATTGGGGTTTGCATGTGTGTTTTGGTTTTGAATGCGGTATTTCTTCTTTCCTTATGGGTGGTGACCTAACACCCCCCGCCACACGCCCTTGCGGCGGCTAGCGGGGTAATATGTAGATGTTCTTTTATGCGTGTTTCTCTTGCACGTCCAGTTAGACCAACGTAGCTTCCGCCGGAGCAGCATGGCACTTCGTTCACCCCTTCGGTTAGTAGAGGGGGGAGTCTGTCTTTGGCTGAGGGGAATATGTCCTTTAATTTCTTCACACTGCCAAAACGTATGGCGACATTTTCCTTTCTGAGGATGCTATGCGGTAAGTAGTGTCTTTTACATAGGGAAGAAGGGCGAAAGCAGCTGGTTTCTCCTTCCTCTTGTTGTCGGGTTCTCTTTTCCTCACGGCTCTTCTGATGAAGGCATTATCGTAGGCGTTGCCTCTCATGGCTCTTTTCAGGTGTTTTTTCTCTGCCGGGAGCGATTCTGCGTCTGACGCTCTTTCTGCTCTGGAGAACAAGGTCTTGATGACGCCTGCCCTTTGCTGAGGGTGGTGATGTGAAGTGGCGTGGAGGTAAAGATCAGTGTGCGTAGGTTTTCTGTACACTGAGTGGCCGAGAGTTCCGTCAAACTTCCTCGTCACGAGTACATAAAATAGACTTCGACAACACGAAAGTCTTAGCGAAGAAACACAACTTCCCTTGGCTAATTCGTGAGTCTATTGAAATAACGAAACGACCACAGAATTTCAACCGGGACGACGGCTTCCACCTACCAAACACCTGAAAACGATTTGGTGTTTTCCCGGCGTATCAGCTGCGTAAATTCTTTTGCCGTTTGTAAGTACGCCTGGCCAGAAAAGTGGCTGGCGTTTCCCGCTGCCCAGCATCTCTGCTCTTCAGCGGTGTTTCCTTCGGCGCAATCCCGGGGGATTAGAGTCATCCCCGGCAGTGACGTACCATTTCGGGGCTAGGAGCTCCGAAATGGCCGTTTCACTTCCTCCGCCTTGCAGGCGGCTGGTCTTCCGCGAGGCCGGTGCCGGCTCGCGGACGGGGATGTTTGTCCCACGGGAAAACCACAATATCCGAGATACCACGAATTTCCCCATGGGAGGACGATGCTGTGCTGCGCCGAAAGGAAACGGTCTGTCGCTGAAGAGCCTCCTCTGGCGTTGGAAGGCCGGCAATTCCTGTGATTTCCTGGAGGGCTGCGTTCGATGGCGTCCACCCCAGGCGCAGTGTTGCCCTTAAGTTCTTCCTGTCTGTCGTAAGCAGGATGTTTTTTCCCTCCGCCGTCATAATACCGCACCAAGCGGGTGCGGCACATGTGAGGCTGGGCCTCAGGACCGTAGTGAATAGGCGCAGTCTGATGCTCGTCGATAGGCAGTGGTTCCCAAGGATTGGGCCTAGCTGCTGCCGCCTGGTCGATGCGATTCCGCGGATCCTCCTAGCGTGGTCCCGCATGGATAAGCGCCGGTCGAGGACTACTCCTAGGTACAATACTGACTCCTGTCAAGGCACCTCCGTCGCCCCGACGAGGATTTCTCCGGGCTCCGTCGGCACCTTGGTGAAGACGATCGCCTGGGTCTTGTCCCCGTTTACTGCAAACCTCCACCGGGTGTACCACGCAACGTGGTCATCGACCGCGCGCTGGAGGTATCGCGCCGCGAGGTGTTGTTGCTTCGATCTGGCCAGGATCGCGGTATCATCTGCGTAGGTGGCGACGAATACGTTCGCCCCGGGGGCCGCAGGGATGTTTGCCGAGTAGATTTTGAAAAGAAGCGGCGAGAGCAGGCTTCCTTGCGGAACGCCCGCCCTGATGCGCCGCTTCTCGGAGATGACATGTCCCCAGCTTACCCGGAACGTCCGCCCCCGCAGCCAGGATGCCGCGACCGCCATCCACCAGCGAGGGAAACCGAAGCAGTCCAGCTTCCACAGAAGGCCCTCGTGCCACACCCGGTCGAATGCCTTGCTGACGTCAAAGAAAGCCCCGACGGTGGTGTGCCGCCGGTTGAAGCCCTCAGTGATGAAGTTCAGCAGGCGCGCGACCTGGTGCGTCGTTGAGTGCTCGCTGCGGAAGCCGAACTGGTGCTTGGGTAGGATGTTAAGCTCCTCGCTGATGGAGGTGTTGTACTGGAGAAGGATGCGCTCGAGGAGTTTTCCCAACCCGTCGAGCAGGGATATGGGGCGAAAGTTCGCCGGGACCCGTGATTTCCTCGCCTTAGGGATGGAAAATGTCCGATGGCGAGACACGCGTTGAAGATGCATAAGAGCATCGAGGCGAGGGAAATCGGCAATTGCGTGATTACGATGTTGGTAATGCTATCGGGTCCCGGCGCCTTCTTTGGCTTCAGTGACTTGATGGCCGTTTTGAGGTCCTCTTCTTTTATCCGTGGCCGCTGTTCCTCGCGGTCGCGGACGAGACGCAGTAGTCCAGGCGGCAATACAGGCGTCTGCAGCGGATTAGGCGGTCTGAACTCTCGTCCGGGGGTGGAGGAAGGGGTGAAAACACATCCTCTAGATGATTAGCCATTCCCTCCGATTTTTCCTCTGATGTGTTGAGGATTCTGTCCGGCGATCTCAGTGGGGCATCTTCTTTCGTTTCGCCTCGTAAGAGTCTGGCGAAACTCCTAAGAGAGCCGTTCTCCGGCGTGAGGGAGGAAACCTTCTTTTCCCAGCTAGCGGTCCTGAAGTTGTCGATGGCCTCCCGGGTTTGGCGCTGCACCGCGTTCAGATGGGATTTGGCGACGGGGCAACGGGAGCGTTGAAAGGTGCGTCGTAGGCGATTTTTCTCCCGGATCAGGTCCCGCACCGAACGCGGAAGCGCCAGGTGGTTCCATCTTCGAGTTGTGCGCTCGGGGATGGCGACCGTCATCGCCGACTGTATGGCCTCCGTAAGGAAATCAACCTGGCGGTCGATCTCCCCGGGAGAGCCAACAGCCGGGGGCGGAGGGGCGGTCGCGACTCGGTCGGTGACCTGGTTCCGGAACAGAGGCCAGTCAGCTGCGTCGTAGTTTTTAACGATTTTTGACGGGGTTCTAAGCGGTCGTCGTCCGAGGTGGAATAGCACCGGCAGATGATCACTATCGAGGGCATTTAGCGTCCTCGCAGAGAGAGCCGTCGGCAGCTCCTTGTGTACTGCGATGTCCAGCACGTCTCCCACTCCACTAGGAGTGAAATGGGACGGCGTGCGCGGACCGATGACATTCAGTCGCTCGGCTGAAGTCCAATGCCTCAAAAGCTCGCCGCGTGGGTTGTTGACCCGGGAGTGCCAGTCTTGGTGCTTCGCGTTCAAGTCCCCCGCGGCTATCGTTGGAGTGGATCCCACGAATATCGCCGAGAGTTCCTCGGTGCGAAGAACCGCCCCCGGCGTGATGTAAATAGAGGCTAGGCGAAATGGGCTTTCGGTGCACTCCAGGGTAATGGCTGTTGCTTCCGTCGAAGCGAAGGTTGGCAGTGGGCATCGCTATGCGCGTAGATGCTCGGCGAAGAATATTTCGGTCCCTCCTCATTGGCGCACTCGATCGTCTCTGAAAATTTGATATCCCGAAACCCTCCAGTGGACCCTTGGTTTTAATAAAGTCTCCTGCACCAGAGCCACTTCGCATCTCTGTCTAGACAAATGCGAGCAGCTCCGGTGTTTTTCTCACCATGGCGCCCCTTGCGTTCCATGACGCGATGGTGATGGCACGGCGTCATGGGTGGCGTGTTACCCATGTAGAGGAGTCAAAAGTGCTGGCAACTGCTGGAGGGTTGCCGAGAGTATCTGCAGTTGACTCTGCAAGGCAGCAGAGATGGTTGCCAGTGTCCCGAGGACGCTGAGGAGCGGGTTCTCTGTCCCCACTTTTTCTGGGGCCGGAGGAATTGATGCGCAATTTAACCCCAGAGGGCCGAAATCTTCTTCTGACGCCGGCGTTCCTTCAAGGGCACGAGGAGAGATGCGGCCGACTCACTAGTGTCAGCGGCGGGGGCCGGTAGCTCAGGGAAATTTGTTCCCAGACGCGGTCGGATGGGGGTGCTCTGGGTCGCAGGCCCAGTTAACGCGTTGTTTGTTTGCCACGCGTTCCTTCTGGGGGGTGGCGCGGCGTTGGCAGCTGTGGACCGTTTGACTGGGGTGGCGTTTGACGTTGGCCCCATCTCGCGTTCTCTGCGACCTCGGCGCTTACGGGACGGCTTTTCCGCTCTCCGTAGTTTCTCTGCGGTCCAAATTGGGCACTGGGGAGAGAATGTCGAGTGCGCCCCGTTGCAGCTGGGGCATTTTTCTTCTCCCGTGCGCGGGCAATCTTGGAGGGGGTGACTCCCGGAGCAGTGCGGGCAGCGAGGGGTTGCGGAACAAAAGAAGCTCCCGTGTCCAAAGCGGGAGCATCGATGACACAGCTGGGGGTCCCTGTAAACGTATAAACGCAACGAGACAATGCTGTTTCCCACGCTGCGCAGTGCCTTGATGGCTGATATGTTCCATTGGGATGAGGTGGCGATAGCGACCAAGAACACTCCGATTGGCTTTTCTTGGGCTTTTAGCTGGCGCCCTCTGCGGGCGTCGATTCCGAGGTTCCTCAGGTCCTCAAGGAGGTCCTCCACTTCGTAGCGCGGAGAGAGACCGCGGAAGGTGAAGGAGGTGGTTATCTCCTCTCCCACTGCCCATGTAGACATCTGTGCGTCGGCTTTGGCCACCCGCACGCAGGGATCTGAAGACCTCTAAAGTGCGCGTTTGCACGCGTGCTGAGGACTCGCCGTAAACAATCGTGAATGACTGATCCGCTACAGATGAGCGGATCAGTTCCCGGAAGGCTTTGACGTCCTCGACGTCATAGACCACTAGGGGTGGGGGGCGCGGGCCATGGGCGGAGCGCGGAGGAGCTTGGGTGGCTGCGGGTGCCGCGTTGCTCGGACCAGGAACAGGAGCTGGATCCTCGTCCATCTCGGTGGTGACCGGGTCCGAGGAGTCGGTCAGCGTTTGGAGTACCGCAAAAGAATTTCTCGTCTCAATCAGGATGAATGCGCTCGCGGACATGCGTGCGCGTTTGTGCGCGGCATCACTGAGCGTGATAAACGGGCGTCTGATGCCCGCTTTCGGTGCGGGTTCCTTGACAACCGGCGTGATGGTTTTAATGGTCCGGCGTGGTGCGGTGAAAACTTCCTCGTCAACTGAGGACCCAGGAAGGGACACGCCCGGCGACGAAGACGTCGCCATGGCGGAGGTGTCGCTCACCGTGGGAGTCGCTTCCTCCTCCACTTCCGAGGAATAGCAAAAGCTTCTTCAAATATGTAGCAGTGGTTTTATCTGAAGAGCCAAAATAGATCCAGTAAATTCTTCTCGGGTCCTCCACCGGGTTATATCGTCCATCTCGGCCGACGTTTCGATGTCCGACTCGGTCATCGAAACGTCGGCCGAGATGGACGATATAACCCGGTGGAGGACCCGAGAAGAATTTACGCACCTGAAAACGCCTCTTGCGTGGGGAAAAAATATCTACAAACGGTCAAAAGGAGAAAGGAAAAACACTCAATCGACCACCCCCACCGTTACCAAACCAACCAACGGCCGTTAGAACCTAACTGTCAAAAAGTGAAAGGACGAGAGCTGAAGTATATATACCGGCGGAATAGCACGAAAGATCCCCGAAGAGGAGCTCATCCTAAAACGGGGTTTCCGTATTGCTGTATTCCTTTCTAATATATGTATTCCTATTCTTCATGTATCATTCTGTACGGAAATAAAACATTTAAAACTGAAAACACGAAAGATTACTTCGCTCCTGAAGACGCTCCCTGCAACGAGAGAGAAACGTTGAGCCAAAAATGTCTCTCACGCAGTCTAACCCGAGAACCACCTCTGCAGATGAAGTTAATACCTAAAGAGGATCCATATGGTGAAGATATTAGGTCATCCAGTTTGGACATAGATAATATGATGTAGAATGGGCCAGCTGATCGTCATACTCTTGATTGCGTGATAAAAAGGGCATTAATAGCATTGCACTCAAATAAGGTCGTATGGATGGATAACTTTCCCGCGGAACTAAGAGTGGTGGCCATGATTGTCGATAAAATGATGGATTTGAGGCTAATACTCACTTAGGGTGATCAGTTTGGGCTCAGGAACGTAAGAGGTACGCCTGATGCCATATCAATAATGAGACTGCTAATGGAAAAGAAAATTGAATTCATTTAGAAGGGGATCGGGATGGTGCGTAGATTGACGTACAGGTTTCCCACCGAGTAGGCCCGGGTTCAAATCCTGGAGACACCCAAAATTTTTCAGTGTTACCCCGATCCCTTCTTGAGGTTCATTGTGGAGAACACTGAATGAGTACGACGTCCGCTGGATGCGACGTTAAACTGTGGACCCCTTGGCGCCTTTCGACAAGAGTAGTCTAATGCCGACGACGGGTTTCTCTCCACCCTCCCTCCTTTCCCATCCATCCCTGATGGCGCAAATGACCTTAGTCGTCGGTCGCCTCCCCAACAAAAGTACTACTTCAATCAGAATGTATTTGTTTAATACTTATATTTCTATAAGGGGTTCGATAGTGAAAATTAGATAGAATTAATAAACGTATTGCAGAACGTAAGGGTTCACTAGAGGAACATAAGGTTTATTCGTAATCTGAATATTTGCCTAACTGCTCAGGTGTTTTTGGAGGATTGAGAATCACGATAGGACGTGTTAGATAGAGTAGTAATACAGGGATGCCCTTTATCACCCGTGTTTTTAACCATATAAGTAGATGAAATGCTAAAAGAGGCATGTTAGGAACTGGAAATATAAATGAAAGTGCGGGAATGGAGACAATAATTTGGGTTTCCGGGTGATTAAGCAGAAGTCAGACAACCAAGGGATCGGGGTCGTTAGGACGGCAGACTTGGAGAGAGTTTAGTGGGAATTTTAATCTTGTACGAGGTCTATTCATATAGTATCGAGACTTTTGTGTTTTTTCAAAAATTATTTATTTATTCATGAATATCTATTTTCTTTAAACTATCATTCCCAAGACTAAATGATAGACTCGAGGGAAATTGAGTCCTGGCAACTGCGGGGTTCGGTCCAAGCGGCCGTGTGTCGTTCCCGGCAGCGGGGCGAGGCAAGGCTTCCGCGGTCGTCATCCCACGAAACCCTTGCAGGGGAAAAATAGTAGCAGCAGGAAAGAAGACGATATTCGTTAGAAACATGGAGTGGCAGGGCTATGTTGAGGAAAGGCAAATTATAGAATATTAAGAGAGAAATGGGAATAGAAAATATAGATATTTTAGGTCTATGCGCGGTGAGATGGAAGGATAGCGGGGATTACTGGAGTGATAGCTATAGAATAATATACAGCGGCGGGGACGAGAACCAACGAGGTTTTCCCGTAATATTACATAAAGAGGTAGGAAGAAGCGTAGTCAACATAGAGGAAGCCACGGATAGAATATTGCTAGTAGAGATTAAAGTAGAACCGACGAACATGGTCGTGGTTCAGGTATATATGCCACCGAGCAACCATGAGGAAGAAGTCGATAGGATGTACGATGATTTACAGGATAATATCGTATGTGTTCCTGCAGGGAAACATAGGCCTACAAAAAAAAATTTGGTGCCGGGAATCTTTGTGTTGATTTTAACTATATTTGTAGAGCTGGATCCAAATATGAAATCCGTTTTTATTTAACAGCTCTACTTTTTTAGCTCTTTTTATTTTGGTGTTAAGTTTGGTGACCCAGATAAAACATGGGCACCACATTTTGTGTGTAAAACATGTACTGAACATCTGCGGCAATGGACAACACGACAAAGGAAAAGTCTAAAATTTGGTGTGCCAATGGTGAGGAGAGAACCTGTGAACCATATTGACGACTATTATTTTTGCATAGTAAATTTTTCGGGAATTAATCGAAATAATCGCCAAAAGTGGACATATCCAGATTTGCCTTCAGCTAGATGCCCGGTACCCCATTCAGAAAAAATACCGATCCCAATATTTCAGACGTTACCGGATATATCTAAGGAAGAATTTGAGTTATTTGAAAACATTTCTCGTTCTATTGACGATAGTGGCAGTGACTACTAGGGGGTATCAAAAATTCCTTAACTATTTAATCAAGATGAACTAAGCGATCTTGCTAGAGAACTGAACTTATCGAAGGAAGCATCCAAACTACTAGCATCAAGACTGCATGAAAAGAATTTACTGCAACCCGGTACAAAAATAAGTTTTTATCGCACAAGGGAAAAGGATATGCTACCCTTCTTTACTCAAGAAGACAATCTTACATTTTGTTTAGACGTTAAGGATCTTTTGGAAAAAATGGGACTACTATCACAATATGATGCTAGTGATTGGAGTTTGTTTATTGATAGCTCCAACCGTAGTTTAAAATGTGTACTTCTTCACAATGGTAACAGGTTTGGCGCAATACCAATCGCTCATTCAACTAAAATGAAAGAAGAATACGATACAATAGCATTGGTTTTATCGGCAGAAGATAAAATACCAGGAACATCGCTGGGTGATTTGTGTAGATTTAAAAATGGTGAACTTTCTTCTTGGGCAGCAAAGTGGCTACACAAAATATCCTTGTTTCTTGTGCCTCTGGGATAGCAGGGACAGACAAAACCACTGGATTAAGAAGGAGCGGCCTATGAGAGAAAACTAGGTTGTTGGGAAAGAAAACATCATTGCTGAATCTTTAGTTGAAAGAGAGAAAATCATCTTACCGCCTCTACATATTAAACTAGGCCTAAGGAAGCAATTTGTAAAGGCTCTTGACTAGGATGGACCATGCTTCGGCTACTTAAGACTAAAGATGGCCCATATAAGTATTGAAAAACTTAAAGCTGGTATTTTTCAGGGGCCACAAATCAGACAACTTACAAAGGATCCTGCTTTTGTTGAGTCAATGAATGAGATTGAAAAAATTAGTTGGATGTCATTTGTTGAGGTCATAAAAAACTTTCTAGGAAATCACAAAAGTGAAAATTATATTGAGCTGGTAAACATTATGCTCAGTAACTTCAAATCACTTGGATGTAATATGAGCACAAAAGTTCACTACCTACACAGCCACTTAGACAATTTTCTTGGAAATTTAGGAGACACAAGTGAAGAACAAGGTGAAACATTTCACCAGGATATAAAAACAATGGAAGCTCGCTGTCAAGGAAGATGGGATAACCATATGATGGCAGATTACTGGTGCTTAAAACGAGGCTGTTTGAACGTAGTGCACTCAAGAAAATCGCGCAAAAGAAGCTTCCGATGTGTTGAATGATGTTTTTATGTATTTTTTTCTTTTCAATTTGTTTTATTACAGTAAAAAATGTTAGTATTTGTGTTCAATTGTATTGTAAAATTCTGTTGTGTTTGTGGGTGATTTAACAGCCCTAGAAATAAATGAAGTCTGTATTTAGTGGGTTTTATTATTAATATAATATTCACATATCATCATGTGTGCGGGTTGCGGTGGTGTAGTGGGTAGAGCGTTGGACTACTGACCGGAGGGTCCCGGGTTCGATTCCCGGGCAAGGCACTTTGGGCACCTGCAGCTCCACCCAAGCTAGTTGATTTTTCGGGTACCAGATCTTCCTGGGAAACCGGCACAGGGAAAGGAACAGCCCGTTGGGCTTGGTACATGGGTGAGCTCTACCATCACCTACTAAACCGATCTTCGGGTTGATTACTGTGCTTATGGTTTTTTTATATCATCATGCAGAAGATTTTTTTACGTAAGTAACAACATATCTATATCTTGGAAACTATAGCTGATAGGAAAAAACTAGTGTCATAATTGGATTCAGCACCCCAATTTGTTCTTTAAATCAACATTAAAAGCTCCGGCACCAAAACCACTGTTGGCCTGTGTTATCAGCAGGAGGGAGAGAAAATCATGAATGAAATCATGAGCTGGGTACTATCGAAGAAAAATGGGAATATATTAAGAAAATGATATTGAAAGCCGCAAAAGACACTATAGGAACCGTGAACGGGAAAAGGATAAGGAAAACAATGGTCACCGTGAAATGATTACAACAATGGACGAGAGAAGAAAATAGTAGAAGAATGTAAAGTCAGAGTTAGGCAATGTGAAGTACAAAGAGTTAAACTATAAATTGAGAAGGGCCGCTAATAAACCAAAAGAAGCTTGGTGGAAAACTCAATGCGAGGATATGGAAACTTCATAGAGGAAGAATGAAATTGGTGCGCTATACAGCAAGGTTAAGTTATTGCCGGGAGGGTAAGAAGGCAACATCTGTGCTAACAGTTAAAGATAAGTGGGGCAAGATAATAGTTGAACTAGAAAAAGTCCAAGAGAGATGGAAGGAATATATAGAAACACAGTATGGTAAAGCTGACAAGGTTAGACATTGGAAAGGAAAATGACGTAGAAGAAGATAGCTTAAGTCCAGGAATACTCGATGATTAGATAGAAAGGGTATTAAGGGATATGGAACCAAATACGGGCGTGGGGGTAGACAACATTCCTGCGGAACTACTGACATGTTTAGGCAAATGTGGGAGGGAGAGACTATATGGACTTATTCATAGCATCTACAAGGAAGGAATCAGGCCAGAAGACTTCGTGAGGTCTGTACTAGTTCTATTCTGAAAAAGGTAAAGTCTACATTATGTGAAGACTCCGGAACAATAAGTTTGATTCCCCCCTCGGCAAAAGTTGCTATCAGGATCAACAAAATGATAGAGAGGAGGGCAAATGATTACCAAGGGGAAGTTTGGATTTAGAAAGGGGAGAGGTACGCGTGATGCCATTACAGTAAAGCGATCACTAATCGAGAGGAATATAGAATTCTATCAGGACGTATTTTCCTGTTTCATAGATTTCGAAAGAGCGTTGACATGTCTCCGACCGCTCAGCTGCAATTGGAAAACGGAGAGTCCGGATGGGCATTGTTAGGAAGAGATGTAAGGCAGGGTTACCCATTATCACCGGTACTGTTCAACGTATATGTGAAGGAAATGATTAAAGAGGCATGGGAAGAACTGGAGGTAGGAATGAAAGTCGGAGGGGAATTCGTAAAATCGGTTAGGTTTGCTGATGACCAAGCATTAGTCGCTCAGTCAGCCAAGGGGTTGCAATCATTGCTGAGTGAATTGGAGGTTCAGTGCGATAAATATGGGATGAGAATTAATATTAATAAACCAAGGTTATGCGATTTTCCAGAAAGAAAAAGGCTAAGCTAAATATGAAAATAGGAGGGGAAAAAATAGAGCAGGTAGAACAGTTTACCTATCTCGGAAGTGTGTTGGACCAATACGGTCAAAGTAGTAGGGACTTGAAGAGAAGAATTGCGATAGGAAAAGAGGCTTTCACAACGAGGAGGGAGCTGATGACGGGGACGTTGAGTAGGGAGGTTAAGACAAGACTCGTAAAATCTCTGATATGGAGCGTAGCTATGTACGGCGCGGAAACGTGGTCGCTGAAGCAGGAGGATAGACGTAGATTGGAGGCTTTTGAAATGTGGGTGTGGAGAAGAATGGAGAAGGTGAAATGGACCGAAAGGAAAACAAGTACTGGAGATGGTGGGTGAGGAGAGAGGTTTGTTGAGAGAAATCCTATGGAGGCAGGAAAAATGGATGAAAGGCGTATTGAGCGGTAGTGGAGTGTTGAAGAAGTTAATAGAGGGGAGAATGTTGGGTAAGCGAGGAAAGGGCAGGAACAGGATAGGGGTGTTGGACGGGATGATGGGAGGAAAGAAGTACACAGAGATGAAGAGGGACTTGATGTAGATTAGGTTGCTAGATTGGGTTTTGTTAGGAGTCACAAAATATTTATTTGGTAGTTGTGTCCATCAAAAAACCTAACTTAACCGGTAGATTACCTTACCTTACTTATTTTGTATCCTTCAATATAATCCTCATCAGATATTATTCACTTGTGCCAACGTTTTTTCCAATCGTCGAAGCACTTCAAAAAATCATTTTTTGTGATCTTGTTTGAGCTTTTCCCTCAATGCAGTCCTTATCTCGTCAATCGTAGCGTAGTATCATTCTTTCATGGGTCTATTCAGTTTCGGGAAAAAGAAAGGTCACTGGGGGCCAGATCTGCCGAATACGGTGGTTGCGGCGTCATTAGTGTGTTTTTTGGCCAAAACTTCGCGCACAAGTAACGATGTGTGAGCAGGGGCTTTGCCATGCTGGAAAGGCCAATTTTTGTTCTGCCATAATTCCGGACTTTTGTGGCGGATTGCTTCGAGAAAATTGCCCATAACTTGCAGGTAATATTCCTTATTTACCGTTCTATCCTCTGGCATGAACTCATGATGCAGCACGCCCTTGCAATCGAAGAAAAATGTAAGCAAAACTTTCACATTTGACCGAACTTTGCGCGCTTTTTTCGGTCTTGGCTCGTCCTGCCGCTTCCATTGGGATGATTGATCTTTAGTTTCCACGTACCGTAAACCCATGATTCGTCACAAGTAATCACCCTCTGTCGCAAATTTTGGAACTGAGATTCATAGCCTGATATGAAGCGACAAAAAGCGCTGGATCGTATTTTATTTTTCTGAATATCTAGCCCGCGCTCTTGCCTAATTTTTATGCTAAACCCTTGAAACATGTTCCTGTAACCTACACGGCATAAATTGCGATGTCGGCAGTATAAGTAACCCCGGAGCGGTGAAAGGGCACCCGACACGATGAGAGGACAGGTCTCAGATCAAAAAATTCCGCTGCTATTTCCTGACAAAATCCCAACAATCTTTGAATTATGACCCCTATTCGGCTCCGGACGAGCCCTCCATGGTCAATGCATGGCACAATACTTCAAATACTTGGGTTTATTGGGACCTTCAACTCGGCCTTGATCCGTTTTACCTCCGAGTGCATTTCCTTATAGGAGGGTAGGATCTCTTCAGATCCACATTCCTATGCGTCGCTTGTCTCCATATGAGCCACAGTGCGTAGCTTACCCGGACCTGTATTACCTATGATCACCTGCGTCGCCTGGGGTATCCCGCCGACTGGTGTGCATTATTACTACAAGAATCGAACATCTCCCTCCCGTTGGGATCTGTGGCGCAGCGGATACATTATACGCCCGACATTAGAACTGCCTGATATTCCTTCCATTTCCATACGCTGATTTTTCAACCTAGGCAGCTCCCTCGGTGTATGGGTAGGGGCTGCAGGTCCTGTTGCGTTGTTATTCGATAGAACCTGGTACCGGTTTGAGACGTGGATGGGATCTGTCTCTTTAAAGTCAATCCCGCGTGAGCGTTGCCTTCCCCTTGCCCCGGGAGAAGGCACTCCATTTGTCCGACCAAAGGATGTGAGACACTTCTTCATTGGAAGAGGGGATTCGAGGTATGTCTCTAATCGCCCAACCAGGTGTAGCGTTCGGGCGAACCCGTGCATCCTTTTGAGCGTGGCGGGCTTTCGGATTCCCACCTGGAGCATAATCTCTCCTGAGGGGAGCTCTCCCATCGTCGATCTTAGATCAAAGTTCTCACACCATTCTCTACAACTTGACGATACGATCCTTAGAGCTGTGTATTCACTAGCTCCTTCGAGCATGGCAACAGGGGTCTAGTTGGAGCCACCCTAATATAAGAAATGAGTTCCCAACAAAAGCTAAGTTGGATACACTATGCTTAAACTTTCAAAAAAGGGTGACTTGTAATTAATTTACCCAAATATGTTGTATTGTAAAATTCTGTTGTTTGTGGGTGATTTAACAGCCCTAGAAATAAATCAAGTCTTTATATTTAGTGTGTTTTATTATTAATATAATATTCCCATATCACCATGTAGAAGATTTTTTTACGTAAGTAACAACATATCTATATCTTGAAAACTATAGCTGATAGGAAAAAACTAGTGTCATAATTGGATTCAGCACCCCAATTGTTCTTTAAATCAACATTTAAAGCTCCGGCACCAAAAACGCTGTTGGCCTGTGTTATTATTAGGTAATCTGCCGGTTAAGGTAGGTTTTTGGATGGACACAAATAACAAATTAACATTTCGTAACTCCAAACAAAACCCAATCTAGCAACCCAATGTACATCAGGTCCCTCTTCAGCTCTGTGTACTTCCTTCCTCCCTTCATCCCGTCCAACATCCCTCTCCTGTTCCTGCCCTTTCCTCGCTTACCCA
Organism: Hetaerina titia; assembly: GCA_037158775.1. Classification (NCBI taxonomy): domain Eukaryota; kingdom Metazoa; phylum Arthropoda; class Insecta; order Odonata; family Calopterygidae; genus Hetaerina; species Hetaerina titia. Next base: position 55,355,822 of record CM073779.1, on the reverse strand, counting down.
ACATTCTCCCCTCTATTAACTTCAACACTCCACTACCGCTCAATACGCCTTTCATCCATTTTTTCCTGCCTCCATAGGATTTCTCTCAACAAACCCCTCTCCTCCCCCACCATTTCTAGTACTTCCTCATTTGTTTTCCTCTCGGTCCATTTCACCTTCTCCATTCTTCTCCACACCCACATTTCAAAAGCCTCCAACATACGTCTATCCTCCTGCTTCAGTGACCACGTTTCCTCGCCGTAGATAGCTACGCTCCATATCAGAGTTTTTACGAGTCTTTTCTTAACCTCCCTACTCAACTTCCCCGTCATCAACTCCCTCCTTGACAAAGCCTCCTTGCCTAGTGCAATTCTTCTCCTTACGTCCCTACTTCTTTGACCGTATTGGTCCAAAACACTTCCGAGATATGTAAACTGTTCTACCTGCTCTATTTTTCCCCTCCTGTTTTAATGTTTAGCTTAGCCTTTTTCTTTCTGGAAAATCGCATAACATTTGTTTTATTATTATTGATTCTCATCCCATATCTATCGCACTGAACCTCCAATTCACTCGGCAATGCTGGCAACCTCTTGGCTGACTGAGCAACTACATCTACATCTACTCAATTCCCCGCAAGCCGCCGCGAGGGCGTGTGGCGGGAGGTGTTAGGGCACCACCCGTAAATTATGAAAAAAAAACAGCATGCAGAAGCCAAAAATTTTCAGCCCACAAACCAAACATGGTAAACATTCATGTCCGAACCCTTTCGCCCCAACTCTTTCACACACATGCAAACCCACAAACTACCAACAAACATACACATGCACATCTTTGAATTTTTAATTTTGTTCCGACGTGTAACTTAAATGTTTTTAAAATTTCTAAATGAACTTCGGATTCTTACTATTATGATTTCTGTTATGGGGAAGAATGAGTATTTGAATCTATCTGTATTGGAATCTATCTCCCTTATTTTATCTTTGTGGTCTGATCTACCTAAGTGGTGTGGGGCCATTTTTATTCCTTTTGTGTCATTTTTAAACTCGCTGGTTCTGAATATTTTTAAAAGTTTGTCTCGCTTGTTCTCTTCGTATTTCAAGAGGCTCCCAGCCTAAATCCCCTAAGAGACCTGTTACACTTGTGTTCTTGTCATACATATTTTTCACGAATCCGGCTGATTTTCTCTGGACTTTATGTAACTCTTTTTGCCAGATTTTTTCCCAAGGATCCCAAATACTTGCGCTATATTTCAAATGCGGTCTAACTGGAGCAAAATAGCACCTCTCTTTATCTTTCTCATTACATTTCCCCGCCACCCGTTTAATGAAGCCCAGTTTGTTTAAAGCGGATCCGCATATTGTCCTGATATTTGCTCCTCATGAAAGACGTGTTGTTAGAACTACCCCCAAATATTTTACTTGTTTGGCCGTAGTTAGTACTGAACCCTCTATTTCGTAGTTTATATCCTGTTCGCCACTTTCTTTGTTCCAAAATTTCAAAACTGCGCATTTTTCAATATTAAGTATTAATCCCCATTTCATGCTCCAATCCGAGATTGTGTCTAAGTCTCTAAAGGGTAGCTCGCAATCTAGTTGGCTCCTTATTTCCCTTTATAGCGCCGTGTCATCAGCAAATAACCTGAGATTACTACTAACGTGTGCGCTTAAGTCATTCATGTACGAGTATATTAAGAATAGAAGAGGCCCTATTACACTTCCCTGGGGGACGCCCGATGTTACATCTCTTTTCTTTGAGCACAACCCATCAATGACTACTATTTGTTTGCGGTTTGACAAGAAGTCTCTAATCCAATTAATAATTTTCTCATTGATTCCATAGCATCTAAGTTTGTGTAACAATTTTTTGTGTGGGACTTTATCGAAGGCTTTTTTGAAATTTAGGAATACTGCGTCGACTTGTGTGTTTTTTCTCCCGATATAAGTATGTCCAGAATGAAAAGACCTAATTGTGTTTCGCAAGATCTGCTCTTCCTAAATCCATGCTGGTTGTGGCTTAGTATTTTCCTGCTATCAAGGAACCTCATTATGTTACTGACAATAATTTGTTCTAATATTTTACAAGAGATCGATGTCAATAAAATGGGTCGGTAATTGGTTGGTTTAACCCTATCCCCGCCTTTATAAATGGGAGTTATATGGGCTAGCTTCCACTCACGAGGAACTGAGCCCTTTTCTATCGATTTTAGGAAAACAATTTCTAAAAACGGAGCAATGTCTTCGGCTAATTCATTTAATATTCTAGAAGGAATTTCTTCCGGACCAGGTGATTTGTTTGGTTTGATGCTACGTAGTCGATGTTCTGTTCCATTCTTGGTCAGTGTTAAGTCGCTCATGCGTTCCCCGGGTGGGTGTGGAGGATCGTTTGGTGGGTTTGTGTCTTTATTGTAGACGCTCTGGAAAAATTTGTGTAAAATGTTTGCTTTTTTTCACGCTCTCTGTAATAATTTCTCCGTTTTCCGTCTTCAAAGAATGTACAGTTGGACGTTTACCCTGTTTTTCCCTAACATAGAACCAGAATGACTTTGGATTTTTCTCAAGATAACCGCTTAGCATTTTAGATTTAAAAGAGCGTAGGGCTGTGCGTATGATACTTTTTTTTACTACGATATTCTTTAAGTTTCTGTTTTGATGTATTCACATAAATAATATCTTCACTTTTTAAACTCTTTTTAAAATTTCACTGTAGCCTTTTTTGCCTTCTTATTGCCGATCTTACTTCCCCGTTGTACCATCTAGGTTCCCTATTGTCGCATTTAAGTTTGGATGGGACGTACGTCTTCATTCCTTCGCACCAAATGCTTGGTCATCAGCAAAACTAACCGATTTTACGAATTCCCCTCCGACTTTCATTCCTACATCCAGTTCTTTCCATGCCTCTTTAATCATTTCCTCCACATATACGTTGAATAGCACCGGTGGCAATGGGCAACCCTGCCTTACCCCTCTTCCTAACACTGCCCATCCGGACTCTCCGTTCCCCGCTCGCACATGAGCAGTCTGAGACATGTACAGGTTGCGGATCAGTCTCCTGTCCCTCCAGTCCATTCCTATTTTCTGCAATACACGCATTAATTTTTCCCAATTCACTCTATCAAACGCTTTTTCGAACTCTACGAAACAGGCAAACACGTCCTGATTGTATTCTATATTCCTCTCGATTAGTGATCTCATTACTGCAATGGCATCACGCATACCTCTTCCTTTCCTAAACCCAAACGTATCATCCCCTAAGTAATCATTTGCCTTACTCTCTATCTTTTGTTGATGATCCTGAGGATAACTTTAGCTGCGTGGGATATCAAACTTATTGTTCGGAAATCTCACATTTTGTAACCTTTACCTTTTTCGGAATAGGAACTAACACTGATCTCACAAAATCTTCTGGCCAAATAATTCATCAATATGTCAGCCAATTCAGACACTCGGTTGTTGTACAATCGTTGCATTGGCTCGTTGGGGGGTTTCTGTGAAAATGGAAAAAATTGAGTATCGAGCTGCCGTTAAATGATTGTTTTTGAAGGTTAACATGCCTAACCAATCGAATACGAGTTGTACGTTGTGTACGGGAACCATAAAATTCTGGGAAGCCTAATTTCATCTACTTTTACACAATACCCCTCAAGCCACTGCAAAGAACTGTGGCAGGGGGTGGTAGGTCACCAGCCATTCTACATAATTTGCCTCTATTTCCTCATGCACCGGGTACCTCGCGATCCACCACGAACCGCGTGAAAAGGGGGCGACCAAACATCAATCATGGATTAATAAAAATTGGCAATTTTCCACAAAATAAAATTGTGGAAAATTGCCAATTTTTATTAATCATGATATTCCACCATATCACGCCTGAAACGTCTCTTTTTATCAATCATGGAACCTGGCTACACGTATTACGAGTATGATATGGTTAGCAGCTATACCAGTGCCTAGCTAAGGAGGACAAGAAAATACATTAAAAGAGGGTAGGCGCTCAATCATTTCGGAGACTTATTACCGGTTTGTATTCTCCATGCTTCGGACGGATAATTCGGAATATAATAGGCTTTATATACGTCCACCTTTACCCCGCCTGACTCATGGTCGCACGGCGGGGGGGGGGGGGGCGTTAGGACGCCAGACATAGTGTTTTGTGGGAAACTAATCTTGTGTACGATCAATAAGACGAATGGCGAATCACACCTGCAAATGAAGACCAAGTAAGATTATAACTCCGCAGTAAAATAGTGATAGAAACACCACCACAACATACAACATGGGCTCAAAAGGGAGAATAGGTGGTCCATTACGTAATCCACGGACTATATGAAGCCCTGGACACGGGCTTCCTGAAGGAAGTTTTAGAAAAACAATGTGCAAATCATCCACGTCCACTCGATTAAGATCTCACTCTTATACATGTCATCACGGCCAAAAATATGGATGCTACAGAAGAGAGAGTTAAAATAAAAAGGTACCCTGCCATATTGTAAAAATAAGACCATATCTCTACCAAGGGCCATAAAGCTGTAATAGGTGCAGTCGTTTCAGCCACCGTTCTAGGAATTAAACAGCGGCCCCCGGGTGTTATTTCTTCGGATCCACCCAAAATTAAGTGATAAACCTCCCGAATAATAGTACTTGTCTGCTACTTGCTTTTGCGGCGGCTTGCGGGGTATTATGCGGGAGTGGAATAGAGAAAAATATGAAGATAAACTGAAAAATATCTTGAGAAGACTAACAAAAGGATTATAGGTTTACGAGGACTCTGGCCGGTCCTACTCACAAGTTTCGACAGAAGAGGCAGAAGAAGAAGTACTGCCGATTGACAACAAGAAACAATCGCATATCTCCGCTTGGTGGCAGCCGCTTGGTGGTCAACCTAACGGAGGAAAACATCAGCAATGCTACCTTATCTGTCCTCTCCAAGGGCCTCAACTTTGCGCCTGCACCTCGAGTTATTCCCCACAGTGACATCATCGGAGGAATTGAGCAGGCGATCAAGAAACTTCCAGTGGACGCAGCTGAGGAAGTACGGAGTGAAGTTTCCTTGGTTCTGAAAAGGGCCGTATTACCCCGGTGCAATGTTTCGAGAGAGGAGCAGGCAGCGCTCCGCACCCTACGCGGAAACAAGGACATTACCATACTACAGGCAGATAAAGGAAACGCCACGGTTCTCATGAGAACAGAGGACTACCATCTGAGAATCCGGGAGATTCTCTCAGACAATGCTTACCGCAGCTGGCCCCGCGACGCAACGGACGCCATAACGAGGAAAGCAGTTGCACTAATGAAGAAATCGGACCTGCCCGCTGATGTCGTGAGAAGCCTACAGCCACGGGCGCCAGCTCCCCCCAGGATGTACGGATTGCCAAAAATACACAAAGACGGAACACCCTTACGGCCGATTGTGAGCTCCATTGGTTCGCCCACTTACAACTTGGCTAAATATCTCAGTGGAATCGTGTCGCCGCACGTGGGGCTAAGCAAGCATCACATAAAAAATTCCACCGAGTTTGTGACAACGATTAAAGACATCAAACTGCAGGCTACCGACATCTTGGTCAGTTTCGACGTAGTGTCCTTGTTCACCCGGGTCCCGCTCACCGAAACATTGCAACTTCTGGAAAAGAAGTTCGACAGCAAGACGGTAAAATTGTTTCACCATGCACTTACGTCAACATACTTCCAGTTTGACGGGAAGTTCTACGAACAAGCGGATAGGGTGGCCATGGGATCCCCACCTTCGCCGGCTATCGCGGATTTTTACGTGGAAAATTTTGAAGAACGGGCACTAGAATTAGCCCACCCACCAGCCGAAGTGTTTCTACCGTTGCATGGATGACACGTTTATAGTCTGGCCTCATGGATTGGACACTCTGAACGCCTTCTTCGACCACATGAACAACCAGCACCCGAACATCCGGTTTACCATGGAAAAGGAAAGCAACGGAAAACTCCCCTTCCTCGACATCCTGCTCCAGAGGAAGAAAGATGGAAGTCTGGGTCTCAGTGTCTACCGCAAACCTACCCACACCGATATGTACTTGAACGGTAACTGCCACCATCATCCTTCGCAACGGAGTGCCGTGTTGTCTTCCCTTATTCATCGGGCAAAAGGGATTTCCGATGAGGAAAGCTTTCCGGGGGAAATGAGGCACTTGAAGAAGACTTTCCTGCAGAATGGATACAAAGACCGTGATATATCCGTGGCCATTAAAAGGTCCTTGAAGAGCCACGCAAGCCAAAAATCTGACGATAAACCCATTACCAAGGCCCTTCTGCCCTCCGTCTCCACGATTTCTGGGAAAATCTCCCGAATATTGAGGAGATTTGACATTGAGACGATCCACAAACCTCCTAATACGTCAGGGGCACTGCTGGTTAAAGCAAAGGACCCCATCGGACTGAAGACCCCGGGAGTATACCAGATCCCCTGTGAGTGCGGTGAAGTCTACGTGGGTGAGACGTGCCGCACCATCGAAATGAGGCTGAAAGAACATCAGAGGCATCTCAGACTGGGGCAACTGGAGAAATCGGCAGTGGCGGACCATAGTTTTACCAAGGACCATAAAATTAGGTGGAAAGGAACCAAAATCATTTGCAGATCCAACGGATACTGGGACCGACTCACTAAGGAAGCCATCGAGATCCGCCTTCGAAAACATAACTTTAACAGGGACTCGGGTTTTCAACTGAATAACACATGGAAACCAATCCTCAGAGCTATTGGTGAAACCAGATCCGACGGGCGGCCAATGGGAAGGCGTCCCGATACGCGCCACTCCACGGGCCAATCATACGACACCTGATTGGCCGGAAAAGCGTATATATACGGGAGAAGAAGTGGCAACGGCATTTACGCTATCGCATCCTTTGTAATCTGTCCTGTATGTTACTTTCCACCCCGAAGAGGAGCTCATCCTGAAACGGGGTTTCCGTATTGTTGTAACCTTTTCTAATTTATGTATTTCTATTCTGGCTGTCTAATTCTAAACGGAAATAAAAACATTTCCTGAACTGAAACTGAACTGGCAACGGCATTCAGAAGCCCTGATGACGATGACCGAGTCGGACATCGAAACGTCGGCCGAGATGGACGATATAACCCGGTGGATGACCCGAGAAGAATTTACGCAGCTGATACGCCGGGAAAACACCAAATCTTTTACCAAATAACTACAAGCCATCAAGAATAGCCGCTAAGATTATTGCCACAACATTCAATACTAGCAACAAACAACACAAAAACTAACTAAACTGCTTCACAAAATGTTTGTGGAAGCTACACTACACTTAGGAGGAAACAAGCCCAACTTTTTCCTCGGTTAGAGAATAACTATAGGCACGAAGGTAGGCTCAGGTTCTCCGGAGCGGGTTCTCGGTAGCGAGCTGAAAACACGACTGCTCTGGTCGAGAGGCAGTGAGTGCAATATATGCGTGCAGATAATGAAGGATTTCAGGAGTTTTTGTGGGACAAGTTCCTGGAGTGAGCAGGTAGAGGAGGGACCGCGGAGGAAATATGGGAAGCATTCAAAGAGATAATTCTGGAAGAAAAAGAAAGTATGCCCCCGAAAGAGTTTTGATGTAGAATTCGAATCCAGAATACCACAACCAAGCCATAAAACACTGAAGAATGCAGTAAGAAAGGCGCACAGATGAAAGAAAGTAAAGAAATGTCACGTTACAGCAATTTGGTCCAGATCTTAAACAAAGAAAAGAAAAAGGCAAAGGTAAATTTTATTATTGATGCAATTTCGAAGGACAATGCAAGGAAAATCTACAGATATGAGAGAATGAGGAAAGACAACAGGGAACGTGTGATACGTATTGAAAACTAACGGTGATAGGATTATACCTGACGCTGTAGGAATAGCAAATGTTTTCAACTCCTGTTTTACGGATTTTTTTCAGGGCATAGGAAATCAAACGAAAAATAATGGTTTTATGAAATGCTTAGAAAGTGCAGAGAATTTCGTTAGGGTGACAATACAAAACATCTATTTTCCCTCGACTAACGGTATTACCGTGGAGGACTCGTGTATTTTATGAAAAAAGGAAGATTAGAAATAAAAATTCAGTGTGACTGGACAACATATCAATTGATATTTTAAACTGGGTGATACCACAACAGGTCCATACCCGAGTAATCTATTATCGTAACTTTAGATAATGATTCTTTGCCTAATTATTGAAAAAAGCAAACATTACACCAATTTTCAAGAATGGAGATAAAACAATAGCTAATAATTAAAGGCCGGTAAACATTACAACAGTTGTCTGCAAATAATTGGAAAAAAGAATTTCTGACTACAATTGGAAATGGTGGACAAGAGGTAGATGGCTATTCAAAAACCAACTGTGGTTTAGAATAGGATAGGATACTTGTGCGAAACGCAGCTTTTGGGATTACGGCATTACATTGGCGATGCGGTAAATGAATGGAAGGAAGTTGATGCGGGGCTCGTTAATTATTCGGTAGCTTTCGACCGAGTGCCTCGCGATAGATAATTTTTGGAGTCAATATTACTGAATTTGAGGGCGAAGCAATGGATAAAAAACTTCTTACAGGTAGAATTCCATAGGTGAAAAATAGGGAATGCATTATCAAAAGAGTCGAACGTTATAGCAAGCATTACACAAGGCAGTGTTCTAGGGCCATTACTTTTCCTAATTTACGTTAACCACCTACCGAATGATTTGCATTCCTTAATAAGACTTTTTGCTGATTACTACATTATCTACAGATGGGTGGAGCATGTAATTAACCGCCTGATACTTCTAAATAGCTTCGATTGCCTTGGTTCAAAAATAATATGGGCATTAAAGTAAGCAAGAGCAGGCATATAACATTTTCAAATAAAAAAGTACAACAGGACATTTACTCTTTTTGGAGACGGAATCCCATGTAACAGCCATTGTAAATATTTAGGCGTTTCATTAAGGAGAGATTTTGGGTTGGGAGTTTACGTACATAGTATGACGCGAAAGGTATTTAAAATATTTCATTGGGTAGTGAAATTTTAAAAGGAAAGGAAGTAGCGTAGTTGTAAAAGAAAAAAGTATATAAGGTCCTGGTTAGCCCTATCCGGGAATACTCGTCAATAGTATGAGACCCATATGTGGAGGAACATTAAAAAAAATTATGAAAAAAATGCAACGATCGGCAGCGAGATATATACTCGCCAGGTACAAAAGGTCAGCGTAACGGAAATGTTGGGTATTCTGAAATGGGAGAGTTGGAAAAATAGAAGAAGAGGGAATAGGTTAGGTGCGATCTACGAAATACTATATTTCAAAATAACGGAGCGTTGGAAGATTTATGGAAGCAGGTGGAAACCCAAGTTTTAAGGAAAAGAAACGACCAGTTTTAAAATAAAGACACAAAAAAGCAAGAAAAATATTAATTTTTAAACAGAAGTATAGTTGATAGGAGCCAGCTGCCTGGAGGGTTGTTTGAACCCTTTTCATCAAATTTTTGTTTTAAGAATAGGTGTAAAGCAGCCTCTGGACAATGGACTGGCTGATGATGTGTATTTGTCGGTGATTATTATATTATTTTATTTATTAAACATATTGTTCTGTATGTGGGCGGCGTGAGAAGTTGGATTGTTAAAGTGTATGATGTCATAACGGTGCTTGTTTTTCTAAGCATTTTTTTAGATAATCTACCGGTTAACGTAGGTTTATGCATGGATACAATTATCAAATAAATATCTTGTGGCTCCAAACAAAACACAATCGATCATTTACTCTGTATCAGGTCCCTCTTCATCTCTGTGTACTTCCTCCCTTCATCCCATCCAACATCCCTATACTGTTCCTGCCCCTTCCTCGTTTGCCTAACATTCTCCATTCCCTTCCCTTCTCCATTACATATAGTATGCCTTTCATTCTCTATTACCCTCTTCAACATCCCACTGCCGCTCAATAGGCCTTTCATCCATTTTTTCCTGCCTCCATACGATTTCTCCCAAAAACCCCTCTCCTCCCCGACCATACCTAGTACTTCCTCATTTGTTTTCCTTCTTGTCCATTTCACCTTCTCCATTCTTCTCCACACCAACATTTCAAAAGACTCTAATCTACGTGTATCCTCCTGCTTAAATGGCAACGTTTCCGTGCCGTACATAGCTACGCTCCATATCAGTGCTTTTACTAGTCTTTTTTTAACATCCCTACACAACGTCCCCGTCATCAACTCCCTCCTTCTTGAGAAAGCCTCCTTGCCTAGCGCAATTCTTCTCCTTACGTCCCTACTACTTTGACCGTGTTGGTCCAAAACCCTTCCGAGATAGGTAAACTGTTCTACCTGGACTATTTTTTCCGCTCCTATTTTAATGTTTACCTTAGCCGTTTTCTTTCTGGAAAATTGCACAACCTTTGTTTTATTAATATTCATTCTCATCTCATACTTATTGCACTGAATTTCCAATTTACTCATCATTGCTTGCAACCCCTTGGCCGATTGACAAACCAAAACCTGGTCTTCAGCAAACCTAACTGATTTTACAAACTTCCCTCCGACTTTCACGCCCACCCTGGCTCTTCCCATGCCTCCTTAATCATTTCCTCCGCATATAAGTTGAACAGTACAGGTGATAATGGGCAACCGTGCCTTACACCTCTTCCTAACACTGCCCATCCGTACTCTCTGTTCCCCACTCGCACCTGAGCAGTCTGACAAATGTACAGGTTGCGGATTAGTCGAAATCTACGAAACAGGCAAATACGTCCTGATTGTTTTATCTTATTATTATTACTGCAATGGCATCACGCGTACCTCTCCCCTTCCTAAACCCAAACTGATCATACCCTAAGTAATCGTTTGCCCTATCCTCCATCCTTTGTTGATCCTGAGAGCAACTCTTGCTGAGGGGGGGAATAAAACGTATTGTTCCGGAGTCTTCAGATGATCTACCCCTTACCTTTTCCGGAATAGGAACTAATACAGACCTCACTAAGTCTTCTGGCCTGATTCCTTCCTCGTAGATACTACGAATAAGTCCATATAGAGGCTCCCTCCCACATTTTCCTAAACATTTCAGTAGTTCCGCAGGAATGTTGTCCACCCCCACGCCTGTATTTGGTTTCATCTCCCTTAATACCCTTTCTATCTAATCGTCGAGTATGCCTGGGCCTAAGCTATCTTCTTCTACGTCATGTTCCTTTTCTCTGTCTAACCTTTTTGGTCTGTTCTTTACCATACAGTGTTTCTATATGTTCCTTCCATCTCTCTCGGATCTTTTCTGTGTCAACTATTATCTTACCCAAGTTATCTTTAACTTTGAGCACAGATCTTCTCTTGTTACTCCCTGATAATAACTTAATCTTGCTTAAGAGCGCACCAATTTCATCCTTCCTCTATAAACTTTCCTTATCCTCGAATTGAGTTTTCCACCATGCTTCTTTTGGTTTATTCGTGGCCCGTCTCAATTTATTGTTTAACTCTTTGTACTTCATTTTGCCTAACCCTGTGTTTACGTTCTTCCATTTTCTTCTCTCATCCATTTTTGTAATCATTTCACCGTGACCCATGTTTTCCTTGTCGTTTTCCCCTTAATCGTTCCAATAGCGTCTTTTGCGGCTTTCGATATCACTTTCTTGACACAACCCCATTTTTATTCGATATTACTCATCTCTTTACTGTCATCTATAATTTTCTCTACAGCCTGTTGAGACTCCTTCCTTGTAAATCCATTTAATGCTTCTAAATTTCATTTCCTAACCCGCAACCCCTGCCTTATCTTTTTGAAAAGGTCGTTACATTTTATAGCAACTAATTTGTGGTCAGAGTCCGCATCCACTCACGGGAAGCTGTACGAAATTATCACACTGTTCCTAAACCTGTCTCTAACCAGAATATAATATAACCAATTCCTTTCTGAGTCACCTGGCATTTTCCATGTATACCTACGCCTCTTTTGGTGTCTTAACTATGTGTTGGTGATGACCAAACCCTGTCTACTACAGAACTCAATTGCTTTATCCCCGCGTTCATTCCTCGTCCATAAACCGTAGTCCTCCACCTCATCACCATCTCTTCCTTCGCCTACCGTCGCATTCCAATCCCCCATCACTATCAAATGTTTCCCTGCAGGAACACATGCGATATTATCCTCTAACTCTCGTACATCCTGTCGACTTCTTCCTCGTGGGTTCTCGGTGGCATATATACCTGAACCACGAACAAGTTCGTCGGTTCAACTTTAATCTCTACTAGCAGTATTCTATCCGTTGCTTCCTCTATGTTTACTACGCTTCTTCCTACCTCTTTATGTAATACAGGGTTCGTCCGGAAAATAAGTGTCTTGACAAATACGTCTTTTTTGACAAAAGGGGAGTCGTCCACTACGAATTTGTACCTGAAAGACAAACTGTAAATACTGCATTTTACGTCCAAGTGCTCGACAGGCTTCGAAAACGAGTCGCCCGCGTCCGGCCAGCGATCAAAAACATCTGGCGGCTGCGTCACGACAATGCGCGCCTCACACCGCGCTTGTCGTGTCGGACTTCTTGGCCAAGCACGGCGTGGCAACGCTGCCGCACCCGCCCTACAGCCCGGACTTGGCACCACCGGACTTCTTTCTGTTCCCGAAGATCAAGAGGAGTTTGAAAGGAACGCGATACGGGACTTTGAACGCCGTCAAAGAGGCCGTGACGACGTGTCTTCGAGAGGTTCCCGATGATGCCTTCGCGGGAGCGTTCCAGGAATGGGAACGCCGCTGGAACAAGTGTATCGATTCACAAGGGTCCTATTTTGAGGAATATTAGCTTAAGATATGTAAAAGTGTAATAAATTTTTTTTCCTGAGCTCAGTACACTTATTTTCCGGACGAACCCTGTATTACGGCAAACCCTCGTTGGTTCCGCCTCCCCGCCGCTGTATATTATTCTATAGCTATCACCCCAGTAATCCCCTTCCATCTCACCTCGCATAGCCCGAAAACATCTAAATTACCTCTTTCCATCTCTCGCTTAATATTCTATAATTTGCCTGTCCTCAGCATAGTCCTGACATTCCGTGTTCCTATTCTAACTGCTTTCTTCCTATTCCGCGTCTTCTGTCCAGCTGCTGTTATTTTTCCCCTGCAAGAGTTTCGTGGGGTGACGACCGCTGAAGTCTTCCATCGCCCGCTGCCGGGCACGACACACGGCCACTTGGTCCGAGTCCCGCTGTTGCCAGGACTCAATTTCCCTCTTGTTTCCATCATTGTGCTAGGGAATAATAATTGAGGTGGTTTCCAGTTGCCTTCCTCAATCGTGTTTTTAACGTGACACCAGCACTCAATAGGCGCCCCACTGGGGTCAGACGCCTTCGAAGCCGCCTCACTGAGGAACAGGCGCTGCGTGGACTACCTTTGGTCTGGCTCTTAACCTTCGCTCTTAACCTTTGGCCTTAACCTTGGCTCTTAACCTTTGGTCTGGCTCTTAACCTGGCAAGGGTTACCCTACCAGGAGCAATTATTATTACTCGCGCCAGTACAGCTCTAGGGGTCACCGGAACGCACAAGCCCTTCCGCCACGTAAAGGTTGTAGTTTGGAAGCGTTATGCTGTAAAAAAGTGCGGATTTTGCATAGCGTGTGATATTGGTGCGTTGCTTCGTATGGTGCGAACCTGGGCCATATGTGATGGTACATGTACGGTTGAGAATTTGGAGAATCTCTAAGTGCCATTGTTTTAAAGTGCATTTTGGTTCATATATGTTCTTCTTGTGCATTATACGGCTGCATCACTAGACCGTGGCCACCGTGCCTTTTGCCTAATTGTAACGCAATCTTAGTAATAATAAAATGTAAAAAACAGATATTTTTAAACATCGATAGGACATGAAAAAGAACACGTGTACGTTTCGGCGGCCATACAGCTTTCATTAACGGTATAAAAAGTTCTCTTCTTGAGGCGGGGTCAAGAAGAAGCGTGTGAGGGAGAGAGGTACAGGAGAGATTGTGGTGTGCCAGGGATATGAGAGCGGATACATATTGACAATTGGCATTCACAGGATTACGCGCAGTGAGACCAAACCCGAATCTAGCTGTACCGAATTTATTTGTTTGAGTTTTTTGTTATTGGATTGAACCATGTGGAATCGAGTAGACTTTTTATCAACTACAGGGTCGCACCCTAAAGTGGTAAAACTGATTTTCCCTGGCGCGACCAGAGCGGTGGAGGGGGGTCTGTCTGGCAGGGTAAGGTGGAGGGGGCTCTTAGCAACAGACCGACACCAACCTCAGTCGCCTGCGGGCTGTCGTTGAGTTAAGACACCGTTTTTAGTGAAGCAGGTTTTTTGTCCGCGTCGAAAAACAAAATGAATCTGAATTTAGAGCAATGTTATTCCGTGAAGTTTTGTGCGAAACTCGGGAAGACGGAAACTGAGACCCTCGATATGATCAAGCAGGCTTATGGGGACACTGCCTTAAGCCGTTCCACAGTATTTGAGTGGCGCAAGTGGTTTAAAGAGGGTATGGAGCTCATTGAAGACGACCATCGCTCCGGACGGCCGTCGACGGCAAGAACCGACACGAATGTGGATAGAGTGAGGACACTGCTGAACACAGACCGACGCTTAACCAGTGAAGAAATTGCAGACCAGTTGGGTCTGTCTGCATCCAACGTCCAACGCATTATTTCACAGGATTTGGCCATGCGCAAGGTGTGCGCCAAGATGGTGCCGAAAATTCGTGCCATGACGCGCTCGTCGTCAGACAGCTCCTGGCCGAATACGGCGTTGCCACGTTGCCGCATCCGCCCTATTCTCCCGATTTGGCACCACCGGTTCTTCTTCTTCCCCCTGATGAAAAGACAGCTCAAGGAACGACGTTTTGACTCGATTAAGGCCGTTCAAGAGGCTTCGACGAGGGTCATCAACGGCATCGCCAAAGAAAACTTCCAGCGCGCGTACGGGGAATGGGAGCGACGTTATACTAAGTGTGTAGCAGCTCAAGGAGCATACTTTGTAGATTATTAAGTCGATGTAAGTATATCGTCAATAAAATTCTTGTAAAAAAATCAGTCCTACCAGTTTTGGGTACGACCCTGTACATCATCATTCTGCCTTCTCATTGGCTGTATTTATCAGAATCTGGAGTCAAATTTGGTGGTGTATTCTCGAGTTTTTTTTAAAGATTTTCTTTTCGTATTCGTCGACTGTGGCAAGTTTTCAGCACATATTGCACCATGATGTTCGCATTGAGAAACTAAGAGGAATGCTTTAAACATGTTGATGGATGTTTCCTCTTCCGAACGATGGAATATAGTTGTACCTAGTTGTAGGTTTTTTGGAACTGTCGTGGAGCCATTTTAACAGACTAAATGGAGAAGGGTCGGATAATCATTGGTTTCTACATATTATTACACAATGCTGAACAAATTGTGTGACGCTCTGAAAAAGAAACGGTGAGATATGGTCACCGAATCATCTTCTTGTCAATAATGCACCAGCTCACTCATTTCGAGGTACGATGGAGGAATCAAAGTGATGTGGTTTTTGCAAGTTTGCCACATTCGCCTTAATCTCCCGATTTCGTCCGGAGCAAATTTTCTCTTCCCAGAAATCAGAAACCGTTGCGTGGTTGGATATGTTACAACACAAATGACGTGATTCAATAAGTAGAACGGTGGTTATCGACTCAATCCTCGAAGTTCTACAATGAAGACCTTCGAAAAGTCAAGAAAAGCTGGTAGAAATTTATATTCTGGATAGTTACTATGTGGAGAAGCATTAAGAATAGCAAATAAAAATTTAGTTTATCTCGATTATTTTTTGTGTTAGTGAAAAATTTACGATAAACCCTCGTGAATCTTCGATAATCATTTAAAGGAGATTTAATGGAGCGTTATAAAAAGACCGAGGAAGTCGCATCGAGTTTTTGCATCTCCGTAAATACCCTCTTATAGAATATAACTTTTCCGAAAGTAATAAGTTACGTGTGGCGATGGATGTGGAAATAATACGATAAAATTGACAACGTAACGTAGCTGTCGACGTCCGAGACCGATCGATGTCTTGTCTCGTCAAGTTGGTCGGTCGGCTAGATGCTTCTCGGCGAGGAGCTCTGTAGAAATGGCACGAGTAAGGTTCTGGGAAGGTATATGATTCGGTCACTATATACGTTGCGAACAGCGCCCGGTTCATCGAACCGGGCGCTGTTCGCAACGTTGGATTTAGGACCTCCAATATGGGAACAAATTGTTTAAAAAATATGGCATTTTCAATGAACGTCATAATGAAACTCGTGACAGCGCTCGTATAAAATTTACTCTTGATCACCCACCAGGAACCATACTGAGCCAGGTATACTGTTCCGAAGTCATTTATTTTTCAACATAGGCAGCGTTAAGGCTAATACATTTCCCCTAAAGTGTAACAGATTTTTTCATTCCGTTACTGAAAAACTCGTCCGACCTTTTTCGAATCCAGGACTTGACAGCTGCCTTCACCTCATCGCCCGAGGTGTAATGATGGCCATTGAGGTGTCTCTTGAGTTGAGGAAAAAATAAAAATCGCAAGGGGCAAGACCGGGGGAATACGGAGGGTGTGGAATCGCTTCAAATTTCAGGTTTCGCGGAGCCTCTCCAGTTGCGCGTGAGGTGTGCGGGCGAGCGTTGTCACGATTAATTAAAATTGACAATTTTCCACAAAATAATTTTTATTACTACGACCGTTTCATCGAAACCGGTCGTATTAATAAAAAATTTTATTTAGTGGAAAATTGCCAATTTTAATTAATCATGATATTCCACCATATCACGCCTGAAACGTCTATTTTTATGAGCGTTGTCATGTTTCAAGATTATTGGGTTCAGGCTACCTTTATTTAACACCACAAACACGATGTCGGAAGTGTTTTATAGTCTGTATATACTGAGAAGTATTTACTTTTGCCCCTCGTTCCAGAAAATAGGCCACATAAACTCGGTAAGCATCCCAAAACCCAGTGTCATATCCCTGCGTCTTCGAGGGGATATTGGCGACACAAGAAAGTACCCCACGAGTGAGTGGCTGCCTCAAGGGTAAATGGGGGCTTGAGTTTGGTGGGTTGTGACACGGAGAGGTGTTCGTTGATAGAGACGGGGGAAAATAAAAGGAACTACAAGGGAGTACAACGGCGGTCCCGATTTAATACAGGAAAACTGAGTTTACAGTAATATTCTTATATATCTCCTTGGTGCCGCTTGGCATTTCCAACCAGAGGGGCCTAGCCCACGTGTCCTCTCAGATAGCGAGTCCCCAACTGCTATAGTGCTTCCAACCAGAGGGGCCCAGCCCAACTGTCCTCTCGGATAGCGAGTCAGCAGCGCTGATATCACCCACGCCACTACTTGGTTATCAGTTATCACTACTCTTGACCCTTAGTCCACATCGAGTCAGCAGCAGTGATATCGCATGCTTGGACCCACGCCTTTAATTGGTCACTTAAGGTATTGTGTTAAACACAAAAATGGCGTACGGGATCCAAATATCCCAATTATCTTGTTCGGAGGAAATGAAATGTCTGAGATATTCCGTCAGTGTCCTATGACTTCTTTCTAAGGTGCCGTTTGATTGCGGCTGATAGGCTGTCGTCTGTAGTTTCTTTATTCCTAGCAGGCGACAGGTGCTCTTGAATACTCCGCTGAAGAAGTTACTCCCTTGGTCGGATAGCAGAGACATAAGGACTCCATGCTTCAATATTATCCTTTCCACCAGTGCTCTTGCCACCGTTGATGCCTCTTGGTCTGGTAATGGAATGGCTTCCGTATACTTGGACAAGTCGTCCTGAAATGTCAGCAGATACTTATTTGCATTAGAGGTTGCAGTTAAAGGTCCTACGATGTCCCCATTGCATTTCTTGAATACAAACTCCGGGGTTGTGGTGATGACCAATGGCATTTTGGTTTTCCTTTGAGTCACCTTATTTTTCTGACATGACACACAAGATCGAACATACTCCTCCACATCATGCTTCATTCCTGGCCATTCATAATACATTTTCATTCTGTCATAAGTGCGGTTCATACCCTGATGTCCCCCTACGGGTGAATCATGAAATTCATGCAATAATTCCCTCCTTTTTCCTACTGGAATCCTTCGGATGCAATGAATGTGAGAAGGGCGAGGTGTGTTTACTGTTGGACACGAGGGCCGACATAAGGCTAATTAAGGGGAATATTGACGTTTTTATAAATCAAACCACTTTTACTTTTTCACAGTTTATGTGGAAAAGTAAAGTGGTTTGATTTATAAAAACGTCAGTATGAAGATTTTCCACCAAGTTACGCCAGAAACTGTTTTATTTATTAAGGGGAATATATTAAGGAAAGGAACCAACTATTTCCCTCAGGAGAGAATAGCTGTAACAGGAATAACAGATGGTCTCATGCACACTGAAGGAAGAGTGAATTTAACATTAAAGTGCCAGGGTAAGGAATCCACCGTAGAGTTTCACATAATAGATGACTCCCGTTTGTCTCTTAGTTTTGATGGAATCTTGGGACGAGATATGCTTGGGGAACTAGGCGCTGTGGTGTATGTGGAGCAAAAAAAGTTATACATGAAGGGACTGACAATGGAGATGGATCAGCGACCAAGAACAAAAAAGGAAATGAGAAGGAAGCTGACGATTCCCGCCCGCTGCGAAAGTTTAGTGAAGATCCCAACCTCTTCTACAGGGGAAGGGCTGTTGGCGAGAGAGAGATTGCATTCCCAAGATCTCCCATCACCTTAGCCACCACAAATCACCCAAATTCAGCCATCTGGATTAGTGGAAACATTTATTCTACTTCTTTAAGCAAGATAAGAGGATTTTTTCGGTCACCTGGTGAAAATGGGTGTATCCTGGATCTAGCATTATGATCCTGAGCCCAAAGAGATGATCAAGGAATAGATGCGCAGTAACACACTACTACCCTTGTTCTGCAAAGAGGGTTGTGCTGTCAGATTTTCTGTTTTACTGCATTGTTATCTTGTTAGACTAACTGGAGAAGGGTCCGATCATCATTGGTGCCCATTGCTGTGCACTGCTGAAGAATTTTGTTTGATGTTCAGAAAAAGAAACAACAGGGTATAATCACCAAATACATCTGTCTTTTTGCCAACAATGCACCTACTCACTCATTTGGAGCTGCCATTGAGGAATTGAAGTGATATGGCTTTGAAATTTTGCTACATCCTCCCTATTCTCTCAATATCACTCTAATAACTGTTTCTTATTTCCAAAACTCAAAGTTGTTGTGGGGTTGGAGATTTGATTGCAATAATGATTCCATTCAAAAAGTGGAACAATGTTTTTTGACACATTCTGCTGAGTTCTACAATGAGTGGTTTGAATGGTCAAGAAACCCTGATAGAAATATATAACTCTGTATAGTGACTATGTAGAGAAGTCTTAAAAATAAAAAATAAAAATTAAGTTTTTATATAGATTATCTAGAAATATATTAAAGTTAATGATACCCCCTCATATAAACACACACAGCCACCTTCTTTTGTAAAATGAAGAGGTGGTTCTACTTACCTCTGCCAAAGAAGCTGGCTTTTCTAATGAACTCTGAAATTTTATATTTAGTCATGTACATGTATATACTGCTGCATTGAATTACTAATTATATTTACTGATGGGATGAATTTTGTTTATTTTTTCGAGTCTCAAGGAATACGTAATATTCATAGGAAAAATTTATTTATTTACAGCTGTCCATATCTATTTTGCTTTGGAGTTTCTCCATGGTCTTAGAAGAAATTGGAAGTGTTCATGTTCATAATTTTTACTGAGATCTTGGTTACCATGTAATTATAACGACGTATTTACCAAGAAATTTTAGCAAGAAGCTACAAGTAAGTTTGACATGCTTATTTTAGAAATAATTGCATGCAGTTTTCCTGTTGTATTTCGCCAGTAATGAAAGTGGTGATTAAAACACTGTAGATTATTAATAAACCAATAATACGAATTTTAGTCATTAATATATTTGGATGTAGTGTTTTACAGCTGTGATTACCAGTGGCAATTTTCCTAATTACCTGTAATTAATTGTATTAATTATATCAGTCAGCTTAGGTTCCTGGTGAAATAATTTCTCAAAGCTTGAAAAAATATGTAATGCCTAACTTGGTAATTCCATATAGCTAAAGTGTAGGTGGTTGTAAAAATTGTAAAAGAGACAAGTGACTATACCTTTATTCAAAAGTTGATATTCTTAACTTGACTGAAGTGTCATTTCTCAATTTCAGTTCATTTGAAAAGGATATAATGTACTTTTACTTTTTTTAGCAAGGAATGGGTTTGTTCTTAGAATTTTTGAGTCACTGTGCTGGAATGTCCTTTGAGAACTCTCATGAACTATCCTAAACACAATTTATTTTCTGTTTTTTCCACCTTCATATACAAATGTCATGTACACCCTCCAACTTTTCATGGACACTCGAAAACATCATCTCTTACTAAGCTGTATGACATGGATTCAACCCAGTGGGCATTGATTTCTGTTTTTGTGATTACAAATTGATGATTCAGTCTTCTAGCACGATTCTGACATTCACAGTTAAGGAGGACTTTGCCTTCAAATATTTTTTGTATTTGTACCCAGATTCTGCATCCAAGAGCTTAAAATTTTTCATAATTAGATTTTAAAAATCATGGTGAAGAGACAAAGGATGATGAACATGTTTGCTGGTTGCAGTGAACAGAAGATTTAAAATGTGTCGAGCATCAGAAAAGTCATGTGTGCAAGTTGGGAAAGATATATCAGTGATAAAGCTTGTTAGGAGCAAATCCAACAGTGGGTTTCATAGGAAAATAGATCTGAATCTAGGAAACTGATTTCTGATCAAGAAGATGGATGCTACTGTTGTTGGTATTGTACTCCTGCAATATTCCCATTATTTAGCTCCTTAATCCATTTATGAAAAATATGTTTTATTGCACTTTAATTTGTGATATCTTTCGTAAAACCTGTCTGATTGTGATGCCAAACATTGACTAAAGGATTAGAATGTAATTTAAATTAAAAAAAGGCTTTGGGTATATGCTTCATATGATAAGATTTTTCCAGGAAGAGAATAAAACATTATAATAGAGGCAATCAGATTACTTGTGATATGTTTGTTTTTCGTTATTTAACAATCAGTATCAATTTAAAAAGAATGCTTCTGGTGACAAAGGTTGTATAGATCTGCGTATCAATAGACTACGCTTAAAGATTCCATATCAAAGCGCATCATGTTCATTGAAACAAGAAACTTTCCTATATTTACAAAAATGGAAAAAATTAGTTTATTGTGGTAATGAATCACTTTTAAAGGCTTAATATTCTAAGAGTTCAAAGCCGAGCTGGATGAAATTTATGGCACATCTGCTTCTGTATTTGTAACTTTTTACGATTGGGTAAATGAGTTTAAATTCTATAGTGCATCCACAAATGATGACATCATTCAGCATGTCCAGTGGAAATGACTTTCTCTGAAATGATTGACAAAATCCTTGGTATGGTTTTGAGGGATTGACAAATCAAAGTTAGCGAAATAGCTGAGGTACATTCACCAGATGTGGCCCCCCAAGAGCTCTCTCCATTTTCATAATTGGAAAAAATGGCCTGGGGAAAAATGATTCACTTCAAACGAGGACTTTGCCAACGCAGATGCCTATTTTGAGAACTTTCCAAATCCTACTTTATGGATGGCTTAAGAAAGTGAAGAAACATTGCCAAAAGTGTGTCCAGCTATAAGGAGATTGTTATGAAAAATGCAAACAATTCTCAAACTAATATATTTTCCTATTTATTCCTTATAACTTATTGAATGACCTTTGTGTGAGGGTAGGCTGATAAGTAATGCACGCATGCTTGTAAAGCATGAACAAAAGCAAATAGTAAGATCAGGCAAAAAGTACAACAGAGTACAATACTTGAGTTTCAAACTCATATGCGAGGTGTGTTAAAAAAATATCGGGAATTTTAATTTTTCAGACAATAATATTTATTTATTCTTATATATTCATGTTGTCACCTTCAAAGTAGTCCCCATTGGAGATTATGCACTTGTGCCAGCGCTTCTTCCAGTCCCCGAAACACTTCTCAAACTCGATCGTTGAGATAGCTTTTAGTTCTTTCGGCGATGCGCTTTTAATGCCATCTACGGCTGTATTTTTGGAAATAGGAAGTCACACAGAGCCTAGCCTCCACATATGGCGAATTTGGTGGCCAGGGCATCGTTACAGTATTAGTTTTGGCCAAAAATTCACGAACAAGCAATGAAGTGTGAGCTGGTGCATATTCGTGGTGCAAAAGCTGTGTTGGAACGAATTTTGCTGCCACGCGTTTCATACCCAAAAAATTGGAAAAAATGTCATGACATGATCCAATCGATATGCCAACATCATCAGCGACCTCTCTAATTGTGATTCGGCGATCGTTCGTAACCATTTCTTTCACTTATTCCACGTTTTCATCGATTGTTGATTTGCTGGGGCGTCCAGGGCGTTCGTCATCTTCAATGTCTTCACGGCCTTCTTGGAAACGCTTATACCACTCGTAAACTCTTGATTTACTCATGGCAGACTCACCATAGGCCTTTGTTAACCCTTTGCTCTCGGGTGCCTTTTTCCTCGATTTCCTTAGTCTACTCGGGATTAAAATTTTTAAATACCCCATATGTACTAAGCGTGGCACTAGAATGAAAAACTGGAGTATAGTTTTCATACAAACTAATTTAATTGGATCTTTTGACGTAATTATTGATAAATTTATTGATAAGCCATAATTTAAACTCTATAATTTTTCATAGTATGATATTTTTGGAAGGATTCAGCAACATGAAGACCTGGGTTACCTTCACATGTCTCACAGATATACATCGTCTCTCTTCTTCCACCTTTGATTTTTCCGTTAGAGCAAACCGCAAAATCTTTATGATTTTTGTTAGGGTGAGGTGTGATTATATGGAGTTTCCCATCTAAACGTTGCTCTGTTTGTGGATGGTAATCTAACCCTGGAAGTTTGTGACACATCTCGGAATTCTCCAACGAGATCGTGTACTAGTTTCCTAATAAATTTCACATGCGAGATCGGTTTTTCATTTTTTCTTAGTTGGCATTCTTTGTACAATATATATGAATTTATACCCTCCTACTCAATATTCCTGATTATGCAATAGATAGAAAAAGAACGTTTGATGAGACAGCTGACACTAGGAAGAAAAGGAAATGAAAGTATCCAAACTAGAGCGCAATGAACTACGGAACATCTGACTGAGGTAACTTTACATTCTGGCGATCTTTTTTTCAGAAACATCATCTCTCAAAGGCATTGCTTTACATTTAGCTGACTTCCAAGTAATGAAGAGCAAACAATGCAAATGAAAAAAAACTTACAACACCGCAAAGAGATAGCAACAAACATCTGCGTAGGTGGTGGTATCCTTTGGAGACGGCATTTATGTCGACGACGACATTATGGGTCGATATTATTCATTTATAAAACAAACCATACTATTAATTAAGCCTTACTTTACTTGTCCTTTCATGCAAATGATTACAAGTAAAGTTATTGGAAAGTATGGACAAAAATCCCAATTCCCCTCACGGTGAAACTACGTGTCGAGTGTGGCTCGACATTCGAGCTGCTGCCGCTGCTAACCGTGTCGAGTGTGTAACCGTGTCGAGTCACACTCGACATGCGAGTGCATAAGATTAACATTTCACACACTTTATTTCATTTTTTACGCAAAATTTGATACAAATTCTTTGATCAATTTCTTTAAACAAACTAAAATCGCCGAGCTCATAACCGAGTCTAACCTTATTGGCTGTCATAGACAAAGTACGCCATGAAAACAGCTGAAGTTTTATCGTACTTCAGGGGCATGTATACCAACATAATAAAAAAAGTTTGACAATCGGAAAATGAAAAATATCCGTTAATTTTTTAACACACCTCGTATTTATTTTTCAACATAGACACTGATAAGGCTAACAAATGTTTACCAATTACTTCTAAGCAAGTTTTTTCATTCCTTCACTGAAAAACTTTTCTGACTTTTCAGAACTGGTCAGGTGACGTGGCGTACATGTGTGACTGCGATTTATTTCTTTCGATCGATCTACGATTAATTCTTTCGATCGATCTACGATTTATTTCTTTCGATCGATCTACGATTAATTCTTTCGATCGATCTACGATTTATTTCTTTCGATCGATCTACGATTGATTTCTTGCGTATGATCTACGATTGCTTTCTGTTGTAACATAATTAACTAAATAACATAATACAACTAATTGTAACATTTTAACGGATTGCGAGAATTTTCACGGAAGGCGCCTTCCCTGCCTGAGACAAAATTGACTACGGTAAATATGAATATAGTATGTGATGGCAGTTTTATGTGTTAGTTCCTCCGTAGCTAACGTTGCGTCAATAATTGAGTGAACGCACCGGAGTGAATGTTTGAAAATCAATTTTTGCGATGTTTTTACTTAGGGTACCAATTAGTGAGTTTTCTATGAAGCCATCTCTTATGGCAGGTTTTTTTCCGTCAGAGTTAACATCCAGAAGGTGATTTTGAAGTCAAGCATTTACCGTTGAAGATGGTAAAAAGTACTGGGCTAGATTAAATACTTTTTGTAAGGTCGGATACAAATAAAAGTCATTTTTGGTGTACAATTGAAATGGCAATTTCTAGCAAAGCGCCAACTACTTCAGGGACACGAAAATAGAAAATACACACTACAATAGTTACTTGAGCGCTAACATCATCAATGACTTTTCTTTGTTTCCGACCTTTCAAAAAGTCTTTAATCGACTCCAGAATGTTTTCGTCAATGCCATTGTCTTCTGGTTTGCGTTTGTAAAGCATTTTTTGGAATGTGTATTTATTCGCTTCACAAATTTTTATTTGGATCTATAGCATACAGGGATTTATCATGTTGATGAAACTAGCTATAAAATTTATCAAGGTGTAATTACTGTGAATTTTTTGTTCACATCAGTTGCAAGAGGAATAGTTAAAACAATTGATTGAGGACTTCACAGTTATCCTTCTGTTATAGACTTTGAATGAGTATGATTATTGTGTAAATTCAGAAGTAAAATTAACCTTGGCAGGGTGCTAACTGGCATGCAACCTTTCGCTGCAAATGGTATGCATGGAAAGAGAGTGATTTCATTACTGCAAATTTAAGAATGTAAACAATGTTTGGCATTTTGATGCATACATTACAAATTAGAGGGTGAATTGAAAAGTTCTTGGCCTGGTGATGGATAAGATAATTTTTTAACTAATGTTTTATTTTTCAACTTAATACTAAATATTCCTACATTTCTTGCACCAATGTTTCAATCCCATTATTCAGTCTCTGTATGGTTCTTCTGGAAATGCTGCAAGTATGTACTTGTCTACAGCCACAATCGCTTTTTTATAGAATGAATAACATTGATCGATGAAGAAATACGAGGCGTGTTCATAAAGTAAATCCCCTATTGTCACAGGAAAAAATATACTCATATGAAACACATTTTATTGGCACTTTTAGTTAGCTACAAACCTACTTCACTTATCTACATAATCGCCGTTCACTTCTAAGCATTTTTCGTACCGCTGCACCAGCTTCTTTAACCCCTCTGCATAGAAACTCGCCGCCTGAGGGTTGAACCAATCGACAGCGCCATTCTTGAGTTCCTCTTCGGTTTCGAAACGTTGTCCACCGAACCACTGTTTCAAGTGCAAGAAGAGGAAGTAGTCGCTGGGTGTAAGGTCAGGACTGTACTGTGGGTGGTTTAAAAAGTTCCCAACGACCCAAAAACTCTCGTCCACTGGACATTCTTTGCTCTTTGTGGTGGTCGGTGAGGATTTTCGGTACCCACCTTGCACGCAATGTGTGGTATCCGAGGTTTTCCGTAACAATATTGTAGACAGTAGTGCGTCCAAGTTGAGGAAATTGTTCAGCCAGCCAATTGTCAATCGACGATCACATCGCAGTTTTTGTTCCACTTGCGAAACAATTTCATCGGTCAGAATACAGGGTTCGTCCGGAAAATAAGTGTACTGAGCTCAGGGAAAAAAATTACTACACTTTTACATATCTTAAGCTAATATTCCTCAAAATAGGACCCTTATGAGTCGATACACTTGTTCCAGCGGCGTTCCCATTCCTGGAACGCTCCCGCGAAGGCATCATCGGGAACCTCTCGAAGACACGTCGTCACGGCCTCTTTGACGGCGTCCAAAGTCCCGTATCGCGTTCCTTTCAAACTCCTCTTTATCTTCGGGAACAGAAAAAAGTCCGGGCTGTAGGGCGGGTGTGGCAGCGTTGCCACGCCGTGCTTGGCCAAGAAGTCCGACACGACAAGCGCGGTGTGAGGCGCGCATTGTCGTGACGCAGCCGCCAGATGTTTTTGATCGCTGGCCGGACGCGGGCGACTCGTTTTCGAAGCCTGTCGAGCACTTGGACGTAAAATGCAGCATTTACAGTTTGTCGTTCAGGTACAAATTCGTAATGGACGACTCCCCTTTTGTCAAAAAAGACTTATTTGTCAAGACACTTATTTTCCGGACGAACCCTGTACTGGGCCTACCACTTTGCTCTTCGTCATGGACATTTGTTAGTCCATTTTTAAAATCACAGCACCATTGTCTAACCTTTCCTTCACTCATAACTGTAGGTTTATAAACTAGGCATAATTCCCGATGAATTTCAGCAGCCGACAATCCTTTTGCATACAAGAATCGTATGACAGAACGCACTTCACAGCTGGCGGGATCAACGATTGTCGCGGACATTGTTGTTTGCATGCACGGACAAGCAAACGTCTTCTGAAACAAAACAAATGCTGCTATAGCTTCTCAAGGAATCAGTAGATGGCGCTGCAGGAGCAAAACTGTGTTCTGAAGCGCCAATATTTAAATATAAGCAAACGGTACTTACTTTAAGAATACCGCTCGTATTTGAGTTTTTGGAAGAATTATAAGTTAAAGGTAGCCAGATCCAGGGAATTAGGTGGATGTTCCAGCACTTCACTGTGCAATACCCTCAATTTTCCCACTTTTGCGGGAATGTGCTTTGTCCTGATAGACTTTTTTCTCTGTAAGAGATTTGTCCTCTGTAAGATGGGTGTTCTTTCATGAATTTTTGTTTCCAGGTTAGTTAAAAGGTATTACTCCCCAATAATTGTTTTACGTTTTTCAAGATAATCAATTAACAGAATTTCCATGACCTTTCCGATCGATGGCACCATGTTATTCTTCAGAGCTAAAACACCTGTCTCTATCCACTGCATGGATTGCTGTTTCAATTGTAGTGTGTAATGACAAATCC
Organism: Hetaerina titia; assembly: GCA_037158775.1. Classification (NCBI taxonomy): domain Eukaryota; kingdom Metazoa; phylum Arthropoda; class Insecta; order Odonata; family Calopterygidae; genus Hetaerina; species Hetaerina titia. The sequence goes on along the minus strand of CM073779.1, from coordinate 55,328,558 downwards.
ATTGTCACATATTGATACAGAAAATTTTTATTTATTTTGTCATCTATATAGTTCTACAAATTGCACAAACGTTCATGTGCTGATTTTCCAAAATCATACGGTGCACTTTTTTGATGATTTCTGATGTTGATGCACTTTTCAGACATAAGTCATGTTTTTCATCTTGAAGGCTTTCATGGCCACATTTAAACTCAGTGTCCCTATCTTCATGATATAAAATGAAGGAGAAGAGTCCTGTGCACATTTCAATCCTCAAATGAATTTGGTTGGCATTAAGCTTTCTTTCAGGAAGAACTTTATCACTGCACAAAACTCGATTTTTCACCATTTCTAACAGAACATGCATGTCAAGTGATTCAAATGACTGCCTATAGCTGCATGGAATGACTTAAAATTTCACTCGGCATCTACTCACACCCTCCCATAGACTACAACCCTTACATTATGATAGGGCTTGTGCATTCCGATGATCCCTGGAGCTGTGCTGGCAGTACTAATGATAATTTGTACTGGTAGGGTAACCAATGCTAGATAGGTCAAAGGTTAAGAGCCATATGACAGGTAGTCTACTCAACATATATTCCTCAATGAGGCAGCTGCAAAGGCATTTGACCCCAGTGGAGTGACCATTGATTGATGGTGTCACATTAAAATACTATGGAGGAAGGCAATGGGAAACCACCTCAATTATTAATCCTTGATTTTTATGATGGAAAATGTAGAAGAAATGAGTCCTGGCAACTACAGGACTCCACCCAATAGGCCATGTGATGTGCCCAGCATCAGGAGATGCAAGGCTTCTGCTATCTTCATTTCACAAAATCCTTGCAAAGCAAAACTCTCAGCAGCAGTATGGGTAATACAGAAGAAGACCAAATTAGTTAGAATAGGAACTTGGAATGTTAGGACAATGTTGAGCACACGTAAATTAGAGAGTATATAGTGAGAGATGGAAAGAGAAAATATAGATATTTTTGGTATGCAAGGCAAGATAGAAGAATAATGGGGATTAATGGAGTGATAGTTACAAAGTGATGTACACCGTAGGGGATAGCAATAATATTGGATAAAAAATAGGAAGAGGTATAGTTAACATAACATTCTTAATGTGTTCTTATGTTTTGGTCTTTTTTACTTTTGCACTTGATAGGTTTACACCTTAATGATTCACCTTTGAAGTTCTCAAATGGTGGCCTGTTCCACAATCATCACCTCTCCTTACCCCCCCCCCCCCGCCACATGCCCTTACAGCGGCTTGCGGGGTACTGAGTAGATGTAGATGTACACTTAAGTCCTTAAACCATCTATCTATTATTTCAATCTTAGCATAAGCATTGGAATCAGTCATGCTCTAAAGCTCACTTACCATGCATAAACATGAAAGATTTTACCCACGTGTATTTATGATAATCTTATTTACATACACAATTGTAACATGTATATGAAGTGAACAGTAACTACGGCCATATGAATATTATGGCAATAATCAACCCCAGCCATACTCTTACAAAGATTAAATTTTATTTATTTTTTTTCTTTCCTCTATAATTTCCCTCACCATAACCATTGCCCATTTGTTAGTGTGGCTGGGGTTGTTTCTTCCCATAATACCGTTGTAACAGTTTTTAATTATTACTGTTTGCCCTGAGGTCACAAAATAACCTTTTAATTTTTTTGTGTGCATCCCTATCTACACATACCCAGTCATTCATGTCTCCTATGCATACTTTCATTGTTTCATTTGAGTTAAACTCATTTTCTTATTCTATCAATTTACCCTGAAATTCACCTCTCATAGTGTTAGCTTCACCATTTAATGGTGTCTAGCATGGCACAATGGGTACTTTTCAAACATCACCATCCATAGTAACCAAGAGTACATTTCCTTGCATGCATCTGAGCTGTCTTTCCAAATAAAGTCTACCCCATGATGCTTAATATACCACCAGCAGATCATGGCCACAATGCCAAAATATTCTCATCAATTTCAGCATTTCTCCCTTTTGCTATATTTTATCTACACACAAGACATCCATTCATAGTGCAAACATTTTACTTATCATATCTAGTTCCTAACCACACACACCCTTCTCATTCCAAGTACCATTGGTCCTAGCAGCATTGCCATGTCTCTATCTTGTATGACCAGCCTTGAAGTTTTTAAATCAAAATAACTTAAATTCATGCTTCAAAAATAAGGTAATATCCTTTTATTTTACCCTACCTGTTTTTTTTAGTGATGTGAGAGTTGTAAGTGCATCATTCATGATTTTTTACTTCATAAATATTTTTTTCATGCTTAGTAATGATTAATTCATTTTCAGTTGTATATTTTAAGTTTTATAAAATTGTAATAACTCATATTTTTAATCCTATTTTTAGGATATCAACACCTATCCATCAACCTGAAGCTCTTGAAAACCTGGGCAAAAATAATGAAAGACAAATCATTCATTGATGAAAAACTGAAAAAACAGCCATTAGTGGTTTTAAAAAAAATTGATATTATGAAGGAGGCTACTGAGAGAATTGGAGTCCTTGCAGAGAATGAAATTTCTACAACTGAGTGCAGGAAAGTGTTGTTCATGAATTCTTTAGGTTTGCAGAAATCAAGCAAATCGAACACAAATAAAGAGATTCGTCTCCATAGATCATCATCGAAAGCAATCAAAAATTCCCTATGGCAAAAGAAGTCAAAAACACAGTTCTGCTGTGCTGGATTGGCAGATAAGCCTGAAATTGAATGGATGCCAGAGGAAAATATTCATTGGGACTCCAATATTGACAAGTGGTGCAAAAAACAAACACCAACTCTTCAGGAGAAAACTTTATGTCCAAGAATATGTCTGAAAAAGTGGCTTGGTGGAGAGCGAATATTGCATTCAAAGGACTTCAGGAAATTAGAAAATTCACTAATCCCAAAAACAGGGAATCATTCATATTGCAAGGAAAAGCCAAAAAAAATCTTGGCCATAATGGAACAGAATTCTGGTTCACCAAGGCAGAAGGTACTTTCCTTTTTGGAGGATGGTAATGCATGTGTTTCATTGATAAGCCCAGAATGTGGCCAACAAAATTGCCAAAGTGGTTGTAAAAGAATGCTTAGGAGCCACTTAAACTTGTCTAATGGCTTATCCAAATGCAAGTTGGTAATGAATAAACCCACTGAGGAAGCCCATAAAGATATAAGAAATATAAAGGAGCTAAAGGTTTGCATTAAACGCTGGGAGGGTAAGCATACAGTCAATATTTCCGAAGAGAAGAATAAGTTGGAGAAATTATCAGAAATGTCTATTCAAATGAGCCCTAGAGCTTGTAGAAGAGACAGGTTAATGGGTAGGAGAGGGAAGTCAATTGTGAATTATTTAAAAACTGCACCATGAATACTGAAGAAAAGACAGCAAGAAGTGATGAGAGATGCAGCAGCTCAGCTTGAAAAGGAATGTTGTCATCCATAATTTTAGATCTAAAACCACAATTTGGAAAAGTTGTTCATGTTTGCAACTGCTTAAAATAAATATTAAATGCAAATCAAGCTGAATCATGGTCTGGCAGTCTTAAAAATGATTGCTAGCGCACTTCTGAGATTAAAGATGATGTTATATGCTGTGTACTGCTCTTTTAGTTAATGACAGAATAATGATGTACTAATTATGAGAGCTGTATATAGTTTTTAATTATGTTTTGTGATTTTCTGAAAAAAGAAGGCAAAAGTGTGTCATTTATCTGCAATTCTATTGCACTGTAAAGCCACATTTTGTTTCTATAGTTCTGTGAATAACCTAGGTTTTCAATTGTTTAAAATTTAAATTTGAAGCAATATAATCATCTTGTTTCTCTTAAGAAATGAATTACATGCTGTATATACAATGTTTGCTGAAAACTACCTCATATTGGTGTGCATCAGGTTGATTAAAAACCATAAACATAGTAATCAACCCAGAGATTGGTTTGATAGGTGATGATAGAGTTCACCCAGTACTAAGCCCAACGGCGTGCGAAATTGCACATCAGGGTAGGGGGCCAGTTCCTTTCCCTGTGCTAGTTATGGTTTCCAAGGAAGATCTGGTAACTAAAATTATATAGCTTGGGCGGAATCGAACCTGGGCCCTCCGGTCAGTCGTCCAATGCTCTACCCCTGGACTACCACGACCCATCAGGTTGATTATGGACCTAGAAAAAGAAGGCTGTGAATGGAGTTTTCCTACCAGGGGCTAGTCAAGTCTGAATCATTGGAGTATTTGTGGACACCACATTTGGAATGCAGAATAAGGTAAAAGAAAGCTGCATAAAACTTTTATTGTATGTCATCAATATTTATCTCCTTAATTTTTGAATTCGTATCAATTTTTTTTTTCAGTTAAGGAGCTGTATGTGTCTCAATGATAAAGTAATTAAAATTTTTAAATGTTCTACTTAGTCACTTGTGTAATTTCTTTGCTCTGTATGTCATGTGTTTTGCTTTATATTTAGGTATTTTTCAAGTGCAAAACAAATTATTCAATAGTCAATGTGAAAGCTTTCTTCATATTATGAAGCTCTTCTGAAATTATTCAGAATGTGAAAAGGGTATTACACCATGAGATTTTCTAAGACAAATAAAAAACATTGTTACAAATGATCATTGTAAAAAGATGGCAGGGTATGATGATTAGGTTGGTAGGAAGTCATGAAAATAACAGCAGAAATTTATGAAACTGGAGTCGTTGTTCAAAAAGGAAGTGGAGTTATGGAAGCCAGACTTAGTTAGGATAGAAAAAAGCTCAAAAATTGAAGAAGAGCAAAAGGATTACTAAATGAAAGCCATCAGTGAGCAAAGATAGGTGGAGGAAAATGTTTTGATGTAGATCTCTTAGATAAAATTAATTCTCAAAATAGACATTTCGCAGATTACTGCATTATCTTCAGGGAAGTCCTAAATCAGAGCAACTGCGAAGTCCTGAAATATGATTTAAATAAAATGGTAGATTTAATAAATAATGGGCAGGATACTGAAGTTAATAAATGTAAATGCAGCACTTTTAGCAACAAGCTACGTAATAAAAAATTTATTTTCCCAAGGTTTGATGTACAATAACAATAAACTACACATTGTAGAAACATAGAAATTCAGTTGATTCATATTCAAAGAACATTAAAAAAAATAAATACATGTTTATGTGTGTATGTATGCGTATACATATATTATATATATATATATATATATATATATATATATATATATATATATATATATATATATATATATATAAATATATATATATAAAACTTTTGGATGGCACAATATAACACAGAATAAAACAGATAACACGTAAAAGGACACTCACACTGTAGATGATTTAAGCTTTCGGCCTACTCCGAGGCCTTCTTCAGGTCAGACTGACAGGTTTTGAGGGAAGAGTGCCTGGGGAGGGGAGGGGGGGCGGAAGGTTTAGGGACTGTTGGGAAGGAAATTAAAGATGGTGGTTAAGGGTGGGAATTTTAAAGGATCAGCCAATCTCAGAAACCTTCTGAGATCCACCAACCCTTTGACACCCCGCCCTGACAAATTTCCACATATTTCCCCTACCTGCAATCGCCCCCGATGTAAAACATGTCTGCTAATCAGATCTGCTCCCCTCTCCCCACATCCCCTCATTGTCCCCTTACCCCGTTCCCATGCTAATTGCCTCTCAAAAAATATTATCTATCTTTTGTCATGCAAACAATGCACCTCATATTACATAGGCGAATGCATTACCCCCTTATCCATCCAAATGAACAATCACCGCTACTCATGTAATTCTGCTTCACTCTCTTCTCTTCCTATCCCTTTACATGCAAGTTCACACAACCTATCATTTGACGAATGCTTTTCCCTAACAGTTCTAGAATCCCTACCCGATTCAGCCACCAACATAGAGGTGAGAACTCGGAATTCATATACATCTTCCTATATTTCCAATCCTTTAAAATTCCCACCCTTACTCCCCAACTTTTGGACGGCACAATAGAACACAGAATAAAACAGATAACACATAAAAGGACACTCACACTGTAGATGATTTAAGCTTGAGTCTGACCTGAAGAAGGCCTCGGAGTAGGCCGAAAGCTTAAATCATCTACAGTGTGAGTGTCCTTTTACGTGTTATCTGTTTTATTCTGTGTTCTATTGTGCCGTCCAAAAGTTATATTGCTCTCGTGAGTACTATATATATATATATATATATATATATATATATATATATATATATATATATATATATATACATGAGTCATATCTTATCTTCCGAAGAAGACGGAGCTCGAGTCCGTCGAAATTATCAAGATATTATTGTGAGTGTTCTTTTTATGTGTTCTCGTGCTGTGTGTTACCATCTAAGTTTTTTATTCAACACTTCCATGTTACTTAGAAGAAATCATCTATATATATATATATATAAAACGTAGACAGTAACACACAGCACGAGAACACATAAAAGAACACTCACAATAATATCTTGATAATTTCGACGGACTCGGGCTCCGTCTTCTTCGGAAGATAAGATATGACTGAGGAAAAGGATATGCGGTGCAGAGAGAGTATGGGACGAGGGAGAGGGGAAAAACAGGTATTGGGGGAGGGTGAAGGAGGGGTATATGGAGGGGGAGAAAGCGGAGCGGAAAACAGGTGGTGGGAGAGGGGTGAAGGAGGAGGTTATGGAGGGGGAAAGGGAGGCCAGAGGGGAGCGGAGATGGAATAAGGAGGATGAAGAAATAATAACAAGTGACACAGAAAACTAACAATTCATCCACAGATCCCACAACACCCATGACCAAGGCATCAACTCACCAAGTCATCATAAGGGTTTGACAAGTCAAAACCCAGGACAAGGATGACAAAATGTATGCGGATGAATAAATTGTCCCACCACCTCGCAAGAAACAAATCCACCTCCATCCACCCCAGCCCCACCCCCCCATTTAGTGAACGACATTGAGACCCGGATGTTGATAGGCTTTACACAGCCATATAAATGCCAATTCCATTGTTTTTAATTTTATAGGGTTATCAGATGGGGGAAGGAATGCTAGCAAGGAAACATTGTAACAGTGGTTGAAGGGGGTGTTGTGGTGGGAGGCATGTTTTGGGATGGGAAGACCTGCGGACGCGGAAGAGGGATTACATGAAGCGCGATGATTGTTCACCCTGAGGTTCAGGGGTGTAGAGCACTGGCCTATATAAAATGCTGGGCAGAGTTTGCAAGTCAGAAGATAGATTACATTCTGAGATGTGCATGAGGAGTGGGGGAAGGGTGGGAGAGAGTTAAAAGGTGGGATGGAGAGGGGTGGAGTGGTGAAAATAGGACAAGTTTTGCATCTTGCTCGCAAGCACAGAGTGGGTGTGATTCTGGGGGTGGGAGGGGATTTGGAAAGAGGCTTGGTGGATTTGAGGAGATCTGATAGGTTGGCGGGCCGTTTGAAGGTAACAGAAGTAAGAACTACATTTAAATGTAAACCATGTTGTTGTTACCTTTTACCAATTTTCCATTGAGAGTACTTTGGTAAATATGGGGATAAATTTAATCAAAACAGAATGATTAAAATGGTTTTATATCATCATTTATTTACGTAAATACTTACAATAGAATTCCTGGTTGTAAAATCGCTATGTTTTGGGTCGCTTCTATTTCAATATATTGAGAATTCACTCTAATTAAACCATTGGCAGAAAAATATATTGAATACTTGAATGCCCTTGGTGATTCACATTTTATTCCTACCCCGTGAGGATCAGTCATTAGCAGCATTCATTTAGCAGAAACATGAATGAAGCAATGTTTACTTCCTTTGCTCATTTTGAAGTTAAAATCTCACAGTTTCTTCTTCTGCTTCTAGCCTTTTCTTATATGAAGCTTTTAATTTATATCCATCTCATTTAAAATGTCAGTTCCATATGTAAAAGTATTTAATTGACTATATAGTGTAAGTATTTTTCTAAAAACTCAATTTCAGTATTTTCTTTGACTAGAAGACTCTAACCAAAAACTCATACATTATGTACTATGGTGCCTTTACAGTCTCGAAGACAATCCAACAGTAGCTAGGAATATTTCTTCACTGTATACTTTCTTGAATATATCACATATATTTTCCTTACATGTGGTTTTTCCTTCCTAGGATATTTTGTGATATTTAATAAAACAGCAAATGGAATAAACTGGTGTCTTTGAATTTTTCTACAGATATTCTTAAATACTTTGTATTTCTACTTTCATTTTTCAGGCTTCATGGAAGATCTTCATTCAAATCTGGTGGATCAACTCCCATATTTCAATCCCTGGAGGAAACATGCATCTGAGCAATTAATTTTTACTCATGAAAGACAAAATTTTTACCACAGGAAGTTTTTACTCCTTGTAAATTGCAATGTAAAAGCTTAAGAGTTGCTGATGAAAGGTTGAAGAGAAACTGAAGTTTTTTGTGATATTAATTGTAGATAAAAAAAATGCCTTTTTAATGTGACTTTGAGATTAAAGTTTTGTATGGCTTCATTGTGTTTTGTGTGTTCATTATAAATGATTATATTCCAAAGAATGTATTCATATATACAAGAAGAAACTAGGTGAAGAAGGTTCCCATTTATACATGGTGATTATAATTGTGCTCCACGTTAGTGACCCTATTAGTACAAAACATCATTTGAAAAAATATATCTTAATATTTGGTTTTTAGCTGTCATTGACTCATGACTTGGTCTGCCCATGAAAACCAACAATATGAATGTAAAACTGTGATGATTTTGTTGAAGCCTGAAATTTGACCACTAACTAGACTTGAAAAAATAAATATGACTAGAGCTTCTGAAGATTTAGTGAATGTGATGACTTGGCAGTGAATCAGTTGCCCACTACAACATGGGTGCATAGCAAGTGTATTAAGCTTTGACAGTGTGCTTTTCATGAGAGGAATTAATAATACCAGGTTCAAGCAATTCCTCAATGAAACCTTATTAGTGTTTCAATGTGATACTAAATGTGGAATATGGAATTTTATTGATTTCTTAATTGAAATAATGAAAATGAGTCATTCAGGCTAAGTTGTATATGTCTGACCAATGTACAGTGGAACCAGAACTTTGTTTAATTTTGTATGGTCCTCTTTGATTTATTAGCTAAATTAATTGAACTACAAATAGGTGTACGGAAAAAGGAATTTCCGTAAAATTTCACTGCCTCTCAAAGAAGGGAGGAAGATTTTAAAAAGTATTCTTTTATGTTTTTGTGTATAACTGCTCTTTTTTATCTTTATTGCATAACTTTTTCTTAAATTATTTAAATTACTCTAATAGCATATTGGTCTTTAAGGCAAGAGTTATTTTTGAAAGAAATTAATTTGAAGATTTTTTATTGCACTTAAAATATTTGCAAGTCTCAACTTAAAAATTGGTGTTGACATGTTTTGCCAGTTGTTGTTTCTTCAAATGTACTTTATTTAAATACATGTGAACTTTTGTTAATATTATCATGGTATTATCACTAACTGGTGACACAAGTCCTACAAATGCCATTTGATAATAAATTTGATGACAAACAATCCTTTGTGATTTAACTGAACAAAAAATATGAGTAAAATTTGTTCGTTCTCCTTAGCAAAAAACTCCAATCTCTCACCCCTGGAGTTACGTCTATTGCCATTTACTTTGATGTCTACATTTTTCGTAGAAAATTGTTAGAAAATTTTTTCCACTTAAAGCAAACCTCTGCCCCAGCTCCTGGCCCAAACTGTTCATTATGTGCTCCTTAAATTTAGCTCTGTCCAAGAACCCAAGTCTCTCCCCAAACATTATCTAGCCTATCTGCCATCTTCAAAACAATCAAACCCCTCTCAAAATCCATGTTCACCCCTAAGTGCACACTATTCCATCTCCATTCCATCACTATCCTGGTGAAATATTTCACGTTGTTCTTCACTTGTGTCTCCTAAATTTCCAAGAAAATTGTCTAAGTGGCTGTGTAGGTAGTGAACTTTTGTGCTCGTATTACATCCAAGTGATTTGAAGTTACTGAGCATAATGTTTACCAGCTCAATATAATTTTCACTTTTGTGATTTCCTAGAAAGTTTTTTATGACCTCAACAAATGACATCCAACTAATTTTTTCAATCTCATTCATTGACTCGACAAAAGCAGGATCCTTTGTAAGTTGTCTGATTTGTGGCCCCTCAAAAATACCAGCTTTAAGTTGTTCAATACTTATATGGGGCATCTTTAGTCTTAAATAGCCGAAGCATGGTCCATCCTTGTCAAGAGCCTTTACAAATTGCTTCATTAGGCCTAGTTTAAAATGTAGAGGCGGTAAGATGATTTTCTCTCTTTCAACTAAAGATTCAGCAATGATGTTTTCTTTCCCAACAACCAAGTTTTCTCTCTTAGGCCACTCCTTCTTAATCCAGTGGTATTGTCTGTCCCTGCTATCCCAGTGGCACAAGAAACAAGGATATTTTGTGTAGCCACTTTGCTGCCCAAGAAGAAAGTTCACCATTTTTAAATCTACACAAATCACCCAGCGATGTTCCTGGTATTTTATCTTCTGTAAGACCAATACTATTGTATCGTATTCTGCTTTCATTTTAGTTGAATGAGCGATTGGTATTGCGCCAAACCTGTTGCCATTAGAAGTACACATTTTAAACTACGCTTGGATCTATCAATAAACAAACGCCAATCACTACCATCATATTGTGATAGTAGTCCCATTTTTTCCAAAAGACCCTTAACGTCTAAACAAAATGTAAGATTGTCTTCTTGAGTAAAGAAGGGTAGCATATCCTTTTCCCTTGTGCGATGAAAACTTATTTTTGTACCGGGTTGCAGTAAATTCTTTTCATGCAGTCTTGATGCTAGTAGTTTGGATGCTTCCTTCGATAAGTTTAGTTCTCTAGCAAGATCGCTTAGTTCATCTTGATTAAATAGTTGAGGAATTGTTGATACCCCCTCGTAGTCACTGCCACTATCGCCAATAGAATGAGAAATGTTTTCAAATAACTCAAATTCTTCCTTGTATATATATATCTGGTAACGTCTGAAATATTGGGATTGGTATTTCTTCTGAATGGGGTACCGGGCATCTAGCTGAAGGCAAATCTGGATATGTCCACTTGTGGCGATTTTTTCGATTAATTCCCGAAACATTTGCTATGCAAAAATAACAGTCGTCAATATGGTTCACAGGTTCTCTCCACACCATTGGCACACCAAATTTTAGACTTTTCCTTTGTCCTGTTGTCCATTGCCGCAGATGTTCAGTACATGTTTTACACACAAAATGCGGTGCTCATGTTTTATCTTGGTCACCAAGCTTAACACCAAAATATCCCAAGTATGCACGTTTCACAAAGTCTGTAATTTTTTTCCTATTTTCTTTTACCATATATTCCCATGTATACTTATAGATTTATTTAACTTTGAAAATTATTTTCCGGAATATATCAAATATTAAAACAACTAATCGTAAGATGTACCATATCTAAAAAAGTAGAGCTGTTAAATAAAAACGGATTTCATATTTGGATTCAGCTCTACAAATATAGTTAAAATCAACATTAAGATTCCCAGCACCAAAAAAGAATTTTTTTTTGTAGGCCTGTGTAATTATAGCACATCCTCACAATGTGTTGGGTGCCATTTGTAGGATTCCCTCTATAAAGCCAATTTTGCATTAGTCGTCCATGGTCTTCTCCCTCTCATTCTCAGAAATACTACCTTGAACAAAAAGTTCCCGGAATAACCACCGTGTGGCGCTCCCATCATTCCGATTTGAGTTCTGTTTTTTTGTTAAATTGGTACATCTGTTGTTGATATTCCCTTTAAATCTTAGTGTCATAACTTGACATTTGCAAAAGTTACGTAGCCAAGAGTACATCTATCTCTGTGTGTGTTGGCGATTTTTTACAATTGCAGAAATGGATTTAAATTTGCAACAACGAACTTGTATTAAATTTTGCGTAAAAAACGGATTTAGTGGCGCACGGACGTTGGAAATGTTGGAAAAGTGTTTCGGCAACGATTCTCTAAAAAAAAACGGTCGTTTACCAGTGGCACGAGCGGTTCAGAAGTGGTCGTGAGTCAATCGAAGATGATGAACGCAGTGGCAGACCATCGACATCGAAAGTCGGTGAAAAAATTGATAAAGTAAAAGAAATGTTGGTCAATAACCGCAAATTAATCATCAGAGAAATAGCGGAGGACTTGAACATTGCCTATGGATCCGCCCAAGACATTGTGGTTAATGATTTGGGTTTCCGTCGTGTAGCAGCAAAGTTGGTGCCAAAAGACCTCAATTTCATGCAAAAAACAGACCGTGTTGACGTCGCATAAGACATGATTTGCGAGGCTGAATCCGATCCCACATTCATCAAAAGGATCATTACTGGAGACGAGACGTGGGTTTATGAGTACGACACGCAATCCAGACATCAGGCAAGTGAATGGCGTTCACCAAATGAGCCGAGACCAAAAAAACCACGTCGTTTTCAGTCAAAAAAGAAGGCAATGCTGACGGTTTTCATGGATTACAACGGTGTAGTGCATCATGAATTTTTGCCAGAAGGCCAGACAGTAAACAAAGAGTATTATTTGGGCGTTATGAGACGTTTGCGTGAAGCAATTCGCCGAAAGAGACCAGAAATCGTCGCACAGTGCGTCGAGATCGTCGCACAGTGCTATCATTATTCGTAATTTTTTGACGAAAAATGCAACAAATACCATCCAACAGCCACCGAATTGACCTGATTTGGCTCCCTGTGACTTCTTTCTGTTCAATCGAGTTAAAAAACCATTACGGGGAACGCGTTTTAGTAGCCGAGAGGAAGTAATGGAAAAATCGCAGGAAGAACTGATGGACATACCGAAAACCGAATATAAAAAATGTTTCGAGGATTGGATCAAGCGCTGGCATAAGTGTGTTGCAGTCGATGGGGATTACTTTGAAGGGGACAATATAGATTTAGATGAATAAACTTGTATTTTTAATTTTCTGAATAAATTCCGGGAACTTTTTGATCAAGGCAGTATTTCCTGGCCAATCAATAAAGACAGCTAACATACTAAACTCAGCATGCTGTTATTCCATGTCTATGCTTTGCTTATGGTAGTTCACAAACTCCATCCTTAATGTGCACTTGTCTTTACACACTTTAAAACCTATAACACATTATCTCTTTAAAAAATTCCTCATTCTTCTAGGTGATACTCATGATTTTTTCCTAGTATCATAATGACATTTGAAGCATGCATTGCATTCCAAACCTTGTAATTGATGATCCATCCATTGTTGAACTGAAGCAGGTGGAACTGCTAAAGACAAACAGGTGGACATAGAAAATGACCTCTGCATTGATATATTGTTCACAGATCTTGTAATTTTCCATCTAATGGTGACTTAAATAAAGCATGGAACAAGTAAATCTATAGAATAGGAATATGCCCACCTCTTTTCACCTTTCAAAAGTAACTACTCACACAGAGCTACTATTGTTAGTGAAGACCTTATAATAACTCCAGTAAACTCTCGATATCAACAGTCTGAATCCTCCTTAGTTTATTTTTCCCAATAAATTACTGTGGTTTCTTAATTTGTACCTCTTCTTCTCTTTCCTTCCCTGATCTATCTTCTTAGTCATGTTGCCTGTAATCCCTAACTTCCTAATTCTTATTTGTTTCACTCTTTCCATAATTTTTTTGTTGCTAGCCATATACCTTTTTTGATATAATCTCATGTTACTTCTACTGCACTCATTATACTTTCACCACACATATTTTTCTCTACTGCCATCTACTAAGACTTACTTTTTTTAATTTGATACTTCTGAATTCCACTTAATTGCCAGTTGTTCCAGTTTTATTCTATTAAAATTGGTATAAGGCTTCATTAGTATTAAATTTGATCAGAATCCTTATATGCCACTGGGAAACTACCAATTAATTATTCTAGCCTAAATTTATACATACTTGTAATATAGTATTGCTGATATCACTTTGGATTTGTCGACATTTTCCATGTACACTCTCAACTACTTTGGTGATTAAACTAGAAATTCTATGAAATTAAGCCCTGTCTCATGCATTACTGTATTGTTTTATTCATTGTTGTTTTTGTTGTTAAACCATAGTCCTGTTTACCACTCATTTCTTTCCCTTCATGTACTGTCACATTCCTGTCTGTTACCATTATCAAATCTTTTTCAAAGGAAAACTATGATTATTTTCTTTATTTGAGCAGGTAATATATCTAAGCACCCTGGTCACTTTTTGGCTTGCATGAGATCTGTCTGGAAAGGTATCCAGCCATGGGTTAAATAACCTACCTAGAAAAATGAGGCTTTATTTCCCCTTCTGTTTACTCCCCCTTTGAACCTCATTCACTATTCTGTGTCTGTTCTACTTTTCAAAACAATCCGTGAAGTCCTTTTTTGAAATGGTCATCAGCTGCCTTGTCAAGAATTGCATGCTGCAGTATCAGGGGATGTACGCCAAGCCACATATGATGGCTCTGATTTTCTCAAAAAAAGATCATAAATGAAGATGATTCATAGGTCTCTCCTGTGGCCCCAAAACATAACCCTGATTACATATGTCTCTGCTATGATCCGGAATTATAACCATGAATTGCTGATATCTCTTTGGATCCCTGGGAATGTGTAACCCTAGCAGGAGCAAATATCGGTAATCCTTCTAGCAGAGCTTTGAATATCATCAAAAGTCACTACGCTTTCACCCTCGTCAATGCTGATAGTGTCATGGAAAGGTTTCAAAGAGAGTTCAAAGGTTTCAAATTCCTCTTAAAAAAAGAATTTAAGATACTATTCCTTGTTCATACTTGCTGCATGTAACAGGTCCAAACCTGGAAAGAGAGCAGCAGATGACTTACAAGGACTTAACTTAGGAGTATAAATGTGTTTCTACAATTTATTATTCCAAAAACAGTTAAAATTAGTCTCAGATATTAGTATGTTTTTATATTTTAAATGACTAATTATTTTTTACCTGTAAGTGTTCTGAAAGTGGCTACCACATTTTTATTAGCCTTATGTCAACATTACAGATAATTAATGCAGGTAGTGGGACGTAGATATATATGTTAATGCAATGAATGAAATGAGTATTTTATGACAAACCTTAAATATATATAATTTTAATCACAAGAAATACTAGAAATTTCAACGAAAGAATCTCCTGACCATATATTTAAAGTCGAAGTTAATTTCCACAAGAATGTTTGCCTTATTGTGGTTAGGCAAAGTTATTTTGTTCCCATATAATTCTTGGAAAAAACTACATTTTAATCCATCTAGTCTCCTCCTTATCTGCTTTATTTTATATGCAATATATTGCCCTTCATTTTACCTTGGGTGTAATTTTACATTTGCAACATCATTGCTAAAACAATAAGAAATAGGTATTACTATAAACCTGAGAGGAGGCAATAGATTTGACTTATTCAGTGGATATTTTGAAAGAACAAAAAGTAGTTTGTCATGTATTTAATCTTGGGAAATCGTGCTTATCCTAAAACTCTCATCTGGAAAAGCCTGGCATATTTCAATACAACTGGTGGCATTGCGCAATCCCTGACAGATATCGCCTAATATAAGGGAAAGCACCAAACTTGGTAACAGTCATTGGGAACTATAAGATACTGGCATAGTACAAATAGATTTTTTATTTAAATTTTTTCACAAACGATAAGGAATGAGAATAATATTGTCCAATCCCAGTAAGGCCATAAGGCAATACTAGTCTGGTGTGTTCACCCAATGCCACATACAGGGTCGAACCCAAAAGTGGTAGGACTGATTTTCTCTGGTGCGAACGGAGCGGTGGAAGGGGGTCTGCCTGGCAGGGTAAGGTGGAGGGGGCTCTTAGCAACAGACCGACACCAACCTCAGTCGCCCGCGGGCTGTCGTTGAGTGAGGACACCGTTTTTAGTGAAGCAAGGTTTTTGTCCGCGTCGAAAAATAAAATGAATCTGAATTTCGAGCAACGTTATTCCGTGAAGTTTTGTGCGAAACTCGGGAAGACGGAAACTGAGACCCTCGATATGATCAAGCAGGCTTATGGGGACACTGCCTTAAGCCGTTCCACAGTATTTGAGTGGCGCAAGTTGTTTAAAGAGGGTAGGGAGCTCGTTGAAGACGACCATCGCTCCGGACGGCCATCGATGGCAAGAACCGACACGAATGTGGACAGAGTGAGGACACTGCTGAACACAGACCGACGCTTACCAGTGAAGAAATTGCAGACCAGTTGGGTCTGTCTGCATCCAACGTCCAACGCATTATTTCACAGGATTTGGCCATGCGCAAGGTGTGCGCCAAGATGGTGCCGAAAATTCTGAGTGTCGACCAACAGACAACGCGTGTGCGCATTTCCGAAGAAGTGTTAGCCAATTTGCACCGAGATGAAAATTGTTTGGATAATGTGATAACTGGTGATGAAACATGGGTTTTTCAATATGACCCCGAATCGAAAAGACAATCCGCGGAATGGCACACTTCCGCGTCCCCACGTCCAAAAAAGGCTCGCATGAGCAAATCAAAAATGAAAACGATGTTGATTGTGTTTTTCGACCGTCATGGAGTAATTCACAAGCAGTTTGTCCCACCAGGGGAGACTGTGAATGTAAACTTTTACGTGCAGGTGCTCACCCGCCGCCGAGAATGCATGAAAAGAGTCCGACCGGCCATCGCAAACTGCTGGGTGCTTCATCATGACAACACGCCGTGCCATGGCGCGCTCGTCGTCAGACAGCCCCTGGCCAAATACGGCGTTGCCACGTTGCCGCACCCGCCCTATTCTCCCGATCGCCCGATTCTCCCGCACCACCAGACTTCTTCTTCTTCCCCCTGATGAAAAGACAACTCAAGGGACGACATTTTGACTCGATTAAGGCCGTTCAAGAGGCTTCGACGAGGGTCATCAACGGCATCCCCAAAGAAAATTTCCAGCGGGCGTACGGGGAATGGGAGCAACGTTATACTAAGTTTGTAGCAGCTCAAGGAGCATACTTTGAAGATTATTAAGTCGATGTAAGTATAACGTCAATAAAATTCTTGTAAAAAAATCAGTCCTACCACTTTTGGGTGCCTACCTGTACTCAAGAAGTACCTCTTATATAAAATGGAAGAATGTCTTTAGTAATGAGGTTGAAAATGTATTAGCCTCTTGGTTAAATACCTTTTATTAATGCCTTTAATTCAGTATAATTGATTAGATGTTTTATTATCATCAGGATAACAAAACATCTAATCAATTATACTGAATTAAAGGCATTAATAAAAGGTATTTAACCAAGAGGCTAATACATTTTCAACCTCATTACTAAAGACATTCTTCCATTTTATACAAGAGGTTATAACTGTAATTAAACATTTGTTTTGTGATTGACTCCCAGCCTAGCTCCTCTAATAATTTTGATATGCTACTCAGTTCATCATGACAATGTTTTACAAATCTAGCTGCTCTACACTACAAGCAATCTAATCTTGCAATTAATGCAATATCATGAGAATCCAATATACTGGTAGCATATTCTAACTGATGCCTAACCAGCAAAAGATAACATTTCTCGTTCGATTTTGATCACATTTCCCCAATTTTCTTCTAATTAATTCCACTTATTTGTTAGATTGTCTATGTATTCCCCCTCCATGTTTCACCCTGGAGAGGGCATTAGTGAGAGAAACCATTAAGTAGTTAAGTACATCTCCTCCTTCAATTTTGGTGTTACTGTTGCAGTAAACAATTAGGAGAGAATTGCCCTCTTTCCAAAAATTCAACACTATACTTTTTCAAGTTTAATTGTAATTAGCCAAGTGCCACACCAGCATTATTTATATAGAATTTTGTTCATCAGCTAAAGCTACTTTATCCTCAGGATTACTGATGTCTTTGTAAATTACTGTGTCATCAGAAAATAAATGGCTTCACTTGGAAGCCAGTGCTAAAGATAATAAAAAATGCACGTGAACGCACCCAATTGACCGTAGTGGAGCACACTAACGCTTCCAGCCAATCAGGGCACACCTGAGCCGGGACGGAGAGTATAAATACCAGGCCTTTTTCATGCTCTGAATCGCCCTTTTATGCAACCGCTTCAATAAGTAATTTCCAAAGTGTTCTCTCATACCTGAAGAGGCTTCAGCCTACAACGAGTATTTGTCGTAAATCAAAATATTTCTATTGTATATTATATCTGTACTATGACATTATGGCAAATAAAAACCTTTAAATTGAATCGAATCATGCTCTGAACTTCACCCTGAAGACGATGGCAGAGTCAGCCTTCGAAACGTCGGTGCACTTCATCAACCTGACCCGGTGGGAAACCCGAGAAAACTTCTTGAATACCATATGCCCAGAAAACCTGAGATCCTTCATAAAGCTATCATATACAAAAATTACAAGTTTTGTCTAGCCCTTTCTTAAACTATACTGATTTTTCATCATTAACTCCTGAAATTTGAGGTATCTCATGATCTCTGAGCTCTCTAAATGTGAAATTAATGGCAGACCATTATAGAGAAAAGAATGGATAGGAGAGAGTAAAAGAAAGTGAAATCTAGTCCCCAAAATAATCACCTGAGGTTTTTCACACAGAAATGCCTTATTTATTTATACATCAAGCTTGTCCAAAGATTCATGTATTTGAAGGAAATTTTTAATATCTCTAGTATTTTTAGTGCCATGTAAAACACCACAAGGATGTGCAGCAAAGGTTGAATGCAAACAAGACTAATTTTGACCAGAATTTTCTGACCTATTGCGGTTGGACACTGTTATTCTGATTCCTTATCTTTTTTTGGAAATGGGACATCCTAAACCTACCTATTCTCCTTGATTGCACAAGCTTTATTGATGTGATATCTGCTGGTTTTTCATCAACAACTCTTGACTATAGAGGTTTTTGAAATTGAACCAGCAAATCAATGCATAATGCAATGCATCTATCACCTTACATAATATGGATTTAAGGGAAATAGGTCTGTAAATAATTGGTTCCTGTCTCTGCTATTAAATACTGGTGTTACATTAGCTGTTTTCCAATCACTGGGAACCTCATGATCTACTCCCAAATGCACTCCACATGATCTACTCCATGAGCACTCTCCTAAATATGGTTGTTGATACTGTGCGATTTCCAATGCTAGAGTCTTAAATATATGAGCATGTATTTGATTGAGCCTGGAGGATTTATTAGGCTTAATAATTTCAGCAAACATTCTATGCCATTAAAAGATAATTCCATTTTGGTCTTTTCCTGGCTGATTTGGCTATCAGAGACATCTGGTGAGTCTGCTGAAGAGATTATGAAAGAAGGAATTGAATTAGTTGGCCTTTTCTAAAGTGCTGGTTACTTTTTCATCTTTACCATTTTTGAGTGAATTAAATATTGCCTTATTTCTACAAATCTCTCTGAGGTATGACCAAAATGCTTTTGGATTCTTTCAAAATGTTTGCTAATTTTTACTAAGGAAATCACTTAAAGCTTCCTGAAATTCATTCTTGACATTTGCCCAAGATATCTTGTAATCATTAGTGATCTCATTGCTTTTGCCACTATAGGTATCATTTCTAATATTTTCATCTTGGCATGACATAACCTTGTACCATCTAGGTTCAGTGTTATCTTTTTTAAATTTTCCTGGGAATGAACTTGTTGACTGTTAAGTGAGTGATGTCAAATGAGAAAGTTCAATGATGAACCTGACACTTTTTTTAGATATTCCATAATGGTTGCGATATGCTTTTGAGTGATTCGCCGGCCATTTTGACTCAAATCTTCAATCAGTTTGGGATGTTTATTATCTGTGGCACAATAAATCAAGAATAGCATCATCCCATGAAGTCCAAGTAGATGCATTGAGTTCAAAATAAAGGAATTTAATAGTGACTCATTGGTATCTTTATGTTTACCCCAGTTTTAAAGCTATAATTGCTCCTTTCAATAGATGGGACATTGAAATCTCAAATGATAATAATGTCATGGCAGTTGTATTGGGATAAGAAACCTTTGCTTTACTAATCTAATTTTAATACTAAATTATCTTTGCCATCTGATGGCCTGTAAAATGTACAACTTAAATTTTTTTGGATTCAGGACTTTTAATTGAGCACCAATTGCATTTTCAACATTACCTGGAATTATTTACCCCTGTTGATTCAAGACTTTTTACCTGCAATAAAAACACCACCCCTATTCTATTTACTCTGTCATTTCTGTAAGTGAAAAAGGATTTAGGGAAACCCATCAAATATTTCGCTCACTCGCTCCTGGGTGAAACACCATGGAATATGAGGACAAGCAAATAAAAATGAGGATATGTTGGTATAGTAATATTTAAATATAATAAAAAGGTCAAAGAGAAATGTTATCTTTCACTGGTAAGGCCTCTTTTAGAATATGCTGTAAGTATATGGGATCCTAACAAAATTGGATTAATTGCCGAATTGCACCACATGCAGCGTACAGGAGCTATATTTGTAAAACGTTGTCATGATAAACTTAGAAGCATATCCAAAATATTAGAGCAGCTATGCTGGGAATCACTCACAGAAAAAGGTTAAATTATAGATTGAAGCTCTTGCATAAATTTAAGGGCACATCTTTAGCAATGATGTTGAAAATGTGGTGTTACCCCAACATACTATGGTAGGTGGGATCTTGTTTGTATAATTAGAGAGATTAAGAGTAGAACAGAAACATTTAAGATGTCATTTTTGCCATGAATGATAGGGGATCATAATAACATTGTCTGACTTGGGTAGGGTCATGTTCAGGTAAATATTATTGTGATGTATTATTGTATTAATGTGTGTGTTATTGTGATGTAACCCCTGCCACACAATCTAGTGATAGCTTGCAGGGTACATATATAAATAAATAAAAGGTAGCTTATATTAGTTATCTGTTGTTTCCCACATCCAATGCCACTGACTGTAGTCTGGTTTAGTTGTCATTAGTGGGGATTTCTCCCCCCAAAGCCAAGAGGGTGCCCTTGCTCCCAATAGGCGTTCATCTACCCTACAAATAGGCCTTTGATACTTGATGTGGTGCGACTCCGCATCCTGGGAATACCTTGGTCACCAGAGCCCTGTATGAATAGGTTGTACCATGGGAAGATGAGGATTATGTAATGCTGGAGAGGTTATTTGAGTCACATCTAACCCCATAGAGCCCTATTATGTAAATTTACATTGTAATTACTTCAGTTTTCCAGTAAATGTAATTTACCGCCTTTATATTGTGCAATTTGTTAGGATAAGTTGTATGTACTACTTCTTGTAAATGCTTTATTACTCAGGTGATGAGTAGCGCAGGAAAAGGGCTATCCTAGCAGAGTATCACCAAGCTCAGCACGATTTTACATCTACATGGGTTCATCTTTCCATGACTGTATCTCATTATCCTGCTTTCTTCTGAATCTCCCCAGTCTTTTAGCTCTATAGTTATTTTCTAATCCTGTATATAGATCGCCGAATTTGGATTTCACGTATTATTATTTGCATTAACCCTAATCTATACTAAATATCCTTGGCAGGAATTCAAGTACTTATTAAGTTTTCATAGAGATAATTGTTATTTGTCAATTATCTACCTCATCTCTGTATCAGATAATAAACCGGTATATGCATCAAGAATTTTATTAGGGATATACAATTTTTTAGACCGTACATTACGATTTCTAACAAACATATATCAACAAGATCATATCATAATGCTCTTGCGTAAATCGCAGATGTGATTTGTAGAATTTAAAGGATATTTTTTGGGACAATAACGGAACTTTTGAAATATTTTAAAATCAATGATAATTAATTTTTTTAGCAGCTATATCTGTAGCGCATTTTGCATACAAAGTGTTGACAAATTAAGGAAGAAAATTACGCTTCCAATTATTCATTTTAATCAAAAGAACCTATTTATAGTTTTCATAGCATACATCAATTTCCTTTTCCTGAAGTGGTTTACTTTAAAAGTTAATGAACTTTGAGAGATACTTTTATGTTGGCTATGGCTTAGTGAAATTCGTCCATCGCCACACATTGATTGAAACCATTCGGTTTCGAATCTTCATTTGTTTTGTGTTTTGTTACACCCGAAGCAGCTATTCAACCATTTATCTGTAGTAGTTGGCCGGTTTGTCGCCAATTGCTACAGATGGACTGAAGATCTATCAGAGTTTTTGCGCCCAAGGAAGTAGCCAGATGATAAATGAACATGTGAAGGATTAAAAGAGGATGTCATCAGAGTCTTTATGTTTTCGGGATCGTACGCGGTTAGGACTCATTGAGTGAATTTCACTTTTGAGACATGTTCTATATTATTGCGTGAATGTGAACATTTTAAATGCAGTGAAATATTTGTTGCGGGGAAGAAATTTGGTGATGTTCAATATTAATTGTTTATCATCGTCTTTTTATAGATAGTCCAGGAATTTCCACTTTCGCTATGTCCTTGGTGGTAAGTCAGGATTCCAACCGTCCGTTGAAGGAAGCACTGTTAGATGCATTAGAATGCATTCTATCGCCAACCCAGGAAGTCAGAAAGGCTGCAGAGGAAAGAGCCAAAGTTCTAGAAGTGACCGAAGGTATGGGTGTTATGATTGATGTCTCATCGGTACTGTTTCGATCCAATTATCTCATTTTGTTATCACTAATACTTTTGCCCATAAAGCATTATATTACTACTGTTTAATAATTTCCTTCACTAATTGTTGTGGTACTATGCAACTCTCAGCATTGCGCTCTTAACGTTGTTTGTACCATTGTGGTAGCTAAAGAATAAGAAAGTGATTCTGTTTACTTTGCAGACTACGGAGTGCAATTATTAGAGGTTGTACTTGACCCTGCATATAATGTAGCAGTTCGCCATTTAGCTGCAGTGTTGTTTTATCAGTACATTGACGACCACTGGATGCCCTCCACCATGCAGGTACCGAATCCGGAAATACTGGATGAAAAAAAAGAAAGGATCAAGCATTTGCTACCTCTCGGCCTTAAAGACCCGAACAGTAAGGTAATGTACAATGGGTTTATATAAATAATTTATGTTAATTTTTAAATATAGGAAGTTATAACAATGCAATTAATGGTCATTCGAAGCACAATATTGGGTGAGTAATGAATCCAAAGTTTATTGAAGTGACACTATGAATGTATATTAGTGTTTGAATGATAATTGGTACTATTAAAAATAGTGGTCAATATACTTTCACTCCACTTTCATATTCATCATATGTACTCATTATCAACGATTGGAAAGTAGTTTCTTATGTTCATTTATATTTCCAGTGATGATCAATATTTTTAACCTTTTTACTCAATTAATTAGTGAATTTTATACACATTCCATGTGCCTTCCATCAATGTTTTTTCTACCAAAGCAAAACTCAGATAATGCCTTCTATTTCCTTCTGCTGAAAGTTATTATTTTGTGTTAGATACTTATTTTAACATGTTAATATGATGAATAAAACAATTTCTGTCATAACTTGGTGGAATATCTTCATATTGACTTTTGAAAATTAAACAACTTGGCTGATGATGAGACCTAATGATGTGAAACCATAACGAAACCTAGGTCGTGAGAAAAAAAATTTTAAGTGGAAAAGTCAAGTTGTTTAATTTTCAAATGTCAATGTCAATATGAAAAATTTTCAATGTTCTTGCCCTTAGTGTGTCAAGGGAATAGTGTTTGCTAAACACCAGGGGTTCAGGAACATTTTTCATGAGGGAAAAAAATTGGGTGAATGAAAATTGAGGAGAGGATTAGCTATCAAGGGATTACTACTCTGCATTAGATAAATGTAAAGGGTTGAATGGAAAAGGCTGATATAGAGGAGAGGTGTGGCTAGTGAGGGATTAATTACTAGGGTTTAACCTTGGGATTAGGAAATTGTCTTAGGGACATTGGAGGAGGTATTGCATTTGGGAAAGAAGCTTTTACAAGGATGAGGGAGTTTATGACAGTGAAGTTGAATAAGGACGTTAAGAAATGGAAATTGATGGTATATCCTAAAATAAATTAGTTATGTTTGAGAAAGAGAATGGGAAGAATAATTGCATAGGGAGTGTAAAGAGCAAAATAATCAAACTAGTGGATGATTTTGTTTGTCTTGAAAAAAATATTTGGAAAACGATACATTTTTTAAATATTGCTGATCCATTATTTGTTCATACAGAAATGCAGTAGATGGAGATACATTGATAGCCATCAAAAGCCGTGGAATTTCTTTCTGACCTAGTCATACTCTTCTCAGAAGTACAAGAGTGGTTTGAAAACCCCATGCAAAAATTTAAACTTTTTGGGGTAACCCTTTTGTTTTGAACATAGCATTCCATAATGTTTATACATTCACCCTATATTGCTTCCGTTGGTTGACCTCTTATAAACAGCATGATTTCCCCACTCAAAGTTTTTTGTCTCCACAACGTCAACTGATTTGAATGAAAGCTCTTTCCGGCCAGTCTTTGTAGTTGAGAATGGGTAGTATTCTGAGGGAACCAAATCTGGAGAATAAGAGGACAGTGAATGAGTTTGAATCCTAACCGGTTAATTTTGTGGTCACAGCTGCAGGGGAGTAAATTAGTGTGTTGTCATTATGGACAATGACCATCTTGTGGCCCAATCTAAAACATTTTTCATGCAGCATTGAAGTTTTCAAACCAACTTATAATGATGCATACTATGCACTTGTTATAGTTGGTCCCTTTTCTCTATATTCAGTGAAGATAATTCCTTGATAATCCCAAACAATAGTTGTTGCTTCCATGCTAACTTAATCTTGCCAACTGAAGGAACAGTCTTTGTCCTCTTTTGCACAGTCCGACAACCCAGTGCTCGGGCTGTTCCTTGGTCTCAAGATTGTAGTGGATGAGGTCTGTTCAAAAAGTTCCCAAACTTTTTGAATAGCATACATCCAGTACATTATTATTTGATCGGCTTGGAGGCATTGTCCATGAGAACTTCCAATTTCAACCACTTTGTTAATATCATGTTTTGTCGATTAGTTATGGCCGTTAATGTGAAGGGGTGTTTGTGAAGTGTGGCAAAAAATCAAATCCATGGAAATGAGATCTTTGAAGGAGTAGTGTTGTTCTGTGAAATTCTGCCTGAAACTCTGCAAATCCTCCACGAAAAATTTTGAGTTGTTTGCCAAGGCTTATTGTGAGTATGCTATGAAACATACTGTGTGTTATGAGTGGTTAACCTGGCTCAAAAAGTGGCAGCAATTGGTGGAAGACGATGAGCATTCTGGAATACCATCAACATCAACTGATGACTCCCACATCAAGAAAGTGGACGTTTTTGTTCATTAAAGTCAATATTTGACTGTCAGGGAACTTACAGAAGAGTCTAGCATCTCGATTGGTTTATGCTATGAAATTGTGACTGAAAAATTGAGAATACATTGAGTTGTCTCCAAATTTGTGCCTCACCTAAGGATAGCAGGCCAGGAAGAAACAACATTGAGTTCGAGCCTGTCAGGAACTGTTTCATCAAGCTGAAAAGGATGAAATCTTCTTTTTCTCTGATCATAACAGGTCACGAGTTAATGGATAAGACATCTAAACAAAAGTGTCATCTTCACAATGGATTGGTGGAACATCGCCCTGCCCCAAAAAGTTTTAAAAGTTTGCTCAAATGTCAGGGTGATTGTTGCTGTTTTTTTTATGCAAAGGGGGTTTTGCATCATTAATACTTAGCTTAAGGACAGATAATCAACTTGGGATACTACCTGGGGGTTATGAAATGCCTAAGAGTGAGAATCAGGTGAAAATGGCCAAAACTTCGGAGGAGCGGTGAGTGCTTTTGTCATCACAACATTGCTCATTCATCTCTCAGAACTTGAGTTTTTAGCCAAAAACAAGACTGCTGTACTTCCCCACCCACTCTACTCAACAGACCTGGCCCCAAGTGATTTTTCCTGTTCCCTAAACTAAAAAGCCTGCACAAGGAAAAAGATTTGTCACTATTCCAGAGATAGAGAAAAATTCGATGGAGGAGCTATGAGCATTCCAGGGGGACTGTTTCAAAAAGTGGAAACACTATTGGAATAACCATATAAATTGGGGAGGAGACTACTTTGAAGGGTTTCTTTGACTTTATTTTTACTCCTTGCTGCCCTGACCAATAAAATGTTTGTGAATTTTTTTTTGTAATGAAATGTGGGTGTGGAGAAGAATGGAGAAGGTGAAATGGACCAAAAGGAAAACAAATGAGGAAGTACTAGAGATGGTGGGTGAGAAAAAGGGGTTTGTTGAGAGAAATCCTATGGAGGCAGGAAAGATGGATGAAACACATATTGATCGACAATAGTGGGATGTTGAAGGAGGTAATAGAGGGGAGAATGTTGGGCAAGCGAGGAAAGGGCAGGAACAGGATAGGGATGTTGGACGGGATGAAGGGAGGAAAGAAGTACACAGAGATGAAGAGGGACCTGATATAGATTAGTTTGCTGAATTGGGTTTTGTTTGGAGTTACAAAATGTTTATTTGATAGTTGTGTCCATCCAAAAACCTACCTTAACCGGTAGATTACCTGATAATAATAATAAATAAGGTTGGGGAACTTTTTGAACAGGTCTAGTATGTCCATGTTTTGAGCAGAATGACAAAATGACACCTCATGTCCTGTAGATTTAACTTAAACAGCTGACATTTGATCCTAGGGTATGTAACATGAATTTGTCGTTGAATGTGAGCAATTGTGGTGTCTTATTTTGCAGATATCGTTTGGTTGTCTAAATTTTGATGGTGAAGTAACCATCCCATCACCCATTCAAATGAGAAGCCTACAGCATTAGGAATCTCATGCACCATAACTGTTCCATCACCATATCATGGACTTAATCAATGATTTCTAGGGTAGTGACTTCAATAGGGTGTCCAGATTGTTTAGTTAACTTGTGAACTTAGAGCAATCAAAAATTTTTAAATCCACTGATGAACCATTTTTAATTAATGGTGCAGATTCACTATCATATTTATCAAATATCTCTTTACTCTCCATATGCATTTTGCCTTTCAGGAAATAATGTTTAATCATTGGATGAAATTATCTTTCATCCACTTTTTGGAAATCACCCAACTTTCTGGATTCCAACAAATGCTAAACACAGAGTAATCAGCTGATCTGGGTGAAAATAATTTTGATAGACACTAGTGGCCTAACTTTGGTGGCTTTACATCGAGTTTTCAAACTACCTTCATGTGTAGTAAACACTTTTTTATGCAGAAATAAATTTATGTACTTTGTCTCATGCTAATAAAACAACAAGACGTAAAAGATACATTTCAAAGAACTATATGTTTGGGTTCATACACAATGATTCAGGTTGCCTTGAGTGAATTACTTGAGATTTGATGTTCCATTTTTTGTTCTTCTTATTTACTCATATTTTTAAATAGTTTTTCAATGATCTTTTTTTCCTAGGTTGTTCATTTTCATAGATATCTGGTTGTGAATGTTACATTTATAAAATTTGTTAATGCTCACGTACCCACATTTTGGTGGGTAGTGGAACACACTGTCTTGTCCAAAGATAAATAGTTTGAATCTTGTAGAATGAAATTGTTATGCTGTCATGTAATGAGTTTTCTTTATTTGAATCATTTGTGCAGCATATGACATTTTTTGCCTTCTTCCTACAATAATTATCTTCAAAATGACAACATTTTAAGGATGTGCATTGTATTCAGAAATATTGACCAATCTGTTTGTTAGGAGAGAAATGAGTATGACTCTAATTTTGTATATTCTGTGCATCTTGTTTTTCAGATTCGGAACTCAATAGCACATAGTATTTTTGCAGTTGCTTGGTGTGATTGGCCAAATAATTGGCCTAACCTTTTTGACACACTTTTAGTGTACCTGACAAGTGGTGATGAATGTGCAGTATATGGCTGTATCCGTGTAATTAGAGAAATGTGCCAAAATATGGAGCACAAAATAATTAGTGCATCCCATTTAATTTTACGTGAAATGAATGAAATTGTGAAAAGCCATCAGGTAAAGGGAGTGACTTATCTCATTCTTCTTCAGTGTAAAATAATCTTTTTCAATGTAAATTTTGTGTAAACTTTCCATTATTTTGGGTAAGGGTATACTTTCTTATGAGAAAATTGTGTGTTAGAGTTAAGAAATTTCAGTTTTCCTCATCAAAAGTGGTTGTAAATGGGATTATGATTCTAATGTTTAAAAGATTTTGTTAAACATCTTGAATAATGCATGAGTAATATTTGATGAAAGGCTCTACTTTCTTCTTCACTTAGAAATGATGAAATTAACAAAAATGTTGTTCCTATTTCAATTTTCCATCTCATGTCTTATTCATTTCTCCTTCCCAGAGATTTTCATCCAAAGTACGAAGCAGGGCTGTTGAGGTTTTTGTGCTATGTGCTTCAGCAGTATTAAATGAAGTCAAATTTCATAAAAGATCACCATTAAAAGGGGTAATAAACCAGTTGTTGCCCTGTTTTTATGAAACATTGGTAAAAATTCTACTCGTGCACGAGTATACCAATGTTGACATTAGAATGAAGACACAAGTAGCCAAAGGTATGTTTTAATCTTATGCATTTGTAAAAAGTGATTGAGAAACCCATGAGATATAATTTGTATCAGTGTTAGTTGTGTGATGTTTTAAAATTCAGAGATTAACCTTCTGCAGTTAAACATGAAAGACTTCAATAGTAGTTGAAATTAATGAGAATATTGTTCACGGATGAATAGGATTAATTTGGGTGTACCTTTTTTGCTCACTTTTAGCTCTACTCAAGCTTCTGAAAGAATCACAAAAGAAGGTGATAGGTTGGCTTCCCCAGCTACTCCCAGCTGTCTGGCAAACCCTTACTTCATCTGCCATGGACTACTCATCTTCTGTGATTGCGTGTATTGAAGATGACTGCCAGTCGATTGACTCTGACGGTAAGTGGTCATCTGAAGTGTGCAGATAACTCGAAATTCTGTAAGATATATTTTTTTGTATTAAATTTATTTAAACACATTAAATTCCAAATTCTCTTTCCAAATAAAATAATAAAATGTGAGTCATTCAAGCAGCAGCTTAATTTATGTTATGAAATTTGTGATACAGTGAGAACTTGCTCATCAGGGCACACCAAAACATTTATAAAGTCAGAGTATGACTTGTGAGGCTTGAGCACTATTTATTTACTTAAAGGAATTCAAATGAAAATTAAACAAGAACATATTTTCTTTGAAATATGCTGACTTAACTGGTAAGGCATGAAAAGTATTATTAGATAAATGGAAAGCTTAGTTTGGTTTGCAACGTACCCATGAGAATATATTTCTGGGGAACATTGGTTTTATGTAGTGAAAAATACCTGGTTTTATATCCAGATAAGTGTTTTTACAGAGATACTTGCCCTTAACAGGCATATTTATGTGCTGTATGAATAACTTTTCTACAGCGTCAAGAGAACTTCACTAAAGACTGTACATTTCAGTGTTATGCACTATATATGTGGTTAAATGATTTTATTTAATAATAAAGTAATTATTTTATTGTGCAGTGTAAATTGATTAGGGAACACTTGAAGAAAGGGGTACGAGCTCCCTTTAGTTGCCCCAAACTAATAATTCTCCCTCCCTTACTGTAGCCTATCCCAGGAAATCTCTTTTGTGCACACTTCGCTTCTCCTCTCCGTGCCTTTATTGTGAGAGTTATGCCCTTGAAATCCAGAATATTTATTAAATTTTCTTTCTCAGAGTCTTCATTAGAATTAGTCAATTCTCATGGAGGCAATGAAGTTGTCCATAAAAAATCATGCCTTTGATCTCTTTCTTTGAAATATTTAGAAAATAGGATTTCGGTGGGTTAAAGCTAAGTTATGTATTGGTAATTGTCCAATACACCCCTTAACTTGCAACTAAGCCATATTAAGCTTATGGTATGTATTTTAATTTGTGCTAGGGAAATAGGTTTAGGTTTTTGGCACTTATGGTATATCACTGAAATAGTTTTATGATGAAAGCAATTATGCAATTAATCATTATCAAGCACCAATATCTCAATTTAAATGTGCTACTAGAACTGCAACTATTGGGCATTTCCTTGTGTTAAGCTGAATTTGATGTGGGTAAAGTATCATTCATCGTAAAAATTAATGTTCTAGATTAGACGCCCTAAATTTCATCTAAAAACTACATGTACATGCACTTATAATACATAAAAGTTTTTCATAAATAAACCTTGTTTTTACTCTTCTTTGCACTGGCCTCATCAAAAATTTAAATGAGGTTTATGCACACCATAAGTACATGGTTGGACTTTTCTTTTAACAGACAAAGCTGAAAACAAATGGCTGTGAATATTATAGATAAAATAATAGTTTAAAGTTTAATTGAGAAAGAATTTTATTAGGTAATCTACCGTTAAAGGTAGGTTTTTGGATGGACACAACTATCAAATAAACATTTTGTGACTCCCCACCTAGCAAACTAATCTATTTCAGGTCCCTCTTCATCTCTGCGTACTTCTTTCCTCCCTTCATTCCATCCCACATCCCTATCCTGTTCCTGCCCTTTCCTCGCTTGCCCAACATTCTCCCCTCTATTACCCTCTTCAACATTCCACTACCGCTCAATACACCTTTCATCCATTTTTCCTGCCTCCATAGGACTTCTCTCAACAAACCCCACTCCTCACCCACCATCTCCAGTACTTCTTCATTGGTCTTCCTTTCGGTCCATTTCACCTTCTCCATTCTTCTCCACGCCCACATTTCAAAAGCCTCCAATCTACGTCTATCCTCCTGCTTCAGCGACCACGTTTCCGCGCCGTACATAGCTACGCTCCATATCAGAGTTTTTACGAGTCTTGTGTTAACCTCCCTACTCAACGTCCCCGTCATCAACTCCGTCCTCCTTGAGAAAGTTTCCTTACCTAGCGCAATTTTTCTCCTTACCTCCCTACCACTTAGACCGTATTGGTCTAAAACACTTCCGAGATAGGTAAACTGTTCTACCTGCTCTATTTTTTCCCCTCTTATCTTAATATTTAGCTTAGCCTTTTTCTTTCTGGAAAATCGCATAACCTTTGTTTTATTTATATTGATTCTCATCCCGTATCTATCGCACTGAACCCTCAAATCACTCAGCAATTCCTGCAACCCCTTGGCTGACTGAGCAACTAATGCTTGGTAATCAGCAAACCTAACCGATTTTACGAATTCCCCTCCCGACATTTCATCTCTACCTCCTGTTCTTCCCATGCCTCTTTAATCATTTCCTCCTCATATACGTTGAACAGCACTGGTGACAATGGGTTTAAGAAGGGGACAATGGGAAGAAGTGTAAGGCTGGGTGACCCAGCCTTACACCTCTTCCTAACACTGCCCATCTGGACTCTCTGTTCCCCACTCGCACCTGAGCAGTCTGAGACATGTACAGGTTGCGGATCAGTCTCCTGTCCCTCCAATCCATTCCTATTTTCTGCAATACATGCATTAATTTTTCCCAATGCACTCTATCAAATGCTTTTTCAAAATCTACAAAACAAGCAAAAACGTCCTGATTGTATTCTATATTCCTCTCGATTAGTGATCTCATTACTGCAATGGCATCTCGCGTACCTCTTCCTTTCCTTAACCCAAACTGATCATCCCCTATGTAATCATTTGCCTTACTCTCTATCCTTTTGTTGATGATCCTGAGGATAACTTTAGCTGCATGGGATATCAAACTTATTGTTGTGTAATCCTCACATGATGTAGCCTTTACCATTTTCGGAATAGGAACTAAAACTGATCTCACAAAATCTTCCGGCCTGATTCCTACCTCGTAGATACTACGAATAAGTCCATATAGTCTCTCTCCCACATTTTCCTAAACATTTCAGTAGTTCCACAGGAATGTTGTCTACCCCCACGGCCTTAGTTGCTTTCATCTCCTTTAATACCCTTTCTATTTCATCATCGAGTACGCCTGGACCTAAGCTATCTTCTTCTTCGTCATGTTCCTTTTCTATGTCTAACATTGTCGGCCTAAGTTCTCTACCATACAGTGTTTCTATATATTCCTTCCATCTCTCTTGGATTTTTTCTGGTTCAACAATTATCTTACCCCACTTATCTTTAACTGTTAGCAGAGATCTTGCCTTCTTACTTCCCGATAATAACTTAACCTTGATGTATAGAAATATGTATAGCTGAGAGAGAATATGTGACTGATTTATTATTTATCTTCCAGGGTAGTCTCTAAAGGAAATTCTCACTTTTTTCAGATAGGGAGAAAAAAATGGAAATGTTTATTTCAACAATTGAGGCATCAGTTTAAAGCTTGAACTTTCATCCATTTTCCGACATTATAGCCATTTCAATCAATGCTGAGACATGTTGTAGGTGCTGGGACAGATTTTTTATTACATCCCTTTTTGCTATGATGTTGTTAAGGAAATATTGGATCTTATCTTCCACCTCATCGTCAATGCTGAAGCATCTACATATAAATGTTCTATCCACTTATAACAATTAGTATTCACTGAGGCCCAATTCTAGATGCTAGGGTGTGTGAGTGATAATGTCTCATCCAACTTGTTGCAGAAGAGCAAGGATTTGATGGGTGAAATTGTTTTGGATAGGGCTGATGGCCTTGCTCAACATTCCTCATCTATGATTCATTATCACCCATCTGAGTGGTTTAAGTATCTCGCTCTACCTGTCGGCATTTTTTGTAGTCCCAGAAGCCTTGGAGTTGACCAACAGTATCCAGTTTCAATCCCTAAACACAGTTACCATGACTTTACTGGCAGGGTGTGTTTGTTTGAATATTTACAGCTTGCACAAAGAGGAATGATATCTGTGACATGATTGTTGTTTGATCTCATATGTGAAGTGGAGCACTCAGATTTTGTTACTTATTAGACGTAATGATGATCAGGCTAAAGATGATGTCTTAAATCTCCCCAATGACATTTCAGACAGCTGGTATGCAATGCAATAAAATGTAATTTCCAAAGATAGTTCCTTAAATATGCGGGTGGGTATTTCATCAGGCCCTGAGGATTTATTCGGCTTAATGTTTTTCAGCATATATTCGATTCCATTATTTGAGATTTCAATTTTGAGTATCAGCTGGTCAATTTGGTAAGCTATCGGAGACATTGTTGATGATGTTTTGGATTAAGGAATGTAATAAATTAGCCTTTTCCAAACTGGCGGTTACTCTTTCACCATTATTGTTTTTGAATAAATTAACTGTTGACTTATTTCCCTTTACCTTTCTGACATCTAACCAAAATGCTTTCAGATTCTCTTTCAAATTTTCCACTAATCTTTCCCTTTTGAATTTGATTAAAGATTTCCGAAGATATCTTGTAATCATATGTAGTCCCATTCCTTTTGTCCTTAGAGATATCATCCCTAATATTTTTATCTTGGTGTGACATAGCATTTTATATCACAATGCTTTTCTAACGTCCGCGTTGTACCATCTAGGTTCTTTGCTTTCTTTTATAAATTTACTGGGAATGAGCTTGTTGACTGTTGAGCGAGTAATGTCAAGGAAGTAGTTCCACTTATGTATCCTCAGTATTTAGGTGTTTACGATCTTCCTTAAAGCTAACAATTTGACTCTGTATCATGCATTTTAGGCCATTATAGTTCCCTTCTTTTAACAAGTAAATTTTTCTTTTAGGCTTTTTATTTCTGACTACATTCAGCAAAAACTTAGCATATACTTCCCTGTGGTCACTAGTTCCTTTTATAGTTTCTATATTTAAGAATTTTTCAGGAATATTCGTTGCTAACAAATCAAGAATATTTTTGCCCATAGTTGGTGAAATAACAAGTTGATTCAAGAATTCAATAGCGATTCACTGATATCTTTGTCTTCACCCCTCATTTTAAAACTGTGTGTGCTCCATTCAATAGATGCGACATTGAAATCTCCACCGGTTATAACTTTGGGATCATTGTAATGGGATAAGGAACCATTTGCTGATCTAATTCTAGCAATGAAATATCTTTGTTGTCTGGTGGCCTGTAAAATGCTCATACATAAATTATTTTGGATTCAGGACATTTCAATGAGCACCAAACAATATCCAAACCATTACCTGGAATTACCTCAGCCCTGCTGATGCACGAATTTTTAATTATAATAAAGACACCTGTGTTCTATTTGTTGTTATTTCTGTAAATGGAAATAGTTTTGGGAAAATTTCACTGCCAGTGAAATCAGTGGATGACCAGCTTTCTGTTCCAATTGTTATATCTGCACCTCTGCTTTGAATAAGATAATAATATTCTGTGACTTTGTTTTTTAAACTTTGCATATTAACTAACAATGCAAATTGTTTCCTTGACATCAAAGTGGTTTAAGAGGATCCTACACGATTAGATCACCGACTGAGGGTCGATGAAGAATGTCCCAATATCTCTTCACAATCAATCCTCGGATAAGGTCAGAAATCATGAGGGTCACATAAGCCCCCTCGAAGCTACCCAGCCGTATCATTTCTAAGTTCCATTCCCAAGTCGCTTCACTTACAAGTTCCATTCCCCAAAGGAATCAAAAATCTCTTCAGATCCCCTGTCCACAGCATGGTTGATACCAACATGAGCCACGAACCACTCCTGGAAAATTTGGTGCCCACAGCTGCCACTCCAACTGCCTTCATCACATGGGGAATACCACTGCTAGGAATTCATCAGGCCGACAGATGCTGGCTCACTCTCTCATGGTCTGCCCTTTCCCACAATGCAACTATTCCACATCTGACATAACTGCTACCTATCGCCAGAATTCCCCCCTGCCTACCATGATGGTTCCTTCTGAGTGAAGCTTTCACAGGGGTGTAGGTAGAGGCTGCAGATACCACCGGGCTATCCTTTGATAGCACCTGATACCTGTTGGAGACAAGGATTAGGTTTGCCTATCTCGCATGCCTTTCTGCACCATTAACTTCCCTCTGCTACTGACCGAGACAACCTTCTAATCTTCCATTTTCTGGAATGGCACATCTCCCTCATCAAAAGACCAAACTAAGTGGTTCGATTTCGCAGGCAGTGTTTCAACCACTCCGCCAACTGATGTTGCCGATGACTTGGGGGAACCCATGTGGTCCCTATAAAAAGAGATGTTTCAGGTGTGATTTGGTGGAATATCATGATTAATAAAAATTGGCAATTTTTATTAATCATGTGGTCCCATTGGTACGTCGAGTTTTTCGCAACTCCATCCAGAGTCAGCCATATGAGCCCTCAAAGCCAGGCATTCACCAGTGCAGGCATACATGGTGGCAGAAGACCTAGTAGAAGTCATCTTGAATTCTATTGAAGATGCCAAATTTTTAAACTTTTTTTTTATAGGGCTAGGTTAAAGTGGTGAAAGTTACATATTTAATAAATAATACTTTCCTTGGGCCCAACGAATGCTACTTTATTGTGAAAATTGATATCATTGAGCTGCTTAACTAACAAGTGTATATACTCGATATCTCTTGCTTTCCAGGTGAAATAATAGGAATCGAGTCACTTATATTTAGCATATTTGACTTCGTGTACTATTTAGTTGAAACACCAAAGCTTCGCAAAACTGTGGCACATGCATTGCCGGAGCTATTTTATTATATAATTTTCTATACTCAGGTTACTGCTGATCAGGTTAGTTTTTCTTCAATTTTATTTTGTGATTGTATTCAACTTCAGTTTTTGCATGGCTAGAGATAATGTATATTAGTTATGAAACCGTAAGTTACAGTTTGATAGTAGTTAAGTCTGTATCATATTTATTTATCTGTTATCCGTAACTGTTTTTTTGGAATCATCTGCAGGAAAATTGTTTTTTTCCCAGATAAGATACAGTTATTTAAAATATACTCATTCAGCAAGGATGAATAGAAATGTAGCATTTGTTTTATTAGTTGTACACATTTCTTTTAACTTTGTCTCATCAATGATGATGTGTTTTATACATTTTTATTTTCCTTTCAGGAAAGTACTTGGGATACTGATCCTAATCAGTTTATTGGTGATGAATCTAGTGAGTCAAGTGAATCTTACAGATACACTGTGAGACTAGTAGCCCAGGATCTCTTGTCTGTGTGTATATTTAAATTTTTTAGTGTATTTATATTATTATGTATAAGAAATACTAGCTACTCAATGCGTTTGACAATATTTTACAGTCACTCTGCGAAAATTTCAAGATAAATTGTGTGGAAGCCCTTATACAAGCAATTTCCAAGCAATTGCAGGAAGCATCTTCGAAAAAACTTGCCGGAGATCCTAACTGGTGGAGAGTGCATGAAGCGTGTATGCTTACATTGGGAAATTTTAGCAGCCTGGGGGATAATTTCTCAGGAGCTCCACTGTGTGATATACAATCCTTCATTGAAAATATTGTCATTCCTGATATGACTGCAGAACGTAAGTTCATTTTCTTGACCAAGTACCATTTCATTCTTCTCGCCATTCAGTGATTTTTCTTTAATTTTCTCTCTGGTTTGTTAAATGCATGACTGTGTGTTACTCAACATGAGTGGGTGTTACTCAAATATTTAGTTAGATGCATGGTAAAATGATGATCTTATTAATTCTTGACCATGATAATGAAATAATAGTCCTGACCCAATCAGTCATCATGTTGACATGGTGTGAAACTCAGGACCTGAATTGCATGATTAAAATATGTAATCATAACATTGGTAGCTCCATCTGACAGTAAATGATTAATTCCAAAAGTGTAAATCCTAAAAGAGACAACTTGTGCTTTTTGTTCATGATATTTTTGTTTCCGTAGATGGTAATGTTCCATTGGATGCAGTTTTTCTAGATTTTAAAAAGGGTTTCAATAAATGCATCATAGTAAACTACTCACAAATCTAGAAGCCTGTGGCATGTATAAAAATATTATCTGCTGGATCAAAGACTTTTTGAATGGTCCCAGGCATAGGGTAATCATAGACAGTGTTAGCTCTAACACAGTAGAAGTTACATCAGGGGTTTCACAGGGAAATGGTATTCCACCTCTTTTATTTCTTCTCTATGTTAACAGCATCAATTCCATGGTCAATAGCAAGATACGCTAATTTGCAATGAAGCAGTGGTCTATGGAGATATAATCCTGAGGATAAAGTAGCATTTAGCAGGTGATCTAAATGCTATGGCATTGGTGCATTACTTGGCAATTGGAATTAAAATTTAAAAGCTGACCCTGATGGCGGCAGGGTAACGTCCTCATCTGCCAATCCAAGGGTCGTGGGTTCGATCCTCACCAGGGTGGGATTTTTTCCACCTAGGGCTTGGGTGTTTGTATTGTTGTTACTGTTGTGTTGTCATTGTTGTCCGATGTAAAGGCCAGAAAGTGCTGTTTTCGAGCCATAACAAAAATAAATAAATAAAGAATGTGTTGAGATGAATTTTTGAAATAAGAGCAATTCCCTCCTGAATGCCTCCCACATCAGTAACACCATAATAGAAATTGTAGACTCAGTAAACTAGATACTCACGTCTCCTGGGTGAAACATATGAGGGTCATCAAATAAGTAGAGAGACAATGCTCTTATTTTAAAACATTTCAGTAAATCTTTACAATGTTTTCAGAGGTGTTAGTTGACAATCTTGGAATGACCTCTGATCAGCTGTTTGGCTAATTTATGTCAAGCTTACCTCGAAATCTTCAATTCACCATGGCAAGTCTACTAAAATATTGCAACTTAGAAGAGCAGTGCTCTTGTCATTAGAGATTTAGTCACAGAAGGTGTAAAACCAAGTGAAATACTTTCTAGAATCTTTCTACAATATGTGAAAGGTTGTATGAACCATGCAAATGTTTAAAAGTGGGTTGATCAGTTTGAAAATGGCCTAACAAGTGTGGGTGATGAACCCTGAAGTGCATATCCAGTCAAATGTTTCTGGTCCCTCCATGGAATTGAGGATCAATGAAATGATAAAGCAAGGAAGTTCAAGTAAGTGTTAGAACTGTTCATAATATTACTTATAGCCATTTAAAGAAAACCATGTGCGAGATGGGTCCCCAGGCTGCTTACTGATCATAGAGGATTAAGACTTTGCATGAGTCAAGGCTTTAAGCAATGAAGTTTGATGGTAGGAGATGGTTTTTTGGAAGAATGTGACTAACAATGTCTGGATCCATCACTCTGATCCTACGAAGAAGAGTA
This sequence comes from Hetaerina titia, assembly GCA_037158775.1. Taxonomy (NCBI): domain Eukaryota; kingdom Metazoa; phylum Arthropoda; class Insecta; order Odonata; family Calopterygidae; genus Hetaerina; species Hetaerina titia. The sequence continues at coordinate 55,290,385 of CM073779.1, read as the reverse complement.
TAGAGTGGAAACACACCAGCTCTTCCATTCTCAAAAAATTCAAGGTTCAACTCTTTGTTGGTAAAGTGATGCTGACCATCTTTTGGGACTGATGGAGTCCAGTCTTCTGCAATTTCCTTGAAAATTGGCTATAAATGGCGGAGAGATGTCAATAAAATGAGAGAGGTTAAGTGTAGAGCAGATGTTGTAAAGGTGCCACTTGTTGTTTTTGTAATTTTTTTATCTTGAAGTAAGGGTAAGGATGAACATTTTCATTGGATGGGGTTAAAAAAATCCCAAGTAATTGGATGAAGTGGTGAAAGAGTCACCACTCCATGAACTCCTGTTTATATATGTGATAGTCTCCCATTTTTGAGTCAAGTTTTGATCCTTAAATTGTAATTTTGTTATCATATGACCCTTTAGCCTTTTGCCACTTAGCGTGATGCTTATCCTTCCATTATTATGGATGAGGATGTTTTACATTAAACATTCTGCAAAAACTTCCCAGCTGTATTACAGAATAAATGAGTTACATTATATTTTAATGTGTAATTGAATTTATATTTTCAAGTAATTCATTCTTAAGAGGTTTAATACTTTCAATTCCTGCCCCCAACTCTAAAATTTATTCTCATAGAGTTAATTCCATGTAAGATATTTTAATCTGACATTTCTCCTGGAACTTAAAGATGTCATGTATTATTTATTTCTAGGGATCATAGATGTTCAATATGTTTTGAAGTAAGTAAACATTTTCTTGAATATCAACCTTTATTTTTCAGGTCAGCCTTTTCTCTTAGGTAGGTGCATCTGGTTTGGCAGTAAATACACCAGCTTTCTTACACATGAACTTAACTTGCACTTTATTCAAGCAACAGTCAGTGCCCTGCAATTAGGCCAGCATCCCTGTGTACGAATTTCTGCAGTAAGGTAAAGTTGAATATAATATATTAATATTTTTGCATGGTGAATAGTGTAGTACAGTATCATTTTTGTGTATAAAGGGTATGGATGTGGAATAAAAAAAGTATTTATCTCTTAAATTCAAATTACCTGCTAAAACATAAACATAATTCAATCAATTGTAGGGTAGAGTATTAAATATGAATATTACCTTAAAATAATTCAATTAGATGATTTTAATTTTGAGATTTATAACATTGAAATATAATTGTAAGCGGTAATGTACAATTGTATTGGTTATTTTATGCAGCTTGAAAATAAAATTCTAATTTAAACATTTTGAGTTCTAAACAGGCCATTTGCATAGATGGTCCAAGAATGACTGCTTCATATTTTAAGGGAATATCATTTATAATCACACAGTACTCTAAACCAACAATTGTGCTTGAGGAATTAAAAAGGGAGTGTTAATTAAGAATGAATGACCTTATTTGACATTTTAGACCTTTTTTGTGGATTGTACAAATAACTTAAGGCTATCTTAAATTTAAAAATACTGTGCTTTCTTAATGGTCAATGTGCAGATTATGGTAAAATAGAAATATTCAGTGTGTGTAAATAGGATTATTTGTATTATACCAGTTGAGATGAGTTTAGATGGACACAGGTCATAAAACGGTGCAATAATAAATTTCCTTGATTCTGCCTGCAAAACATAGTGATCCCTGAAATTTAAATTTGCCACTCTTCAGTTCCACATACTTTTTTCCTCCCTTCATTCCATCCAGCATTCCTATCCTATTCCTACCTCTTCTACATTTGCCTAAATTTCTTCCCTCATTCGCAGGTTTCAACATCCCATTTCCTATCAAAATGCTATGCTTTCATCTTTTCTGCCTCCTTTGAATTTCTCCCAACAATCTCTTTTCCCCAACCATGCCTATAATGTACTTGTTTATTTTTCTTTCTCTCCATTTTCTCTTTTTTATCCTTTTTAACACCCAAAGTTTAAAACCACCCAATTAACCATTTATCCCATCTTCATCCTCTTATGGAAGATCCCGAGGACCACTTTAGCTGTGTACAAAATCAAACGTATTGTTCTGTAATCCTCACATATGGCTGTCCTTCCCTTTTTTTGAATAGGAACTAACACCGATTTAACAAAATCTTCTCTTTACCATTTGGTTCTTTAATATATTCTTTCTCGTAAATCTTCTGTGGTTCAACTAAGTTTTCCTGAATTGTATTTGATTATGATCACAGGTTTTCCCTTCTTATTTCCTGGCCATGTTTTCACCTTTTCTTAGCAAACTTTCCATGTCCTTGCACTCCATCTTCCACTTTGGTTCTTTGGCTGTTTGTTTCCTGCCTCAATTTATTATTTATTTACATAGGACCCTGCAAGCCAGCACAAGGGTGAATGAACTATTTTGTATGTGTATACATATATCTATGTATGTATATATATATATTTTTTTCTTACAGGTTCACCCCACCTTTCCTCACCTAACCCCCAACCCCCTCAACCCTTACCCTTCCCTCATGGTGCTACACCCCCTGCCACACACCTTTTTGGTGGCTTGCAGGGTATTTATGTAGATGTAGATGTAACATAAAATATGATTTGCCCCAATTGCAGTTGGACAACATTATTCTGTTCCCTTATCGTCAGTGGGAAAAATGACATCTAAATACTACCTTGATCAAAAAGTTCCCGGAATAACCACCGTGTGGCGCTCCCATCGTTCCGATTTGAGTTCTGTTTTTTTTTGTTAAATTCGTACATCTGTTGTTGATATTCCCTTTAAATCTTAATGTCATAACTTGACATTTGCAAAAGTTAGGTAGCCAAGAGTACATCTGTCTCTGTGTGTGTTGGCGATTTTTTACAATTGCAGAAATGGATTTAAATTTGCAACAACGAACTTGTATTAAATTTTGCGTAAAAAACGGATTTAGTGGCGCACGGACGTTGGAAATGTTGGAAAAGTGTTTCGGCAACGATTCTCTAAAAAAAACGGTCGTTTACCAGTGGCACGAGCGGTTCAGAAGTGGTCGTGAGTCAATCGAAGTTGATGAATGCAGTGGCAGACCATCAACATCGAAAGTCGCTGAAAATATTGATAAAGTAAAAGAAATGTTGGTCAATAACCGCAAATTAACCATCAGAGAAATAGCGGAGGACTTGAACATTGCCTATGGATCCGCCCAAGACATTGTGGTTAATGATTTGGGTTTCCGTCGTGTAGCAGCAAAGTTGGTGCCAAAAGACCTCAATTTCATGCAAAAAAGAGACCGTGTTGACGTCGCAAAAGACATGATTTGCAAGGCTGAATCCGATCCCACATTCATCAAAAGGATCATTACTGGAGACAAGACGTGGGTTTATGAGTACGACACGCAATCCAGACATCAGGCAAGTGAATGGCGTTCACCAAATGAGCCGAGACCAAAAAAACCACGTCGTTTTCAGTCAAAAAAGAAGGCAATGCTGACGGTTTTCAAGGATTACAACGGTGTAGTGCATCATGAATTTTTGCCAGAAGGCCAGACAGTAAACAAAGAGTATTATTTGGGCGTTATGAGACGTTTGCGTGAAGCAATTCGCTGAAAGAGACCAGAAATCGTCGCACAGTGCGTCGAGACCGTCGCACAGTGCTATCATTATTCGTAATTTTTTGACGAAAAATGCAACAAATACCATCCAACAGCCACCGAATTCACCTGATTTGGCTCCCTGTGACTTCTTTCTGTTCAATCGAGTTAAAAAACCATTACGGGGAACGCGTTTTAGCAGCCGAGAGGAAGTAATGGAAAAATCGCAGGAAGCACTGATGGACATACCGAAAACCGAATATAAAAAAAGTTTCGAGGATTGGATCAAGCGCTGGCATAAGTGTGTTGCAGTCGATGGGGATTACTTTGAAGGGGACAATATAGATTTAGATGAATAAACTTGTATTTTTAATTTTCTGAATAAATTCCGGGAACTTTTTGATCAAGGTAGTATATCTGTTTTCACTTAATCTCTCTAATATTATTTGCATAGTCTCTCTTATATAGTATGATTGAACTAACAGTATATTTTCAACATTGTCGCTAAAGAGACAGTTGCAACTTATGCAAGAGATTTAATCTGTAATTCAACCTTAACTCCATGAGTGATTCCCAGCCTAGCTCCTCCAATAATTTTAATATGCCATTCAGTTTGACATAACACTGTTTTACAAATCTAGCTCATCTACTCTGCAATTGATTTAATACAGCCATCAATCCAACTTCGTGAGAATCCCATGCACAAGCACTATATTCTAAATGAAGTTTACACTATATAACTGTTTGCACTTCCTTCTAACTCCATGGTTACATTCTTCCATTTCCAGGAAAACCCATATAGGTTGGAATTGAACCTGCAACCTCTAGATTGGTGGATGAAAATGTTACCATGCGGCCACCAGGCCTGGCAAATATTATTGTGTTCCCTCGCTGGCTCTCTTCCTCTCACTTCCATTTTTCTCTATAACTACTCTAATTATCCCTGCTATCCTTCCATCTAATCTCACACATCCCTAAATTATCTTTATTTCTTCTTCCCATTTCTATCTATATATTTTCTAATTTTCCTGTCCTCAGCATCATCTCAACATTCCAAGTCAATGATGTAAATAGTTTGGCCCCCTTTTGTGCTTCTGGAATTCGTCATGTTGCAGTGGCTAACGTACTGGCTTCCTATCTATGGGTGGCAGATATTATTGTGTGGTATCCCAATCCCCCTACTTGAGGTGCTTTGTGGAGGGCACTTCGGGTGATGCCATATAGGACCTTAAACTGTGGACTTCTTGGCGCCTTTCATTAAGAGTAGGTTAATGCCAATGGCGTGTTTCCTTCCATCCTTCATCCTTTGTCTCACCTTTCGGTCGCCTCCCCTAAAACTGTTACTACTATTTGAATTCAGAGTGAAGTGTTTTTTAAAATAGGAACATGTCCCCAAAAATGATGTTCCGTTCTCCATTGTGAAGGATGACGATTTACTTATGCAATTAAGGGTAAACATTTGTTATGGGACAAACAATTTACGGAAGAGTCAATATTGAGGAGCTGTGTGGAAGCATTTTTTCACATTTTGATTAGTATGGTCATTCACTTGAATTATAATTGTTGATTTTAACTCTCCATTAGTGCAAATGTGGTCTTTATGATGCCATGTAATTATTTAAATTACATCAATGATAAAAATGCAGACTTAGGATATCCTAATTCATTGTTAACATTAAATGCAAACAACTCCATTAGGGCCATGAAAGTATTATAGATGCATGTGTACCTTGTTTTGTGCCCATGTTTCTATCATACGTTTACTGTATGCTGCTTTTTTTCTTCAGACCAAGTTTTTCCAGTCTTCTACTTTGGTTTTTTCTTCATGGATAACACAGGCCAACAGTGGTTTTGGTGCCGGAGCTTTTAATGCTGATTTAAAGAACAATTGGGGTGCTGAATCCAATTATGACACTAGTTTTTTCCTATCAGCTATAGTTTTCAAGATATAGATATGTTGTTACTTACGTAAAAAAATCTTCTATATGATGACATGGGAATATTATATTAATAATAAAACCCACTAAATATAAAGACTTGATTTATTTCTAGGGCTGTTAAATCACCCACAAACAACAGAATTTTACAATACAATTGAACACAAATACTAAAATTTTTTACTGTAATAAAACAAACTGAAAAGAAAAAATACATAAAAACATCACTCAACACATCGGAAGCTTCTTTCGCGCGATTTTCTTGAGTGCACTTTGTTCAAACAGTCTCGTTTTAAGCACCAGCAGTAATCTACCATCATATGGTTATCCCATCTTCCTTGGTAGCGAGCTTCCATTGTTTTTATATCCTGGTGAAATGTTTCACCTTGTTCTTCACTTGTGTCTCCTAAATTTCCAAGAAAATTGTCTAAGTGGCTGTGTAGGTAGTGAACTTTTGTGCTCGTATTACATCCAAGTGATTTGAAGTTACTGAGCATAATGTTTACCAGCTCAATATAATTTTCACTTTTGTGATTTCCTAGAAAGTTTTTTATGACCTCAACAAATGACATCCAACTAATTTTTTCAATCTCATTCATTGACTCGACAAAAGCAGGATCCTTTGTAAGTTGTCTGATTTGTGGCCCCTCAAAAATACCAGCTTTAAGTTTTTCAATACTTATATGGGGCATCTTTAGTCTTAAGTAGCCGAAGCATGGTCCATCCTTGTCAAGAGCCTTTACAAATTGCTTCATTAGGCCTAGTTTAAAATGTAGAGGCGGTAAGATGATTTTCTCTCTTTCAACTAAAGATTCAGCAATGATGTTTTCTTTCCCAACAACCAAGTTTTCTCTCTTAGGCCACTCCTTCTTAATCCAGTGGTTTTGTCTGTCCCTGCTATCCCAGAGGCACAAGAAACAAGGATATTTTGTGTAGCCACTTTGCTGCCCAAGAAGAAAGTTCACCATTTTTAAATCTACACAAATCACCCAGGGATGTTCCTGGTATTTTGTCTTCTGTAAGACCAATACTATTGTATCGTATTCTTCTTTCATTTTAGTTGAATGAGTGATTGGTATTGCGCCAAACCTGTTACCATTGTGAAAAAGTACACATTTTAAACTACGCTTGGAGCTATCAATAAACAAACGCCAATCACTAGCATCATATTGTGATAGTAGTCCCATTTTTTCCAAAAGACCGTTTTAACCTGTAAACAAAATGTAAGATTGTCTTCTTGAGTAAAGAAGGGTAGCATATCCTTTTCCCTTGTGCGATAAAAACTTATTTTTGTACCAGGTTGCAGTAAATTCTTATCATGCAGTCTTGATGCTAGTAGTTCGGATGCTTCCTTCGATAAGTTCAGTTCTCTAGCAAGATCGCTTAGTTCATCTTGATTAAATGGTTGAGGAATTGTTGATACCCCCTCGTAGTCACTGCCACTATCGCCAATAGAATGAGAAATGTTTTCAAATAACTCAAATTCTTCCTTATATATATATATCTGGTAATGTCTGAAATATTGGGATCGGTATTTCTTCTGAATGGGGTACCGGGCGTCTAGCTGAAGGCAAATCTGGATATGTCCACTTGTGGCGATTTTTTCGATTAATTCCCGAAACATTTACTATGCAAAAATAAGTCGTCAATATGGTTCACAGGTTCTCTCCACACCATTAGCACACCAAATTTTAGACTTTTCCTTTGTCCTGTTGTCCATTGCCGCAGATGTTCAGTACATGTTTTACACACAAAATGCGGTGCTTATGTTTTATCTTGGTCACCAAGCTTAACACCAAAATATCCCAAGTATGCACGTTTCACAAAGTCTGTAATTTTTTTCCTATTTTCTTTTACCATATATTCCCATGTATACTTATAGATTTATTTAACTTTGAAAATTATTTTCTGGAATATATCAAATATTAAAACAACTAATTGTAAGATGTGCCATATCTAAAAAAGTAGAGCTTTTAAATAAAAACGGATTTCATATTTGGATTCAGCTCTATAAATATAGTTAAAATCAACACAAAGATTCCCGGCACCAAAAAAAAAATTTTTTGTAGGCCTGTGTAATGTGTGCTGGCAAATTTTGGCTATGAAGGTTTGCTTATTTTGCATGCCTTCTTTTGTGACCCTTTGAGATGGTGTGGTGGCTATCGTATCTATCTCACCCAGGGACCAGGTTTGAATCCCAGTGGCTTCAAATATTTTTCAGTGGTATCTTGATCCCAACTTGAGGTGCTTTGTGGAGGGCCCTTCGAGTGATTATGCCATCCGTCAGATGGGACGTTAAGCTGTGGACCCCTTGCCGCCTTTCGTTAAGAATAGGCTCATGCCGATGCCAGTTTTCTCTCCACCCTTCCTTTCCTGTCCATCCCTAATGGCGCAAATGACCTTAACTGTTGGTCACCTCCCCTAAATACTACTACTACTATTCTTAAGTGATTCTTACCAGCTTTAGGTCGTTTTTAATTTTGCCAATCCATAGTGCCCATTTATTGTAAAATTCATGTATTTATTTTGGAAATTTGTTGGTGTTCATTGTTTTGATGTGTCTGAAAAACTTTAATTTTCATGTTCTAAAATATTGTTTGACTTCTTGTTTGCTTCAACTTCAATATTGTTCATCAGCAAGATTTTGACCTAAAGTTCTCCCTATGATTTGCATTATCTTTTCTACATTTTGATGTTTTCTGTTGAGAGGAATTGGGTTATATTTGTATAGACATTCTTGCTTCATGACTATGTTGTTATGCCTTATTTTTGTGTTTGGAGATCCATTGTCTCCCATGAATACTTAGATTGATTTAATATGCTTTTCCATTATTTTCTTTTAAATATTTTTGGTTTTGTTATAAGTTCATTTTCGTTAATCATTTCACTGAGGGACTTGTTTTCTCTGTTTTGTTTCCATATATTTTTGGTCTTATTTGTTACAGGTAATTTATTCCATATTAGCGAATGGTACTCGGAGGCTGGTGCCCTTTAGGAGTTCTATTTGTGGACTATTGAGATTTTGTTACCATTGAAGCATACTGAATTTGCTACACCTATTTTAATGATGTGGAAAATTTTAACTTTATTTTTTTGGACATAAATTTTTATTGTGCTTTCATCCCGTATTTTCTCTAGGGCACTTGCTGGATTCTGTCAGCACTTTGCTAAGGTGAAAAACACTCAGATGTTGCTGCCATTTTTACCTCCACTTACTGAGCCATTATTGAACCTGGCTACTTTGTATTCATATCCTGTTATGCGTTTAGTGTTTGAGTCCTTAGGAATCATCCTTGGGGTAAGTTTCTTTTAAATTTCCCAAACCAGTCTAGGATTTTATTTTTTGGTGGTCATGTTGTGATAAAAATGATATATCATTCATAATATTTATGTTGTCCTTTTCAGATAGATCAAAATCTGGCTGCATCTGTGGAGTCGAAAGTGACACCATGTGCGATTACTGTATTCTTGAAGTACAACAATGGTGAGGGAATAAAATAGAAATGGGTTCTCTGTTTTCTTTATTAAGTGCATGGATGTGGTTTGGTTGTTAACAGTTGTTTGGGCCATGAAATTTTAGGAGAGTGAGGAGTATTTTGAAAATATTTTTTATAAATATGTAAACAGCAGCAATTTTGAACTATTGGAAAACCAGCCGTAATATTTTGAGTACTCTACTAAGTTTATCATAACAACATTTTACAAATCTAGCTCCTCTACTCTGCATGCATTCTTATTCGGCAATTAATCTAACATCGGGAGGATCCCATATCCTTGCAGCATATTCTAAATGAGGCCTTACCTGCAACAGATAATATTTCTCTCTGACCTTTTCAATGCATTTGCTTAGTACTCTTCTAATAAACCCTATTTTTTGTTAGCTTGTCCACATATTCCCCGTGTGTGTTTCACCCAGGAGAGATTGTGAGTGAGTGTAACACCTAGGTATTTCATTGAGTCTACACATTCCATTTCAGTGTTCCCAGTGCAGTAGACATTCGGGAGGGAATTGCTCTTTTTCCAAAAAAGTATCCCGATACACTTTTTTAAGTTAAATCCTAATTGCCAAATGTTGCACCATTATGTCTTGTATAGCATTAACATGATCTGATAAAGCTGCTGTGTCCTCAGGATCATGGATATCATGCATGCATGATCATCGGTAAATAAATGTATCTTACTAGTGACTTTGGAGTCAATGACATTAACTTAAAGTAGGAATAAAAGAGGTCTGATAGCACTTCGCTGGGAAGCACCTGAAGTAACTTCTACTGCATTTAAGCCAACTCCATCTATCAATACCCGACCATTCAAAATCCAACACTGGACATTTTTATGTAAGCCATATGCTTCTAGCTTTGCAAGTAGTTTAATATGAGGTACTTTGTTGAAGGCTTTCTTAGAATCTAGAAAAATTGCATCCACTGGAACATTGCTCTCTCCCGAGGTAATAATATCGTGAACAAAAAGTGCAAGTTGTGTCTTGCAGGATCAACCTTTTCGGAAACAATGGTGATTTTTCATTAATAACTCCTGATTATCAAAGTGTCTCACGATCAAACTAGCAACTATATGTTCCATAACTTTGCACCAAATGGATGTGAGGGAAATAAGTTTGCAATTGATCAGTCCTCCTTGTCTCCATTTCTAAATATTGATGTTACATTGGCAGTTTTCCAATATGTCTTCTGGCGACTTCTTTAAATAATATTTCCTGAAACGGTGCAATTTTCCTAGCTACTCTTAGGTCCTTAAATATACAAGCGGGTATTTCATCAGGCCTGGAGGACTAATCAGGCTTATTATTTTTCAGCAAACATTCCATTCCATTATATGAGATTTCATATTTGGGCTTCAATTGACTTGCTTCAATTGATTTGGTAAGCTATCAGAGGCATTAGGTGAGATTTTGGTGAAGACCCTATGAAAGAAGAAATTATATAAGTTAGCCTTTTCCAAACTGCTAGTTACTCTTTTGCCTTATCATTTTTGAGTGAATTACCGGTTGACTTATTTCCCTGGACTTCTCTGATGTGCAGCCAAAATACTTTCGCATCTCTTTCAAATTTTCCACTAACCTTTTCCTTTTTAAGTTGCTTAATACTTTCTGAAATTCTTGCTTGGCATTTGCCCTAGATACCTTGTAATCATAAGTTATCTCATTCTTTTTGTCCCTAGGTATATTATCCCTAATACGAGGGATGATATCGTCTATTTATATTATACGTCTATTTATATTTTCAGCCTGATGATGAAAAGACAGTAATTTATTGTTAAAAATTGCTTTTTTTTTTTCGAAGTATTCTCCATGATAATCAATACACTTTTGACTTAAGAAATTAAATATTATCTTTGCTTTCTACGGGAATAAAACTTTATTTGTCGACTAGTTTCGTTTACACTGTAACATCCTCAGGACTAGTGATACAATGTACATTTTGTTTGAGTTATATACTCGGTCGGGTAGGGGTAACGGATGGGAGGGTGTAATTAAGGAGAAAAAAAAAGGGGGGGGAAGAGGTGTAAGAGGGGGGGAAGAGGGAGGGAAGAGCGTGGGTCTGTGTCATGGGGTTTCCGGGTGTAGAATAGGAATGTCCAGGAGGGGTGAGTGGAAAGGGAAAAGGTGGTCATTAGTTATCCTTTCCTTCTTCTTAACCATTTTTAGAATTTCTAACTGCCCACGGATGTCCAGCTGCATTCCTTTCGTTCAGGATATGAACATAAAACCTGCCTTCTACAATAATAGGAACCTAAGGAGCTTGCTACCTACAGTCAAAGACCCCATAAAACCAACTCCGGAGTGGGGTTTACCATTTGCAATGTGGCGACTGTGACGCTAAATACATCGGTCAGACAGGCAGGAGCATAACGGTTCGAGCGGAAGAACACCGGAGGGATTTCATGAAGAACACTGGGATGTCCCAATTCGCAACCCACCTCTTGAAGGAAGGCCACCGTGCGGATTTCACCCCCACATTACTGCACGGAGTGAAGAAAGGAACGCAGCTGGACATCCGTGAGCAGTTAGAAATTCTAAAAATGGTTAAGAAGAAGGAAAGGATAACTAATGACCACCTTTTCCCTTTCCACTCACCCCTCCTGGACATTCTAATTCTACACCCGGAAACCCCATGACACAGACCCACGCTCTTCCCTCCCTCTTCCCCCCCCCTTACACCTCTCCCCCCCTTTTTTTTCTCTCCTTAATTACACCCTCCCATCCGCTACCCCTACCCGACCGAGTATATAACTCAAACAAAATGTACATTGTATCACTAGTCCTGAGGATGTTACAGTGTAAACGAAACTAGTCGACAAATAAAGTTTTATTCCCGTAGAAAGCAAAGATAATATTTAATTTCTTAAGTTAAACATGGATTTCTACAAAGTTAAGGCCTCAACCATTCAGTGCAATACACTTTTGCATGAACTTGAACCAGTTTTCATAACACTTACTCCACTCCAATTGAGGTACCTCCAAAACATGGTTTTTTAATGCATCAACGGCTTCTTTAGGCACCGATAAACATTGGCCTGATGGTTTTTCTTGATAAAAGGGAATTAAAATAAGTCATTTGGTGCTAAATCAGGGCTGTACGGAGGATAAACCATCAATTTGATGTTTTGGCCAGTCAAATAGGTAGTTACTTCAGCCGATCTGTGAAAGCTTGCATTGTCATGATAAAGAGTGATCCTTCGTTGCCGCTTGTTTTTCCGTATTTTACCCAGCACTTCTGGCAAACAAATGCTTGTGTACCATTCAAAATTCATGGTTCTATGTTGCTCTAATGTTACAGTTGCCACGTGTCTAGCTATTCCGGAGAAACGGGCGATCATTTGCTTCGATGTGCTTCATGCACAAATCACTTTTGTTAGATTTGGCTCATCTTGGAGGACCCATATTGCTGTTTTGTTTTGGCCTTATACGTATAGATCCAAGATTCTTCGCCTCTATAGTTGTTATATGCAGCTTTTGATGAACGGCGATTGCATTTGTTGAGCATTTCTTTGCACCAATGGACACGAGCATCTTTGTGAGCTTTTGTCGAATTATACGGAATCCAATTCGAACAAATTTTTTTACAGCTAAATGTTCATGCAATATCTTATTGGTGCTCGTCATGCTAATCCCCAAGGATGCTTCAATCTCACGATAAGTCACATGACGATCTTCCTTTACTAGTTTTTGCACAGCAATGTTTTCTGGCACAACTGGTTTTGGGTGACCTTCACGACCAAAATCGCTGAGCGAATGGTGGCCATGGTGGAATTCGTTCTAACTGCATTCCACAGTGGCAAAGGATGGGGTTTCATTGCCAAAAGTGGAAGTAAGTTGATCGATGCACTCCTGTCTTGATAATCCAAATCAAAAGTCTTAAAAAATCATTCCACGAAAGTGTTCACGAGTTACCTCCTTTTGTTTGCTGAAACAAAATTTTTGAGTCACTGTAAACAGCACAAGTTATGATCAAACAACAAAATGTTTGAAAAAAGTTAGTGTAAAAAGGGTCAAACTTTCAGATGAAAACGTCAGATGGTGCCTAAAAAACTTAGTGTTGTCAAGGCTCAGCATATAAATAACAACCCTCATATTTTTCATTTTGGCATGACATAGTTTATGACTCACAATGCTTTTCTAACATCCTCATTGTACCATCTAGGTTCCATGTTATCTTTTATAAATGTACTGGGAATGAACTTGTTGGCTGCCGAGTGTGTGATCTCAAGGAAGTGATTCTACATAACCTCAGTATTTCGGTTATTACTATCTTTCTGAAAACTTTTAAATTGATTCTGTAGAATGCACTTAAGGCCATTGTTGTTCCCTTCTTTAAACAAGTAAATTTTTCTTTTAGGCTTCTTATTTAGGACCGTATGTAGCGAAAACTTAGCATGTACTGCCCTGTGGTCACTACTTCCTTTTATAGTTTCTATTAAGACTTTTTCGGGAATATTGGTTGCTAACAAATAAAGAATATTATTGCCTCTAGTTGGTGAAGTGACAAGTTGATGCAATTAGTTCAACATAAAAGAATTCAGCAGCAATTTGCAGATATCTTTTTCTCTATACCTCGTTTAAAACTATATTTGCTCCCGTCAATAGATGGGACGTTGAAATCTCCACGATATTGCACGATAAAATGTCTTAGTGTCCTTATCTGATAGGTCTATTTCTGTGTTAAATTTTTAATTGTATTTTTATAAACAGATTGGTCAATGCTTCTGTTGTTAAATCAGAAGTTCTTTGTTAAACATTCACTTTAATTTACTACACCAATTCCTAATAGCTCTTGTATGATTTTTTATAGTTATTTACCCATTTTCATTGAACACATATTTTACATGCTCCATATTTAGTGTTTTGATAATAATTTTTTTGCTGTTTCTTAGTGATTGCATACTATTGTAATTAAACTGATTGTTAATGCTCAACTTGTGTTGAGGCAGTGCTTTTTCAGGAGTACTATTTAACAAGTTTTACGTATATTTCCTTCTTTCCTTCATTCTGTCCAACATGGCTATCCTATTCCTACCCCTTCGTTCATTGCCTAACATTCTCCCCCCTATCAAAACCTTTAACATCCCACTGCCAATCAGTGTGTGCTCTGCATCCATCTTTCTTACTTCCTTTAGATTTCACCCAACAATCCCCTTTCCCAATGGTAGTATTGCTAGAACCTTGTAGTGCATATTAGTGTATGGCCATAAGATGTGGTGTTATTAGATAAATTATCTTTCCAGTGAAGTTAATGTAAAATATTACAAATATAAAAGTCCATACTAAGACTGCCTTACCTATTCATTAGAAACATCAGTTCCCAGAGTAACCTTGTCTATGTAATCTGGACTTTTGTTATGGGATTTTCAATGATTTGAATGAAGCTTAGAGCAAGTAATTGCCACAGCTCCTAAACTGGATTTAAGAGATGAATTTAATGTTGCCATTATGATCATATTTCTCTGTAAAAGATCAATTTGCAATGGTATAGTGTAAAAATATAGATATATACCTGTATAATGTATTAATTGCTGTATCATAAAGATTTAAAAGAAATGTCTGCCCTCTTAATCTAGTGCACATATGTGGAAAGACATTAATTCTAGAACTAACCTACTATATTGTTGGTAGTCTACCATTAGGTAGGATTTGAATGGATGGACACTGAACAGTGATACTCTTTGTTGCCTCTCTTAACAAAGCAGAAACACATCTAACTCGCAATAGGCCCCTCTTCAATTTCTCATACTTTCTTCCTCCCTTCATCCTGTCCCACATTGCAATCCTATTTCTACACCTTTCTCATTTGTCTAACATTCTCTCCTCTATCGCATTCTTCAACATTTCATCATCGATCAAAATTCGCTGCATCCATCTTTCCCGACTTCTTTGGATTTCTCCTGACAACCCTCTCTCCTCCCCCACGGTGCCTAATACTTCATTTGTTTTCCTATAATGTTGGCAACCCTAATGAATAGCTCTAAAAGAAAATTATCTTAAGTTTCTTTCATAGCCTTATTTTCCCAGTGTTTTCACAATGTGTTGAATGTTCGCATCTTTTAAATGTAGTGTAAAAACAGATTAAAATGACATATCCTTGAGATTAATGAAGTTTTATAACTATAATTGAATTAATTGAATACTGAACAAGGTTTTTTTTTGCAGATCCTATGGTTACAATGCTTGTACAGGACATTTTTAAGACTTTCTGCCTTAATCCCTTGACGGTTGAACCGTTGCAGCAGAGACTGATTCCCACCCTTGTTACCATACTGAATGCACCCGATGACAAAGTCTCCCTGGGTATTTATTATTTCATTTATATCAAATCCTAATAGCTGTAAGAGAATTTCTATGGTAGTTATGACATTACTTCTTTCATTATGAACAACAAATGGATTATTTCATAGATTTGTTCACAGACATGTCAAGAGAGAAATCATTGTTTGCTAAATATTTTTCAGATTTACATATTTTCATGCTTGCCTTTTGACAATTAAAGCTATAAAAAGTTTTTCAAGATTGGTAATTAACTTATTAATTTGATACCACTCCTGAAGATAACTAACATCGACTTTTTCCTGTAACCTTTGGTGATATGAGGGTTGGATTATAACACTGGTATCATCTGTAGACAGAACTAGTCTTAAAGTAGGGAGGTTATGTGGTAGATCATTTATATGATGAGTAAATAGTAATAGAAGTTTATACTAAGGTTGGAGCCTTTGGGTAGATAATATTTTACCTTTTTCATGCATGAAATTTGATGTAATTAATATATGCTTTGTAATATTTTTCAGGTTTAGTGTCGGTGACACTAGATGTTTTGCAAACAGTGGTAAGATATTCCCAAATACCATTTAGTAGTATTCTAATCAATGTTGCATTTCCTGCAGTTGTCCACTGTGTTTTACGAAGTGAAGAAACTTCAGTTTTGCAGGTAAGAAATTTAACTAAGATTTTATTTACAAAATTAGCTCAATTGAATGTCAACTGAGGTATTGATGTAGAATAATCTTGTGCTTTCCCGGCAAATTGCTGTGGAAAAGGCTACTTGGGTATTCCCCAATGTTTCGAAAAATGACTCATTTTCCGAAACATTGACATCATTGATGGAGGAACCGACTTGGTGGAAGACCCAAGTAGCCTTTTCCACAGGTATTTATGTAGTTTAAAAGGCGTAATCTGAGAGCATGACAAAAGCTTTGTTAAATATTTGTCTTAAAATATGCTTGTAAGCTGAAATTACTAAAAACTATGATAAGAGAATTGTATTATTCCCTAACATTTTGATTTGCAATACTTTTCAGAGTGGGGGTGAGTGTTTAAGAGCCTATATATCCGTAGGCCCTGAACAGGTATTTAATTTTCATGACAGTGAAGGACATTCTGGCTTGGCCTTGGTGTTCCAAGTGTTGGAACAACTCCTAAATCCTTTTCATAATGACAACTCTGCACTCTACGTTGGTCGGCTAGCAATCACACTGGTCAACAAAGCCGGTACATACTTGGGTGATAACTTGGACCATTTTCTGAAAGCTGTGCTAAGTAAAATGCAGTGTGCACAAACCAACTCTGTTATACAGGTGGGTTCTTACTTCATACAGTCTGGTACATTCCTCGAGTAGGGTAGTTTAATTAGTAATGATCTGTCTATAGAGTTACTACAAGCATTTTATTTCAGTTTTAGGTTCTTGATACTTTTAATGACTCCCATGAGTGCTTTTGTGTGACCATGCATGCATGGTGTAATCTGAAGAAATCAAAATTCTTTTAACTGGAATATTTGATTTTATCTCAATGTTAAATTGATTTAAAAGTGCCAATTTTGTTTGAACATTCAACAATGTTAATGCATATTTGCTGTGTATTTTGAACTTTTTAAATTATGCATATCAGTAATTTAATATTGAATGATTTTTCAAGGTTTTAACACATTAAGTTGTGTCAATTTTATTTCTTGAACATAGCCAACATGAGGGAATAGTGATACCCCCTTGGATATCTGGTCATTTTAAGAAATATGCCTTGTGTGTCATCATTATTGTCAGTGAAAGTTAAAAAAAAAACTAAACTCTCAGATAAAGGATTCACCTTTTCAAATTCTGTTATTGAAATGTGCCTTTTCAAGTAAAAAAAAAGGCTATCCCCTTAAATGTATGCATTCAGCTAGTACTTTTACTTTTATTTTGTCGACAACAATAAATTATTTCCTGTAGAAAAGCAAAATGATTGATTCTTTCTTCGTGCTCTATTAAATCAGGGTGGGCAGCCATCCATCAAAACCAGGGGAAATCTGGGAATGGGAAAAACCTTTGGGAAAACATACAATTGAGTAGTAAAGCCTGGAATTTGGGAGAATTAATGAAATTTCGTGGAAAATAGATAGTGGTCAGTAGAAGAAAATGACTTCACTTAGTTGAATAGGAATAATCAATGTAGTGATTTTCAATGAGACTTGCAGGTTTTTAGTATGTTATGCATTATGCAAGAAGTTGCATCACTTCTGTTTGTATTGAAGGGCCAATTGTGAAGTTAAACAGGCTTACCAAGTTTCATGCTGTGAAACAATTGCCTCTGAAATGGTGCTTTAAAACTGACCGCAGAAATTGATTGGTACTTAAAGTGATAAGGGATCAGAATAAAATTGTCTGACCATGCAAGGGAGGAAAAGGATTTAGTGTCAAAATTAATTACCCCCCACCATACACCCTGAATTCAGTACCTGTTGCAGGGTATCGTATTTGTATGTATATTTAGGTCAGCCATCAAAATTTTCCAACTTTTTATGATTAATAACATGGACATTCACTCATATATGTCTATGCTTTAGGATAACTTGCTGAAATATATGCAGATTCAAATTTAGCAGAGTCAGTCGGGTTAAATTGGGGACAAAAGAAAGTAAAACTGATAACACATATAGTATTTTGGGGCAATGAATTGTTATCCTCGAAAATCTAGACAAAACCTGGAATCAGAAACCATTTAATTATTAGTCACCATGTGAATGTTTGCATTGTATTATTAAAATTCAAAGCAACATTCTTAGCCGTTGAAATTGATTTTAGGGCTTAGCAAAGTATATCATGCAATCAATATTACAAGATGGAGAATCAATTTTTATTTCCATTTAATGTGTCTATTATAGTAATATAACTTTTCATGTATCTCTAAGTAATTTTTTCTCTCCTTATATTTTGCAGTCCCTAGTACTTGTATATGCTTACTTAATCCACACTCAGCTGGATGCGGTGTTGAATTTCTTATCAACTGTCCCAGGTCCCACTGGAGAGTCAGCTCTTCAGTTTGTGCTCACTGAATGGTGTTCACACCAGCACTTGTTCGGGATCTGTTACGAAGGTAAAATATGGTGAGTACCATTTATTGGATACTAAAAATGATTCAAATGTTTTATATAATTTACTTTTATTGATATTTCTTTCTCAGTTTTTAAGAAAACTCCTAATTTTCAGTAAAATGATTGCAACAAATGCAATGAATTAGAAATTATGCATGCATAATATGGGACTCATTTTGGATAGTGAATTCTATAGGTGATGGCCCTAGATGCAAATTCCATAATACCTGAGAGCATTTTCAAATAAATCCAAACTGTGCAAGTATGTGGGTTCCATTTACCTGGGAAATAATAAAGTAAACCAAGGTGACTGCCTTCAGTGTATTTCATGAGCCACCTAGCTTAGCGATAATTTCCTCCTACTTATAAAGCCAAATATAATGTCACTATTGATGGATTTTCATTACAGTCATTACTTCAGTTGCATATGTTTATAAATGCATATCATGTGTGCAGATAAAAAAATGGTTACTCTGCATAGACCTGGGACAAAGGAAATGATTTCTCTCTTCCAAATTTATGCTATGTTTTCAATCAGAATGGGCTTGGGATTTCACAACATTTTTGTGTTTAAAATGTTTACTGGCTTCTGCATTTCAATGAAGTGAAAATTTCCCTAGTATCTCCATTGTTTTTGAAATACCAGGCATATTTGAAACTAAGGGCCATTTGGTCATTAAAAAAATGTATTCGTTAGAAAAAGTTTTTATTGGTGGTTTTAGTATCCGACAAACCTACTTCAATTTTCTACATAAATCACCGTTCACTTCGAAGCATTTTTCACATTGCTGAAACTTCTTTAATCCCTCAGCATGGAAGTTTGCCGCCTGGAAATTGAACCAGTTGACAAGAGTGGTCTTGAGTTCTTCGTCATCTTTAAACCATTGTCAACCAAGACAGTATTTCAAGTAAAAGAAGAGTAAATAGTTGCTCTTAGACAGATAGTCGTTCAAAAATGCTCATCCACTCAACATTCTTTGCTATTTTTGTTCGTATGTAAGCTTTTTTGGTACCTACGTTATACACAATTTGTGATATCTGAGCTTTCCTGTAACTATAGTGTATATAGTGATGCATCCAGCAAGAGGAAATTTATCTGCCAGAGCACTAATTGTTTATCAGATCACAGTTTTGGTCCATTTGTTGAATGACTTCATAGGTGTGAGTACTGAGCCTACCACTGCACACTTCATCGTGCACATTTGTGCTACCATTTTTGAATTTGTGGGAACATTGTCTAAGCCTTAACTTCACTCAGTACTGTAGGCAATAAACTAGGCACAACTTCTGATACATTTGGGTAGCTGGTGATGCTTTTGTACCCAAAAATTGAGTCGTAGCACGCTTTTCACAACTGGTCAGAGCGACAGTTTTTGTGAGCATTGTTATCTGCCTTGACAAGCTGACAAATGACTACTAAATCAAAATAATAACTTCAATGACTGTGGCAAAAAGTCAATAAATGACACTGTATGTGCACAACTTTTTCCTGGCCCGCTAATATTTTAATATAAGAAAATGATCTTAATTTTTCAATATGCATTATAGAGATAATCTGCCCTCCATTTTACACTGCCTAATTTATGTGTTATTAGACACTGGGGTGATAAATCTTGTAATTGAGGTCAGTATTGGCACACCATGTACGAAATGAAAATTTATCTAAGTCCTATATTCATATAACTAAGTACCTCTGCTGGTTACTCTATGATAATGTTAGTTTTAGAGGAGAACTTCAAGTGAATGTTACATGAGATGTTGCAATTTATTCAGAGGAATGCTGAAGCAAGTAGGAGGATAATGGAACTCATAAAAGTTAACATCACTCTAATTTCATTTTGCGATTTAAATACATGTTAATGGATAAAATTCTTCTTATTTCTTGAGGAAATTTAACCTTCAAAACAGTTGATCTCCTAATATTAGATATCATTTGAGTTTCTTCAATGTTTTTATAAAAAGTATTGCGAAAAGTTTTGGAATAGTAGATTTATTTCAGGTATTGCTAAAATGCCTCAAAATTCTTCCAAATACATCCCTTGTGTCAATACACTTTGGCCAGCAGCTTTTCCCTGATTCGAAGGCTCCCTGGTAGGCAGATTCCAGAAGGTACTTAAGGGTACGCATGTAAACTTCTTTGATGGCACTTATGGTCCCTTGGAGGTGTCCTTCGAGGGAAGATTTCACTTTTGGCAATAGGAAATAGTCTGCTGGTGCCAAGTCAGGACTGTAAGGGGGTTGGAGAATTGTCGTGTTGTGTTGCAGAAGGTCTTCACAAGCAGACTCAACTCTGCTTTTGGTTGTCCATCAAGACCTTCGGGACAAGTTGAGTGCAGGTCTTTCACATCGCCAAATTTTCAGTGATAATGGTGTTCACTGTCATCGTAATAATGCCAATATGATATATGATCATGCACACAACCGATGGTCTGAATTAAGCACTTTATGCACTGCACATAGTTTTCAATTCTTGACGTCGACAGTGTCCAGCTGGGGTCTCATCCTCCACACTCTTGATCACCTTTGAAGAGCTTGTGCCACTTAAAAACTGCAGTTTGTGACATTTATCTTTCCTTGAACACTTGGCAAATCATGCCCAACGGAATGGACATGTTAACTAGGAAATTGTGCAATCAAGGAACTTCCTAACTAGATTCCTCAGTGAATTAATTTCCTAGGTTTGGGAGATCAGGATGGCTATACGGTGGCAGTTGGCTATTGGTGAAGTTCGTTAAGAGTGGGCTTATGCAGATGCTTGGTTTCTCTCTACCCTTCCAGTATTCTCATATCCTACCCCTAAAAGATTACCCACCTATCCTTTCTGGCACAAATGACCTCTGCTGTCAATCACATCCCCCATAAAATAAACTATGACTCATTAAGTAAATTTGGTTAAGGCCAAGAGTAACTGACTGCTAATAGCAGGTAGTAACCAATCATATATTCTTTACAAAATCAATTTTATTCAGAATAATATTTATATAGTGTAGTACTTCATATTTTGTCAGTGATGAATGCTCTATTGCAAAAGTACTTCAGAAGAGGGCTATTGCTTGGTGAACACCAAGGTAAGCCCCTTGCTGATTTTGGGCATCATCAGGAAACTAGAGCTAATCCTCTCTAAGGCTAAACAACATCCACAGAAGATGCCTCTTTTAATCTATGTGGTTCCTGGAGTAACATTTGTACTAGTAAAGCTGAGAAACCAAAGATACCTCCAAAATGGCCACCTGAGATAATTTAATAGAGAGACAATAATAACCAGCATGAATCTGTAGTATTTTTTCGACAGAATCAGGCGAGATGTAGTGGAAGTTTGTCATTGTGCAAAAAACAAATTTGCACTTTTCCACAGATTTATTTGTAACATACAATGTGTTTCAGCTCATCGAACCATCGTCAGGTAAAAGACCTTGTGTATGAAGGTGGTTCAGTGAACTGAAATATGTTGTACGTTACAAATAAGTCTGTGGAAAAGTGCAAATTTGTTTTTTCTCATTATAGTATTTTTTTCCCAATAAATGAAGAGAAGTCTTGACTGAGAATCACCCTGATAAAATAATACAGGTCTAGTGGACTTGATCAGGGCATTGCAGGCTAGTGTATTCCACTTTATTTCTTTCCTTTAGGTCCAAACCTATGTAAAAAATTAGGAGTTACATTTTTGAAGGGATCAAAGTATGCTTAAATTCTATATAAAATTGATAATTTGTCAATATGAGCAGTGTATTTTTTGATTCTCAGAACATTTTGGGAAAAGAGATGGCATAGGAGAAGGAATGCCCCTATGCTGGATGAGTGCTTTTAAAATAGCGCATTCTTTACACTCACTCTCTCTTTAGTAGAGTATTCTTTACTCTCACCTATTAGAGCTGGCATTCTACTTGATTACATTGGAATTTAATATGCTACAGACATTAAATGTCTCCCACTTGTATTTTTAGAGATCTACATCCAAACAATGCCCCACAAGCCAGTACATGAGCACATGGCAGGGGACCATGGCAATCACAACCATTATTCTGTATAGAAATACACAATGACCACTTTCTGAACCCTGAATCAGTTTTTGGTATAGAAATGAGAATCACACTGTAAATAAAGGCAGTAATTAGTGCATTTGTGAGCGGGTATACTTCTGCCAATGTTTCTTCTTGAATTTCTACTTCATGAATTGTCTTATTTTTTTCAGAGAGCTGTATATTGGGAATAATGCAATTTTTTAAAGTTATTGACTCTTTTTTAAAATATGAGTTTAGGGATTTGTTACAGATTTCAAGACTATTTTGACTGATTTGATTTCATAGCCCATTATCATACTAAAGAAAAAAGACCAGTGCTGCAAGTGTGGTGGCCTAGGCTAGGGAATGGCAGGAGGTTGACATGAAATTCAATGTAAATGGACCCATGAGTAGGGTTCATTATGAACTTTAAATTAGCCATGCTTTACATTTTTTTGAGTTCTATTAAAATGGTAGAAAAACTTTTCCCAATGGGGTTATTAGGCATGAAAAATTATTCATATTTCAATTGCTTCATTGAATTCAGCAATAATGAGGTATGAGAGGAACATCTGTGAACATTTTGAAAAAATACTAAATCTACAATTGCTGTAGATTTCCTAGAATATCTCTTGCACATGACTCATTTTCATTTTCTAAGCCACCATCATATATAGCATATGAATAAGTACACATGGAAAGCACATTTACATATATTTGTACATGTAAATAAATGTATACACACATGCATACCTACATAACATACTTATTTTTTTTAATGATATTTATTTTAGTGCCCTAAATTAGCTAAATTAGGTGCTCTCCTGAAGGATGACGTATATATTGTTAGTATATTATTGTTGATATTGGTATACTACTGCATATGTGATGGTATGGATGGACACAGCCTATACAAGGGTACCGCAATAACCCTGTCCTAAATCCAGTTCCTTCCTCCCTGAATTCTGTCAAACATCCCTATACTATTTCTGCCCCTTAGTTATTTGCCTAATGTTCTCCCATCTATCAGTCTTCAATGTCCCATTGCTAATCATGTGCTCTGCTTCCATCTTTTGTACCTTCATTGGATTTTTCTACCAATCTCGCCCCCCCACCCCCCATTGCTAGCACATTCTCATTTGTTTTTCTCTCATTAAATTTAACCCTTTTCATCCTCCGCACCCGCATTTTGAAAGCCTCATATCTATGCCTATTATCTTGCCTCAATGGTCATGTTTCCACACTATATAAAACTATGCTCCACATCAAAGTTTAGATGAGTTGTTTTTAAATGTCCTTACTCGATATCCCTATCATCATTTTCCTCCTCCTTATGAAAACTTCTTTGCTTATTGCAATTCTCCTTCTTATGTTTGTACTACTTTGACCATTTAGGTCAATAATACTTCCATGATAGTTAAAATATTTCACCTGCTTTATGAACTCCTATGTGAACATTTAACTTAGCTTTTCTCTTTATTGAAAAATGCATAGCCTTTGTTTTGTTTACATGTATTCTCATCTCATACCTATCACATTGACTTTCCTATGCGCAAGACAATGATTTCAATCCATTGGCTGACTGGCGAACTAAAGCTTGATCATCCATAAACCTAACTGAGTTTATGAATTCCACCAACATTTATCCTATCTCGAGTTCTTCCCATGCCACTTAACCATATTCTTCCCATTTCGTAAACTGTTGATTGTCCATGCTAATGGATGCTCGATGAAGTACTTATAATCAAAAAATGTGGGAAATATATTCGTTATTCAATTGATGTATGCAAGACTCCTTTTTCATTCCTTGCGATTAATTCGTCTACATTTTTTTCAATATTTCAGTCATTTTAATAAGGGTGGAGTTATTGTTTTACAAGAATATGTGTAACTAACATAAGGTGAATGGCAGAGTATATTCTCCTCGGAAAGCAAAACCAATCTTGTAGCCAGGGAAAGACAAAAGATGAATTTAAGATTTAAATTTAAGATTTAAAAGATGAATTTAAAAAAGGATTGCTGATGCAGATTCATATTGGTCATATAATACCAATTAAAAGACTGGACTATAGGCAATTAATGACTTATTTGTTATATGGTAAAACTGTATTTGCTCATCTTAAATGAGAATATGGAATTTTCGTGGCTAATGAGTGCGAGGAGAAACGATAATGGGAAATTACAGGTAATGCGAAAATATTTAAATTAAACATTAAATTCCATTTATATCTTTTGATAGTTTAAAACTTTTAAGTTAGCCAATTTATTTCAAACTTCAAGTGTATTGAAGTTTCAAAGAATTAATTTTCTTTACGGTTGTAAATTAATCAAAACTTTGAGGTGCTGGTAAGAGAGAGTAGCAAGGATAATCCACAAAACAAGTAATCCACATATTGATAGTCGAGAATTTATTGTAGATGTTAAAAAACCAGGATGAATTTGGGTGCCCCTCTTTTTAGCGCTGTCCAGCCCAACTGTCCACCACTCAGATTTAAGCAGTCTGCTCTCCTACAGTTCTGTTCAGCAGTCAGGTATCTCCTATCCCTCCAGTCTACTCCCATATTTGGAAATACATTCATTAATTCTAACCAAATCAGGCATAATGCCTTTACCATATGGTTCCTCTATTATCTTTCTATCTCTCTTAAATCTTGTTTGATTCAAATAATAATTCTCCTGACTTATCTTTGATTATTTTCATGGATTTTCCCTTCTTACTCCATCTCAGAGTCTTCTACTATGCTTCTTATGCCTAATTGCTGTCCAACTTCAGTTTTTATTCTATTCTTTGTACATGCATTTAGCTCAAATAATATTTATACTCCTCCATTTCCTTCTCTTGTGTATTTTTCTAGTCATCACACCTGTAATCCATGTTTTCCCTATCTTCTACCTATTTACTGTTCCTACAGTTTCACTCGAGACTTTTGATGTCTGGTTTTTTTATATATTCCTATTTCTCTAATATTTAATGGTCTTCATTTCCTCACTCATAATCCTCTGTGCAGCGGGTCGCGGTGGTCTAGGGGGTAGAGCGTTGGACTACTGACCGGAGGGTCCCGGGTTCGATTCCCGGGCAAGGCACTCTGGGCACCTGCAGCTCCACCCAAGCTAGTTGATTTTTCGGGTACCAGGTCTTCCTGGGAAACCATAACCGGCACAGGGAAAGGAACTGGCCCCCCTACCCTGATGTGTGAATATTCACACGCCGTCGGGCTTGGTACACGGGTGAGCTCTACCATCACCTACTAAACTGACCTTCGGGTTGATTACTGTGTTGGTTTTTTAATCCTCTGTGCACCCTGCTGATACTCATTGTTCTGGCTAAAGCTTCTGCAATCCATTAATTCTACCATCTTCCCTGTGGTATTCTCTGTAATCTGACTTTAGAATTTGTTTGTAATAAATTATGGTCTAACTCTGCATCTGTCTGTGCCCAGGAAACTGAGAATTAATCGCACAGTTCCTAATTGTATGCCCAACCATTATAACTGATAACATTCTGGATCTCCAGTTATTTTCCATGTATGCCTACACACATTGTGGTGTTCAAACCAAGGGTTAATTATTATTAAACCCTGTTTCCACCTCTGCAAAATAACTGCGTCACGGTTTAGTGATAATCATTGCCATAACTACCAAAGTAATCAATTTTCAACACCCCCATGATTCTCTCAATTCATTTCTTGGAAGTATTGTACACATATTTTCTTACACCCAATCAAATTTTAATTTTACTGTATAAAATATTTTGTTGCCCATAGTTATTTATATAGACTATGAACTTGAGGGATGAAAATGGTAATGTGGAAAACTTGCTACCCAGGAATGAACTAACAAGAGTTCAATGTATTATTTAATCAGGGTCACTTCATTCAAGCCTCCTTTCAATTCACCTCAGAATTGATCTTTTATGCTTTTGTCTCATCTTCCTCTGGTGCACAGTGATTTCTTCCTGACCCCAACCTCCCTGTATTTTTTCCCTAAGGTTGCTTTGGTAGGTTAGATTTCACCTAACACTAAACCCTAAATATCATGTGAACTCCATGCATTAGGGTGTGGAGGCAAGTTTATTTGCAGATACTGCCTATGGTTTCCCAGGAAGATATGCCAAAAACAATCGCTCAGCTTGGTTGAAACAGGGTGCTCAGAGGCAACATCCAGAATCGAACCTTAACCCTCAGTTCGGAAGCCCACTGCTCTACCCACAAAGTGACAATGCTCCTCAGTTCTCTACCATTATCATTCAATTCAAGGGTATCACATCTTTAGTCTCACATACACAACTTTTCTCACATGCGCTGCAGCCATCCATGAGCGTTCTGTAGTTGCCAATGTCCTAATAATTAACTACTTTTGTTTTTAAATCTGTTAAGTGCATAATGTGAATGCATCTTTCACAAGTTTCATAATTTCCATTTTAAGTGAGAAATTGAAAGGAAATTGGTGTTCATGCCCTCCTGCTGCCTCTAAAACAGCCATCATCTTTACATATTAGTAAATTGGACATAAATTTCAGCATTCTTGCAGGAACTTTCATGGTGTCGTCAATTACAATTGCCACCAGATCCACCAACTGGTTACTACTGACAGTATTTGGGACATGTGTGAGTAAAGGCTGAAAGTGCCACCAATAATTCTGACATCCTATTGATGTTATCCTCAATTAACTGACCAAACCTATTCTCCTTTGGCGAGTAATCACTGCATGTTTTCTTTTCATTTTTGGCTTTTAATTTTCCCAGATTTCCCTAACTGTATTGATGTATGCTGTGCTAATGAAGTAAACATGTAATGCAGTTATGTTAGCTCAGGAATGAGCAGCATTTACCCATTGAAGTAACTGAAATATGCATAATATTTCTTGCCTGCTAACCCTAGAGGGAAATTTTTTCTACCATTTTAATCCAGCAAACTCGAAAAAATGTAAAACACCACTAATTTAAAATTCATAATGAACCTGATTCAGTATCGTTTTACATTGAATGTGTCCTGTGTGTGTTTAATACAATTGTCCTTTTACCTCCTTCCATTCCCTTGTCTTGCCAATCATCCTTGCAGCACTGCTCTTCTTATTTTTTCAATATGGTAATGGGCTATGAAATCAAATTGGTCAAATGTTTCCTGAAATCCATAACAAATCCAAGAGCTCCTATTTTCGAAAGGGTCAATGCCTATATGAAATTGCATGATTCCGGACATACAGCCCTCTGAAAAAATAAGACTTCAGGGACTTTTAACAATCAAACCACTTTACTTTTCCACATAAACTTTTTAATTTTTACAACCCAGGCTTCGTTATAGCATAACATCATCAGGTTAATAACAACATCAGGTTAATAACAACATCAGACCTGATGATGTTATGCTATAACGAAACCTGGGTTGTAAAAATTAAAAAGTTTATGTGGAAAAGTAAAGTGGTTTGATCATTAAAAGTCAGTATGAAGATTTTCCACCAAGTTACGCCAGAAACTGTTTTATTTTTAAGACTTCAGGGAGTAGAAATTCAAGAAAATATATTGGCAGAAGTATGCTATGCTCTACCACAATTATACTGATGAAATTCTTCAAGTGTGACTTTCATTGCAATATCAAAAACTGATTCAGGGTTTTGGAAAGACATTTTAACCCTTCAAGCCGGTATAGGAATTTAAATGGTTGGTCCCTACTCGTGTAATTTAAGTTTTGTTTAATCTTTCTTTCTGCAGCATCACTGAAAATAATTGATATCTTTTTAAATATTCATTCAAAATTTTTTTAAATGAACCACAATGTTAAATTGCTTATTCTAATTAGTAAAAATTTTACTTATGTAATATTTCATATTTTCACTTCTTCATTCACCTTTAAGTTTGGAACCTCCATTCTAAAAGTTCAATTTTGTGAAATATAATTTGAAACAGTCCTCTAAACATAAGCCTGCATTGCAGTCAGGGCACCAGTACACTGTATCCCTCCTTTGACCCCATGCAGAGCACACCTGACATCTTCTTTGAAGCCTGGACTTCTTCCCGGTTAGTGGTATCTTTTGAACAAAGTTGCCTCTCGACCAAACTTCCTCACTTGAACTTGCACTATCAGATCCAATGCTCACTTTGTTTTCTCTGTCCAAATCTTCATCCAAACTCTCCAGTTCGTCTTCATTCAAAAAAAGCTGTTCCCTCTCTGGAGTCCATTCGGTGTTATACACAAGGCTTTTTTACTTCTCTTTCTCAAGAAAGAAATCTAACAACTGAGACAAGATGGTAGTGAGGCATTGTGCCCTTGCAACTGTTATGACAAAACAAAAAGAAAGAATGATGCATGAATTTCCAGAGAAGTTTGATAGGGAGATCATATCTAGCAGTAAAGAAAAACAGAACCCGAGGATAAAGCGTAAATGCAAAGAACTCACTTATCTTGTAAGGACTGATTTGCTAGATTTATCTTCCTTATAGAGTGCCTTTTCATGTAGTCAAAACAGAATGATTAGGAAGACTCGTTATATAAGAGGGGCAACCATAGATATTTATAAAAAATGATGGCGCTGTAGAAAAAAATTTGAAACAGAGAGAGCGGAGCAGGACCTATGGCATACGTCGATCCGCAAATGAGACCTGCCGACTGTGAGTACCACGTACTGGGAACTGCACAGAAGGGTTAATGTGTACTTACATGTAGAATTATGGTTGTGGTTGTTATGGTCCCTTGTCATATGCCCCTGTACTGGCTTGTAGGTTATTGTTAAGATGAAAAATAAGTGAGAAATGGGGATCGAGATGGGTGCGGTAGCTAACATACCTGGGTCCCACCAAGAGGGTTTGTATCCTGGTGGCAGCAGATATTTTTTGGTGGTATCTCGATCCATACTTGAGGTGCTTTGTGGAAGGCACTTTGAGTGAGTACTCTGTCTGTTAGATGGGGCATTAAGCTGCGGACCCACTGGCACCTTTGGTTAAGCTAATGCCTTCTGATGCCGGGTTTCTCTCCACCGTTCATCCTTTCCTGCCCATCCCTTATGACGCAAATGACCTCAGCTGTCGGTTGCCTCAAAATTACTACTACTTTCTCCTAAGTGAGAAACATTTAACTACTAGGTCATATTTCAACACAAACAAGTAGAATGTCAGCTGCAGTAGGTGAGGGTAAAGCATACAAGGTCCCATTTGAAATTAACTCATTCAGTTTAGGGTATTACTTTTCCTGTACCAGTTGTGTTTCTCTACAATGTTCTGAGAATCAAAAATGTCACAACTCGGACAGATATCATTGGTTGTTCAATCCTAAGATTGGTTGACTACAGCCCTCCATCCTACTCTATCTGATGATAATGGGCTTACTTCCTGGTATTTTTTGCAATGTACTCTCTTCTTTATTTGTCCCATGTATTTATCCTTTGGCCTTCCTCTTGTGACAATTCCCTCTATTTTTACTTCTATTATATCCTTCAAGAATCAATTGTACCTCAGGGTGTTTCCAATCCATTTGGTTCTTCTTTTCTCAATGGAGGTATTTCTTTTATCTTTAAGGTCCATTCTTTGTCTATTCTTCTGTATACTTCTTCAGTTTTTATTTTATCCGTCCATTTTATCTTTAAGCATCCTCCTCCAGAACCACGTTTCAAAGGCTCCTAGTCTTTTCTGGTCTACTTTTCTAATGGTCCATGCTTCTGATCCATAGAGTACCACGCTCCATATGAATGTTCTCATGCATAGTTTCCTTATCTGTTGTTCTATCTTCTTTGAGCAAAGCAATTGTCTTTTCATATTGAATTCTCTTTTAGCTGGAGCTATTCTTTACTTGTTGTCCGTAGTACTTCTTCCATCTCAAGTGATGGTACTTTAAAGGTAGTTGAAGGAACCCACTTACTCTAATTTTTAATCTTTGTAGCTATCTTTGATTATTCCAAACAGATTGTCCTTGGCTTTGTTTCCGAGTGCTTTGATGATCTCTCTTTTAATTTTTCTTCTTCAGGAGCTTTGTTTTTCTTTAGGTCTTTTACTGCTCTATCAAATTCACCCCTAGTATGTATGGGCCCTGTATTCTCATCATCTGTTTCACTTTCATCCTTCATCAGGTTTTTTCCAGCGGCCTCGGATCTTGGTAGAGTTCTTTGATGTATTGGCTTCCATCTATTGCCAATATCTTCACCTTCTATCGGTATATCCCTGTTTACATACCCGATGTGGTGGCTTTTTATTTTCCCTTCTTCACCAGTTTGTATGCTGTGTTGATATTCCCTTCATATTATTGTTGATTTTCTCACAGCAGCCTTATATCCAATTATTCCTAGCTTTTTTGCATTCTTGGTTGACTTGGTTCTTAAGCCTGCATGTATATATTTATATATTAGGTGTATACTCAAACATGCCAAAAATGTTATAGCTTTAACCAAAGCATCTGCATTTTTCCCACAAATTGACCATGAACTTCTACCTTCATATGCTTTCATTTCACATCTTTGATAATAAAACTCAGAATTATGCTAAAACTCTTACATTTCAAGCAAAAAAATATCAATTAATCAAAATAAAAAACAACTTCCTACCAAGAGTGTCAGCATACATGAACTGGAATGAGTAACAATACTTGTTGCTTCATACTCGGGTGTTTTCAAAAGGACGTGCCTTTATTTCCTTTTTCTAGTATTTATAATTGCTAGTTTACCGATTTATAGAGTTTGATTTAACTCAGATTGAGATCTCTATAATGCAGTCCTGTGGAATTCTGTTGAGTGCATCCCCACCCTTCTTCCCCTACCTACTCCCTAAAATCGCTTTCGAAGTGCAGACCAAGTGCATTGTATAACTTGCTCACCCTTCTGAAATATTCTGCCAAATCCTCTCCTGATGATTAGTCTTTAAGGGTACATCCTGTGTCTCTGTCCAAGTGCTGAGGCTGGAGGCATTTGCAGCTATTTTGTGTCAAATGTTGAGCAAATTAGAAATTATCTCCACTCATATTCTGTATAGCATGCTTGAATAGAAGTAGCAATGTTGCTAATTATCACTTTGACATTTTCTTAGTCAATTTAGATTTGTTCACTACATTCAAAACTCCTGCTGCTTGTTTGTAAGTTCCTCTTTATTTGTAGGTGTGAAGTCACAACTTCTGAAACTGTTTTGTGCAACAAGAATTTATTATATGTAGCTTCTACGATCTCTTTTGACATGATAGCATAACTCTCATGACCAGCAAATACGTCTTTATCATTATATCTGGTTTATTTTCAGATCAATAATTTGTAGCAGAATTTCCCATTATTGTCATTACTGTATGACATTGCTGTGCAATGATAATGGGCAGGCGCAAGGGTTGAATGGCAAATACTACCAATTACATTAAGAATTCTCTTTTCACTCAATTCAGCTTATTACTGTAGGGTTTGATCAGAACTTGTGAACTACTACTGATGCATGTAAGATGTGGTGTTTTCCCAGTGCATAATTGAAATGAAGTCTTCATAGGTTTTCCACCTGGTCAGGGGTTCAGCTGCCAACGTTTCAATGACTAACTCGATTGATGTCCTCAGGGGATTGATACCATGTTATCATTTTTGTAGTCCATATATATCCTCTGCTTTGGTTCTGATTGCTCCTGATTAACTGTTGCTTACATTCTCTCTCCATCTCCTTACTATCTTGATTTTGTGGAGCTCAGGTTTCCACACTTGGCTGAGGGCATATTGTGTGTATAGGCTGAAGTGCATTTCCCTTCAATGGATTTCTGTTGCCTCCTTTGTCAGATGACCCAGTAGCCATTTGCTGTGCTAATAAATTTAGTGTCATCAAAAAAATTGCTAATAAATTTAGTGCCTTATGATACTGGGTGAGGCGGTGCTCTGCAATGGCTAAAAAATATCAGAAAGACTTGACAGGATTTTTGCTTCTTCATGTGGTAAACTCACATCAATCCATAGTCTTGGCAGTATACTCTTGGTGGTATGTCATCCTGATATGTTTGTATGCAGTATTTTTGCATGGTGCTTTCTTTTTGGTAATATGTGCACTTCATTGTATTTGTAGTGCATTAGAAGCATAGACCCCTAAATGAGAAAATTGGTCTCATCAGAGAATAGATCTGAATTTGAACCATATTTCTGCACTATATATCAAAGTATTGAAGTAAGAATGATATAGCTGACTTCATTTTAACACCTCATACTCAGATTAACCTAATTTGATTTGCATGTTAGCAGGAGATGCTACAAATTCTATCCCCTAGTCCTTTAGGATTCAGTTGAGTGAACTGGCTTTCCATTCCCAACTTTCTTCCCCTGCCCACTTCCAAAAATACCTTACATAGTGCAGACCAAGTGATTTGCATAACCCCCATCCTATAACCTCTCCCAATCATTGGACTTCAGTAGGACATCCTGTGTCTGTGTCGAAGCACTGAGACTGGAGGAATTTAACTCCAATCCGATTTCATTGTAGTGTTTTATGTGGTGAGTCCCAAGGTTTGTGTCTATCAGGCAACAACTGCCAATACCCACACATGAGTCTTGATAATCTTCTACCCCAGGGGCTGTGAAATTGGTTGGTCTCCAGGAAGAAATGAGAAAGTGTGTCAGTACCTGACAAGAGCCAGTCCTCTTATGCATTGGAAAGATAATTAACAAAGGAATAAGGCATAATTTAATATCTTTTACACTATTATTAAGCTATCCCATGTAGGTGAATGATGTTTAACTGCAAATGGCAATTTTGGATAACTTTTTGTTGAAATTTTTGCAGCATATTCAAACACTTCTGTCATAGCCTTACTTAATGGAAGAGATGAAAAAGTGGAAAAAATTGCAAAAATTAATTTTTCAGTCATATATTTGTCGATGTATAGTGCTGTTAGTAAACGCCATAATATATTCATAGCTCATCACCATTTTAGGATTGGTTTTGAAGCTTTTGCATATTCTTAGTATTTCACCTGAATTTTTACCTGCAGTCAATACATTTTGAAGGGGATTGAATATTTATACCAATTATTGTTTTAAACTTTTGGACATTTTTTTATAAATCCCTCCCCGTAGGAAGGTGAAATAGGTTATTAATACAAGTATTATTTTTCCTAATTCATTTTGAGTGTTAATTTTTGCATGTTGTTTTGGATTGATCCAGTAACTTTGGTACTATTTGGCATGTAAAGCCATTGCAAAGAGCTTAGTGGGCACCTTTGTCTTTTACTCCAAAACTTAAAATTTTATAGTTTTTAAGGTTTCTTTAAATTGTACATGTTCTTTAATATTTACAGTTAATAAAAAAAATGTCTACATTTTTGTAGATTAAAAGACAGTATAGTATATAGTCCAAAAGCATGCATTCACAACATAATTGCATCTCTGAATTTTTATATAACCTTCATGTGTGTTCTCAAGGGCACTATTTTGTACTAAGTTACTTATTAAAATTGTCTGAATCTTTCGTTAATTCATTTTTCAGCATAACAGCCTTGAGCAAGTTATTGCTCTACGGGATCTCTTCTCAAGATGCCAGGTTGAGTGACATTCATGTGTCAGGGGATGCAGTCAGAATGCGGGAATTGAATGGAAGTCGTGCATCAGGGAGTAAAGGCTCAACAGATGAAGAAAGTGCTCATGTTTGGACTGTTGTACCTGTGTTTGTCAAAATTTTCAAGCTATTATTAGCCTCTTTAAATGCTTGTATAGGGTCAGCAAAGTTGAAACTGGAGGTGAGATACTTTTTTCTCTCTTGTAATATTTTGTAGTTAGGAGTAAATTTTTTTTTTTTTTCAAAAGTTTCAATTTCAAATTTCCAAAAAAAGTTTTACATTTTTGTAGATGAAATGATTTTTCATTGTACCAAATGCTTTTAAAATATTAAAAAATGAATGCATAATAACCCTGGTTGTGAATCGGCATACAATGGACTACCCTTTGCTAATCTGACCAGTGAAATCATGGAAAACATTTTTTGGAAAATATTGAGCATCATTTTCAATCTTTTTTCTCTCATTGAAGGCCTTAAGGTCGGAATTAAGTGCACTGTCTTCCCTTGCTTCTGTTGAGTAAAGCCAAATGGATCTGTTTTATTCTTGACCTGGGGTGACATTCTCTTTCATTGATACTTGCAGCTCTAAATCTGTAATGTGCTAATGCTTTTGTATTCCCTTTATGCATTTTCCTAAATAATGGGTTCATTTTATACTGAAGCTTATGAAAATTATTTTGTTCTGTTTGGATAAGGAAATAATACATCTGTGATTATTTTACAGATATTAAAAAGTAAAAGTCATGTAACCCTTTTATTGGCCCTATTTAATAATTTATCGTGCAACATGATGAGGATTTTCAATAGAAATAAAAGTAAATAGTGGTCATTGAAATGTAAGCAACTAAAAATGCTCTAAAAAATCCAATTAACTCAAAGACCTTTAATTATGTCCTTCAATCTAAATTTTAATTTGTACGGGTATTTTATTAAAATTGTACATTGACTTCAATTCAGCTTGGTTTGTGTGTGTGTGTGTGTGTTTTGTTGCAGTGATATGGATTTTAGTGTAATGGATACAGTTAATCCCTGTAGTTGCATTATCAGAATTTACGTTTTCCCACAATTTATAACTATTTTATCAGGTCCCATAAAATTTTCTATTTTTCTATTGCATGTGTAACCCCATATTTACATGATTTTATTTTCAGTTTACCTACTATTTGCATCAGTATGCACTGGATTAAAAAGATTTCATACTCGTAAACCTTAAAAAGATGATTGGAAGAAGTAATGTGAACAGTTTTAGTGAAGAATTTGAGTATGGCAAGCACTAGTGACTGAAGTGTGAACTACTTCTCCCTTCTCTACTGTGCGAACTCATATTCTCGAGTCAAATTTTGAAAAAAAAAACTATTTACAATTTAAGGTAAAAATAAATCCCTGATGTAGATATTTACATCAAAGATAATCTTCTGCAAAAAGTTGGTGGTACCAACATTTTAGGTTTAATAATTGATGAAATCTTAAACTGAAATGAACGTATGCAGTAAACTATCCAGAATTTCCTTTGGCCGAAGAAACCTAGCAAAGGCTGGAGATCAAGCAGTTTTTAAAGTAGCCTACTTTGGTTATTTCCTATCTCTAGTGTGTGGAATTATCTTTTGGGGCTCTGCTAGGGGAATTATCACGTCATACACGAATACATGCATTGCACACGCATCATACACGAAAGATTTATTTGGTATTAGGTCAAAATTCCAAAAAGAGAATCATGTAGACCTTATTCCATAAATCTTGAAAACTTACCTGTAACATGCTTGTCATGTAACATATCATGTATGCATGTATGTTCGAGAAAGCAGGTGTCTGTTTAGCAAAATTGAGCGTAGCCCTGATTATGCCTTAAGACAAAGAAAGAAGGTGCATGTAATACAGCATTCAGCTTCTTTTTTTCAAAAAGGACCCCT
Organism: Hetaerina titia; assembly: GCA_037158775.1. Lineage (NCBI taxonomy): Eukaryota > Metazoa > Arthropoda > Insecta > Odonata > Calopterygidae > Hetaerina > Hetaerina titia. Next base: position 55,254,705 of record CM073779.1, on the reverse strand, counting down.
ATATGCTGGCATTGATATTTATAATCATTTACCAGCTGGCATAAAAGATACCAACTCATATCAGATGTATAAATCTAGGCTAAAAGTTTTTATAATCAAGAATTGTTTTTATGTTCTAAATGAATATTTTTTCCTCAAGGTAGTGACAAGCGGTCATTTTACTATAACCATTTTTCAAAATGTATGCATACATTTTTGGTCATTGTGTGACTTAATTTACCATTGTAAGATAGTGGGATAAATAAAGTAAAAGTTTGCCCAAAAAATATTCATGCAATTAGATGAATACATTGTCCGACTAGAAATTAGTTAGATAATTAATGCAATGTAATAACACCTAATATAGATAATAAGGGGGGGAAAACTCCAAACGGCCATAAACAACAGTCGCAACTCTCGTCAGACTAATTGCTGTGTTGGTTTTTTGCGGGAACCATGAAAGAGACCAAAACACAACCTCTCAACCAAGAATACCCTCTGTTGTGGTTTACGGGAAATTAATCCACGCCAGGGACCACACACAGCCACAAACACACTAACCAAACACACAATGTGTGGTCCCTGGCGTGGATTAATTTCCCATAAACCACCACAGAGGGTATTCTTGGTTGAGAGGTTGTGTTTTGGTCTCTTTTGTGGTTCCCGCAAAAAACCAACACAGCAATTAGTCTGATGAGAGTTGCGACTGTTGTTTATGGCCATTTGGAGTTTTTTCCCCCTTATTATTTTAACCTGAGGCTGTAGAGCTTTTGATTTCTTTCTGCCTAAGATAGACTATTCATTTTGCACATACTTAAAATATGAGGAATGAAAATAACTTCAAATCAAACATAATGCAGCGTGAAAAATGCAAGAACTGGTGACTTACAACTGGGATTATTTTTACTGCCTCAACATAACAGATATAGCAGTGATGGACTCCTGAATAATAAAAAGTATTTAAACTTGCTTTATAGCCACAAAACTACTAATCAAATATAGTTGTATTTTCTTCTACCAATTTGGGTAACTGTTTGCACCATTCCAACAGCGAGGTAGCTCAGATTTGTTAAGTTTTCCTCAATAACTGGGGAATTAAAATTTTACCCTGCTTGACAATGGAAAGAAGAGGTGAAAAAAGAATGTTTTCAATGTGGACATAATATAAATTTTAGAAAAGGGGATTCTCATGATGGAAACAGTGCTGATCTGGCGAAACATCTGAGATTGTCCACCTCTACACTGAATGCAATAGTAAAAAATTGGTATTTGATTCTGAAGCATACCAACTAGTGCTGATATTTGCTTAAAATGAGGAAATATGTGAAGAATTACATGTATGCAAAATTAGTACGATTACTGAAAGAATGGTTTTTAAGTGCTGAATCTTCAAATATCCCCATGAATGTCATCATCATCAGAGAAAAAGTATCAATTTTGTATACAGGGCTGTGTGTGATGAAAGTAGAACTGTTTAGATCAAGACCGAAACTCTATGGAAGGTGTCAGCATGGAGTAAACTTTTGGAAGGCTATTGTCCAAAAGATGTTTTCAATGCAGCTGAATTTTCTATGCCAGGTTATAGAGAGATGTGGAAAGTTTTGCAAATGAACTGCAGAACCAATGGCCTCACAGAACAAATTAAAATGCCTATGTTTCATTTGCCCATATCCTTCCAGTTTTTTGATAGTTTCATTAGTTCCATCTGGTGAAAAACTTATGTACTTAATAGTGGCTTGGTGATAGTAATTAGTTGACCTTAGTCATTATTAATGGTTACTCGGTTTATTTGGCCCTGTACAAGAGATTGTACACACAGAATATCTCTGTTAACTGTTCAGGCTTGACTGGTCGCTTCCAGTCCCTCTGCTCCACTCCTGTCCGCCTGGTGCCGCAATTGGACCGAGTAAAGGCTGGTCCTCACAGCCAAAGTAAATAAACTCACCTGCCGCTACATCACCCCAGATCCAAAAATAGGTGACAAGCTAGGGTCATCAGAACATTTTGTCCTTCACTGATGTACTGTCTTTTCCTTAATTAGACACCCATCTCCTGATGTTAATGGTAGCTGGTAGATTAGCAAACTTTCAGGCAAATTTCAATTAATTAGGAATGAACATAATAGGGAGGAAGCCCCATCAGAAAGAAGAAAATTGTGAGGACATTATAACAGGACTGTAAAATAGAAGTGGTATCACAGTGTAAGGAAGTAAATATTTGTAAGGGTAGAATGGAAGGTGATGCCAGCCTATGTTTATCTATCATCTCTTTATTACATTATATCATCTTTGTCTCATAGAGTTTATATATATATTTAACCAAGTTTTATCTTTTCATATGCTCTGTAATTAGTTTGAATTCTTCATTGGCAAATTTTCTTATTTTAATCCTCAGATGGAAGAGGTGAAGCCAGAGGAGATAGAAGAAAGTGAAGAAACTCCTTGTGACCGTGAAAGTGAAGAAGAATCATCATCTGAAGCCTCGTCCCTGGATTTAGATATAGCACATGTGGAGTTCTCAGGTAAGACACTGTTTATCTAAACAGCCTTTGTGTAACATCTCACTATGCTATTAAATTAGACTGATTTATACTGACTTTTAATAATCAAACCACTTTACTTTTCCACATAAACTTTTTAATTTTTACAACCCAGGTTTCGTTATAGCATAACATCATCAGGTCTGATGATATTATGCTATAACGAAACCTGGGTTGTAAAAATTAAAAAGTTTATGTGGAAAAGTAAAGTGGTTTGATTATTAAAAGTCAGTATGAAGATTTTCCACCAAGTTACGCCAGAAACTTTTTTTTTTATTTTACTGATTTATACTGTTTGATATTGAGTTTTATGGCAAGTAAGAAACATTTTCAAATAAATTGTCCTGGCACAGTCATCACATCAAAAGAGCATGATAACTATATAATGAATATGCAATGATCTTTTCAATTGCAGCTTTAATCCTTTTATTATCCTCCCGTATCAATAATCCTTGGGTAATATTTGTCCTTCACCAATCATATGTTTTTCGTAGCTACATAATTAGTATAGCATTCTGAGAACACATTGTGCTATTCTCTCGATAGTTTTGTGTTCTTTTAAAACTACAGTTCCTTGCATATAATAAAAATAGCTGAAAATAGAAAAAATTGCAATTTTCTTTGCGAAAAACACTTGAATTAATCTCAAAGAATGAAAAAGGAGAATTCATTCTGTTATCAATTTAAGTCACTTCCTTTTAACTATTTTGATTCATACAAATTGAATTCTTTTATGTCATGACCATATTTTCCAAGTATTCTGGTTATCCATATTTTTCAGTCCTCTATGCTTCATCATGTATCTATTAGCACGGATAGTTGAGAGTTTTTTGTACAAGGTGTGATCACAAAATATGGGACTGATTTTATAATTTGTTTATTTGACACACCATTTCTGACGACACACCTTTGCCAATGTTTCTTCCAGCTCTCGAACCCTGCCTGGTAAGTCCGCCGTACAATTAGTTTTAATGCCCGCATAGTGTTGGATTGGCACCCTTTCAAGGTTGATTTTAACTTTGGAAACAAAAAAAAGTCTGATAGAGCCACCTCTGGAGGGTAGAGTATCTGTAAAATCATGGAAGTTCTGGTTCTGGTGAAAAACTCATGTTTATCAGTCAGCACCCGAGGGATGATTTTTGATGCGACTTGCATTATGCCCAATATGTCTGTCAAAATTGTATGACAGGATCCAAAACTATCGTTCACTTCCTTGGCTATTTCCCAAACAGCTAAATGGCATTTTGCCCGCACTAAGTCATTCACCAATTTGACATATTTGGGGTGTGTTGAAGTGGAAGGCTGCCCTGTTCGCAAAACTTCATCTGTTGAGGTTCTGCCCAATTTAAAATGAATGTACCCCTCAAAACACTGGCTTCGACTCATAACTTCATTAACAAAGGCTTGCTGAATCATTCCAAATGCCTCCGTAGCACTTTTGCCAAGTTTGAACCAAAATTTCATGCACACACCCTGTTTTTCTCGCTACTTCATTGCTGCCATTGCACGTGGCAACGAACAGGTTAAGATATCTACCACTGCTGCTGTGTAACGACTTGCCGTAAACAAACGCAACACCTCTCGTTTCAGTCGTCAGATGTGTCGTTAGGTGGCACATAGTGTCTCCTTTCAATGCGTTGAACGGTTTGCATAGAATAAAATCAGTCCGGTCTTTTTTTATCACACCTTGCATATCGTTGATTATTACTGATGACAATGCCACAATCACTTAATGGCTAATCAGTCTATCTTCATCCTTCATTTCAAAATTTAAAATATCCCTAAATGTTTCTGAAGGGAAATACTAAAGTTCCTTCTTTTTGTGTGTGCATAACTTCGTTCTACGCATTAGTATCTACACACGGTGTTTAATCAATATTGAAACTCCCACACTGTTGCTGTGGAATATTTGTGCAGTTTTACTTGGAAGATTAAAGAATTTAGGTGCATGCATCTAGCAATAACTGTTTCATTTCACCATTTTAATTGCATTATTTTGCTGTAAATTATTTTCATTGAGTGGATGGCATTAATCTTTACTGCAAATTCTGCCTAACATTTTGGTCTAAACGCCAAAGGTTTGAATCTGGTTACTTGCTTTTTTGGATCCAAGTGATTAATATATGCATTTCATTTTTTAGGAAGTGACTCGCAAATTTTGGATGAAGGTGATCCCGAGGCACTTGACGATCCAATTTACCACATAGATCTGTATAATTATTTGACTGATTTCTGTCATTCCTTGAAACAACAACAGTGCTTTGGTTCTTTTGTAAATCATTTGACAGAAAAAGAATGTTCAATATTATGTAAAATAGGCATTAGTGTTAAAATGGAAATACCTGAGACATCTTAATTAAATATGCAAATGAAGTTTTTTTCATCAAAAAAATTTGTTTTATTTACAAAAAATATTTTCACCATCTACATCTCAAACTTACCAAAGGAGTTTGTGCAGAATCAGACTTTGAGTGGCTTGCTTATGTAATCATAGTAAGCATTATGAACTGCATTCCTTTCTTTCTTCACTTGCACTGCTTTTATTGCTAAATTAGTTTGTTTTGTTATATATGAATATGGAATGCAATATAAATATGGATGCTGCTTCATCAATGGCAGTTTTACCTTACATTTAGTTTTTTATACATATATAACAAACATGTTTAAGTAACACGTATATGTATATCATTTACATGGGATGACATTTGAATATTCTTTGTCATACATCTCCACGACTCCAAGATGATGATTACTCCATTAAAATTTTCACTAAAAATTCACTGTAATGGGATTTAACTTCTCTTACTGTGGTAGTTCATAATTTGGATGCAGAAAACTTAATCATTTATAAGAATTGATTACACTATCCCAGATAGCTGGACCTTTCATTTATTTTGTGTAGAAAATATTAATGTAGGAAGTGCATTACTTCAGTAAACCAATATTTCTTTGATTGAAACAGTCCTTTGGCAAGCATGTTTTGCATCTAAGAAGGCAAATGGATTGAGAAGGGCTAAATGAAGCAATGAGTATCTATGATAGCCTCAACGAGTTCAAATAATATACATTTCAGTTTTACATGCAACATTTACCTCACTTTGTGAAAGAACCACATAAAAGCCATTTTTTATGGGGTTCATCAAGCAACACTTGGGAAAATGAAAAACTGAAAAGAAAAATATAGATATACATAATACTGACTTAGTGCAGCAGTGTCTCGCTTTTTTATTGTATGCTACCTTTAAAACAGAGTTCCTCCTGACCCAAATGTAAAATAATTATTTTTTTTAATGAAGTAATCTACCGGTTAAGGTAGGTGTTTGGATGGGCACAGCCATCAAATAAATATTTTGCGACTCCAAACAAAACACAATCCAGCAACCTATTCTACATCAGGTCCCTCTTCATCTCTGTGTACTTCCTTCCTTCATCCCGTCCAACATCCCTATCCTGTTCCTGCCCTTTCCTTGTTTGCCTGACATTCTTCCCTCTATTACCCTCTTCAACATCCCACTGCTGCTCAATATGCCTTTCATCCATTTTTTCCTGTCTCCATAGGATTTCTCCCAACAAACCCCTCTCCTCCCCCGCCATCCCTAGCACTTTAAAGCCCCCAAAATTTCAGAGTTTAAGAGGACGTCTCGGTAGCTTAATTGGTTAAAGCACTCGGCCGGATATCGAGGGATCCGGGTTCGAATCCCGGTCAAGGCGAATGATTTTTACTCTCTGAAATGGTTGCATTACTTCCTGATTTGTTTTCCTTTCCATCCATTTCACCTTCTCCATTCTTTTCCACACCCACATTTCAAAAACCTCCCACCTACGTCTATCATCCTGCTTCAGTGATCACGTCTCCTCGCCGTACATAGCTATGCTTCATATCAAAATTTTTATGAGTCTTTCCTTAACCTCCCTACACAGCATCCCTGTCATCTACTCCCTCCTCCTCGCGAAAGTCTCTTTGCCTAATAAATAGAGACATTTCAGGCGTGATATAGTATGGTGGAATATCATGATTAATTAAAATTGGCAATTTTCCACAAAATAAAATTTTATTAATACGACCAGTTTCAATGTAACTAGAAGAAGATGATGTAATTAAAATTGGCAATTTTCCACAAAATAAAATTTTATTAATACGACCAGTTTCAATGTAACTAGAAGAAGATGATGTAGTTACATTGAAACTGGTCGTATTAATAAAATTTTATTTTGTGGAAAATTGCCAATTTTAATTAATCTCTGTCTAGTGCAATTCTTCTCCTTACGTCCCTACTACTTTGACTGCATTGGTCCAAAACACTTCATGAGGTGCGTAAACTGTTCTACCTGCTCCATTTTTTCCTCTCCTATTTTAATGTTTAGCTTAGTCGTTTTCTTTCTGGAAAATCGCAAAACTTTTGTTTTATTAATATTGATTCTCATCCCATATCTATCGCACTGAACCTCCAATTCACTCAGCAATGCTTGCAACCCCTTGGCTGACTGAGCAACTAATGTTTGGTCATCAGCAAACCTTACTGATTTTACAAATTCTCCTCCGATTTTCATTCCCACCTCTAGGTCTTCCCATGCCTCCTAAATCATTTCTTTCATGGATACGTTGAACAGCACTGGTGATAATGGGCAACCTTGCCTTGCACCTCTTCATAACACTGCCCATCTGGGCTCTCCATTCCCCACTCGCACTTGAGCAATCTGAGATATGTACAGGTTGCAGATTCGTCTCCTGTCCCTCCAATCTATTCATATTTCCTGCGATATACTCATTAGTTTTTCCCAATTCACTCTATCAAATGCTTTTTCGAAATCTAAAAAACAGGCAAATATGTCCCGATTGTATTCTATATAAAATAATTATTATAAAAGGAATTGTTAAATTACCAAGCATGGCAGAAATAATGTTTGATCGGCTGTATATTAAATCTAATCAATTAATTAAGCTAATTAGTAATCTCTTTTCAAGAATTTTAATTATTTGATCAGTCAGTGGAAAGATCGGTAATTGGATGTTGGGAAATTTGCAGAACAAGTCATGGAGCTTAAAAATCACAGTGGACACTACAGAGTAGTTAAATATCTTTACAAAAAGATCCCTTTCTGATCAGTTTACCATAAATATTGACACTTAGTACTAGGTGATTTTTAATGGAAATGATTTTTACCATCCACTATATATAGTATTCAGTCATCTCAGCACTCACATATTTTCACCTGGAAGATTAGAGGTGGCAGTGAAATTCTCTTTTTAGTTATTGTGCCACTGTATACATGATTCTTCCAAGTTAACTTGCTAATTGAGGTAAACATATCAGAGCACCTAAAAATTTTTTTTCCTTTTGTCATGGACACACAATAGTTCAGACTGCAGAGTGAGGAGTGAATTTTAAATGATTCTACTAGCAGCACCATAATTTTTGGGGCTATTTTAATTGTGCACTGGTAATTTTGAAAAAAATAGAAGTTTATCTAAAAATGAGTGATTGCATAACCTAAACGAAATTCCCTGAAGTGAAATTTCTGCTCTTATAGTTTGGTTGATACTGGTTATAGATTAATGACTAACACTTAGATAGATTTTAAAATACCTCATTCAACCATGTATATATTGCACACTAGAGCTGCTAGCAGTCACCAGATGTGGTGAAAGCAGGGAAAAAGCTAATGTGAAGAAAGGAGCTAGGAATAGTTGCTCATAATTGTGTTTATTCTTTAATGGTCGTATTTTAATGTCTGTGTTGAGCAGGAAACTAGCGAAATCAAAAAAAGATAACAGATAACCATTTGAATACATACTTATTTCACCAGCTTGTGTGCAGAAGACAGGTTGACCATGATAACCCCTTCTTAAAAAATAAAAACAAAGCAATAGAATGCAGGACAAGTAAGAAAGTTAATCTTCAAATAAGACTCGTGAAACTCACAATGGAGCAAGTGGAATCTTTCAGCTGTATATGCTGTAAAAGGTCATTAGTGTGAGAAGAAGAGGAGGTAGTATAGTTTATTTGGAGTAGATTTTCTCTGCAAGGAATCAGCTACGAACTCCATATATATCCTGTACTAAATAGACATAAAAAGGTAGTTTGTTAAAATGGGAGTTCATTTTTGTGCAAGTACTAGAAAGATGATAAGTATAGGGGTGCGGAAGAGTGATGAAGATAAATGTGTATTTAGTTGAATGACAAATGAAATTTTTTGAAGAGTGGATGATGTGAGAAGTCTAATGAGGACACTTGAAAGGAGGAGGTAAAGTGAATGAAAACATCCAAAAGCACAATGGTTTTCTGCAGATCATAAGGAATTGAGCAGGATAGCTTGGAGAGCTGCTGTAAATCACTTCTCAGGTCTATAACCTATGATGATGCTACCAATTACCACTGACAATTGAGAAAATAAAAGTAGAGTGAAAACCTTTATGCATTTATAACTTCTGTTTGATGTGTCAGTTCATCATGTGTAATTTATTTGTACAGATAAGGGCACTACCACTTCCTGCATGTGTGTATATATATGTATATATGTGTGTACACACACAGCAACTGAGAACATTCTCCATTTGTTCAATAGTGTACCACAGCTGGTAGTAGAAAGGATTCCAACTCATATTTAAGTGACTTTTTCACAGTCCTATACTCTATTTGCAGTCATGCTTTATGGTATGACAATGCTGTGTATGACATTGGAGTATCTTTTGACCCACTAAATATTGGATTGATATCAGAAATCCTATTTAAAATGATTTAATGCACATTTGTCATGGAAGCATAGGATTTGGTGAACTAAGTAAAAATTTTAAGTTATTTAATAACATTTACTATAGCACTGGTGATATTTTTCATTTTTTTTAATTTGAAAAATATTAAAGAAAAACAGAATAAACACTTATTTCAATTAAAATTTTATTTGTGACACCAATTTTGATGACATTCTTGCAGGCTTTGTGAACTGAAACTCTAATTACCATATGCAGATGTTACACTGCTCACAAAAATGTTTTATCAATCAAAAAGTTTCCAAATTAAAATTCACTTGATCTCTAGGCCCAAATTTGTAAGAATCAGTTGTTCCCTACAATAATCTAAGGACACACTGGTAATTATATGTCACATGTACATTGTTTGGACAACTTCTGGCTCTTAATGTTCATGTATAGGATAATATTTTTCTTATGCCACAAACCCCATAATTTAATGAAATCAGAGTTCTCTTTTATTCCTTATCCCATGAACAAAAGTTAGTTTGGCCAGAAACTGCAAATAGTCCCATAATAAGTCCATACCATGTATAGGTAAGGCCAATATTGCATGCTTAAAAATAGATGGCTCTCAAGTTTGGTTATTACCGCCTGTTTTCACTGCCTCCATATGTTAGTGTAAGCTACAGTGTACTCTTTGTCAGCCTCCTTTTTATTTTTGTATAGTATATATTTCACTGTAGTTTGCAAGACAAATATTTTGATTGGCAGCAGTTTTTTTTGCCACATTAATGGGTAAATGAACGTCTGCCTAAAAAAGATTTAGTTACAATATTCTATTTGAATTGTGTCTAATAGTGAATGTTTGATTTTAGCATATTCAACAATTATATTCTCTGAGCAAGTAGTCTGCTCTGGTTTAGGGAGTAAATGGTGCTGTCTCCTCTGAAATGGATAGGAATGGAGATGTTAATACACATTTTTACAGCTACCACCATCTGGTAACATGAATTTATTAGAAGCCCTTCAATAATACATGTAACTTTGCTGATGTACTCATGCTCTTTACTACTTTAGGGAATGAAGGATAAATAGGTCCTGAAAATGTGTCCAAAGCTAATACAATAGTTTCAGCTAAGATTGGCATAAACAGCATAATTAGCAATGCCACATCTGTTCTTATGTTTTGCTATGCGCATGAAGCCTTTTTCACCCCATGACTTTCCCCACCAATTCTTCAGTATCCATGCATCCTTATCATAGCCAACCACAAGCATTGCATGATTAACATGGCTTGAAGAACATTTTGGATCATCATATATGCCACTGCTGCAGAAGGAGAAACAAGCAGTAATGTATTATGTAATTTTTGAGGGAATGAACTGCTATGAACACAAGATTCCATGCATGAACAGGCATCCCTTATTTTATGTCATGTTTTCTTGGATCTCTCTCTTGAAATATCTCAGTAAATACAGAGAGATGGTGCCAAATGATTATCAGAACTTATAAACTACTTACCTATACAGTTGAAATGTTTGCAGACTTGCATCTATAGATACAGCTACAGGGCCCATTGTGGCCACTGCTACTTGCAGAGCTTTCTCATCCCTTGCTGGAATAGCATTCCAGTCAGTTATGTTTGAAATAACTTTGTTTGCCTTGTATTGGCACTTGGATCCCTAGATGGACAAAGTAGTAAGTTTAATTTTATAATTGAATACTTCCAAATATATTTTAGGACATGGAACACAAAAACTTCTATACCATTTTGCTAAATATTTTGTTAGTAAAAACAGATGACTTAAAAATGAAGACCTCTAAATATGTCCCATCCATATACTCATTCTGATTTAAAGCAGACTTCTCTACCGAGTGGTCCACACTTGAACTCCAGCCATTTTTATATCTAACACTGTCAAGATGTGCTGAATTTTGGAGAATCTCAGGCAATTAAGTTTATCCTTCCTTATTAAAAGGGCAGACCTTCAACATGGAGGCATAGTGTTAAAACAAGGGAGGAAAAAGTGCCAACCCACAGTAATTTATAAAATTAATGGTTTAACTGACACCCTTTCAACTGCTTTTCCACTCTTTTGGAAGGTATTATTTTTCCATAAATAAATACATTTTTTCTTCCATATTATGCTTGCCTCCTAGCTAACAACTGGAAAATGATTGTAGAAGCAATGTAAAAGATCAACTTACCATTACCTAATTGCAGTACTGTTTTTTTTACCAGCTTGTCTAATTTTTATTTAAGGTGAAAACACCAAGTAAGAACATCCCTGCCACCTAAAACATTTAGTCATGGAAATATCTCTTACCGCAAAAGATTTTTTTTTCTTTTTGGTCTCCCGTTCTTGTATTTATACTTGTGCTAGGATTTATTTTCAGTTGTATATTTTTGAGTTTTACTCGCAAAATGTGAAGTTGCCTGCAATTATGAATGAGACCTCTAGTAGTGAGACCATATGTGATTTTATCATTCTTAAAATTTTCTGGAAGTTAACAGTCAATGCAATGCTTACGAGAAAATGGATATTGTAAGGAATGGAGTCTCCTATACCTGATTTGCTTGGCATGTTTAAAGAAATAAAAATGTCTGATAAGGGTGTTACTTGAAGTTTCAAAACAAAAACTTACCTACTATCTGTTTACTTAGAAATGAGAAAACTCTTTTGTGGGCCGTGTTTATTGTTCACATGTGAAAAAGATAGGCAATGTATGACATACATGTATATTGAATATCAGGAAATAACTTTTCAAGGCCATGACAGAATAATAACATATTTGAGCAGAGGCAACTAGTTGTTGACTTTAATTTTGATAACTGTCCGTGATGTAAAATGGGCACCGAATGGACCTCATTTCTAAAGCATAAATTTTTTTCCAAAATGATTAAATACATAGCTTGTATTAAAAGTATTGTGAAAATTTTCTGAAAAATAGACTTATTTCAGATATTGGTACAATGCTGCAAATTTCTTCGAGTGCATTCCTTGAACATGGACACAATTTTGCCAGTTGCTTTTCCACAACTCAGGTTCCCTGATAGGTGGATTCTAGAAGGTCCTTAAGGGTACACTTACAAGCTTCTTTTATGGCACTTAGGGTCCCATTGTTGTGTCCTTTGAGGGAGGATTTCACTTTTGGGAATAGGAAATAGTCTGTTGGATCCTAGTTGGGACTGTAAAGGGGTTTGGGAATTGTCAGGATGCTGTTTCAGAAGGTCTGCCAAACTAGACACTTGACTCTGCTTTTAGTCATTCATCAAGACCTTTGATGTAAGTTTAGCGTAGATCTTTCGCATCACCAAATTTTCAGTAATAATGGTATGAACGGTCATCTTAACAATGCCAATACTATCTGTGATCATGTACACACTTAACTTATGGTCTAAATTCAGCACTACATGCACATTTCAGGGAAAAACTGATATTAATACTTCCTTTACAAACCTTGTACATTGTTTCAAATGTGTTCTTCAGTGCTATGGGTAAAGAGATCAACTGCATCTGTTGCCTCTTCATCCATGAGGCAACAGATGTAATCAGCTATAAGCACTCACCTTGCTACTGTTCCCCATTGCTGCAGAAGGGAATAAGATTTAAGTGGTCCATGAATGTGAGTGCAATTCTTACATTTAGTGGTGTTTCAACAATTGAGCAAAGCTAACAATAAGATAGTAGAAATAAAGGAGTTGGCCAATCCTATTAAAATGGAGCAGCCATTTAGCTACATGGGCATCAGAGCCAACTGATGGAGAAATTTTCAATGGACACTTTTATTCAACTAAAACTTAGTTATCTTGCAAGTTGACAACACATATAGGAGAGTATAGTTTGATCATATAAAACTGAAAATGGAAATTTTGGTTATTTATGTAGTAAACAGTTTTAGGGGTCTGCTTTTATGTGTATTAGAAATTTACTTGCATCTGTCAAGTGCACTTCTTGAAACCTTGAGAGTGATACTTCAAATTAGTTAGTGTACACTAATCCTCGCTCTAACATACTCCGTTGAAAGTGTGGAGTAATTTAGGCCATGGAACAAATTCTTGACTATTTAAGTAGAACCATCATCATTAAGATCATAATTTTCAAGATCCAAGAAGATTGTCTTTCAAGTCAACATTTAATTTCAATGGAGCATGAATAATTGCATGGCATCAAAAGCCTGACAACATTTTACTGCCTTGCAATTACGAAGTTCCTCAAGAATGAAAAATTGGAGCTCCACTACAGCTCACTACCTTAAGCTCTTTTCATCACTAAGCACTACAAAAAAGTTTGTTCAAAATATAAAAATAATTATTGAGCAATTGTTTGTCAGAAGTGTTTCTCAGTTCACTTCTCTAGCCATCCAAATCATCATACAGCTCTGCCAGTATTCAGGTCCATAAAATGTGAAAGTATTGATATTGATGAAAGTCACCAGGGTTTTTCTGATACTTCTGGGCTGAACCAGCCCCCAAAGACTCCTCCACAGAACCCCAAGCAGGGTTGCAACTAGGGTCTGTGGGGCAAACAAATTCTGTCCCTTACTCTCTGATGACATCTATCTCCATCTGATGGTATGCATTTTGTTTTGTTGTATTGTGGGACTTATCATCAATGCCAAGAAACTTGAATGCAGCAACTCATTTTCCCAATTTGGCCCCTTCTCCAGCATAATACCCACTTCATTGTGTTCGCCATTTGATGCTGCAATATCCCATTGAAAAAAAAAACAAAATGGCGAATGCTCACATTCTGTTGGCCGAATCTAAAACAAGTCACTACTAGAGTATTTATTTATTCCCATGTACAATTGTTACTGCTGAGTGTCGAATTATGCAAATAAATGAGGGTACTCTAATTTCTCCTTTAAGCAATGTACTTGATGTCTTCAATTAATTCACATTGGACGAGAAAGGTAAAATAAACGAAAATTAATGCGTCACAACTATTGTAATCTTAAATAATTGCTACTAAGACTCTGAAATTTTAGCATCTGAACATCAGCCACATTTTTATGAATTTCAAGTTATAATTAGGATAAAGTGTAAAAATAATGTAAATGCTTGGAGTGAAATAGTATCATGAATCACGCGAAATGCAATAAATTCCCGCTCGGCCACACGCCAGTAATGCAGATACCTGAGTTTATATAGCATCCTATCCTGCCATTCTATCACTGTGGAAGAATATCTAAGCATGTTGTGAAGATGCTGGTAAATGAGTTCTAGACGTCCACACGTATTTTGTTAAAATCTCCGAATAATTAACGTAGAAGGTATCCTATATAAACTCGGGTATCTTCATTCCTAGCGTGTGGCCGAGCGGGAATTTATTGCCTTCCGTGTGATCCATGATAATATTTCACTCCAAGTAGTAACATTGAGTTTCATTATTTATGATGGCTGATGTTCAGAGCTAAAATTTTAGAGTTTTAGTAGCAATTATTTAAGATTACAATAGTTATGAGGAATTAATTTTCGTTTATTTTACCTATCTCGTCCAATGTGAATTAATTGAAGAGATCAAGTACAGTGCTTAAAGGAGAAATTAGAGGTCCCTCATTTATTTGCATAATTCGACACTCGTAAATTTTAACAGTGGTAATGGTACATGGGAAAATAATAAATACTGTAGTAGTGACTTGTTTTAGTTTCGGCCAACCGAATGTGAGCATTCGCCATTTTGTTTTTTTTTCACTGGGATATTGCAGCATCGTATGGCGATCACAGTGAAAGTCGATTTTTCGCCACGCGTTTTCATATATTTACATTCAAATTTCAATGGTAGTAATTTAAAAATACTCACCTTAGCTTTGTACGGATATTCTTTTGCTCCCATCAAACCATATTTTTTCACGTAGTTCATGGTATTTCTTAAGGAACCTCCCATGCATCCCCTATTTCCTACAACGGTGCTGCAATCCACCAACTGCTGAGCACTGTTGGGCGTGAAAATGATTTTGCCAGAATAAGAGGGAATTAAAAAATTTGGGAAAGCTATTATTACTACGTCTTTCCATTTAAAACTGATCGGTTAGTTGATGTGCTTAATGAATTAACAAGCTTTAATCGCGAAACATCATTACAATATTTCCGTTTGGTCTTAATAAATATTTCTAACATTAGGACACATCGATCTTATGGAAAAATTATTCTCACCAGGGAAGAGTCTTTATTTTAGATACAAACTGACAAATCATGCAAAATCGAACTCAATGAGGGCCGCATGAATGGCCTCCATTGCCCCAAAAATGAGCTCGGAAACAGGAAACCACTGGGGAAATTGGACCACATTTTGCTCCATATTCGTAATTCATTCTCACGTCATACCTTTTCAAAAGCTAAACAGAAATTTAGATTATTGCCTGGTAACGTGTAGTTTTGCTGTCATACGGCCGTTCACCCAGCCAGTTTATTAAAGTTGAAAAGTATGGCGTGGGAGCTGTTTCCCTTCTCAATAAGCTTTCCTCCACCCTCAGTATTCGCCCATACCCGAGAGAGCATTTTGATATTCGACTCGTAGCATTGCCCTTGGCCAAAGCTTTGAAGGGTTTCTTAAAATAATTTTAATTCCTAATACTAGACGGCGTTAAACCTGGAGAGCATTAAAGCCCCGAAAATTATTGATTACCACAGTATGACCAGTATTACGTTTACACTTTGAATACTCGCAATCTATCTTCTAATTCTTATCAGAGTACTTCAATTCTCTGAATGTGCAATCATCGTACCATTATGCGGTTTTGTATCATCAATTACATACAATTAATTGGTTTGATTTCGAAGTCTGCATGTTGCACTATTTAAATACCAGCAGGAATATGTTTAGGTATATGCGTTTAGGTACACCGTAAATACTATTTGGGGAACACAGTAGTCTAGGGGTAGAGTGTTGGATTTCTGAACTGAGTTGGGGCTGAGGAGTGGACTTATGAGGGTCCAACTTCCGGAAAGTTTCTGGGCACCTTTAACTTCATTCAAGCTGTATGATTTTTCGGGTACCAAAGCTTACTGCGAAACCATAGGTGGCACGGGGAAAGGAACTAGCCGCCCTCCCCTGATGTGTGACGCCCAATCGTCTTTTGCCTTAGAATTGAGTGAGCTCTCCTTCACCTATCAAACCGACATTCGGGTTGATAACTGTGCTTCTTTTGCGCATTATTTATAAGTATTCTTACATTCCCCTTAAAGTCGAGGTCCAATAATTTTCGTTACCTCAAAAGTTTTATTGTCAACCTTTTTACTATTCTTCAGTGACTCACCATGGAAGTAAGATAAAAGACCTTGTGCCAAATAAATGACGCATTCGTTGTGTAGTGAAAACCAACTGAGAGTGTGAGCAATTGTGAAATTACTTAACCCTCATCAGTTTGCTCTAAATAGGTATATCTTATAGTGTTCAGTGACGATTTTTATGTAAAAACACAAACGGCACATTATACTGGCAAAGAAAATGCTTACAAACTATGTCATACATATATGAAGGTATGCGTCCCACCATACCCAAACATTTTCATATCTGTGTTGAGTCAAAGACATTATGGAACTAAATGGCAAGCGAAGGGAAAGCTTGAGCAGGTAATACGTTGGGCATAAAATATGACTTTTAATCGTAAATTCCTCCGCGGAATAAAATTAAAAGGGGTTTTGCGTCAGGAAATATGGCATTCAAAGGCAAAAATCTTTAAAATGAAACGTATTTGAGGGAAATTCATTGACTAATTTGTGTAGAAGAAAGTGCAACGAACCGACAATAACAAACGCGTATGTTTCAGTAAATTGTATGACCTATTAGAAAGTTATGAAACATACCTTTTATATTATTAGAGCTGAAAATATCGTATTGGAAAATTTTCAACCCCCCACCACGCTCACCCGCCCACCCTCGATTCCTTCAACCCTCTTCCCCTCTCAGTACTCTTTCCCCTTCAACAATCCTCCTTTCCCCTGCTTCCTAACCACAGTTTTAGTCTCTCCCTGGGGAACGTGGCTGTGCAGCCACCAATATTTAAAAACATATTGGGTGAGATACTTTATATTTTGTACTTCTTTCTAAAAGGTTTCTCCGTAGTGATTAAAGCCATCGCTTCACTATCCCTTCAGTCTTGGTACATGTTGGCCATGCTAACATTTCATTTAAGTAGAATAAATAAAAAAGAGACGTTTCAGGCGTGATGTGGTGGAATATCATGATTAATTAAAATGATAGTGTACAGAAGATGACGTAGTTACACCGAAACCGGTCGTATGAATAAAAAATTTTATTTTGTGGAAAATTGCCAATTTTAATTAATTAGTAGAATAAGTTAAATTTTTGGGAATGGTTAACGAGTGAAATTTTTGAAAAGCGAGTACTTCTATGGAAACAATAAAATATATTGTGAGGCACCATCTCCGTACTGTGAACTAAACTCAAGCTCTACCAAAATATAGAAAAAATGCGCTCTTTCACAGCCACCGGTAATCAAATCGTAAATGAATGAAGGCTACTGGTATTCTATGATGGACATTTAGAGCTGCCACTAAATGGTGAAAGTGTGGAAGATTCTTAGGTGTTCCAACGGCTTGGTTACATCATATCGCCAATCGTTATTGGTTAATCTAAGTAATAAACCAACCCGTAAACGGCCTGATCACTGTGGCTGAAGAATTCGTAGATATTAGGTGCCATTAAGTGGTACTTAATTCCAGCTGATAATTTAATTATACTTTCGGCACCTAAGCAGCAAAATTATTTCCAGAAAACCCTCCTGTCGCAAAAATTGATTGCGGACCATTTAATTGGAGATCATAAGAAAAGCTACTTGCCAATCGGATCCTCTGAAGTACATATTTTGTCTTGAAGCGCAAAATATATGGTATGGTCGATTATTCTAGCGGAAATAAAAAGATTAATTGAAATTTAATATTATATTGCCAACTGTTTTTAAGTCTGATTCAGTTATTTTCAGAGCCTACACCCCAATTCACCAATCGCTGGTCCACTGTCTACTCACAGAATAGATAGGATTTCAGTCCCTTGCTATATTATTTTGACTGCAATTCATACCTCCTTTTAGTATACCAAGTAACATATTGTAATATTTCTTTCCGAAATTTGTAATGCCCCGAAGCTGCCAGCCCTAGACCATTTCTATTCTCCCGTTGGAAAGCAGTTGATGCCAAGCCGTATAAGGAGAAAGCCAATGAGTTCATGCAAGTCCTTACCTTAGCATTTGAAGCCTTCCCGTTTCTTTCATAATTTGTCCTTGTATTCCAGCAGCAATACTGAATGCGTAGCACGACCCGCACAATCCTTGATTCCAGGGTGGCGTAGAGAATCCTTTTTCTCTCCAGTCAACCTGTTCAGAATGAGACAACAATCCATCTCATCAAGGTCCCCAACACTAAATATCTGGCCGATTATTCTTTGTACATAAGGTCATTTAACGTCGAGGACATACCTCCTCGGGAGTATCGGCATGGGCAGCTCCCAGCATTTCATCTCCCACTTTTCTTCTACGGCTGCGTCTTAAACGGACCATCCTCCTCATATATTGCCTTAGTGACTGTAGAAAAGACAGAACCACCTAAAAATCCGCTTTTTTTCTGGATAGCCAATCTTTGCAATTAAAGAGGCTTTATTACGAATTAGAGAGTTATCTCACAGCATTTGCAGAGTGTGGATCGTTCGTTTGCGAAACCTCAATAACATGACCACGTCACGCTCAGTCTTGAACCATTTATTGGAACAGCGCTACACCATCAAATTTTTCGTGAAACTGGGTAAAACCGGGAAAGACACTCATGGCATTCTCAAGGCAACTTATAGTGACAACGCTATGTGTAGATCGGGTGTTTTTGGGTTGCAGAAGTTGTTTCAGGAGAGTAGAGACGATGTTGAAGGCGCCAAACGTTAAGGACGCCTTTCGACCTTCATTGAGCGTTCGCATGGCTTCTGATGAACATGCCATTTCTAAAAGGGATGTGTATCGACTTGTGACTGGAAACAGGTATGAGAAACATGTGTGCGAAGTGCTCTCGGACGAACAAAAGGAAACTCGCACGCGGATCTGCCAAGAGATACTTGACCATGTGAGTGTGGATCCAAATTTTGTAGGCAATGCCCCACCAGGCTTCTTTCTCTCCCCTGCCTCAAATATGGACTGAAAAGATGTCACCACGGCTTGGTGGAAGCGTTACAATAAACCGTGACGAAGGAGCTGAGCAACATTCCGGGCGCCGCGCCGCCTTCCAGAAGACATACGAGGCGCGGTAAACCCGCTTGCAGCGGTGTGTGGATGCACAAGGATACCTATTCGACGGCTTTTGAGTGAATGCATCAATTCTGGCAATAATTTTTCTTCAATCGACTCAGTCCAGCTACTTTTGGTACCTTGTATTTTAGAAACTTACGACAGTTACTACTATAAGTATAGTGGTGTGAATACTAGTAGTAAAGGTACTAGTATTAAAGCGTAGAGCTATTGTTTTAGGATCTTAGCTCGCTTTTAGACATCAAAATCAAATGAACTTAAATGATGTCCTCCCGCTAAGCGCGCACGTACGCCCAGAAAAAGAAGGGAAGACCAGGAAACTTGGCTACAAGGGCCGTAGGATATAAATGGGAACGCAGCATATATCCATTGTTGGGTAAATATACATCCAATGAAACCATTTTTACAACAGTTTGCACCTAAGAACTCAACTGATCAGAGGTGTCAACGAAAATTAGAAAAGAAATAGCTAGAGATATTTAATTGAAAAAATTGAATAAGAATCTATGGAATCAAATTAGAAACAAAACTATGATGGCCGACGAGGAATCGATTTTTGGATAAGAGAAACGTTTACGCGAAGGAAGCTTAACTGTGAGCAAAATATTCACAGAACGTCTCTATATAAGATCAACCGAAATATAATGGATTACAATATAATTCAAAATAGATCGAGGGATGTAAATTAAGTGAAATAAAGGGTGATGGTGAGAATTCTAAGGAAATTAAGATACTTCATTCAACTGACTACATAGAGATAAGCCAAGATATATAAATGTAGTTCAAAATTATTATTACCCCAATTATTTCGAGCTACTCTCCATGAGTATCGTCCGAATTTAACTGAATGCATGACAATGAAAAAATTAAAGTGGTTTAGATACATACCAAGTCGGAGAGATTATTTGTTTTTAATGTAAACGTATGATGACCATCTTCAGCCTCTTTGTTGTGCCTTTGGATGATAGCAAAATTAGCCTCCCAAAGTTTTCTTCGTATCTGTTCTAATCCAACTTGATAAGTTTTATTGAAATTCTCCTGTAAATCGTTTAAATTAGTAAACAGTAAGCCACTTAAAGGTAAAAGAAATACGCCAAAGGAACAATTCCTCAGTTACCTTATATTTTTCCCATCGTTCATCCAAAGTCTCTCCATGACTACACAGATTAATAAACGTACCATAAGCGGAAAATACAATTATCACAATGGAAATGAAATTCATGCTAAAGATCTAGCACAGATATGTATTCATGAACGTGAGTTTACGGAATGCGACTCCCCAAGAAGAAACAGGTGAATGATCCACCTCGCTTCCTCAGAGATACTTAGTCAGCTAACCGAAACGCAAAGCTCAGGGATTCTTATTGCTGACATAGGAATCATCGCTGGAAGATATTTTTTCGCTCGTAAGAACTAAGAATAAATACGTTTACATAATGTCATATGGCTTAACAATTGCCATATACCTGTAAGGGTGTAATCGAATTAAATGAATTATGCAACAAGTTTTAATCCAAGCTCTTAATATTTCCGAAATACCATACCTCTGTTGATGTCCTTCAGAGTTGAAAATTATTCCCTACGCCATGGCCGTTAGCTTTGGCGGAGAAAACCTGGCGATTAATGCACTTGCGGGCTTCTTCAACAGTTGATGATTATAGGCCTATCCCAGGCATTGTAGTCCGATGTCTGTTTGTTTTTCCTTTGTAGTCCCACCCCTAACTGTACGAAAAGACGAGTGAAGACAAGCATTCGATATGTGTTTATGAGTGTTACGGAGAAATCCTAGGAATTCGTAGGGCAGGAACTTGACCTCTTGGTTTGAATTCCGTATGACCATACCTCGAGCAACTGAAATATATACTCGTCGCTGGCCACTCGTGCATAAATTTACGGTATAGATTAATTCACCTCACTTCACAATTGCACCATTAAGTAAATGCAATCCATTGTCTCGATAGTCAGTAGCTGCTAATTCGAACAAATAACATATAGAGTATTAAATAGTCAATGGTTCCTTCGAAATTATATCTTAAAAGTTTGGATAAATCTGAGTAAAGGATGTGCTCCTACTTAAATTTACAATGACAAGCAAATGACGAATCAATCGATAAGGCACTGAGCCAGGGCCGATTGGCCATACGGTGATCGTCTGGGGTAAAATATTAAGGGTGACTATGTTTAATTCCAGTGTCGACTAGCCCATTACCTTCCTTCCACCACCTTTTATTTCGTCACTCCCTAAATCTCACCTGAATCCCCCTCAACGATATAGTCACGATCACCTTTCCCTCCCCGAGAAACGCAGGCTTGGCTTGCCCGGTAACGGCATGCAAACCTGTCCTGACCCGTGGTAAGGACAGATGTGACACTGAGAAAAAGTCAAATTTCGAATCACATGGTAGAGAGATTAAGTTCTCGTCCTCGTTCTATAGACAATCTAGTCTATCTATCCAATAAGCTAGGACGTTGTCCCAATTGCAGTACATTAAAATTAAAACTATGAAGTTATAACATAGAAAGTGCTAATAATTTTGCTTCATGCGAACACTGCATTTAATTAAAAAATAAAGAAAACTAACAGTGTGAAACAGATTGAATATTTTTCCCAGCGAAAAACATTTGTAGGAATAATATCCAGTGACAATATCGTTTAGGGAGATTCAGGTTCAAAGTGAGTGACAAAATACAAGATATTTTGAAAGGAAGATAATGGGCTAGTCGACATTAGAATTAAACATTGGCACACCCAGGCGATCACCTTAATACCGTTATAACTAAAGGCACTAAGAATAAGCAAAAAGCAAAATAAAAATTATTTACCTAAGTCCT
Organism: Hetaerina titia; assembly: GCA_037158775.1. Taxonomy (NCBI): domain Eukaryota; kingdom Metazoa; phylum Arthropoda; class Insecta; order Odonata; family Calopterygidae; genus Hetaerina; species Hetaerina titia. The sequence goes on along the minus strand of CM073779.1, from coordinate 55,232,404 downwards.
GTTGAAGAAGGGGACGAAAATACAGCGAGCGGCTGATTTTCCTCACTGAACTGAGAATGAAGACTGACCAACTGTAGCCATTGATTTGAATATTATACATTCGGTCTTGGGAGTTTTCCATATTTATGACCAACCTACCATGCATGTAGTGGCTGCAGGTAAACTGACATACAGGTGTCAATAATTTATTTTCCTGATTCGAGTCAAAATTACCAGAACAATATATATGATTTACTTCATTGTTGAGGTTCTCAATTGACACCCAACAATTTTAAACATCACTATAAACACATTACTGCGCTTGCACTTGGACATAAATTCTCGCGCGTTTGAACTGCCACTGTTTGGCCTTAACAAAAGAATATGGGCGTTGATCAAATGCCGTTAATTTATAAGTAACTAAGGAAGCCAGATTTTAGTTTGAGCTGTGTACACATTGATGCGAAAATAATGTGAAGTTTCATCACACCGAAATGGGTTAAATTAACCGGTTGACATATCAAAACGACGCCAATGACTCTTCAAACAACTGAATAAAATCTTGTAATGCAAAATATGACGAAAGAATAATTTTTCCAGACCTATTAACAGTAGTTCCAGCTTTCGTCGATCGACCAGAAATCTATGTTCAAGTTTTGGAATCGTCGGGTCTTAGGCTGCCAAACCGTCATAACACGATTGCTCGTTAGACATTGTAGTATTATAATTTTCACAATCAAATCAGTAAGCTCCAAACTTTGGCACCGTTTAACATTCAATGCCAAGTTCCCACGAACCTGAGTCCTCGACAGAAGACTTGAATCCACAAGTGTCTTGACGTCTGCGCTACTCATGCCTTGATCTTGGTAAACACTTCTGTAATTCTTCATTTGCATTACGATTTGATAGCCAATCGAAATCGCTTAGTGCGGACAGTTCCCCGAAATCGGTTGGCGTCAACATTATATTAGTAAGGCAATAAAAACTCAAATATTCCGAAAACGAATGATGTCACAATATAACAATTAATAAAATAATATATAATTGAAATAAAATTTACTAAACAATTCAGATTTTCACACCATATAAAATGCTTTGAGGAACATATGCTTGGAACTCACTTTCACTGTTACCTTTAATCTTAAAATTCTTTTGTGTCTTTAATACCCGTTATTATGTGATTCAAATCCATCCATATGGCTATAGGTTTGTATATATGTAAATCTAATTCACTGGTAATGTAGATTGAATCTTTAACGAATCCCATACAATTATCTATCTATCATTATATTAATGTAACTATCTTTCCAATTAAATCAAATAAAACGTCTTTCCAATTAAATTAAATAAAACATCCACCTATGAAGGAACTTCCTTTAATAGAAATGATTGATGATTATGATAGATATAAATTCAATTAGATCGCTTTAATCATGAATAGGTCGTTGGCCGAACGGAACAGTGCCGGCTTAGTAAAGAGAGCTGAAGAAAGTCCGTTCGAGCCTCCCGCCTATAAAATTTTTTTTGCAAAGTTTCAAACCAGGCATATTCTCCTGCGTCCCTCAGAGTCTTTCCACTTCTTAACAGCGTTCTCTAGCTTTTTTCTGAAATGAAACATTTTATCTGCTTATTTTGTGTTGCAAGGGATTTGTAATTTCAAAAAGGATGCAATCAGGGGCTGGCTGCTCTGATGAAAACTAGGGATTTCATTTGAATTATTCTTACTTTCTTCGTATCTATCATCATTGAAATATAACCACATTAAGCCTGAACATACTATTTATGTATCACAGAATAATCGTTAAGCCTTTACTCAACCTTTCATTAATGTTACTGTTGCCTAAAACAACTTACAGTTAAGGAGATATAATTTGCCAAAAAATGTTTTAATCAAAGTTTCATCTCACAAAATAGGCGGGTTTAACTGAATTCCCCCAGTGTCCCTCCGATCTTTTTCCCTATTGAAATGGAAATGAAATCCCTATTTGTCATAAAGGCAGCTCCCGAGTGCTGCTCCTTTGAAATTGCAAATTCCTTGCACACAAAATAAGCAGATAAAATGTTTCATTTCAGAAAAAAGCTAGAGAACGCTGTTAAGAAGTGGAAAGACTCTGAGGGACGCAGGAGAATATGCCTGGTTTGAAACTTTGCAAAAAAAATTTTATAGGCCGGAGGCTCGAACGGACTTTCTTCAGCTCTCTTTACTAAGCCGGCACTGTTCCGTTCGGCCGACGACCTATTCATGATCAAAGCGATCTAATTGAATTTATATCTATCATAATCATCAATCATTTCTATTAAAGGAAGTTCCTTCATAGGTGGATGTTTTATTTAATTTATTTGGATAGACGTTTTATTTGATTTAATTGGAAAGATAGTTATATTAATGTAATGATACATAGATAATTGTATGGGCTTCGTTAAAGATTCAATCAACATTACCAGTGCATTAGATTTACATATGTACAAACCTATCGCCATATGGATGGATTTGAATCACATAATAACGGGTATTAAAGACACAAAACAATTTTAAGATTAAATGTAACAGCGAAAGTGAGTTCCTAGTACATGTTCCTCAAAGCATTTTATATGGTGTGAAAATCTGAATTGTTTAGTAAATTTTATTTCAATTATATATTATTTTATTAATTGTTATATTGTGACATCATTCGTTTTCGGAATATTTGAGTTTTTATTGTCTTACTAATAAAATATTGACGCCAACCGATTTCGGGGAATTGCCCGCACAAAGCGATTTCGATTGGCTATCTAATCGTAATGCAAATGTTTATTACAGAAGTGTTTACCAAGATCAAGGCATGAGTAGGGCAGACGTCAAGAACACTGTGGATTCAAGTCTGCTGTTGAGGACTCAGGTTCGTGGGAACTTGGCATTGAATGTTAAACGGTGCCAAAGTTTGGAGCCTACTGATTTGATTGTGAAAATTATAATACTACAATGTCAAACGAGCAATCGTGTTATGACGGTTTGGCAGCCGAAGTCCGGACGATTCCAAAACTTGAACATAGATGTATAAATACGTGATGTTTAAAATTTTTGGGTATCAATTGAGAACCTCAACAATGAAGTAAATCATATATATTGTTTTGGTAATTTTGACTCGAATTAGGAAAATAAGTTATTGACACCTGTATGTCAGTTTACCTGCAGCCACTACATGCATGGCAGGTTGGTCATAAATATGGAAAACTCCGAAGACCGAATGTATAATATTCAAATCAATGGCTACAGTTGCTCAGTCTTCATTCTCAGTTCAGTGAGGAATATCAGCCGCTCGCAGTATTTTCGTCCCCTTCTTCAACAGGAAGTTATGTTCATTATGCTAAAACTTATTATTAGTACTTTTAACCGCAAAATTATTATTAAATAACGGACTTCAGATATTCGTTGACTTTAGATTCCACCTAACAATCCCAGGCAGATATATTGCAAATGTTTCAATTCCTCGTGTGGACAGAAAATTGGTGTGCTAGTGAAAGATTATAGAGTATAAAATATTTTAAATGTCACCATTCGAAACTTGAACTTCATGAAAATCTTTAGTGATAGGAACAAGACTCTGCAGAGTAAATGTAAAGCGTAATATTTGACTAAAATATGTTGTGTGTAACTTTTGTTGGGGGCCGTCATAAATGCGCGGCGGTTTGGCAAATTACAGGGTACGGTGTTAAAGTACCTATGTAGGAGTGTGCGAGCTTTCTGTCGATTTCTAAATATGTTTGAACACATTGTTGTGAATTACTTTCATTGAAACCTTCAAAAATATATACCTTCAAAACGTTATATACCCTTATATAAACCTTATAATAACTTCAATACTTTCTATAACTTTCAAAAATATTATATCTGTTAATGTATTGTTGAAAACTATTGTATACTACCGCAATTGTAAGTAAATATTTACCATGAAATAAGGAAATAATTTATAGATTTCTGTGCTAAGTAAATATTGTTTAAATCTGAGGCATGTCAAATGTTTAGCGCAATCGAGTTTAGTCTCCATAACTACTCAATGCCTTTTTCCATTAATTAAAATTATTTTGACATTACTGGCAGGAAATCACCAACCCCACCGTTTAAAAACTTCTTCTTTGACCTGCTGGTGAATTCATTATTCTAAATACTTCCACAACTGGAACTTAAAAATGTACCTTAGAAAACATGCCTTAGAAAAATGTCCTGTCATATGCTTAATAGTAGGAAGTTTTCAATGCACTTCCTTCTGCATTTAGTGTACTCTTCTTGCCAACCTAAAAATTCTCCATACAAAAATTTTCGAATTTTCAAAGCAATCACAGAAAAACTTGGAGCTTTTGCTTTCACACTGTGAAATCCTGTCCCTTTGAGTTCTGATTTTACCGTAGAAGATAATAAAGGGTCACAGGGGTTTAGGTCGGTCCAACATGGTGATACATGCATATTTGGGAAAGAATGCCTTCACAAACATGGTAGAATGGGCTTGAGAATTGTCTTCTTGAAGTATCCAGGAATTTCTCTTCCTCGAATTGGATCTTTGCCTCCTCAGGTATTCACAAAGGGGAATCAGAACTTTGACATAATACTCTTCTAATGCATCACTAGACCATTTGTTTCAGAGTCATTGGTGAAAAACCTCATTTTGAGGAAAGTAATAACTCTATCTAGCAATTCTGGATCATTATTTAAAAGGCCATCACAGATGTTTAATTTCTATTCCGTTTGTTCTGGAATGAGAAGTTATATCACCATTTTTGAGCTAACGTTATGCATCTAAAATGATTCTTGTAGAATCTTCCGGACACTTTCTTTGTTGATTCTTAAGAGTTTAGCAAGACCGCAGACATTCAGACAATGATTTTCACAAATCGATTTCCCAATTTTCTGAATGTATTTTTCTGTTTTTTATGTTGAGGGTCATCCAGGGCAAGAATTGTCCTCGGTGGTTTCATGCCTCTGCTTTACCCTTGTAAACCTCTCAAAAAGTTATGTGAATGATAAACATTCACTACCATACACCCCATTTAACGTGGCATGAGATTCTGTAGCAGTTTTCCTCAATTTCACAAGAAACTTGTGGTTAACTTGTAACTCCATTTGAATACGTTGCATTTTTTCAATCAGGCACTAGCACAAGTATTTGAATGGGTGGTGGCTATGGTGAGAATGAAGGACGTACAACCATATTCATCAAGTTCAGAGTGAGGGAAACATCAACAGGCACAGACATGTGAAAACTGCCTTGGCAAGCTTGCTGTTTACCAGTAGTAGTATCAGTCTGGTTATTTAATTGTCACACCTTATACTCCTTGCTCTCCACAATTTTTACTAGTATAATACGTAAATTTTTATTTGAAAAAGATTTGTGAACTTTAATGAATAACTAAAAAATAATTATTATTATGTTGAATTTAGGTAATTTTACTGCCATTGCATTTTGTTATTATTTTACAATTTCAGCATTGTGAGTAATCTGCATATTATTATGAAGTAATCTGTTGGTTAAGATAAGTTTTGGATGGACACAACTACCAAATAAATATAATGTGACTCCTAAAAAAACCATCCAACAACCTACACTACATCAAGTCCCTCTTCATCTCTGTGTACTTTCTTCTTCCCTTCATCCCATCCAACATCCCTATTCTGTTCCTGCCCTTTACTCGTATGCCTAACATTCTCTCCTCTATTACAGTCTTCAACATCTCACTGCTGCACAATATGCCTTTCATACATTTTTCCTGCCACCTTAGGATTTCCCCTAACAAACTCCTCTCCTTCCATACCTACTGCTACTGCCTCATTTGTTTTCCTTTTGGTCCATTTCACCTTCTCCATCCTTCTCCACACCCACATTTCAAAAGCCTCCAATCTTCTTCTATCATCTTGCTTCAGTTACCACGTTTCCGCACTATATATAACTTTGCTCCATATCAAAGTATGGTTGATCCTACCATCATCAATATAAATATGTAAATTACACAATTATTTTCACTTCATTTAGTGGAAGGAATTAATCGTGTTCTCTCATTGAACATCAGTATCACAATTAAATTTGTGGAATCTCTGCCCTGTTTCACTGTGGTGACATTTTCCACATTTCTATCTTGAGAGTTTTCCATCCTGCTGTCTTCTGTAGGCTTTCTAAGAGTTCTTCCACCAACGATGGGGGCCCACTTAATAAGCCTTGTTTTTTGGGAGTTTAATTTTTACTGGCGTTATTTCCTAATCCCCATCCTACCCTCAAATAATTCACTACATTTTTATTGCATGTTTACCGGCAACACCATGAGGTTCAGAGGTTTGACCTGCAAGTCAGAATTCCTTGAGGAAGCATGGAAGATGTTCAGAGGAACTTTGCAGAGAGGAAAAACTCGGAAAAAAACTATCGATTCAGGTGAGAGTGTCTTGGGGAGTTCAAATGTACGACCTGATACTTGATAAAGAGGAAAATTGGGTGTAATAGGTGTCCTATTCAGGAATACTTCAACCTTTGAAACTGTAGTCAAGTTTTGAAGGTTACGGGTGACAGAAACAGTGACTGCATGGGAGCACTGCCTGTTTATGTAGGTGATCAATCATGGAACCATATTCTCGTCATATTCTTCATCTTGTGTTGAAGAAGATGCGTAAATGTAGCACCCGCTTGTCAATGTACAGTTCAGGGAACTATAGCTGTGGAATGTCATGCAACTAACTTGTTGATGTTGCGCACCATACACATGTCCTTGTGGAATGAATCCTAGGAAGTTTGGTACCCCATGTGTTGCAGGCACTGGAGGAGGCTGGAAAAGGCGTGGGTATCTTCCATTTATGAATTGCTTCTAAAGCAAGACTTAAAGATGTCACACGCCAAGGATATGTAGAAATACTTCTTTCAAGAACCTGAATTAGTAGGTGGAGCAAGTCAGTGGACAGTAAACTTCAGATTATTTTAAGTATCGCCCATAGGGTTGTCCCAGGGTGAAGTGTTCTGAGGCTAATTGAAAGAATGACTTTAGAATGGACTTTGAAGCATATTGGAGTGGATTCGTTGAGTTTGTGCCTTTCCCGGAGTATTACAAATTGTAGCGCTTTAGATATAAGAGCACATGAGGAGAATTTAAGGTAGCTGATATTTCAGTGTGTAGGTAATATCTGGGACAATGATTTTTTTAGAAAATGTATTAAGGCCAATCAAAGTAGGTATATGCAGATCTTGGAATGAACCAATGAGATGAAGTGTATAAGACATATATTTAAGATTTGATTAATATGTAATTTTTACCACGAATGATAAGGGATAATAAAAACAATGTCTGACTACTGTACAGGTCTTATTTGGGTCAAAATTAGTCTGGTATGTATTCACCTCCTATCACATGCCCTACAATTGGCTTGCAGAGCACTAAGATATCTAAATACACATGCACAGGCACACGAAGTCTGTTTGAAAATTACCAAGCCACGTCATATTTTAAGGAAAATAGCCTCCTTAGGCCACTTCGAAGAAATCCCCTTGGGACCTAACACACTTATCCTCATGTCTCTTTCACTAATCCAAACAATCTGCAAAGTCCTTTTTCAGAATGATCTCCAGCCTTGTTGCATTCCCTTTGATCTTGTTAGCGTAAAAAATTTTGTGCTACAATTGCAGGGGAATTGCTCCAAGCCATTGTTCCAAGCCAAGTAGAGCTGGTTAATAAAAACGGATTTCATACTTGGATTCAGCTCTACAAATATAGTTAAAATATTCACAAAGATTCCCGGCACCAAAAAAAATTTTTTTTTGTAGGCCTGTGTTATCTTATTAAGTAGTTTTCCAACACATCTGATCAGTCCCTAGACAACTTAAAAGAGCATGAAACTGGCAGTGAACTAGTCTCCCTCAAATTACATGCCTTGGCTGACGTCACACCTTTGCCAAGGTGTCTTCCAACTCAGGAACCCTGCCTGGTAGGCCACCTTACGAATCCTCTTCAGCTCAGCCATGCAATTAGTTTTAATGCCCGGATTAGTGTTGAATCGGCACCCCATCAAGGTTTGTTATACCTTTGGAAAAAAAAATTATCACGATCAGTGATAGTTTTGGCAATGAGCCGGCACGTTATCTTGGTGGAAACACCATGTATTGTTTTTTCACATGTCCAGCCTCTTTCGGCTCTCTGCGGCCCTCAGCCTCTTCATAACCTTTAAGTAGATATCTTTGTTGATGGTTTGACCATGAGGGATGCCAATGCCAATCGAAGAAACACACCAGCATGCCCTTCACATTGGACCGGGACATGTTAGCTTTGTTAGGTCATGGAGAATGAGGACCTTTCCCCTTGGGCCTTTGTCTCAACATCATAACCGTAAATCCAGGTTTCATCACCGGTGATGATGGTTTTAAGAAACTCTGGGTTGGCATGGGCCCGATCCAGGAGTTCCTGACAAATGTCCACACGTTTCTGTCCCTGTTCATCAGTCAGCACCTGGACGAATTTTGATGTGTCGTGCATCATGGCCAAAATTTCTATCAAAATTGTCTGACAGGATCCAAAAATAATGTTCACTTCCTCGGCTATCTCTTCAAAAGTTAAATGGCGATTTTCCTTCCCAAAATCTTTCGCCAATTTGACATGGTTGGGGTCTGTCAAAGTGTAAGGCTGCCCTGTTCACGAATCTTCATCTATTGAGGTTCTGCCCAGTTTAAAATGACTGTACCCCTCAAATCACTGGCTTTGACTCATAGCTTCATAACAAAGGCTTGCTGAATCATTCCAAATGGCTCCGAAGCAATTTTACCAAGTTTGAAACTAAATGTCATGCACACATGCTATTTCATTAGCTCCTTCATTGCTACTGTTGCACACGGCGACAAACAGGTTAAGGCACCTACCGCTGCTGCTGTGTAATGATTCGACATAACGCAACAAGTCATCAGACGTGTCGATAGATGGTACACTGTGTCTTGTTTCAATCCGTTGAATGGTTTGCGCAGAATAAAATCATTCCAGTCTGTTTTTGATCACACCTTGTATATCGTTGATTATTACTGATGACAATGTCATAAGCACTTACTGGCTAACCAGTCTCTCTTCATCCTTCATTTCAAAACTTAATGTATTAAGACATCCCTAAATGTTTCTGAAGGGAAATACCAAAGTTCTTTCTTTTTGTGTGTGCATAACCTTGTTCTAGGCACTAGTTTCTACACACGGTATTTAATCAGTATTGAAACTCCCCCTCTTTTGCTTTGGAATATTGGTGCAGTTTTACATGGATGATAACAGAATTTAGGTGCATGCATCCAGGAATAACTGTTTCATTTCACCATTTTAATTGCTTTAATTTGTTGTAAATTGTTTTAATTGAGCGTACGGCCTTATTTTTTATTGCATATTCTGCCTAACATTTTGGTCTAAATGTCAAAAGTTTGAATCTGGCTACTTGATTTTTGGATCCAAGTGATTAATATATGTATTTCATTTTCTAAGGAGTGACTCACAAATTTTGGATGAAGGTGATCCGGAGGCTCTTGTCGATCCAATGTACCATATGGATCTACGTAATTATTTGACTGAATTCTGTCATTTGCTAAAACAACAGCAGTATTATGGCTCCTTTTTAAATCATTTGATGGAAAAAGTGTTCAATCTTATGTAAAATTGGCATTAGTTTTAAATTGTGAATGCCTGAATCATCTTAAGTAAATAATCTTAATTTAAGAAATAAATTAAATTTTTCCATAAAAAATTTGTTTTATTTACAAAAAAATATTTTCACCATCTACATCTCAAACATACCAAAGGAGTTTATCCGGAATCAGATGTTGAGTGGCTTCCTTATGTAATTATGGTATGTATTATGAACTGCATTCCTTTCTCTCTTCACTTGCACTGCATTTATTGCTAAATTAGTTTGTTTTGTTGCATATGAATATGGAATGCAATGTTATTATGGATGCTTTTTCACAAATGGCAGTTTTACCTTACTTTAAGTTTGTTATTCACATATAACAAATATGTATACTTAATAATTACAATGAAAGTAGCCACGGTCGTGAATCAATGTAAACAAAAAAGACCGAGATCGTTACGGTCTGTCTTTTTTTGTTTACATCTTTATGTAACTCATATATGTTTATCATTAACATTGGATAACATTTGAATATTCTTTGTCATACAACTCCACGACTCCAAGATGATGATTACTCCATTGAAATTGTCATTAAAAATTCACTGTAATGGGATTTAACTTCTCTTACTGTAGTAGTTCATAATTTGGATGCAGAAAACTTAATCATTTATAAATATTGATTATCCTATCCCAGATAACTGAACCTTTCATTTATTTTGTGTAGAAAATATTAATGTAGGAAGTGCATTACTTCAGTAAATCCTTATTTCTTTGATTGAAACAGTCCTTTGGCAAGCATTTTTTGCATCTAAGAAGGCAACTGGATTGAGAAGGGCTAAATGAGCAATGAGTATCTATGATAGCATCAATGAGTTCAAATCACATATATTTCAGTTTTACATGCAATATTTGTCTCACTTTTTGAATAAATCACATGAGCCTTTTTTTACAGGGTTATCAAGTAACCCTTGGGAAACTGAAAAGAAAAAAATTGATACTCGTTCTACTGTTTAGTTTTTTTCCCTCAATAGTGTTTGTCTCTTTTTATCTTTTTTTTCAGATTTTCCAGACTGACTTAGTGCAGCAGTCTCACTTTTTTATTGCATGCTACATTGAAAATGTAGAATTCCTCCAGAGCAACTGTAAAATAACTATTAAAAGGAATTGTCAAATTACCAAACATTGCCGAAATAATGTGATCAGCTGTATAGTAAAACTAATCACAGTGGACATTGAAGATTAGATAAATTGATCCTTGCCTTATTGCCAATCAATCTGCTTTGAAATATTTGACTTTTTAGTTTTATTTTGGATAAAAGTAAACCTAATGTTAAATTAATTGTAAAAGTATGGTTTTTCTGTACAAGTGAGTTAAGTTACTGCTGTACTTAATTAACTCCTCCACTGCAGCTCTCCTGGATACCTTTTGAACAAAAAATGCTTCAAACTTTCATCTGCCTAACCCATTAGCCAACACACAATCCATCTGTACAAGGTACTTCACCAGGATTTCAGTCCTGTGAACACCATCTTCCCCATACAAAAAAGAAAGGCTTGTACTTTTCCAGAGATTTTATTAAAAGGTACAATGGGTTTTACCGACTTGCGACATCATCAGGTACAAATTTGCTAAACAGACAGTGGCAGAATATATACCCTCAGAACAGAGTGGGGGCGGGTAGGGGTGGAAGGGCCTGAGAGGAGTGGGGGACCTGAGGTGCGTTGAGGGGTTGTTTTGACCATTTCCAGGCTAGTTTCTCAGAAAGGAGTGGGGAGGGGTAGGGGAACAATTGCTCATTACAATGGGTGGTGTTAGGGTTTGCCAAGTGCCTTCTTATCTCTAATTGCTCAAGAGCGTCCATGTTTAATCCTTTTGGGAGTGTGTGTAGTAAGTATCTCAGGGACGAAGTCACTGCTGTGGTCGAATTGCAGTAAATGTTTGGCAAAGAGAGAGTTGGTTATCTGATTCTATTAACAGCTTGCGTGTTCCTTGACTCGTAACTTAATATTCCTACCCGTCTGACCATCATAAACGCTGTTGCAATCTTAGCATTTCAGTTTATAAATACCATATTTGAGAAGGCTATCCTGGGTGTCTTTTCCATTGGCTAGAAATTTGGAGAGGGTTATGGGTGGGTAGAAGGCAGCTTTGAGTGAGGTCGGTAGGTGGTTGGCCATCATATATGAAATATCTCCTAGAAATGGGATCGAGCACCACTTAAAATCTTTAGAAACTGCGGGCTGGGCGAAGAAAATATTTTTAATGGCCATTAAATATTAAATTGGTATGGATGTTAAATACTTCCACAAAGTGAAGCTTGATACAATAGAGTATAACCATCTTCCCCATTCTGAACAACCAAAAAAAAAGCAAACACCCTACCTAAATATCCACTGTGCCTCCATCAGTGTTAAACTGACCCACCAATTTATCTGACATTATGAAATCCAGCAAGCCCTCCTGTATCCATAAAGTCATGCCAATATCTTGCAATTGACCCAAATGTAAAGCATGTCCCATTTTCATAACTCCTTGTCCTGCTTCTCATCTATCAATTTCTCTCACATCCCCTCCCCTGGTACTCCCTCATGTGCATTCTCAAGTATTTTATACCTATTTGGCTGCAAGCCCTGCCCCTCCTATTTTTATTTATTTATCATATTAGGGCGAGGTTGAAACTTTGTAGTCCATTCTTCCATATTGTGCAACATAGTACACCCCTTAATATCTGCATTCACAATCACTGTGGCTCCTTACAAACCTTCCATATTAGCTTCTCTACCAATTCCCAAACATGCCTCCCTCAAAAATATCTCCTTCAATGTCTTGTACAATGTATCAATCATTGCCTCCCTATCTCTCACCCACAATGTTAAAGCCCAAAACCCTCAAAAGAGCATGTATTGGCTCCTGGGATCATGCTTGGACCCGAGTAGGAATCTTTCCGAGAGGTTGTGAACTCTCTTTCTTCCCATTGACCCCCTACCCTGGCAATCACCTCCCCCAAACTTGCCTCTTCCCACCCCTATTCCTGCCCTCCACCCCTGCCAATTATAATTTAATGTGTCAGAACATGTTCTGATTTCTCAATAGAATCTAATCAAGGTTTTCAATAATAGCCTTGCTTATGATTACAAGGTAAAATAGTTTCAAGTGTTCCCGATGAATCATTTTTAGAAGTTGCTATTGGATTCAAGAATTATGTATTATCTTGATGCATTTGAAATTTCAACACCACCATCAAGGTTAAGAATATGCATTTCATGTAAGATAAGCCAAATTTGTGTATAGCCAAAGTTGCTATTTAGGCACTCTGAAAGTGTGGTAAGAGTAGGAAATTTAGATGCCTGACAGTGTGGAAAGAGTAGTGATAAATTATGTGTGACCGATCTTCAATGTCCATTCCTGATATTCTTATCTTTTTGCTGTAGTTATTGACTGCTACGTATCCTGCAATGCCATCTACTCCAATTTTAAATGGCTAACTTTCTTTCTTATTTTTCTTTGATTTTAGTGACTCCCTAGATAACAAACTCGGCATCAATGTAATTTGATTTTTATCACTAGGTATTTCTTGTTCAAATTAAGTTCATCAGGTGTGTTTTTATATGAAGCAGCTTTTCAGCATTGACCAGGATAACTCCATCTTAAAAAATAAAAACAAAGCAATAGAATACAGTACAAGTAAGAAAGTTAATCTTCAACGAAGACTGGTGAAACTCACAATGGAGTAAGTGGAATCTTTTAGGGATATAAGGTCATTAGTGTCAGAAGAAGAAGAGGTAGTATAGTTTATTTGGAGTAGATTTTCAATGGAAAGAATCAACTACCAACTCCATATATATCCGTATGTACACATGTACGTACATATATATATACGTGCACTTTAAAACTGAGAACATTTTTCATTTATTCAATAGTGTACCACACCTGGTAGTAAAAAGGATTCCAACTCAAATTTAAGTGACTGTTTACAGTCCTATATTCTGTTTGCAGTTATGATGCATGGTATGCCAGTGCCGTGCATGGTAGTGGAGTATCTTTTGACCCAATAAACATTGTATTGATAACATGAATCCTATTTAAAATGGTGATATGCACATTTTCCATGGAAGCGTAATATTTGCTGAACTCTGTAAAAATCAAGTTATTTAATAACATTTACTATAGCAACCCAAGACTATATTTCCAAAGCCCTTAGTCACCTCAACGACAGATCCACCTATACCACTCTCACCGACAACTCTACTCCAAACTTCCAAAAGGAAATTCGGTCTCTTCTTCTCCAATTTGGACCAGAAGAAGGCCTCACCTCCCAAGACATATCCCTACTCTCAACCCCTAACCCCAGAACACCCCAGTTTTATCTCCTCCCAAAAATAAACAAACCCAACATCCCCTGTCGCCCTATAGTTTCTAGTTTCAACTCTCCCACCGAAAGAATCTCCGCATTCCTTGATCACCACCTACAACCTGTCAAACTCTCATTACCCTCCTTCATGAAAGACACGTATCACTTCCTCCACCGTTTAAAACTCTGTCTCCCTTCCCACCACCTCCAACTTCTTATGGCCACCATCGATGTCACCTCCCTCTATACTTCTATTCCCCATGCGGAAGGCCTATCCTCCCTTCAAAACTATCTTTCTCTACGCCCCCCACCCCAGTGCCCCTAAATGAATTTCTCCTCAATCTCGCCACTGTCGTCCTGATCAAAAATGCATTCTCTTTCCAAAACTGTTTTTATCTCCAAACAAAAGGCACAGCGATGGGAACCAGGATGGCGCTATCGTACGCCAATCTCTTCATGGACCACCTTGAAGAGAATTTCCTTTCACAGCAACCCTTCGAACATCTTTTCTGGGTCCACCACATTGACGACATTTTTATGCTCTGGACACACGGCTCTGAGCCTCTTGACAATTTCTTATCGGCCTTAAATTCTTCTTTCACTGTTAAATTCACTTCTTCCATTTCACACTCCACCATCATCTTTCTTGATACAGACATCTCAATTCACAATAACAAATTCACCAGTTCAGTACACATCAAAGCCAATAATCATCAACAATATTTACACTATACTAGTAGTCATCCTTCTCATACCAAACGCTCAATTCCCAACTCTCTCTCTCTCCGGGGACATCGGATTTGCAACACCACAGCTACCCTCAACAAATACCTCTACAATCTACACAATGCACTCCACAAACGCGGTTACCCAGAAAAGCTCCTACAGGATAAAATCTACCGCTCCACCCGACCACACACACCACAGAATAACAACCCCAAATCTGACGCTGTACTTAACCTTTTCACAACCTATTTCCCTGGAACCGGAAGACAGAAAACCCTTCTCAAAAAACTTTATCTTATATTACATGACAGTGACGCGACCACATCCTTTCTGCCCCAATGCCCCTCTGTCGCTTACAGACGACCAGCAAATCTCAGAAACCTTCTGAGATCCACCAACCCTTTGACACAACGCCCTGACAAATTTCCACATATTTCCCCTAACTGCAAACGCCCCCGATGTAAAACATGTCTCCTAATCAGATCTGCTCTCCTCTCCCCACATCCCCTCATTGTCCCTTCACCCCGTTCCCACGTTAATTGCCTCTAAAAAAATATTATCTATCTTTTGTCATGCAAAAAATGCACCTCATTCTACATTGGCGAATGCATTACCCCCTTATCCATCCGAATGAACAATCGCCGCTACTCATGTAACTCGGCTTCACTCTCTTCTCTTCCTATCCCTTTACACGCAAGTTCACACAACCTATCATTTGACGAATGCTTTTCCCTAACACTTCTAGAATCCCTACCTGATTCAGCCACCAACATAGAGGTGAGAACTCGCGAATCCGCATACATCCTATATTTCCGATCCTTTAAAATACCCAACCTTAACCACCATCTTAAATTTCCTTCCCAACCGTCCCTAAACCTTCCGCCCCCCCCTCCCCTCCCCACACACTTTTCCCTCAAAATCTCTGTCTGACCTGAAGAAAGCCTCGGAGCAGGCGGAAAGCTTAAATCATCTACAGTGTGAGTGTCCTTTTACGTGTTATCTGTTTTATTCTGTGTTCTATTGTGCCGTCCAAAAGTTATATTGCTCTCGTGAGTACTTCCGAATCATCGATACATCAAGCTTCGTAGCTCTTGTTCCTGTCTCTTCTGTGTTCGTCGTTGGATCCAGCCCCAAAACTTCCGCTGCTGATCCTGCTCCATCGTGACTGTGCCATTCTTTCCTTCACCAGTGTCTTCCTTTATTTCCAATTTCTTTTCCCAGATCCTTTCCAATCACCCTAATATGCATCACTCTTCTCTTATTTCATCTTGGTTCCGAAACTTTCGCCGTCACGCATATAAACTCGCCAAATACACCAGCCACACCGAGTTTCTCGCCTCATGCCTGTCCTTAGGAATCGTTCCCAACGGTCTAGTCATTTTGCTACCTTTATCTGCTGCCCCTCCTGAAATCCACCCGCAACTTAATCCATTCAATTACCAAAAGTCTAGAATATGCCCACCTTATCCTTACGCAGTACCAACAAATTCGTGAACAACACATATCAAACCTATTTTCTCTCTTCAAAATAATTTCCATGACTGCTCCTCACCTAATTCCAAAACTCCACGCCATAGCTTCATCTGCCCTAGGTACCCTCCAACAGAAACGGCAACGTCTCCTTACAAAATTGTCAAATCTATGCATTTCTTTCTTCCAGGTGGGTCTCAAACTTCCGCACTCTTACTCTTTCCCGCCTCCTCATCCCAAACCTCCCCCACTCTTTCAATACAAACCCGACCTCCGAAGCATTTAAAACCTCCCCCCTCCTCCAAAAGGTCCTCCAGTTTACCCAGGCGCCAAACACCACCGAAGGGTTCTAACACTTCCCAACCCTCTGACAATTCTCATGGCATTTTGAACCTTTCCAACACCAGCCTTTCTGAGAACGAAATTTCCGTACTAAGTAAAGGCCTATCCTTCTCTCCCACATCAAAAATCAACTAAATCAATCTACTCACCGACACACTCAATTTCTGCCGGAACCTTAGTTGGCGCGAATTTTGGAAATCGTAAATTAACTCTTCGAGTCAAATTAAAACCAATCCCTCACTCAACAAATTCCGCCCGGCCTCCACTCATGAGCCAAAACCCCTACCTAGTACTCATCCCGTGGAAATATTCATACGTCTCCTTCTCCAAAAAGAGTCTAATAAATCCTTCACACAATCTCTAAAACCAAGAAATAACCTTTCTACAAACGAACGTCATGCCCTTAAAACCCTACAGGCCAATCCCAACATCGTGGTTACCACAGCCGATAAAGGCTCCTCAGTCGTAATTTTAAACTCCACCTCCAACGTTCTTATTGCCACAATCGATGTCACCTACCTCCATACTTCTATTCCCCATGCAAAAGGCCTATCCTCCCTCCGACACTATCTTTCTTGACGCTCCCCCTCCCCAGTGCCCCTCTACTGAATTTCTCCTCAATTTCGCCACTGTCGTCCTGACCAAAAATGCATTCTCTTTCCAAAACTCTTTTTTTCTCCAAACGAAAGGCACCGCAATGGGAACCAGGATGGCGCCATCGTACGCCAATCTCTTCATGCGCCACCTTGAAGAGAATTTTCTTTCACAGCACCCATTCCAACCTCTTTTCTGGGTCCGCTACATTGACGATATTTTTATGCTCTGGACTCAAGGCTCTGAGTCTCCGATCTAAGTTTTTCATTGCCTCTCTCAGTAAATTCGTAATCAAGTCATACTTTGGGAAGCCCACTCCCTCAAAACATATGCTTTAGCTTTTAATCAAGGAAGGTAATGTTGAACTAGGCTACATTCAAGTGATTTTATGTAAGCTATTTATTTATTCATGATCCTAGACGAAAAGACATTGCACAATGTACTTGAGAAATTCAAAATAGAGAAATCTCAGTGCCACGAATTTTTACTAACTAGAATTTTCAACATTGTGAGGTTGACGAAAAGAACTTTACGTACTAAAATAAGTAAAAGAGGCCAAGTAATGTTAAGTATTTATCTTTCTAGCGTATTCTGCAATTTATCTTTTCCATAATCTATTAAGGAAGAATTTATGTGCGTGATATACTTCTATTTATTTCTATACTAGGGCTAAATTATATGAATGAGCACTCGGGAGCTGCCTTCATGACAAATAGAGATTTCATTTCCATTTCAATAGGGAAAAAAGATCGGAGGGACACTGGGGGAATTCAGTTAAACCCCCCTCTTTTGTGAGATGAAACTTTAGGTAAAACATTTTTTGGCAAATTAAATCTCGTTAACTGTAGGTTATTTTTGGCTGCAGTAATATTAATGAAAGGTCGAGGAAAGGGTTAACGATTATTCTGTGATACATAATTAGTATGTTCAGGCTTAATGAGGTTATATTTTAATGATGATAGGTTCGAAGAAAGTAAGAATAATTCAAATGAAATCCCTAGTTTTCATCAGAGCAGCCAGCCCCTGATTGCATCCCTTTTGAAATTACAAATTCCTTGCAACACAAAATAAGCAGATAAAATATTTCATTTCAGAAAAAAGCAAGAGAACGCTGTTAAGAAGTGGCAAGCCTCTGAGGGATGCAGGCGAAAATGCCTGGTTTGAAAAGTTTACAAAAAAATTTTTCCAGACAGGAGGCTCGAACGGACATTCTTCAGCTTTATTCCCGAAAATGGCACTGTTCCACTCGACCATCTGTCTGGCAATTGTGACGCGATCTAATTAAAGTTATATCCATCATAATCATCAATCATTTCTATAAACGGGAAGTTCCTTCATTGAGTAGACGTTTTTGTCATTTATTTGGATAGACGTTTTATTTGATTTAATTGGAAAGATAGTTAGATTAATGTAATGATAGATAGATAATTGTATGGGATTCATAGAAGATTCAATCTAAATTACCAGTGCATTAGATTTACATATATACAAACCTATAGCCATATGGATGGATTTTAATCACATAATAACAGGTATTAAAGACACAAAACAATTTTAAGATTAAAGGTAACAGTGAAAATTAGTTCCAAGCATATGTTCCTCAAAGCATTTTATATGGTGTGAAAATCTGAATTGTTTAGTAAATTTTATTTCAATTATATATTATTTTATTAATTGTTATATTGTGACATCATTCGTTTTCCGAATATCTGAGTTTTCATTGCCTTACTAATATAATGTTGACGCACCCTGATTTCGGGGAATTGTCCGCACTAAGTGATTTCGATTGGCTATCAAATCGTAATGCAAATGTTTATTACAGAAGTGTTTACCACGATCAAAGCATAAGTAGCGCAGACGTCAAGAACACTTGTGGATTCAAGTCTGCTGTCGAGGACTCAGGTTCGTGGGAACTTTGCATTGAATGTAAAACGGTGCCAAAGTTTGGACCTTACTGATTTGATTGTGAAAATTACAATACTACAATGTCTAACGAGCAATCGTGTTATGACGGTTTGGCAGCCGAAGACCGGATGATTCCAAAACTTGAACATAGATTTCTGGTTGATCGACGAAAGCTGGAACTACTTTTAGTAGGTATGGTTAAATTATTCTTTCGTCATATTTTGCATTACAAGATTTTATTCAGTTGTTTGAAGAGTCATTGGCGTCGTTTTGATATGCCAACCGATTAATTTAACCCATTTCGGTGTGATGAAATTTCACATTATTTTCGCATCAATGTGTAAACAGCTCAAACTAAAATCTGGCTTTCTTAGTTACTTAAAAATTAACGGCATTTGATCAACGCCCATATTCTTTTGTTAAGGCCAAACAGTGGCAGTTCAAACTCGCGAGAATTTATGTCCAAGTGCTAGCGCATTAATGTATTTATAGTAATGTTTAAAATTGTTGGGTGTCAATTGAGATCCTCAACAATGAAGTAAATCATATATATTGTTTTGGTAATTTTGACTCGAATTAGGAAAATAAGTTATTGACACCTGTATGTCAGTTTATCTGCAGCCACTACATGCATGGTAGGTTGGTCATAAATATGGAAAACTCCCAAGACCGAATGTATAATATTCAAATCAATGGCTACAGTTGGTCAGTCTTCATTCTCAGTTCAGTGAGGAAAATCAGCCGCTCGCAGTATTTTCGTCCCCTTCTTCAACAGGACTTCGTTAAGTTATGTTCATTATGCTAAAGCTTATTATTAGTACTTTTAACCGCAAAATTATTATTAAAAAAACGGACTTCTTATATTCGTTGATTTTAGAGTCCACCTAATAATCCCTTGCAGATATATTGCAAATGTTTCAATTCCTCATGCGGACAGAAAATTGGTGTGCTAGTGAAAGATTATAAAGTATAAAATATTTTAAATGTCACCATTCGAGACTTGAACTTCATGAAAATCTTTAGTGATAGGAACAAGACTCTGCAGAGTAAATGTAAAGCGTAATATTTGACTAAAATATGTTGTGTGTAACTTTTGTTGGGGGCCGTCATAAATGCGCGGCGGTTTGGCAACTTACAGTGTACAGTGTTAAAGTAACTGCATAGGAGTGCGCGAGCTTTCTGTCGATTTCTAAATATGTTTGAACACATTGTTGTGAATTACTTTCATTGAGACCTTCAAAACCTTATATACCCTTATATAAACCTTATAATACCTTCAATACTTTTTATAACTTTCAAAAATATTATATCTGTAAATGGATTGTTGAAAACTATTGCATACTACCGCAATTGTAAGTAAATATTTACCATGAAATAAGGAAATAATTTAAAGGTTTTTGTGCTAATTAAATATTGCTTAAATCTGAGGCATGTCAAATATTTAGCGCAATCGAGGTCAGTCTCCATAAATCCTCAATGACTTTTTCCATTAATTAAAAGTATTTTGACATTACTGGCAGGAAATCACCAACCCCACCGTTTAAGAACTTCTTTTTTGTGAATTCATTATTCTAAATACTTACACAACTGGAACTTAAAAATATACCTTGGAAAACATGCCTTAGAAAAATGTCCCGGCATATGCTTAGTAGTAGGAAGTTTTCAATGCACTTCCTTCTGCCTTCAGTGTACTCTTCTTGCCAACCCCAAAATTCTCCAAACCAATTTTTGGATTTTCAAAGCAATCATAGAAAAACTTGGCGCTTTTGCTTTCACACTGTGAAATCTTGTCCCTTTGAGTTCTGATTTTACTGAGTGTAGAAAATATAAAGGGTCACAGGGGCCCAGGTCGGTCCTTTTGCTCTGGAATGAGAAGTTATATCACCATTTCTGAGCTAACGTTGTGCATCTAAATTGATTCTTGTAGAATCTTACGGACACTTTCTTTGTTGATTCCTTAGAGTTAAGCAAGACCGGAGATATTCAGACAATGATTTTAAAAAATCGATTTCCCAATTTTCTGAATGTAGTTGTCTGTTTTTTATGTTGAGGGTCAACCAGGGCAAGAATATTCCTCGGTAGTTTCATGCCTCTGCTTTGAATATGTTGCATTTTTTTCAATGACGCACTAGCACAAGTAGTTGAATGGGTGGTGGCTACGGTGAGAATGAGTGATGTACAACCACGTTCATCAAGTTCAGAGTGAGGGAAACATCAACAGACACAGACATGTGACCCCTGCTATGGCAAGCTTGCTGTTTACCAGTAGTAGTATCAGTCTGGTTATTTAATTGCCACACCTCATACTCCTTGCTCTCCACAATTTTTGCTAGTATAATACGTAAATGTTTATTTGAAAAAGCTGTGTGAACTTTAACGAATAAATAAAAAAGAATTATTATTATGTTGAATTTAGGTAAAATTTACTGCCATTGCATTTTGTTACTATTTTACAATTTCAGCATTGTGAGTAATCTGCATATTATTATCATATTATCATTTCTGCATAATCTGCTGGTTAAAAATGGTTTTAGATGGACAAACTACCAAATAAATATTATGTGACTCCTAACAAAACAATCCAACAACCTGCACTATTTCAAGTCCCTCTTCATCTCTGTGCACTGTCGTCTTCCCTTCATCCCTTCCAACGTCCCTATTCTGTTCCTGCCCTTTACTCAGATGCCTAACATTCTCCCCTCTATAACAGTGTTCAACATCTTACTGCTGCACAATATGCCTTTCATCCATTTTTCCTGCCTCCTTAGGATTTCTCCTAATAAACTCCTCTCCTCTCCCTCCATACCTACTACTACTGCCTCATTTGTTTTCCTTTTGGTCCATTTCACCTTCTCCATCCTTCTCCACACCCACATTTCAAAAGCCTCCAATCTTCTTCTATCATCTTGCTTCAGTTACCACGTTTCCGCACTATATATAACTTTGCTCCATATCAAAGTATGGTTGATCCTACCATCATCAATATAAATATGTAAATTACACAATTATTTTCACTTCATTTAGTGGAAGGAATTAATCGTGTTCTCTCATTGAACATCAGTATCACAAGTAAATTTGTGGAATCTATGCCCATCTTCACTGTGGTGACATTTTCCACATTTCTATGTTGAGAGTTTTCCATCCTGCTGTCTTCTGTAGGCTTTCTAAGAGTTCTTCCACCAACGATGGGGGCCCACTTAATAAGCCTTGTTTTTTGGGAGTTTAATTTTTACTGGCGTTATTTCCTAATCCCCATCCTACCCTCAAATAATTCACTACATTTTTATTGCATGTTTACCGGCAACACCATGAGGTTCAGAGGTTTGACCTGCAAGTCAGAATTCCTTGAGGAAGCATGGAAGATGTTCAGAGGAACTTTGCAGAGAGGAAAAACTCGGAAAAAAACTATCGATTCAGGTGAGAGTGTCTTGGGGAGTTCAAATGTACGACCTGATACTTGATAAAGAGGAAAATTGGGTGTAATAGGTGTCCTATTCAGGAATACTTCAACCTTTGAAACTGTAGTCAAGTTTTGAAGGTTACGGGTGACAGAAACAGTGACTGCATGGGAGCACTGCCTGTTTATGTAGGTGATCAATCATGGAACCATATTCTCGTCATATTCTTCATCTTGTGTTGAAGAAGATGCGTAAATGTAGCACCCGCTTGTCAATGTACAGTTCAGGGAACTATAGCTGTGGAATGTCATGCAACTAACTTGTTGATGTTGCGCACCATACACATGTCCTTGTGGAATGAATCCTAGGAAGTTTGGTACCCCATGTGTTGCAGGCACTGGAGGAGGCTGGAAAAGGCGTGGGTATCTTCCATTTATGAATTGTTTCTAAAGCAAGACTTAAAGATGTCACACGCCAAGGATATGTAGAAATACTTCTTTCAAGAACCTGAATTAGTAGGTGGAGCAAGTCAGTGGACAGTAAACTTCAGATTATTTTAAGTATCGCCCATAGGGTTGTCCCAGGGTGAAGTGTTCTGAGGCTAATTAAAAGAATGACTTTAGAATGGACTTTGAAGCATATTGGAGTGGATTCGTTGAGTTTGTGCCTTTCCCGGAGTATTACAAATTGTAGCGCTTTAGATATAAGAGCACATGAGGAGAATTTAAGGTAGCTGATATTTCAGTGTGTAGGTAATATCTGGGACAATGATTTTTTTAGAAAATGTATTAAGGCCAATCAAAGTAGGTATATGCAGATCTTGGAATGAACCAATGAGATGAAGTGTATAAGAGATAGATTTAAGATCTGATTGATATGTAATTTTTACCACGAATGATAAGGGTTAATAAAAACCATGTCTGACTACAGTACAGGTCTTATTTGGGTCAAAATTAGTCTGGTATGTATTCACCTCCTATCACATGCCCTACAATTGGCTTCCAGGGCACTAAAATATCTAAATACACACACACACACAGGCACACGAAGTCTGTTTGAAAATTACCAAGCCACATCATATTTTTAGAAAATAGCCTCCTTAGGCCACTTCGAGGAACTCCCCTTGGGACCTAACACACTTATCCTCACGTCTCTTTCACTAATCCAAACAATCTGCAAAGTCCTTTTTCAGAATGGTCTCCTGCCTTGTTGCATTCCCTTTGATCTTGTTAGCGTAAAAAACTTTGTGCTGAAGTTGCAGGGGACTTGCTCCAAGCCATAAATGATGGCACAGGTTTTCTAAAAAAGGTCATAGGTGTGTCAGAAATGGAAATGGACATAACAAAACCAATGCCAGGAATTTTATTTTTAGGAAATCCACTTTATCTTTCATTCCTATTCATATATTTATTTCCCAACCTTTTTATAATAATTATTATCAGGTAATCTTTCGGTTGAGGTAGGTTTTGGATGGACACAGCTACCAATGTATATTTTGTGACTCCTAACAAAAGGCAACCTCAATATTCCACTCTAAAAAGTGCCCTCCTCTTCTCTGTGTACTTTCTTCCTCCCTTCATTCCTTCCAACATCCATATTCTAGTCCTGCCCTTTCCTTTAGTTTGCCTAACACTCTTCCCTCTATAAGAGTATTCAACATCCCACTGTCCATCAATACGTCTTTCATTCATTTTTCCTGCCTCCTTAGGATTTCTCCCAACAAACTCCTCTCCTATCCCTCAATACCTACTACTTCCTCATTTGTTTTCCTTTCAGTCCATTCCAACTTCTCCATTCTTCTCCACAACCACATTTCAAAAGTCTTCATTCTACATCTGTCATCCTATTTGAGTGACCACGCTTCTGCGCTCTACATCACTATGCTCCATAATACACTTTTTACGAGTCTATTCTTAACTTCCCTGCTCAATGTCTTTGGCATCAACCTGCTCCTCCTTGTGAAAGCTTCTTTGCCCAATGCAATTCTTCTCCTTAAGTCCCTACTACTTTTACCATGATGGTCCAAAACACTTCCTAGATACGTAAATTGTTCCACTTGTCCTAGTTTTTACCCTCCTACTTTAATGTTTAGCTTATCCTTTTTCTTTATTTAAACTTGCATAACCTTTGTTTTATTAATATTAGTTCTCATCCCATATCTATCACACATCATTTTTCAGGTACTAGATCTTCCTGGGAAACCATAACCGGCACAGGGAAAGGAACAGGCCACCCTACCCTGATGTGTGAATATTCACACGCCGTTGGGCTTGGTACATGGGTGAGCTCTACCATCACCTACTAAACCGACCTTTGGGTTGATTACTTTGTTATGGTTTATTTTATCTTTCACACTGAGTTTCCAATTAACTCAGTAATGCTTGCAACCCCTTGGCTGACTGACAAATTATAGCTTGGTCATCAGCAAACTCGACTGATTTTACGAATTCCCCTGTCTTTCAGCTCTATTTCTGCTTCTAAGCCTCTGTCAAATTTTCTCTACACACACGTTGAATAGCACTGGTGGTGATGGGTAACCCTAATTTACACCTCTTCATAACACTATCTGTCCGAATTCTCCATTCCCCACTCGCACCTGAGCAATCTGAGACATGAGCAGGTTGCGGATTAGACTCTTGTCCCTCCAATCTATTCCTCTTTTTTGCAATATGCGCTTTAGTTTTTCCCAATTGACTTTATGAAATGCCATTTCAAAATCTATTAAACAGGTAAATATTTCCTGATTTTTTTCTACATTCCTTTCAATTAATGATCTCATTACTGCAATAGTATCACGGGTGCCTCTCCTCTGCGTAAACCCAAACTGATTATCCCCTAAGTAATAATTTACCCTATGCTCTATTCTTTTTTTAATGATCCTGAGAACAGCTTTAGCTGCGTGGGATATCATACTTATTTTTCTGTAGTCGTCACATGAAGTAGTGTTTACTTTCTTTGGATTAGGGACTAACACAGATTTCATAGTCTTCCACCCAAATTACTTCCTGGGAAATCCCTTCAGATTGGAAAAGCAGTTAAGCATGACCCAAAATACTAGCTCGGTGTTCTTCATTATCTTCAATAAATAAATTAATAAGTTGTACAGATGGAACAGATAGAAAATTGAAATTTGCATTAAGGAACAACATGTAATCTTTGTAACTGGATGGAACTGTGATGTTATAAAAGGCAATTTATCCATCATTTGGGAAAAAAAAGTACTTCTGCGTGGATTGAGGAGGGAATTTCACATTGAGGGCATTCATATATTGGAAATTATTCTTAGTTTTATTAATTTCGACTCTGCTTGTTAAACTTCATGTTAAATTTACTCCCTTGGGACCATTTAATTCTAGAATATATCATAGTTTTCCATGTTAGGCCTCTAAAACAGATGATTATCTTATTGAATAGTTCTCCAACACATCTGATCAGTCTTTAGACAACTTAAAAGAGCATGAAACTGGCAGTGAACTAGTCTCCCTCAAATTACATGCCTCTGCTGACGTCACACCTTTGCCAAGGTGTCTTCCAACTCAGGAACCCTGCCTGGTAGGCCACCTTACGAATGCTCTTCAGCTCAGCCATGGAATTAGTTTTAATGCCCGCAATTGTTTTGAATCGGCACCCTATCAAGGTTTGTTATACCTCTGGAAAAAAAAAATATCACGATCAGTGATAGTTTTGGCAGTGAGCTGGCACGTTATCTTGGTGGAAACACCATGTATTGTTTTTTCACATGTCCAGCCTCTTTCGGCTCACTGCGCCCCTCAGCCTCTTCATAACCTTTAAGTTGATATCTTTGTTGATGGTTTGACCATGAGGGATGCCAATGGCAATCGAAGAAACACACCAGCATGCCCTTCATATTGGACCGGGACATGTTAGCTTTCTTAGGTCATGGAGAATGAGGACCTTTCCCCTTGGGCCTTTGTCTCAACATCATAACCATAAAGCCAGGTTTCATCACCGGTGATGATGGTTTTAAGAAACTCTGGGTTGGAATGGACCCGATCCAGAAGTTCCTGACAAATGTCCACACGTTTCTGTCCCTGTTCATCAGTCAGCACCCCCTGGACGAATTTGGATGTGTCGTGCATCATGCCCAAAATGTCTGTCGAAATTGTCTGACAGGATCCAAAAATAATGTTCACTTCCTCGGCTATCTCTTTAAAAGTTAAATGGCGATTTTCCTTCCCAAAATCTTTTGCCAATTTGACATGGTTGGGGTCTGTCAAAGAGGAAGACTACCCTGTTCACGAATCTTCATCTATTGAGGTTCTGCCCAATTTAAAACGACTGTACCCCTCAAAACACTGGCTTTGACTCATAGCTTCATAACAAAGGCTTGCTGAATCATTCCGATTTGCTCCGTAGCAATTTTGCCAAGTTTGAAACTAAATGTCATGCACACATGCTATTTCATTAGCTCCTTCATTGCTACTGTTGCACACGGCGACAAACAGGTTAAGGCACCTACCGCTGCTGCTGTGTAATGAATCGAAATAACGCAACAAGTCATCAGACGTGCCGATAGATGGCACACTGTGTCTCGTTTCAATCCGTTGAATGGTTTGCCCAGAATAAAATCATTCCAGTCTGTTTTTGATCACACCTTGTATATCGTTGATTATTACTGATGACAATGTCATAAGCACTTACTGGCTAACCAGTCTCTCTTCATCCTTCATTTCAAAAGTCAATGTATTAAGACATCCCTAAATGTTTCTGAAGGGAAATACCTAAGTTCCTTCTTTTTGTATGTGCATAACTTTGTTCTACGCACTAGTTTCTACACACAGTATTTAATCAATATTGAAACTCCCACTCTTTTGCTTTGGAATATTAGTGCAGTTTTACATGGAAGATAATAGAATTTAAGTGCATGCATCCAGCAATAAGTGTTTCATTTCACCAATTTAATTGCATTAATTTGTTGTAAATATTATTAATTGAGCGTACGGCCTCATTTTTTATTGCATATTCTGCCTAGCATTGTGGTCTAAATGTTCGAGGTTTTAATCTGGCTACTTGATTTTTTGGATCCAAGTGATTAATATATGCATTTCATTTTCTAAGAAGTGACTCGCAAATTTTGGATGAAGGTGATCCGGAGGCTCTTGTCGATCTATTGTACCATATGGATCTACGTAATTATTTGACTGATTTCTGTCATTTGCTAAAACAACAGCAGTATTTTAGTTCTTTTGTAAATCATTTAATGGAAAAAGTTTTCAATCTTATGTAAAATTGGCATTAGTTTTAAAATGTGAATGCCTGAATCATCTTAATTGAATAATCTTAATTTAAGAAATAAATTAAATTTTTTCATAAAAAAATTTGTTTTATTTACAAAAAAATATTTTCACCATCTACATCTCAAACTTACCAAAGGAGTTTATCCAGAATCAGATGTTGAGTGGCTTCCTTATGTAATTATGGTATGTATTATGAACTGCATTCCTTTCTCTCTTCACTTGCACTGCATTTATTGCTAAATTAGTTTGTTTTGTTGCATATGAATATTGAATGCAATATAAATATGGATGCTGTTTCACAAATGGAAGTTTTACCTTACTTTAAGTTTGTTAGTCAAATATAACAAACATGTATATTTAATAATTACAATGAAGATAGCCACGGTCGTGAATCAACGTAAACAAAAAAGACCGAGATCGTTACGGTCTGTCTTTTTTTGTTTACATCTTTATGTAACTCATATATGTTTATCATTTACATTGGATAACATTTGAATATTCTTTGTCATACAACTCCACGACTCCAAGATGATGATTACTCCATGGAAATTGTCGTAAAAAATTCACTGTAATGGGATTTAACTTCCCTTACTGTGGTAGTTCATAATTTGGACGCAGAAAACTTAATCAATTATAAGAATTGATTATCCTATCCCAGATAGCTGAACCTTTCATTTATTTTGTGTAGAAAATATTAATGTAGGAAGTGCATTACTTCAGTAAATCAATATTTCTTTGATTGAAACAGTCCTTTGGCAAGCATGTTTTGCATCTAAGAAGGCAAATGGATTTAGAAGGGCTAAATGAAGCAATGAGTATCTATGATAGCCTCAATGAGTTTCAATCACATACATTTCAGTTTTACATGCAATATTTGCCTCACTTTTTCAATGAATCACATGAGCCTTTTTTTCCAGGGTTCATCAAGTAACCCTTGGGAAACTGTATAGAAAAAATTGATACCCGTTCTACTTTTTAGTTTTATCCCCTCCATAGTGTGAGTTTGTCTCTTCTTTCTTTTTCAGACCCTCCAGACTGACTTAGTTCAGCAGTCTCACTTTTTTATTGTGTGCTACATTGAAAATGTAGAGTTCCTCCAGAGCAACTGTAAAATAACTATTAAAAGGAATTGTCAAATTATCAAACATTGAAGAAATAGTATGATCAGCTGTATAGTAAAACTAATCACAGTGGACATTGAAGATTAGTTAAATTGATCCTGGCCTTATTGCCAATAAATCTGCTTTGAAATATTTGACTTTTTAGTTTTATTTTGAATAAAAGTAAACATAATATTAAATTAATTGTAAAAGTATGGTTTTCTGTAAAAGTTAGTTAAGTTACTGCTGTACTTAATTAAGTACAAGTATTCTGGTGACATAGCATTGATACCTTGAAAAGATTTATTTCCCTCCTCAATGCTTTATCTTCTCTCTCCTCTTACACCAACTCTTCATCAAAAATCACTTCCCTCTGTTAATATACCCCTCGCCAATCAAAATTCCACACACCGCTGTACATATGAATCCCCCTAATAATTGATAATATTTCACTACACCAGCTCTCTCCTATTGCACTCTAAATGCTCTCTTCTGCACTGACTTTTCATCTGCAGTCATCAAATCTTCAACAATCCAAGCTTCCTTTCCAAATTACTCGCCAATTTATGCAAAACTCTCCTCCACTGCAGCTATCCTGGATCCCTTTTGAACAAAAAATACTTCAAACTTTCATCTGCCTAAACCATTAACCAACACACCCAAACTATCTGCACGAGGTACTTGCCAGGATTTCAATCCTGTGAACACCATCTTCCCCATACAAAAAAGAAAGGCTTGTACTTTTCCACAGATTTTATTAAAAGGTACAATGGGTTTTACAGACTAGCGACATCATCAGGTACAAATTTGCTAAACAGACAGTGGCAGAATATATACCCTCAGAACAGAGTGGGGGGGGGAGGGGTGGAAGGGCCTGAAGGAAGTGGGGGACCTGAGGTGCGTTGAGGGGTTGTTTTGACCATTTCCAGGTTAGTTTCTCAGAAAGGAGTGGGGAGGGGTAGGGGAACAATTGCTCATTACATTGGGTGGTATTAGGGTTTGCCAAGTGCCTTCTTATCTCTAATTGCTCAAGAGCATCCATTTTTAATCCTTTTGGGAGTGTGTGTAGTAAGTATCTCGAGGACGAAGTCACTGCTGTGGTAGAATTTCAGTAAATGTTTGGCTAAGAGAGAGTTGGTTATCTGATATTTTTGACACCTTGCGTGCCCCTTGACTCGTAACTTAATATTCCTTCCTGTCTGACCGTCATAAACGCTGTTGCAATCCTAGCATTTCAGTTTATAAATACCTAATTTGAGAAGGCTATCCTGGGTGTCTATTGCATTGGCTAGAAGTTTGGAGAGGGTTATGGGTGGGAAGAAGGCAGCTTTGAGTGAGGTCGGTAGGCGGTATGCCATCATATATGAAATATCTCCTAGAAATGGGATCGAGCACCACTTAAAATCCTTAGAAACTGCGGGCTGTGCAGTGAACATATTTTTAATGGCCATTGGATAATTAATTGGTATGGATGTTAAATACTTCCACAAAGTGAAGCTTGATACAATAGAATATAACCATCTTCCCCATTCTGAACAACGAAAAAAAAAGCAAACACCCTACCTAAATGTCCACTGTGCCTCCATCAGTGTTAAACTGACCCACCAATTTATCTGACATTATGAAATCCAGCAAGCCCTCCTGTATCCATAAAGTCATGCCAATATCTTGCAATTGACCCAAATGTAAAGCATGTCCCATTTTCACAACTCCTTGCCCTGCTTCTCATCTATCCAATTCTCTCACATCCCCTGGTACTCCCACATGTGCATTCTCAAGTATTATATACCTATTTGGCTGCAAGCCCTGCCCCTCCTATGTTTATTTATTTACAGACATGCCAACTCTCCCGATTTAAGCGGGAGACTCCCGATTTTTCCTTCTTAAAAGTGATGTTTCTTCTGTTAATCAGATATATTCAAACTGATGAACTGTTCAAATTGTTTACTTAGCTTAACATGTTAATAAAGTGTGACATTCATTAAAAATTGGCAAAGGTCATAAAGGGATTAAGGTGCCATGCAAATATTGTGGTAATTAAAAGTGATTACTTCGTGATACACTTCTAAAAATCTCCCGATTTTTCATTTTTGAAAGTTGGCATGTCTGTATTTATCATATTAGGGCGAGGTTGAAACTTTGTAGTCCATTCTTCCATATTGTGCAACATAGTACACCCCTTAATATCTGCATTCACAGTCACTGTGCCTCCTTACAAACCTTCCATATTAGCTTCTCTATCAATTCCCAAACATGCCTCCCTCAAAAATATCTCCTTCAATGTCTTGTACAATGTATCAATCATTGCCTCCCTACCTCTCACCCACAATGTTAAAGCCCAAAACCCTCAAAAGAGCAGGTATTGGCTCCTGGGATCATTCTTGGACCCGAGTAAGAACCTTTCCGAGAGGTTTTGCACTCTCTTTCTTCCCATTAAACCCCTATCCTGGCAATCACCTCCCCCAAACTTGCCTCTTCCCACCCCTATACCTTCCATCCACCCCTGCCCATTAAAATTCATTTTGTGTCAGAACATGTTCTGATTTCTCAATAGAATTTAATCAAGGTTTTCAATAATAGGCTTGCTTATGATTACAAGGTAAAATAGTTTCAAGTGTTCCCAATGAATCATTTTTTGAAGTTGCTATTGGATTCAAGAATTATTATCATCTTGAAGTATTTGAAATTTCGACACTACCTTAAAGTTTAACAATATGCATTTTATGTAAGATAAGCCAAATTTGTGTATAGGCAAAGTTAATATTTAGGCACTCTGAAAGTTTGGTAAGAGTAGGAAATATAGATACCTGACAGTGTGGAAAGAGTAGTGATAAATTATGTGTGGCTGATGTTTATTGTACATTGCTGATATTGTTATCTTTTTGCTGTAGTTATTGACTGCTACGTATCCTGCAATGTCTTCTACTCCAATTTTAAATGGCTAAAATATATATATATATATATATATATATATACTAATATATATATATATATACATATATATATATACATATATTTATATACATATATATATATATATACCGAAGAAAAATGGGAATGTATCAAGAAAGGGATATTGGAAGCCGCTAAAGACACTATAGGAACCGTTAACGGGAAAAGGCTAAGGAAACCATGGGTAACGGATGAGATGATTGCAAAGATGGATGAGAGAAGAAGATGGAAATATGTAAACACAGAGTTAGGCAAAAGGAAGTACAAAGAGTTAAACAATAAATTGAGGTGGGCCACAAACAAAGCAAAAGAAGAATGGTGGAAAACGCAATGCGAGGATATGGAAAGTTTACAGAAGAAGGGTGAAATTGGTGCTCTATACAGCAAGGTTAAGTTATTATCGGGAAGTAAGAAGGCAAGATCTGTGCTCAAAGTTAAAGATAAGTGGGGTAAGATAATAGTTGAACCAGGAAAAATCCAAGAGAGATGGAAGGAATATATAGAAACACTGTATGGTAAAGAACTTAGGCCGACAAGGTTAGACATAGAAAAGGAACATGACGTAGAAGAAGATAGCTTAGGTCCAGGCATACTCGACGATGAAATAGAAAGGGCATTAAAGGAGATGAAAGCAAATATGGCTGTGGGGGTGGACAATATTCCTGTAGAAATGTTGAAATGGTTAGGGAAAGGTGGGAAGAAGGCCATATATGGACTGATTCGTAGTATCTATGAGGAAGGAATCTGGCCGGAAGATTTTGTGAGATCGGTGTTAGATCCTATTCCAAAAAAGGCAAAGTCTATATCATGTGAGGATTACAGAACAATAAGTTTGATATCCCACGCAGCTAAAGTTATTCTCAGGATCATTAACAAAAGGAAAGAGAGTAAGGCAAATGATTACTTAGGGGATGATCAGTTTGAGTTCAGGAAAGGAAGAGGTACGCGTGATGCCATTGCAGTAATGAGATCACTAGTCGAGAGGAATATAGAATACAATCAGGACGTTTTTGCCTGTTTTGTAGATTTCGAAAAAGCGTTTGATAGAGTGAATTGGGAAAAATTAATGCGTGTATTGCAGAAAATAGGAATGGATTGGAGGGACAGAAGACTGATCCGAAACATCTACATGTCTCAGACTGCTCAGGGGCGAGTGGGGAACGGAGAGTCCGGATGGGCAGTGTCAGGAAGAT
The DNA here is from genome assembly GCA_037158775.1 of Hetaerina titia. Taxonomy (NCBI): domain Eukaryota; kingdom Metazoa; phylum Arthropoda; class Insecta; order Odonata; family Calopterygidae; genus Hetaerina; species Hetaerina titia. The sequence continues at coordinate 55,199,534 of CM073779.1, read as the reverse complement.
GTGTAAGGCAGGGTTGCCCATTGTCACCGGTACTATTCAACGTATATGTAGAGGAAATGATAAAAAAGGCATGGGAAGAACTGGAGGTAGGAATGAAAGTCGGAGGGGAATTCGTAAAATCGGTTAGGTTTGCTGATGACCAAGCATTAGTTGCTCAGTCAGCCAAGGGGTTGCAAGCATTGTTGAGTGAATTGGAGGTTCAGTGCGATAAATATGGGATGAGAATCAATATTAATAAAACAAAGGTTATGCGATTTTCCAGAAAGAAAAAGGCTAAGCTAAATATTAAAATAGGCGGGGAAAAAATAGATCAGGTAGAACAGTTTACATATCTCGGAAGTGTTTTGGACCAATACGGTCAAAGTGGTAGGGACGTAAGGAGAAGAATTGCGCTAGGCAAGGAGGCTTTCTCAAGGAGGAGGGAGTTGATGACGGGGACGTTGAGTAGGGATGTTAAGACAAGACTCGTAAAAACTCTGATCTGGAGCGTAGATATGTACGGCGCGGAAACGTGGTCGCTGAAGCAGGAGGATAGGCGTAGATTGGAGGCTTTTGAAATGTGGGTGTGGAGAAGAATGGAGAAGGTGAAATGGACCGAAAGGAAAACAAATGAGGAAGTACTAGAAATGGTGGGGAAGGAGAGGGGTTTGTTGAGAAAATCCTATGGAGGCAGGAAAAATGGATGAAAGGCGTATTGAGCGGTAGTGGAATGTTGAACAGGGTAATAGAGGGGAGAATGTTGGGCAAGCGAGGTAAGGGCAGGAACAGGATAGGGATGTTGGACGGGATGAAGGGAAAAAGAAGTACACCGAGATGAAGAGGGACCTGATATAGATTAGTTTGCTAGGTGGGGAGTCACAAAATGTTTATTTGATAGTTGTGTCCATCCAAAAACCTACCTTAACTGGTAGATTACCTAAAAAACAATATATATATATATATATATATATATATATATATATATATATATATATATATATATACAAGCACATAGAAACTAAGAACATTCTTCATTTATTTAATAGTGTACCACAGCTGTTAGTAAAAAGGATTCCAACTCAAATTTAAGTGATTGTTTACAGTCCGATACTCTGTTTGCAGTTATGCTACATGGTATGCCTATGCCGTGCATAGTAGTGGAGTATCATTTGACAAACTAAACGTTGGATTGATATCATGAAGCCAATTCAAAATCGTGATATGCACATTTTCCATGGAAGCATAAGATTTGCTGAACTCTGTGAAAATCAAGTTATTTAATAACATTTACTACAGCCACCCAAGACTATATTTCCAAAGCCCTCAGTAACCTCAACGACACGTCCACCTATACCACTCTCACCGACAACCCTACTCCAACCTTCCAAAACGAAATTCATATAGATCGTGCACATAGAAATAGATCTGCTCCCCTCTCCCCACATCCCCTCATTCTCCCTTCACCCCGTTCCAACGCTAATTGCCTCTCAAAAAATATTATCTATCTTTTGTCGTGCAAACAATGCACCTCAAACTACATAGGCGAATGCATTCCCACCTTATCCATCCGAATGAACAATCACCGCTACTTATGTAATTTTACTTCCTCCTCTTCTCTTTCTATCCCTTTACACGCAAGTTCAAACAACCTATCATTTGACGAATGCTTTTCCCTAACACTTCTAGAATCGCTACCCGATTCAGCCACCAACATAGAGGTGAGAACTCGCGAATCCGCATATATCCTATATTTCGAATCCTTTAAAATTCCCAACCTTAATCGCCATCTTTAATTTCCTTATCAACAGTCCCTAAACCTTCTGCCCCCCTCCCCTCCCCAGAAACTCTTCCCTCAAAACCTCTCAGTCTGACCTGAAGAAGGCCTCGGAGTAGGCCGTAACCTTAAATCATCTACAGTGTGAGTGTCCTTTTACGTATTATCTGTTTTATTCTGTGTTATGTTGTGCCATCCAAAAGTTATATTGCTCTCGTGAGTACTTCCGCGTCATCGATACATCAAGCTTCCTAGCTATTGTTCCTGTCTCTTCTGTGTTCGTCGTTGGATCCAGCCCCAAACCTTCCGCTGCTGATCCTGCTCCATCGTGACTGTGCCATTCTTTCCTTCACCAGTGTCTTCCTTTATTTCCAATTTCTTTTCCCAGATCCTTTCCAATCACCCTAATATGCATCACTCTTCTCTTATTTCATCTTGGTTCCGAAACTTTCGCCGTCACGCATATAAACTCGCCAAATACACCAGCCACACCGAGTTTCTCACCTCATGCCTGTCCTTAGGAATCGTTCCCAACGGTCTACTCATTTCGCTACCTTTTTCTGCTGCCTCTCCTGAAATCCACCCGCAACTTAATGCATTCAATTACCAAAAATCTTTAGAATATGGCCACCTTATCCTTACCCAGTACCAACAAATTCGTGAACAACACATATCAAACCTATTTTCCCTCTTCAAAATAATTTCCATGACTGCTCCTCACCTAATTCCAAAACACAACGCCATAGCTTCATCTGCCCTGCGTTCCCTCCAACAGAAACGGCAACGTCTCCTTACAAAATTGTCAAATGTATGCATTTCTTTCTTTCAAATGCGTCTCAAACTTCCGCACTCTTACTCTTTACCGCCTCCTCCTCCCAAACCCCCCACTCTTTCAATACAAACCCGACCTCTAAGCATTTACAACCTCACGCCTCCTCCCAAAGGTCCTCTGGTTTTCCCCAGGCGCCAACCACCACCGAAGGGTTCTAACACTTCCCAACCCTCCGACAATTCTCATGACATTTTGAACCTTTCCAACACCAGTCTGTCTGAGAACGACATTTCCGTACTAAGTAAAGGCCTATCCTTCTCTCCCACATCAAAAATCAACCAAATGATCTACTCACCGACACACTCAATTTCTGCCGAAAGCTTCGTTGGCGCGCATTTTGGAAATCGCAAAGTAACTCTTCGAGTCAAAATAAAACCAATCCTGCATTCAACGAATGCCGTCCGGCCTCCACTCATGAGCCAAAACCCCTACCTAGTAATCATCCCGTGGAAATATTCATTCGCCTCTTTCTCCAAAAAGTCTCTAATTAATCCTTCACACAAACTCTAAAACCAAGAAATAACCTTTCCAAAAACGAAAATCATGCCCTTAAAACCCTACAGGGCAATGCCAACATCGTGGTCAACACCGCCGATAAAGGCTCCTCAGTCGTAATTTTAAACACGCAAGACTATATTTCCAAAGCCCTCAGTCACCACAACGACACATCCACCTATACCACTCTCACCGAAAACCCAACTCCAACCTTCCAAAAGGAAATTCGGTCTCTTCTCCCCCAATTTCCGCCAGAAGAAGCCCTCACCTCCAAAGACATATTCCTACTCTCACCCCAGAGCACCCCAGTTTTATCTCCTCCTAAAAATACACAAACCTAACATCCCCTGTCGCCCTATAATCTCTAGTTTCAACTCTCCCACCGAAAGAATCTCCGCATTCCTTGATAACTACCAACAACCTATGGTACCCTCATTGCCCTCATTAACGAACGACACGTATCACTTCCTCCACCGTTTAAACTCTTTCTTCATTCCCTCCACCTGCAACCTACTGATGGCCACCAATTATGTCACCTCCTTCTATACTTCTATTCCCCATGCAGAAGGCCTATCCTCCCTCCGAAACTATCTTCTCCACGCCCCCCACCCCAGTGCCCCTCGACCGAATTTCTCCTCAATCTCGCCATTGTCTGCCTGACCAAAAATGCATTCTCTTTCCCAAACTGTTTTTATCACGAAACGAAAGGCAAAGAGACGGGAATCAGGATGGCGCCTTCGTACGCCATTGTCTTCATGCGCCCCCTTGATCAGAATTTCCTTTCACAGCAACCCTTCCAACCTCTTTTCCGGGTCCACTACATTGACGACATTTTTATGCTCTGGACACACGGCTCTGAGCCTCTTGACAATTTCTTATCGGCCTTAAATTCTTCTTTTACTGTAAATTCACTTCTTCCATTTCACACTCCACCATCACCTTTCTTGACAAAGACATCTCAATTCACAATAACAAATTCGCCACTTCAGTACACATCAAAGCCACTAATCATCAACAATATTTACACTATACTAGTAGTCATCCTTCTCATACCAAACGCTCAATTCCCAACACTCTCTCTATCCGCGGACATCGGATTTGCAACAACACAGCTACCCTCAACAAATACCTCAACAATCTACACCATGCACTCCACAAACGCGGTTACCAAAAAAGCTCCTACAGGATAAAATCTACCGCTCCACCCGACCACACACACCACAGAATAACAACCCCACATCTGACGCTGGACTCAGCCTTTGCACAACCTATTTCCCCGGATCTCACAGACTGAAAACCCTTCTCAAAGAACTTTATCCTATATTACATGACAATGACGCGACCACATCCTTACTGCCCCAATGCCCCTCTGTCGCTTACAGACGACCAGCCAATCTCAGAAACCCTTTGAGATCCACCAACCCGTCGACACACCGCCCTGACAAATTTCCACACATTTCCCCCACCTGCAATCGCCCCCGATGTAAAACATGTCCCCTAATCAGAAATTCTCCCCTTTCCCCACATCCCCTCGTTGTCCCTTCAACCCGTTCCCACGCTAATTGCCCCCTAAAAAATATTATCTATCTTTTGTCGTGCAAACAATGTACCTCATTCTATATAGGCGAATGCATTACTCCCTTATCCATCCGAATGAACAATGACCGCTACTCATGTAATTCTGCTTCACTCTCTTCTCTTCCTATCGCTTTACACGCAAGTTCACACAACCTATCATTTGACGAATGCTTTTCCTTAACACTTATAGAATCCCTACCCGATTCAGCCACCAACATAGAGGTGAGAACTCGCGAATCCGCATATATCCTATATTTCAAATCCTTTAAAATTCCCAACCTTAATCGCCATCTTTAATTTCCTTCTCAACAGTCCCTAAACCATCCGCCTCCCTCCTTTTTCCAGACACTCTTCCATCAAAACCTCTCAGTCTGACTCGAAGAAAGCCTCGGAGTAAGCCGAAACCTTAAATCATCTACAGTGTGAGTGTCCTTTTACGTGTTATCTGTTTTATTCTGAGTTCTGTTGCTCCATCCAAAAGTTATATATCTCTCGTGAGTACTTCCGCGTCATCGATACATCAAGCTTCCTAGCTATTGTTCCTGTCTCTTCTGTGTTCGTCGTTGGATCCAGCCCCAAACCTTCCGCTGCTGATCCTGCTCCATCGTGACTGTGCCATTTTTTCCTTCACCAGTGTCTTCCTTTATTTCCAATTTCTTTTCCCAGATCCTTTCCAATCACCCTAATATGCATCACTCTTCTCTTATTTCATCTTGGTTCCGAAACTTTCGCCGTCACGCATATAAACTCGCCAAATACACCAGCCACACCGAGTTTCTCACCTCATGCCTGTCCTTAGGAATCGTTCCCAACGGTCTACTCATTTCGCTACCTTTTTCTGCTGCCTCTCCTGAAATCCACCCGCAACTTAATGCATTCAATTACCAAAAATCTTTAGAATATGGCCACCTTATCCTTACCCAGTACCAACAAATTCGTGAACAACACATATCAAACCTATTTTCCCTCTTCAAAATAATTTCCATGACTGCTCCTCACCTAATTCCAAAACACAACGCCATAGCTTCATCTGCCCTACGTTCCCTCCAACAGAAACGGCAACGTCTCCTTACAAAATTGTCAAATGTAGGCATTTCTTTCTTCCAAATGGGTCTCAAACTTCCGCACTCTTACTCTTTACCGCCTCCTCCTCCCAAACCCCCCACTCTTTCAATACAAACCCGACCTCTAAGCATTTACAACCTCACGCTTCCTCCCAAAGGTCCTCCGGTTTTCCCCAGGCGCCAACCACCACCGAAGGGTTCCAACACTTCCCCCCCCTCCGAATTTTCTCATGACGTTGTGAACCTTTCCAACACCAGCCTGTCTGAGAACGAAATTTCCGTACTAACAAAAGGCCTATCCTTCTCTCTCACACCAAAAATCAACCAATCAATCACCGACACACTCAATTTCTGCCGAAAGCTTCGTTGGTGCGCATTTCGGAAATCGCGAAGTAACACTTCGATTCAGATTAAAGCCAATCCCGCACTCAAGCAATTCCGCCCGGCCTCCACTCATGAGCCAAAACCTCTACTTAATAATCATCCCATGGAATTATTCATACGTCTCCTTCTCCAAAAAGTCTCTACTAAATCCTTCACAAAATCTCTAAAACCAAGAAATAACCTTTCCAAAAACGAACTTCATGCCCTTAAAACCCTACAGGCCAATTCCAACATCGTGGTCACCACCGCCGATAAAGGCTCCTCAGTCGTAATTTAAAACACCCAAGACTATATATCCAAAGCCCTCAGGCACCACAACGACACATCCACCTATACCATTCTCACCGACAAACCTACTCCAAACTTCCAAAAGGAAATTCTGTCTCTTCTCCCCCAATTTGCACCAGAAGAAGGCCTCACCGCCCAAGACATATCCCTACTCTACCCCAGAGCATCCCGGTTTTATCTCTTCCTAAAAATACACAAACCCAACATCCCCTGTCGCCCTATAGTTTCTAGTGTCAACTCTCCCACCGAGAGAATCTCCGCATTCCTTGATAACCACCTACAACCTATGGTACCCTCATTGCCCTCATTCACGAACGACACGTATCACTTCCTCCACCGTTTAAACTTTGTCTTCATTCCCTCCACCTCCAAACTGCTGATGGCCACCAATTATGTCACCTCCCTCTATACTTCTATTCCCCATGCAGAAGGCCTATCCTCCCTCCGAAACTATCTTTCTCCACGCCCCCCACCACAGTGCCCCTCGACCGAATTTCTCCTCAATCTCGCCATTGTCGTCCTCACCAAAAATGCATTCTCTTTCCAAAAGTGTTTTTATCCCCAAACGAAAGGCACAGAGATGGGAATCAGGATGTCGCCATCGTACGCCAATATCTTCATGCGCCACCTTGATGAGAATTTCCTTTCACAGCAACCCCTCCAACCTCTTTTCTGGGTCCGCTACATTGACGACATTTTTATGCTGTGGACACACGGCTCTGAGCCTCTTGACAATTTCTTATCGGCCTTAAATTCTTCTTTCGCCGTTAATTTCACTTCTTCCATTTCACACTCCACTATCAACTTTCTTGACACAGACATCTGACCTCACAATAACAAATTCACGACTTCAGTACACATCAAAGCAACTAATCATCAACAGTATTTACACTATACTAGTAGTCATCCTTCTCATACCAAACGCTCAATTCCCAACACTCTCTCTATCTGCGGACATCGGATTTGAAACAACACAGCTACCCTCAACAAATACCTCAACAATCTACACCATGCACTCCACAAACGCGGTTACCCAGAAAAGCTCCTACAGGATAAAATCTACCGCTCCACCCGACAACACACACCACAGAATAACAACCCCAAATCTGACGCTGGACTCAACCTTTCCACAACCTATTTCCCCGGATCTCACAGACTGAAAACCCTTCTCAAAGAACTTTAACCTATATTACATGACAATGACGCGACCACATCCTTACTGACCCAATGCCCCTCTGTCGCTTACAGACGACCAGCCAATCTCAGAAACCTTCTGAGATCCACCAACCCGTTGACAAACGGCCCTGACAAATTTCCACATATTTCCCCCACCTGCAATCGCCCCGGATGTAAAACATGTCCCCTAATCAGAAATTCTCCCCTTTCCCCACAACCCCTCGTTGTCCCTTAAACCCGTTCCCACGCTAATTGCCTCCCAAAAAATATTATCTATCTTTTGTCGTGCAAACAATGCTCCTCAAACTACATAGGCGAATGCATTCCCACCTTATCCATCCGAATGAACAATCACCGCCACTCATGTAATTCTACTTCCCTCTCTTATCTTCCTATCCCTTTACACGCAAGTTCAAACAACCTATCATTTGACGAATGCTTTTCCCTAACGGTTCTAGAATCCCTACCCGATTCAGCCACCAACATAGAGGTGAGAACTCTCGAATCCGCATATATCCTATATTTCAAATCCTTTAAAATTCCCACCCTTAATCGCCAACTTTAATTTCCTTATCAACAGTCCCTAAACCTTCTGCCCCCAGCCCCTCCCCAGAAACTCTTCCCTCAAAACCTCTCAGTCACACCTGAAGAAGGCCTCGGAGTAGGCCGAAACCTTAAATCATCTACAGTGTGAGTGTCCTTTTACGTATTATCTGTTTTATTCTGTGTTATGTTGTGCCATCCAAAAGTTATATTGCTCTCGTGAGTACTTCCGCGTCATCGATACATCAAGCTTCCTAGCTATTGTTCCTGTCTCTTCTGTGTTCGTCGTTGGATCAAGCCCCAAACCTTCCGCTGCTGATCCTGATCCATCGTGACTGTGCCATTCTTTCCTTCACCAGTGTCTTCCTTTATTTCCAATTTTTTTTCCCTGATCCTTTCCAATCACCCTATTCCAATCACTCTTCTCCTATTTCATTTTGGTTCCGAAACTTTCGCCGTCACGCATATAAACTCGCCAAATACACCAGCCACAACGAGTTTCTCACCTCATGCCTGTCCTTAGGAATCGTTCCCAACGGTCTAGTCATTTCCATACCTTTATCTGCTGCCCCTCCTGAAATCCACCCGCAACCTAATGCATTCAATTACCAAAAATCTTTAGAATATGCCCACCTTATCCTTACCCAGTACCAACAAATTCGTGAACAACACATATCAAACCTATTTTCTCTCTTCAAAATAATTTCCATGACTGCTCCTCACCTAATTCCAAAACACAACGCCACAGCTTCATCTGCCCTACGTTCCCTCCAACAGAAACGGCAACGTCTCCTTACAAAATTGTCAAATCTATGCATTTCTTTCTTCCAAATGGGTCTCAAACTTCCGCACTCTTACTCTTTACCGCCTCCTCCTCCCAAACCCCCCACTCCTTCAATACAAACCCGACCTCTAAGCATTTACAACCTCACGCTTCCTCCCAAAGGTCCTCCGGTTTTCCCCAGGCGCCAACCACCACCGAAGGGATCCAGCACTTCCCACCCCTCCGACAATTCTCATGACATTTTGAACCTTTCCAACACCAGCCTGTCTGAGAACGAAATTTCCGTACTAAGTAAAGGCCTATCCTTCTTTCCCACATCAAAAATCAACCAATCAATCGCCGACACACTCAATTTCTGCCGAAAGCTTCCTTGGCGCTCGTTTTGGAAATCGCAAAGTAACTCTTCGAGTCAAATTAAAACCAATCCTGCATTCAACAAATACCGTCCGGCCTCCACTCATGAGCCAAAACCCCTACCTAGTAATCATCCCGTGGAAATATTCATTCGCCTCTTTCTCCAAAAAGTCTCTAATTAATCCTTCACACAAACTCTAAAACCAAGAAATAACCATTCCAAAAACGAAAATCATGCCCTTAAAACCCTACAGGGCAATGCCAACATCGTGGTCAACACCGCCGATAAAGGCTCCTCAGTCGTAATTTTAAACACGCAAGACTATATTTCAAAAGCCCTACGTCAACTCCAAAAGGACTCTCCTACTCCAACCTTCCAAAAGGAAATTCGGTCTCTTCTCCCCCAATTTGCCCCAGAAGAAGCCCTCACCTCCCAAGACATATTCCTACTCTCACCCCAGAGTTTATATCCTCCTAAAAATACACAAACCCAACATCCCCTGTCGCCCTATAATCTGTAGTTTCAACTCTCCCACCGAAAGAATCTCCGCATTCCTTGATAACCACCTACAACCTATGGTACCCTCATTGCCCTCATTCACGAAGGACACGTATCACTTCCTCCACCGTTTAAACTCTTTCTTCATTCCCTCCACCTCCAACCTACTGATGGCCACCGATTATGTCACCTCCCTCTATACTTCTATTCCCCATGCAGAAGGCCTATCCTCCCTCCGAAACTATCTTTCTCCACGCCCCCCACCCCAGTGCCCCTCGACCGAATTTCTCCTCAATCTCGCCATTGTCTGCCTGACCAAAAATGCATTCTCTTTCCAAAACTGTTTCTATCTCCAAACGAAAGGCAAAGAGATGGGAATCAGGATGGCGCCTTCGTACGCCAATGTCTTCATGCGGCCCCTTGATCAGAATTTCCTTTCACAGCAACCCTTCCAACCTCTTTTCCTGGCCCACCACATTGACGACATTTTTATGCTCTGGACACACGGCTCTGAGCCTCTTGACAATTTCTTATCGGCCTTAAATTCTTCTTTCACTGTAAATTCACTTCTTCCATTTCACACTCCACCATCACCTTTCTTGACAAAGCCATTTCATTTCACAATAACAAATTTGCCACTTCAGTACACATCAAAGCCACTAATCATCAACAATATTTACACTATACTAGTAGTCATCCTTCTCATACCAAACGCTCAATTCCCAACACTCTCTCTATCCGCGGACATCGGATTTGCAACAACACAGCTACCCTCAACAAATACCTCAACGATCTACACCATGCACTCCACAAACGCGGTTACCCAGAAAAGCTCCTACAGGATAAAATCTACCGCTCCACCCGACCACACACACCACAGAATAACAACCCCACATCTGACGCTGGACTCAGCCTTTGCACAACCTTTTTCCCCGGATCTCACAGACTGAAATCTCCTCAAAGAACTTTATCCTATATTACATGACAATGACGCGACCACATCCTTACTGCCTAATGCTCCTCTTTCGCATACAGATGGCCTGCCAATCGCAGAAACCTTCCGAGATCAACCAAACCGTTGACACACCGCCCTAACACATTTCCACATATTTTCCCCACCTGCAATCGCCCCCGATGTAAAACATGTCCCCTAATCAGATCTGCTCTCCTCTCCCCACATCCCCTCGTTGTCCCTTCTCCCCGTTCCCACGCTAATTGCCTCCCAAAAAATATTATTTATCTTTTGTCGTGCAAACAATGCAGCTCATTCTACATAGGCGAGTGCATTACCCCCTTATCCAACCGAATGAACAATCACCGCTACTCACGTAATTTTGCTTCATTCTCTTCTCTTCTTATCTTTTTACACGCAATTTCACACAACCCATTATTTGACGATTGCTTTTCCCTAACAGTTCTAGAATCCCTACCAGATTCAGCCACCAATATAGATGTGAGGACTCGCGAATCCGCATACATTTTATATTCCGATCCTTTAAAATTCACATCCTTAACCGCCATCTTTAATTTCCTTCCCAACAGTCCCTATACCTTCCGCCCCCCCTTCCCTCCCCAGACACACTTTCCTCAAAACCTCTGAGTCTGACCTGAAGAAGGCCTCGGAGTAGGCCGAAACCTTAAATCATCTACAGTGTGAGTGTCTTTTTACGTGTTATCTGTTTTATTCTGTGTTCTATTGTGCCGTCCAAAAGTTATATTGCTCTCGTGAGTACTTCCGCGTCATCGATACATCAAGCTTCCTAGCTATTGTTCCTGTCTCTTGTGTGTTCGTCTCCTCTGGCGGAGAAAGCATAGCGATTAATGCCCTTGCGGGCTTCTTCAACATTTGATGATTATAGGCTTTTCCCAAGCATTGTAGACTGGTTTTTCCCTTTGTAGTCCCCTAACTGTACAAAAAGGCGAGAGAAGAAAAGCATTCGCTACGTCATTATGAGGGTTATGGAGAACTCCAAGGAATTAGTAGGGCAGGAACTTGACCTCTAAGTCCAGGGAAAAAGATGTTTAGCCCTGGGAAGAATATTCAGTGACAATATCGTTGAGGGAGATTCAGGTTCAAATTGAGTCACGAAATACCAGAAATTTTGGAAGGAAGTTGATGGGCTAGTCGAAACTGGACTTAAAAATAATCACACCCAGGCGATCACCTTAGGACCATTATAAATTGTCCCAACACACAAGTCCTTGACGGCAGATTGAATCCACAAGTGTTCTTGACGTCTGCGCTACTTATTCTTTGATCTTAGAAAACGCTTCTGTGAAAAACATTTGCATTACGGTTTGATAGCCAATCGAAATCGCTTAGTGCAGAGAACTCCCCGGAATCGATTACCCTGTACATTTTATATGGAAGACAATAAAAACTAAAATATTTCTAGAACAATTGATGCCAAATTATAACATTTATTATTATCATTACTAATTGAAATAAAATTTACTATACAATTCACACTTTCACACCATAAAAATACTTGGAAGTATATATACTTGGAACTGAATTTTCCTGTTACGTTTGATCTTAAAATTGTTTTGTTTCTTTAATACCCGTTATGATGTAATTCAAATCCATCAATATGGCTATAAATTTGCATATATGTAAATCAAATGCACCTGTAGATCTGATTGAATCTTTAACGAAGCCCACACAATTCCTTCTATCATTACATTAATATACCTATCTATCCAATTAAATTAAATGAAACGTCTGCTCAATGAAGGAACTTCCCCTTTATAGAAATACTAAATCGGTATAAGTCCAATTAGTGAACTGCAGCGACCATAGGGTGTCCGTTGGCCGACGGGTAGTTTACAAGCTTTCAAAGCCAACCCCGAGCACTATTTTCGAGCCCTCGTGCCTTTTGTTTTTTTTTTTTTAACTTTACAAATCAGGCATCTTTGCCTGCATCTCTTCAACCTCTTTCCACATCTCAATAGCGTTTTCCAGCTTTTTCCTGAAATTAAACATTTTATCAGCTCATCTTCATTGCACCGAATTTTTATTTTCAAAAGTGATGCAATCGGGATCGACATTTTTGAAACATAGGGATTTCATTTGAATTATTCTTTTTATCTTCGAATCTATCATGATAAAAATATAGCCTCATTAACCCTGTACATACTAATTATGTATCATTGAATAATAAATAAGTCTTTCCTCACCTTTCATTAATATTAGTTCTGCCTAATATAACCACAATCAACGCGTTTTATTTTACCAACAAATGTTTTAATCGAAGTATCACCTTACAAAACAGGCGGTTTTAACTGAATTCCTCCATTCTGTCTCCGATTTCTTTTATGTTGGTATGAATATAGCTATTGGTGATTTAATTATGAAATGAATGCGCAATTCGGATTCCGAGGACCATGTCTCCTGCAGAACTCAATTACTTTCTCTCCGCGGTCATTCCTTGCGGCTAATGCGTAGTACCCCACCTCATCACCATCTCCTCCTTCGCCTACAGTCGCTTTCCAACCAATTCAATTAAGGATTATTCTGTGATACATAATTAGTATGTTCAGGCCTAATGAGGTTATATTTCAATGATGATAGATTCGAAGAAAGTAAGAATAATTCAAATGAAATCCCTAGTTTTCATCAGAGCAGCCAGCCCCTGATTGCATCCTTTTTGAAATTACAAATTCCTTGCAACACAAAATAAGCAGATAAAATGTTTCATTTCAGAAAAAAGCTAGAGAATGCTGTTAAGAAGTGGAAAGACTCTGAGGGACGCAGGTGAAAAGCCTGGTGGGAAAAGTTTACAAAAAAATTTTTTCTAGACAGGAGGGTCGAACGGACATTCATCAGCTCGATGTATGAAACCGGCACTGATCCGTTCTACCAACTGTCTAGCAATGGCGAAAGGGATCTAATTGAAGTTATATCTATCATAATCATCAATCATTTCTATAAACGGGAAGTTCCTTCATTGAGTAGACGTTTTATTTCATTTATTTGGATAGACGTTTTATATGGTTTAATTGCAAAGACGTTTCATTTGATTTAATTGGAAAGATAGTTACATTAATATAATGATAGATAGATAATTGTATGGGATTCGTTAAAGATTCAATCTACATTACCAGTGCATTAGATTTAAATATATACAAACCTGTAGCCATATGGATGGTTTTTAATCACATAATAACGGGTGTTAAAGACACAAAACTATTTTAAGATTTAAGGTAACAGTGAAAGTGAGTTCCAAGCATATGTTCCTCAGAGCATTTTATATGGTGTGAAAATCTGAATTGTTTAATAAATTTTATTTCAATTATATATTATTTTATTAATTGTTATATTGTGACATCATTCGTTTTCGGAATATTTGAGTTTTCATTGCCTTACTAATATAATGTTGACGCCAACCGATTTCGGGGAACTGTCCGCACTAAGCGATTTCGATTGGCTATCAAATCGTAATGCAAGTGTTTATTACAAAAGTGTTTACCAAGATCAAGGCGTAAACAGCGAAGACATCAAGAACACTGTGGATTCAAGTCTGCTGTTGAGGACTCAGGTTCGTGGGAACTTTTCATTGAATTGAAACGGTGCCAAAGTTTGGAGCTTACCGATTTGATTGTGAAAATTACAATACTACAATGTCTAACGAGCAATCGTTTTATGAAGGTTTGGCAGCCGAAGACCGGATGATTCAAAAACTTGAACATAAATTTCTGGTTGATCGACGAAAGCTGGAACTACTTTTAGTAGGTATGGTTAAATTATTCTTTCGTCATATTTTGCATTACAAGATTTTATTCAGTTGTTTGAAGAGTCATTGGCGTCGTTTTGATATGCCAACCGATTAATTTAACCCATTTCGGTGTGATGAAACTTCACATTATTTTCGCATCAATGTGTACACAGCTCAAACTAAAATCTGGCTTTCTTAGTTACTTTTTAAATTAACGGCATTTGATCAACGCCCATATTCTTTTGTTAAAGCCTATCAGTGGCAGTTCAAACTCGCGAGAATTTATGTCCAAGTGCTAGCGCATTAATGTATTTATAGTGATGTTTAAAATTGTTGGGTGTCAATTGAGAGCCTCAACAATGAAGTAAATCATATATATTGTTTTGGTAATTTTGACTCGAATTAGGAAAATAAGTTATTGACACCTGTATTTCAGTTTATCTGGAGCCAGTACATGCATGGCAGGTTTGTCATAAATATGGAAAACTCCCACATTTTGAATTACTGGCAGGAAATCACCAACCACACCGTTTAAGAACTTCTTTTTTGACCTGCTTGTGAATTCATTATTCTAAATACTTACATAACTGGAACTTAAAAATGTACCTTGGAAAACATGCCTTAGAAAAATGTCCCGCCATATAGTATGCTTAGTAGTAGGAAGTTTTCAATGCACTTCCTTCTGCCTTCAGTGTACTCTTCTTGCCAACCCCAAAATTCTCCATACAAATTTTCGGATTTTCAAAGCAATCATAGAAAAACTTGGCGCTTTTGCTTTCACACTGTGAAATCCTGTCCCTTTGAGTTCTGATTTTACCGTAGAAAATAATAAAGGGTCACAGGGGCCTAGGTCGGTCCAACATGGTGATACTTGCATATTTGGCAAAGAACGCCTTCACAACCATGGTAGAATGGGCTTGCGCATTGTCTTCTTGAAGTATTCAGGAATTTCTCTTCCTCAAATTGGATCTTTGCCTCCTCAGGCATTCACAAAGGGGAGGCAGAACTTTGACGTAATACTCTTCTAATGCATCACTAAACCATTTGTTTCAGAGTCATTGGTGAAAAACCTCATTTTGAGGAAAGTAATAACTCTATCTAATAAATCGGGATCATTATTTAAAAGGCCATGACAGATGTTAACTTTCAATTCCTTTTGCTCTGGAATGAGAAGTTATATCACCATTTCTGAGCTAACGTTGTGCATCTAAATTGATTCTTGTAGAATCTTACGGACACTTTCTTTGTTGATTCTTTAGAGTTTAGCAAGACCGCAGATATTCAGACAATGATTTTAACAAATCATTTTCCCAATTTTCTGAATGTAGTTGTCTGTTTTTTATGTTGAGGGTCAACCAGGGCAAGAATATTCCTCGGTGGTTTCATGCCTCTGCTTTAGCCTTGTAAGCCTCTCTAACAGTTATGTGAATGACAAACATTCACTAACATACACCCCATTGAACATGGCATGAGATTCTGTAGCAGTTTTTCTCAATTTCACACGAAACTTGTGGTTAACTTGTCACTCCATTTGAAATCGTTGCATTTTTTTCAATGACGCACTAGCACAAGTACTTAAATGGGTGGTGGCTACGGTGAGGATGAGTGACGTACAACCATGTTCATCAAGTTCAGAGTGAGGGAAACATCAGCAGTCACAGACATGTGACACCTGCCATGGCAAGCTTGCTGTTTACCAGTAGTAGTATCAGTCTGGTTATTTAATTGCCACACCTCAGACTCCTTGTTCTCCACAATTTTTGCTAGTATAATACGTAAATGTTTATTTGAAAAAGCTGTGTGAACTTTAACGAATAAATAAAAAAGAATTATTATTATGTTGAATTTAGGTAATTTTACTGCCATTGCATTTTGTTATTATTTTACAATTTCAGCATTGTGAGTAATCTGCATATTATTATCATATTATAATTTCTGCATAATCTTCTGGTTAAAAATGTTTTGGATGGACACAACTACCAAATAAATATTATGTGACTCCTAACAAAACATTCCAACAACCTACACTACATCGAGTCCCTCTTCATCTCTGTGTAATTTTTTCTTCCCTTCATCCCTTCAAACGTCCCTAATCTGTTCCTTCCCTTTACTCATATGCCTAGCATTCTCCCCTCTATTACTGTGTTGAACATCTCACTTCTCCACAATATGCCTTTCATCCATTTTCCCTGCCTCCTTAGGATTTCTCCTAACAAACTCCTCTCCTCTCCCTCCATACCTACTACTAATGCCTCATTTGTTTTCCTTTTGGTCCATTTCACCTTCTCCATCCTTCTCCACACTTTTATTTCAATAGCCTCCAATCTTCTTCTATCAACTTGCTTCAGTTACCTAGTTTCCGCACTATATATAACTTCCCACCATATCAAAGTATGGTTGATCCTACCATCATCAATATAAATATGTAAATTACACAATTATTTTCACTTCCTTTAGTGAAAGGAATTAATCTTGTTCTCTCATTGAACATCAGTATCACAATTAAATTTGTGGAATCTATGCCCATCTTCACTGTGGTTACATTTTCCACATTTCTATGTTGAGAGTTTTCCATCCTGCTGTCTTCTGTAGGCTTTCTAAGAGTTCTTCCACCAACGATGGGGCCACTTAATTAGCCTTGTTTTTTTGGAGTTTAATTTTTACTGGCGTTATTTCCTAATCCTCATCCTACCCTCAGATAATTCACTACATTTTTATTGCATGTTTACTGGCAGCACCATGAAGTTCAGAGGATTGACCTGCAAGTCAGAACTCCTTGAGGAAGCATGGAAAATGTTCAGAGGAACTTTGCAGAGAGGAAACACTCGGAAAAAAACTATCGATTCAGGTGAGAGTGTCTTGGGGATTTCAAATGTTCGACCTGATACTTGACAAAGGGGGAAAATTGGGTGTAATAGGTGTCCTATTCAGAAATACTTCATCCTTTGAAACTGTAGTCAAGTTTTGAAGGTTACGGGTGACAGAAACAGGGACTGCATGGGAGCACTGCCTGTTTATGTAGGTGATCAATCATGGAAGCATATTCTCGTCATATTCTTCATCTTGTGTTGAAGAAGATGCGTAAATGTAGCACCCGCTTGTCAATATACAGTTCAGGGAACTATAGCTGTGGAATGTCATGCAACTAACTTCTTGATGTTGCGCACCTTACTATACACATGTCCTTGTGGAATGAATCCTAGGAAGTTTGGTACCCCATGTGTTCTAGGCACTGGAGGAGGCTGGAAAAGGCGTGGGTATCTTCCATTTACGAATTGTTTCTAAAGCAAGACTTAAAGATGTCACACCCCAAGGATATGTAGAAATACTTCTTTCAAGAACCTGAATTAGTAGGTGGAGCAACTCAGTGGACAGTAAACTTCAGATTATTTTAAGTATCGCCCATAGGGTTGTCCCAGGGTGAAGGGTTCTGAGGCTAATTGAAAGAATGACTTTAGAATGGACTTTGAAGCATATTGCAGTGGATTCGTTGACTTCATGCCTTTCCCGAAGTATTGCAAATATTAGCGCTTTAGATATAAGAGCACTTGAGGAGAATTTAAGGTAGCTGATATTTCAGTGTGAAGGTAATCTCTGGGGCCAATGATTTTTTTAGAAAATGTATTAAGTCATATCAAAGTAGGTATATCCAGATCTTGGAATGAACCAATGAGATGAAGTGTATAAGAGATAGATTTAAGATTTGATTGATATGTAATTTTTACAAGGAATGATAAGGGATAATAAAAACAATGTCTGACTACAGTACGGGTCTTATTTGGGTCAAAATTAGTCTGGTATGTATTCACCTCCTATCACATGCCCTACAATTGGCTTGCAGGGCACTAAAATATCTAAATACACACACACACAGGCACACGAAGTCTGTTTGTGTCCCTCCTCTTCTCTGTGTACTTTTTTCCTCCCTTCATTCCTTCCAACATCCATATTCTAGTCCTTCCCTTTCCTTTAGTTTGCCTTACACTCTTCCCTCTATAAGAGTATTCAACATCCCACTGTCCATCAATACGTCTTTCATCCATTTTTCCTGCCTCCTTAGGATTTCTCCCAACAAACTCCTCTCCAATGCCTCAATACCTACTACTTCCTCATTTGTTTTCCTTTCAGTCCATTCCAACTTCTCCATTCTTCTCCACAACCACATTTCAAAAGTCTTCATTCTACATCTGTCATCCTATTTGAGTGACCACGCTTCTGCACTCTACATCACTATGCTCCATAATACACTTTTTACGAGTCTATTCTTAACTTCCCTGCTCAATGTCTTTGGCATCAACCTGCTCCTCCTTGTGAAAGCCTCTTTGCCCAATGCAATTCTTCTCCTTAAGTCCCTACTACTTTTACCATGATGGTTCAAAACACTTCCTAGATACGTAAATTGTTCCACTTGTCCTAGTTTTTACCCTCCTACTTTAATGTTTAGCTTATCCTTTTTCTTTATTTAAACTTGCATAACCTTTGTTTTATTAATATTAGTTCTCATCCCATATCTATCACACATCATTTTTCAGGTACTAGATCTTCCTGGGAAACCATAACCGTCACAGGGAAAGGAACAGGCCACCCTACCCTGATGTGTGAATATTCACACGCCGTTGGGCTTGGTACATGGGTGAGCTCTACCATCACCTACTAAACCGACCTTTGGGTTGATTAGTTTGTTATGGTTTATTTTATCTTTCACACTGAGTTTCCAATTAGCTCAGTAATGCTTGCAACCCCTTGGCTGACTGACAAATTATAGCTTGGTCATCAGCAAACTCGACTGATTTTACGAATTCCCCTGTCTTTCAGCTCTATTTCTACTTCTAAGCCTCTGTCAAATTTTCTGTACACACACGTTGAATAGCACTGGTGGTGATGGGTAACCGTATATTACACCTCTTCATAACACAATCTGTCCGAATTCTCCATTCCCCACTCGCACCTGAGCAAACTGAGACATGAGCAGGTTGCGGATTAGACTCTTGTCCCTCCAATCTATTCCTATTTTTTGCAATATGCGCTTTAGTTTTTCCCAATTGACTTTATGAAATGCCATTTCAAAATCTATGAAACAGGTAAATATGTCCTGATTTTTTTCTACATTCCTTTCAATTATTGATCTCATTACTGCAATAGTATCACGGGTGCCTCTCCTCTGTGTAAACCCAAACTGATTATCCCTAAGTAATAATTTACCCTACGCTCTATTCTTTTTTTAATGATCCTGAGAACAGCTTTAGCTGCGTGGGATATCATACTTATTTTTCCGTACTCGTCACATGAGGTAGTGATTACTTTCTTTGGATTAGGGACTAACACAGATTTCATAGTCTTCCACCCAAATTACTTCCTGGGAAATCCCTTCAGATTGGAAAAGCAGTTAACCATGACCCAAAATACTAGCTCGGTGTTCTTCATTATCTTCAATAAATAATCTAATAAGTTGTACAGATGGAACAGATAGAAAATTGAAATTTGCATTAAGAAACATCATGTAATCTTTGTAACTGGATGGGACTGTGATGTTATAAAAGGCAATTTATCCATCATTTGGAAAAAAAAGGTACTTCTGCGTGGATTGAGGAGGGAATTTCACATTGAGGGTATTCATATATTGGAAATTATTCTTAGTTTTATTAATTTCGACTCTGTTTGTTAAACTTCATGTTAAATTTACTCCCTTGGGACCATTTAATTATAGAATATATCATAGTTTTCCATGTTAGGCCTCTAAAACAGATGATTATCTTACTGAATAGTTCTCCAACACATCTGATCAGTCTTTAGACAACTTAAAAGAGCATGAAACTGGAAGTGAACTAGTCTCCCTCAAATTACATGCCTCTGCTGACGTCACACCTTTGCCAAGGTGTCTTCCAACTTAGGAACCGTTCCTGGTAGGCCACCTTACGAATGCTCTTCAGCTCAGCCATGGAATTAGTTTTAATGCCCGCAATTGTTTTGAATCGGCACCCTATCAAGGTTTGTTATACCTTTGGAAAAAAAAAATTATCACGATCAGTGATAGTTTTGGCAGTGAGCTGGCACGTTATCTTGGTGGAAACACCATGTATTGTTTTTTCACATGTCCAGCCTCTTTCGGCTCACTGCGCCCCTCAGCCTCTTCATAACCTTTAAGTAGATATCTTTGTTGATGGTTTGACCATGAGGGATGCCAATGCCAATCGAAGAAACACACCAGAATGCCCTTCATATTGGACTGGGACATGTTAGCTTTCTTAGGTCATGGAGAATGAGGACCTTTCCCCTTGGGCCTTCGTCTCAACATCATAACCGAAAATCCAGGTTTCATCACCGGTGATGATGGTTTTAAGAAACTCTGGGTTGGAATGGACCTGATCCAGGAGTTCCTGGCAAATGTCCACACGTTTCTGTCCCTGTTCATCAGTCAGTCCCCCTTGGGGGAATTTGGATGTGTCGTGCATCATGGCCAAAATGTCTGTCGAAATTGTCTGACAGGATCCAAAAATAATGTTCACTTCCTCGGCTATCTCTTCAAAAGTTAAATGGCGATTTTCCTTCCCAAAATCTTTTGCCAAATTGACATGGTTGACATGGTTTGTCTGTCAAATTGGAAGGCTACCCTGTTCACGAATCTTCATCTATTGAGGTTTTTCCCAATTTAAAACGACTGTACCCCTCAAAACACTGGCTTTGACTCATAGCTTCATAACAAAGGCTTGCTGAACCATTCCAAATGGCTCCGTAGCAATTTTGAGAAGTTTGAAACTAAATTTCATGCACACATGCTATTTCATTAGCTCCTTCATTGCTACTGTTGCACACGGTGACAAACAGGTTAAGGCACCTACCGCTTTTGCTGTGTAATGATTCGACATAACGCAACAAGTCATCAGACGTGTCGATAGATGGTACACTGTGTCTTGTTTCAATCCGTTGAATGGTTTGCGCAGAATAAAATCATTCCAGTCTGTTTTTGATCACACCTTGTATATCGTTGATTATTACTGATGACAATGTCATAAGCTCCTACTGGCTAACCAGTCTCTCTTCATCCTTCATTTCAAAACTTAATGTATTAAGACATCCCTAAATGTTTCTGAAGGGAAATACCAAAGTTCCTTCTTTTTGTGTGTGCATAACTTTGTTCTACGCACTAGTTTCTACACACGGTATTTAATCAATATTGAAACTCCCACTCTGTTGCTTTGGAATATTTGTGCAGTTTTACATGGAAGATAACAGAATTTAGGTGCATGCATCCACCAATAACAGTTTCATTTCACCATTTTAATTGCATTAATTTGTTGTAAATATTATTAATTGAGTGCACGGCCTTATTTTTTATTTCATATTCTTCCTAACATTGTGGTCTAAATGTCAAAGGTTTTAATCTGGCTACTTGATTTTTTGGATCCAAGTGATTAATATATGCATTTCATTTTCTAAGAAGTGACTCGCAAATTTTGGATGAAGGTGATCCGGAGGCTCTTGTCGATCCAATGTACCATATGGATCTACGTAATTATTTGACTGAATTCTGTCATTTGCTAAAACAACAGCAGTATTTTGGTTCTTTTGTAAATCATTTAATGGAAAAAGTTTTCAATCTTATGTAAAATTGGCATTAGTTTAAAAATGTGAATGCCTGAATCATCTTAATTGAATAATCTAAATTTAAGAAATAAATTAAATTTTTTCATAAAAAAATTTGTTTTATTTACAAAAAAATATTTTCACCATCTACATCTCAAACTTACCAAAGGAGTTTATCTAGAATCAGATGTTGAGTGGCTTCCTTATGTAATTATGGTATGTATTATGAACTGCATTCCTTTCTCTCTTCACTTGCACTGCATTTATTGCTAAATAAGTTTGTTTTGTTGCATATGAATATGGAATGCAATATAAATATGGATGCTGTTTCACAAAAGGAAGTTTTACCTTACTTTAAGTTTGTTAGTCAAATATAACAAACATGTATATTTAATAATTACAATGAACATAGTAAGAATTATCAAGAGCTCTACGGACTCTAGGTTAAATTATAAGGGGGGAAAACTCGTACTGGCCGTAGCCTATTCTTGGTTGAGAGGTTGTGGTTGGTTCCCGCGAATACCAACACAACAATTTGGTCTGACGAGAGTTGCGACTGTTTTTTACGGCCAGTGGAGTTTTCCCCCCTTATAATTTAACAATGAACATAGCCACGGTCGTGAATCAAAGTAAACAAAAAGACCGAGATCGTTACGGTCTGTCTTTTTTTGTTTACATCTTTATGTAACTCATATATGTTTATCATTTACATTGGATAACATTTGAATATTCTTTGTCATACAACTCCACGACTCCAAGATGATGATTACTCCATGGAAATTGTCGTAAAAAATTCACTGTAATGGGATTTAACTTCCCTTACTGTGGTAGTTCATAATTTGGATGCAGAAAACTTAATCAATTATAAGAATTGATTATCCTATCCCAGATAGCTGAACCTTTCATTTATTTTGTGTAGAAAATATTAATGTAGGAAGTGCATTACTTCAGTAAATCAATATTTCTTTGATTGAAACAGTCCTTTGGCAAGCATGTTTTGCATCTAAGAAGGCAAATGGGTTTAGTAGGGCTAAATGAAGCAATGAGTATCTATGATAGCCTCAATGAGTTTAAAATCACATACATTTCAGTTTTACATGCAATATTTGCCTCACTTTTTCAATGAATCACATGAGCCTTTTTTTCCAGGGTTCATCAAGTAACCCTGGGGAAACTGAAAAGAAAAAATTGATACCCGTTCTACTTTTTAGTTTTATCCCCTCCATAGTGTGAGTTTGTCTCTTTTTTCTTTTTCAGACCCTCCAGACTGACTTAGTTCAGCAGTCTCACTTTTTTATTGTGTGCTACATTGAAAATGTAGAGTTCCTCCAGAGCAACTGTACAATAACTATTAAAAGGAATTGTCAAATTACCAAACATTGAAGAAATAATATGATCAGCTGTATAGTAAAACTAATCACAGTGGACATTGAAGATTAGTTAAAAAGATGCTGGCCTTATTGCCAATAAATCTGCTTTGAAATATTTGACTTTTTAGTTTTATTTTGGATAAAAGTAAAAATAATATTAAATTAATTGTAAAAGTATGGTTTTCTGTAAAAGTGAGTTAAGTTACTGCTGTACATAATTAAGTACAAGTATTCTGGTGACATAGAATTGATACCTTGAAAAGATTTATTTCCCTCCTCAATGCTTTATCTTCTCTCTCCTCTTACACCAACTCTTCATCAAAAATCACTTCCCTCTTGTTAATATATCCCTCGCCAATCAAAATTCCACACACTGCTGTACATATGAATCCCCCTAATAATTGATAATATTTCACTACACCAGCTCTCTCCTATTTCACTCTAAATGCTCTCTTCTGCACTGACTTTTCATCTGCAGTCATCAGATCTTCAACAATCCAAGCTTCCTTTCCAAATTACTCGCCAATTTATGCAAAACTCTTCTCCACTGCAGCTATCCTGGATCCCTTTTGAACAAAAAATACTTCAAACTTTCATCTGCCTAAACCATTAACCAACACACCCAATCTATCTGCACAAGGTACTTGCCAGGATTTCAATCCTGTGAACACCATCTTCCCCATACAAAAAAGAAAGGCTTGTACTTTTCCACAGATTTTATTAAAAGGTACAATGGGTTTTACAGACTAGCGACATCATCAGGTACAAATTTGCTAAACAGACAGTGGCAGAATATATACCCTCAGAACAGAGTGGGTGCGGGGAGGGGAGGAAGGGCCTGAGAGGAGTGGGGGATCTTAGGTGCGTTAAGGGGTTTTTTTTTTACCATTTCCAGGCTAGTTTCTCAGAGAGGAGTGGGGAGGGTTATGGGAACAATTGCTCATTACATTGGGTGGTATTAGGGTTTGCCAAGTGCCTTCTTATCTCTAATTGCTCAAGAGCATCCATTTTAAATCCTTTAAACCTAAACTACATCAGGTCCCTCTTCATTTCTGTGTACTTCTTTCCTCCCTTCATCCCATCCAACATCCCTATCCTGTTCCTACCCTTTCCTCGCTTGCCCAACATTCTCCCCTCCATTACCTTCTTCAACATTCCACTACCGCTCAATACGCCTTTCATCCATTTTTCTTGCCTCCATAGGATTTCTCTCAACAAACCCCTCTCCTCACCCACCATCTCCAGTACTTCCTCATTTGTTTTCCTTTCGGTCCATTTCACCTTCTCCATCCTTCTCCACACCCACATTTCAAAAGCCTCCAATCTACGTCTATCCTCCTGCTTCAGTGACCACGTTTCTGCACCATACATAGCTACGCTCCATATCAGAGTTTTTACGAGTCTTGTCTTAACATCTCTACTCAACGTCCCCGTCATCAACTCCCTCCTCCTTGAGAAAGCCTCCTTGCCTAGTGCAATTCTTCTCCTTACGTCCCTACTACTTTGACCGTATTGGTCCAAAACACTTCCGAGATATGTAAACTGTTCTACCTGCTCTATTTTTTCCCCGCCTATTTTAATATTTAGCTTAGCCTTTTTCTTTCTGGAAAATCGCATTACCTTTGTTTTATTAATATTGATTCTCATCCCATATTTATCGCACTGAACCTCCAATTCACTCAACAATGCTTGCAACCCCTTGGCTGACTGAGCAACTAATGCTTGGTCATCAGCAAACCTAACCGATTTTACAAATTACCCTCCGACTTTCATTCCTACCTCAAGTTCTTCCCATGCCTCTTTAATCATTTCCTCTACATATACGTTGAACAGTACCGGTGACAATGGGCAACCCTGCCTTACACCTCTTCCTAACACTGCCCATCCGGACTGTTTATTCTCCACTCGCACCTGAGCAGTCTGAGACATGTACAGGTTTCGGATCAGTCTCCTGTCCCTCCAATCCATTCCTATTTTCTGCAATACACGCATTAATTTTTCCCAATTCACTCTATCAAACGCTTTTTCGAAATCTACAAAACAGGCAAAAACGTCCTGATTGTATTGTATATTCCTCTCGATTAGTGATCTCATTACTGCAATGGCATCACGCGTACCTCTTCCTTTCCTAAAGCCAAACTGATCATCCCCTAAGTAATCATTTGCCTTACTCTCTATCCTTTTGTTGATGATTCTGAGAATAACTTTAGCTGCGTGGGATATCAAACTTATTGTTCTGTAATCCTCACATGATATAGACTTTGCCTTTTTTGGAATAGGAACTAACACCGATCTCACAAAATCTTCCGGCCAGATTCCTTCCTCATAGATACTACGAATCAGTCTATATATGGCCTTCTTCCCACCTTTTCCTAACCATTTCAACATTTCTACCGGAATGTTGTCCACCCCCACGGCCTTATTTGCTTTCATCTCCTTTAGTGCCCTTTCTATTTCATCGTCGAGTATGCCTGGACCTAAGCTATCTTCTTCTACGTCATGTTTCTTTTCTATGTCTAACATTGTCGGCCTAAGTTCTTTACCATACAGTGTTTCTATATATTCCTTCCACCTTTCTTGGATTTTTCCTGGTTCAACTATTATCTTACCCCACTTATCTTTCACTGTTAGCACAGATCTTGCCTTCTTACTTCCCGATAATAACTTAACCTTGCTGTATAGAGCACCAATTTCACCCTTCTTCTGTAAATTTTCCATATCCTCGCATTGCGTTTTCCACCATTCTTCTTTGGCTTTATTGGTGGCCCCCACCTCACCCCCATCTCTTCCTTCGCCTACCGTCGCATTCCAATCCCCCATCACTATCAAATGTTTCCCTGCAGGAACACTCGCGATGATATCCTCTAACACATCGTACATCCTATCAACTTCTTCCTCGTTGTGGTTGCTCGGTGGCATGTATACCTGAACAATGACCAAGTTCGTCGGCTCTGCTTTAATCTCTACGAGTAAAATTCTATCAGTCGCTTGCTCTATGTTGACTACGCTTCTTCCTACCACTTTATTTAAAATTACGGCAAACCCTCGTTGGCTCTCGTCCCCGCCGCTGTATATCACTCTATAATTGTCACTCCAGTAATCCCCGCTATCCTTCCATCTCACCTCGCAGAGACCTAAAACATCTATATTACCTCTTTCCATCTCTCGCTTAATATTTTCTAATTTGCCTCTCCTCAACATTGTCCTGACGTTCCAGGTTCCTATTCTAACTACTTTCGTCTTCTTCTGCATCTTCTGTCCTGCTGCTGTTATTTCTCCCTCGCAAGGATTTCGTGGGATGACGACCGCGGAAGCCTTGCCTCCCCCGCTGCCGGGCACGACAACCGGCCCCTCGGGCCGAGTCCCGCAGTTGCCAGGACTCAATTTCTGTTTTGCGTCCATCATATTTTCTTGAGAATGATAATTGAGGTGGTTTTCCGTTGCCTTCCTCAATAGTGTTTTTAACGTGACACCATCACTTAATGGCCGCCCCACTGGGGTCAGACGCCATTGCAGCCGCCTCACTGAGGAACAGACGCAGCGTGGACTACCTTTCGTCTGGCTCCTAACCTTCGACCTATCTGGCATGGGTGACCCTTCCAGGAGTAATTATTATTACTCCCGCCAGCACAGCTCTAGGGGTAATCGGAACACACAAGCCCTTCCACCACGACAAGGTTGTAGTCCATGGGAGGTATATATATATATATATATATATATATATATATATATATATATATATATATATATATATATATATATATATACAAGCCAAGGGGTTGCAAGCATTGTTGAGTGAATTGGAGGTTCAGTGCGATAAATATGGGATGAGAATCAATATGAATAAAACAAAGGTTATGCGATTTTCCAGAAAGAAAAAGGCTAAGCTAAATATTAAAATAGGCGGGGAAAAAATAGATCAGGTAGAACAGTTTACATATCTCGGAAGTGTTTTGGACCAGTACGGTCAAAGTGGTAGGGACGTAAGGAGAAGAATTGCGCTAGGCAAGGAGGCTTTCTCAAGGAGGAGGGAGTTGATGACGGGGACGTTGAGTAGGGATGTTAAGACAAGACTCGTCAAAACTCTGATATGGAGCGTAGCTATGTACGGCGCGGAAACGTGGTCGCTGAAGCAGGAGGATAGACGTAGATTGGAGGTTTTTGAAATGTGGGTGTGGAGAAGAATGGAGAAGGTGAAATGGACCGAAAGAAAAACAAATGAGGAAGTACTAGAAATGGTGGGGGAGGAGAGGGGTTTGTTGAGAGAAATGCTATGGAGGCAGGAAAAATGGATGAAAGGCGTATTGAGCGGTAGTGGAATGTTGAAGAGGGTAATAGAGGGGAGAATATTGGGCAAGCGAGGTAAGGGCAGGAACAGAATAGGGATGTTGCACGGAATGAAGGGAAGAAAGAAGTTCACCGAGATGAAGAGGGTCCTGATATAGATTAGTTTGCTAGGTGGGGAGTCACAAAATGTTTATTTGATAGTTGTGTCCATCCAAAAACCTACCTTAACCGGTAGATTACCTAAAAAAAAATATATATATATACAAGCACATAGAAACTAAGAACATTCTTCATTTATTTAATAGTGTACCACAGCTGTTAGTAAAAAGGATTCCAACTCAAATTTAAGTGATTGTTTACAGTCCGATACTCTGTTTGCATTTATGCTACATGGTATGCCTATGCCGTGCATAGTAGTGGAGTATCTTTTGACAAACTAAACATTGGATTGATATCATGAATCCAATTTAAAATCGTGAGATGCACATTTTCCATGGAAGCATGAGATTTGCTGAACTCTGTGAAAATCAAGTTATTTAATAACATTTACTACAGCCACCCAAGACTATATTTCCAAAGCCCTCAGTAACCTCAACGACACGTCCACCTATACCACTCTCACCGACAACCCTATTCCAACCTTCAAAAAGGAAATTCATATAGATCGTGCACATAGAAATAGATCTGCTTCCTCTCCCCACATCCCCTCATTCTCCCTTCACCCCGTTCCAACGCTAATTGCCTCTCAAAAAATATTATCTATCTCTTGTCGTGCAAACAACGATCCTCAAACTACATAGGTGAATGCATTCCCACCTTATCTATCCCAATGAACAATCACCGCTACTTATGTAATTTTACTTCCTCCTCTTCTCTTCCTATCCCTTTACACGCAAGTTCAAACAACCTATCATTTGACGAATGCTTTTCCCTAACAGTTCTAAAATCCATACCCGATTAAGCCACCAACATAGAGGTGAGAACTCTCAAATCCGCATATATCCTATATTTCAAATCCTTTAAAATTCCCACCCTTAATCGCCAACTTTCATTTCCTTATCAACAGTCCCTAAACCTTCTGACCCCCTCCCCTCCCCAGAAACTCTTCCCTCAAAACCTCTCAGCCTGACCTGAAGAAGGCCTCGGAGTAGGCCGAAACCTTAAATCATCTACAGTGTGAGTGTCCTTTTACGTATTATCTGTTTTATTCTGTGTTATGTTGTGCCATCCAAAAGTTATATTGCTCTAGTGAGTACTTCCGCGTTTTCGATACATCAAGCTTCCTAGCTATTGTTCCTGTCTCTTCTGTGTTCGTCGTTGGATCCAGCCCCAAACCTTCCGCTGCTGATCCTGCTCCATCGTGACTGTGCCATTCTTTCCTTCACCAGTGTCTTCCTTTATTTCCAATTTCTTTTCCCAGATCCTTTCCAATCACCCTAATATGCATCATTCATCTCCTATTTCATCTTGGTTCCGAAACTTTCGCCGTCACGCATATAAACTCGCCAAATACACCAGCCACACCGAGTTTCTCACCTCATGCCCGTCCTTAGGAATCGTTCCCAACGGTCTAGTCATTTCGCTACCTTTATCTGCTTCCCCTCCTGAAATCCACCCGCAACCTAATGCATTCAATTACCAAAAATCTTTAGAATATGCCCACACTATCCTTACCCAGTACCAAAAAATTCGTGAACAACACATATCAAACCTATTTTCTCTCTTCAAAATAATTTCCATGACTGCTCCTCACCTAATTCCAAAACTCAACGCCACAGCTTCATCTGCCCTACGTTCCCTCCAACAGAAACGGCAACGTCTCCTTACAAAATTGTCAAATGTATGCATTTCTTTCTTCCAAGTGGGTCTCAAACTTCCGCACTCTTACTCTTTACCGCCTCCTCCTCCCAAACCACCCCCACTCTTTCAATACAAACCCGACCTCCAAAGCATTTACAACCTCCCGCCTCCTCCCAAAGGTCCTCCGGTTTTCCCCAGGCGCCAACCACCACCGAAGGGTTCCAACACTTCCCACCCCTCCGACAATTCTCATGACATTTTGAACCTTTCCAACACCAGCCTGTCTGAGAACGAAATTTCCGTACTAAGTAAAGGCCTATCCTTCTTTCCCACATCAAAAATCAACCAATCAATCGCCGACACACTCAATTTCTGCCGAAAGCTTCCTTGGCGCTCATTTTGGAAATCGCAAAGTAACTCTTCGAGTCAAATTAAAACCAATCCCGCATTCAACAAATTCCGCCCTGCCTCCACTCATGAGCCAAAACCCCTACCTAGTAATCATCCCGTGGAAAGATTCATACGTCTCCTTCTCCAAAAAGTCTCTAATTAATCCTTCACACAAACTCTAAAACCAAGAAATAACCTTTCCACAAACGAGCGTCAAGCCCTTAAAACCCTACAGGTCAATCCCAACATCGTGGTCACCACCTCCGATAAAGGCTCTTCAGTCGTAATTTTAAACACCCAAGACTATATTTCCAAAGCCCTCAGTCACCACAACGACACATCCACCTATACCACTCTCACCGAAAACCCTACTCCAACCTTCCAAAAGGAAATTCGGTCTCTTCTCCTCCAATTTGGACAAGAAGAAGGCCTCACCTCCCAAGACATATCCCTACTCTCAACCCCTAACCCCAGAACACCCCAGTTTTATCACCTTCCAAAAATACACAAATCCAACATCCCCTGTCGCCCTATAGTTTCTAGTTTCAACTATCCCACCGAAAGAATCTCCGCATTCCATGATCACCACCTACAACCCATCGCACTCTCATTACCCTCCTTCACGAAAGACATGTATCACTTCCTCCACCGGTTAAACTCTATCGCCATTCTCTCCACCTCCAACATTCTTATGGCCACCATCGATCTCACCTCCCTCGATATTTCTATTCCCCATGCAGAAGGCCTATCCTCCCTCCGGCACTATCTCCTTCTACGACCCCACCCCAGTTACCCTCGACCGAATTTCTCCTCAATCTCGCCACTGTCTTCCTGACGAAAAATGCATTCTCTTTCCAAAACTGTTTTTATCTCCAAACGAAAGGCAAAGAGATGGGAATCAGGATGGCGCTTTCGTACGCCAATGTCTTCATGCGGCCCCTTGATCAGAATTTCCTTTCACAGCAACCCTTCCCACCTCCTTTCCTGGTCCACTACATTGACGACATTTTTATGCTCTGGGCACACGGCTCTGAGCCTCTTGACAATTTCTTATCGGCCTTAAATTCTTCTTTCACTGTAAATTCACTTCTTCCATTTCACACTCCACCATCACCTTTCTTGACAAAGCCATCTCAATTCACGATAACAAATTCGCCACTTCAGTACACATCAAAGCCACTAATCATCAACAATATTTACACTATACTAGTAGTCATCCTTCTCATACCAAACGCTCAATTCCCAACACTCTCTCTATCCGCGGACATCGGATTTGCAACAACACAGCTACTCTCAACAAATACCTCAACAATCTACACCATGCACTCCACAAACGCGGTTACCCAGAAAAGCTCCTACAGGATAAAATCTACCACTCCACCCGACTACACACACCACAGAATAACAACTCCACGTCTGACGCTGGACTCAGCCTTTGCACAACCCCTTTTCCCCGGATCTCACAGACTGAAATCCTTCTCAAAGAACTTTATCCTATATTACATGACAATGACGCGACCACATCCTTACTGCCCCAATGCTCCTCTTTCTCATACAGATGGCCTGCATATCTCAGAAACCTTCCGAGATCCACCAAACCGTTGAAACACCGCCCTAACACATTTCCACATATTTCCCCTACCTAAAATCGCCCCCGATGTAAAACATGTCTCCTAATCAGATCTGCTCCCCTCTTCCCACATCCCCTCGTTGTCCCTTCAACCCGTTCCCACGCTAATTGCTTCCCAAAAAATATTATCTATCTTTTGTCTTGCAAACAATGCACCTCATTCCTTAGCATTACCCCCTTATCCATCCGAATGAACAATGACCGCTACTCATGTAATTCTGCTTCACTCTCTTCTCTTCCTATCCCTTTACACGCAAGTTACCACAACCTATCATTGGACGAATGCTTTTCCCTAACAGTTCTAGAATCCCTACCCGATTCAGCCACCAACATAGAGGTGAGAACTCTCGAATCCGCATATATCCTATATTTCAAATCCTTTAAAATTCCCACCCTTAATCCCCAACTTTAATTTCTTTATCAACAGTCCCTAA
Organism: Hetaerina titia; assembly: GCA_037158775.1. Lineage (NCBI taxonomy): Eukaryota > Metazoa > Arthropoda > Insecta > Odonata > Calopterygidae > Hetaerina > Hetaerina titia. The sequence continues at coordinate 55,167,574 of CM073779.1, read as the reverse complement.
ACCTTCTGCCCCCCTCCCCTCCCCAGAAACTCTTCCCTCAAAACCTCTCAGTCTGACCTGAAGAAGGCCTCGGAGTAGGCCGAAACCTTAAATCATCTACAGTGTGAGTGTCCTTTTACGTATTATCTGTTTTATTCTGTGTTATGTTGTGCCATCCGAAAGTTATATTGCTCTCGTGAGTACTTCCGCGTCATCGATACATCAAGCTTCCTAGCTATTGTTCCTGTCTCTTCTGTGTTCGTCGTTGGATCCAGCCCCAAACCTTCCGCTGCTGATCCTGCTCCATCGTGACTTTGCCATTCTTTTTCTTCACCAGAGTCTTCGTTTATTTCCAATTTCTTTTCCCAGATCCTTTCCAATCACCCTAATATGCATCACTCTTCTCTTATTTCATCTTGGTTCCGAAACTTTCGCCGTCACTCATAAAACTCGCCAAATACACCAGCCACACCGAGTGTCTCACCTCATGCCTGTCCTTACGAATCGTTCCCAACGGTCTACTCATTTCGCTAACTTTTTCTGCTGCCTCTCCTGAAATCCACCTGCAACTAAATGCATTTAATTACCAAAAATCTTTAGAATATGGCCACCTTATCCTTACCCAGTACCAACAAATTCGTGAACAACACATCAAACCTATTTTCCCTCTTCAAAATAATTTCCATGACTGCTCCTCACCTAATTCCAAAACACAACGCCACAGCTTCATCTGCCCTACGTTCCCTCCAACAGAAACGGCAACGTCTCCTTACAAAATTGTCAAATCTATGCATTTCTTTCTTTCAAATGGGTCTCAAATTTCCGCACTCTTACTCTTTACCGCCTCCTCCTCCCAAACCCCCCACTCTTTCAATACAAACCCGACCTCTAAGCATTTACAACCTCCCGCCTCCTCCCAAAGGTCCTCCGGTTTTCCCCAGGCGCCAACCACCACCGAAGGGTTCCAACACTTCCCACCCCTCCGACAATTCTCATGACATTTTGAACCTTTCCAACACCAGCCTGTCTGAGAACGAAATTTCCGTACTAAGTAAAGGCCTATCCTTCTTTCCCACATCAAAAATCAACCAATCAATCGCCGACACACTCAATTTCTGCCGAAAGCTTCCTTGGCGCTCATTTTGGAAATCGCAAAGTAACTCTTCGAGTCAAATTAAAACCAATCCTGCATTCAACAAATTCCGTCCGGCCTCCACTCATGAGCCAAAACCCGTACCTAGTAATCATCCCTTGGAAATATTCATTCGTCTCCTTCTCCAAAAAGTCTCTAATTAATCCTTCACACAAACTCTAAAACCAAGAAATAATCTTTCCACAAACGAGCGTCAAGCCCTTAAAACCCTACAGGTCAATCCCAACATCGTGGTCACCACCTCCGATAAAGGCTCCTCAGTCGTAATTTTAAACACCCAAGACTATATTTCCAAAGCCCTCAGTCACCACAACGACACATCCACCTATACCACTCTCACCGAAAACCCTACTCCAAACTTCCAAGAGGAAATTCGGTCTCTTCTCCCCCAATTTGCCCCAGAAGAAGCCCTCACCTCCCAAGACATATCCCTACTCTCACGCCGTAAACCCAGAACACCCCAGTTTTATCTCCTCCCAAAAAAAACAAACCCAACATCCCCTGTCGCCCTATAGTTTCTAGTTTCAACTCTCCCACCGAAAGAATTTCCGCATTCCTTGATAACCACCAAAACCTATGGTACCCTCATTGCCCTCATTCACGAACGACAAGTATCACTTCCTCCACCGTTTAAACTCTTTCTTCATTCCCTCCACCTCCAACCTACTGATGGCCACCAATTATGTCACCTCCCTCTATACTTCTATTCCCCATGCAGAAGGCCTATCCTCCCTCCGAAACTATCTTTCTCCACGCCCCCCACCCCAGTGCCCCTCGACCGAATTTCTCCTCAATCTCGCCATTGTCGGCCTGACCAAAAATGCATTCTCTTTCCAAAACTGTTTTTAACTCGAAACGAAAGGCAAAGAGATGGGAATGAGGATGGCGCCTTCGTACGCCAATGTCTTCATGCGCCCCCTTGATCAGAATTTCCTTTCACAGCAACCCTTCCAACCTCTTTTCCGGGTCCACTACATTGACGACATTTTTATGCTCTGGACACACGGCTCTGAGCCTCTTGACAATTTCTTATCGGCCTTATATTCTTCTTTCACTGTAAATTCACTTCTTCCATTTCACACTGCACCATCACCTTTCTTGACAAAGCCATCTCAATTCACAATAACAAATTTTAACTTATTAACACGCAAGTTCACACAACCCATTATTTGACGATTGCTTTTCCCTAACAATTCTAGAATCCCTACCCGATTCAGCCACCAATATAGAGGTGAGGACTCGCGAATCCGCATACATTTTATATTCCGATCCTTTAAAATTCACATCCTTAACCGCCATCTTTAATTTCCTTCCCAACAGTCCCTATACCTTCCGCCCCCCCTCCCCTCCCCAGACACTCTTTCCTCAAAACCTCTCAGTCTGACCTGAAGAAGGCCTCGGAGTAGGCCGAAACCTTAAATCATCTACAGTGTGAGTGTCCTTTTACGTGTTATCTGTTTTATTCTGTGTTCTATTGTGCCGTCCAAAAGTTATATTACTCTCGTGAGTACTTCCGCGTCATCGATACATCAAGCTTCCTAGCTATTGCTCCTGTCTCTTGTGTGTTCGTCTCCTCTGGCGGACAAAGCATGGCGATTAATGCCCTTGCGGGCTTCTTCAACATTTGATGATTATAGGCTTTTCCCAAGCATTGTAGACTGGTTTTTCCCTTTGTAGTCCCCTAACTGTACAAAAAGGCGAGAGAAGAAAAGCATTCGCTACGTCATTATTAGGGTTATGGAGAACTCCAAGGAATTAGTAGGGCAGGAACTTGACCTCTAAGTTCAGGGAAAAAGATGTTTAGCCCTGGGAAGAATATTCAGTGGCAATATCGTTGAGGGAGATTCAGGTTCAAATTGAGTCACGAAATACAAGAAATTTTGGAAGGAAGTTGATGGGCTAGTCGAAACTGGACTTAAAAATAATCACACCCAGGCGATCACCTTAGGACCATTATAAATTGTCCCAACACACAAGTCCTTGACGGCAGATTGAATCCACAAGTGTTCTTAACGTCTGCGCTACTTATTATTTGTCTTAGAAAACGCTTCTGTGATAAACATTTGCATTACGGTTTGATAGCCAATCGAAATGGCTTAGTGCAGAGAACTCCCCGGAATCGATTGGCCTGTACATTTTATATGGAAGGCAATAAAAACTAAAATATTTCTAAAACAATTGATGCCAAATTATAACATTTATTATTATCATTATTAATTGAAATAAAATTTACTATACAATTCACACTTTCACACCATAAAAATACTTGGAAGTATATATACTTGGAACAGAATTTTCCTGTTACGTTTGATCTTAAAATTGTTTTGTTTCTTTAATACCCGTTATGATGTAATTCAAATCCATCAATATGGCTATAAATTTGCATATATGTAAATCAAATGCACCTGTAGATCTGATTGAATCTTTAACGAAGCCCACACAATTCCTTCTTTCATTACATTAATCTACCTATCTGTCCAATTAAATTAAATAAAACGTGTGCTCAATGAAGGAACTTCCCCTTTAAAGAAATACTAAATCGGTATAAGTTCAATTAGTGAACCGAAACGACCATTGGGTGTCCGTTGGCCGAGGGGTAGTTTACAAGCTTTCAAAGCCAACCCCGAGCACTATTTTTCGAGCCCTCGTGCCTTTTGTTTTTTTTTAACTTTACAAATCAGGCATCTTTGCCTGCATCTCTTCAACGTCTTTCCACTTCTCATTAGGGTTTTCCAGCTTTTTTCTGAAATTAAAAATTTTATCCGCTCATCTTTATTGCACCGAATTTGTATTTTCAAAAGTGATGCAATCGGGATCGACTCTATTGAAACATACGGATTTCATTTGAATTATTCTTATTATTATCGAATCTATCATGATTGAAATATAGCCTCATTACCCTGTACATACTAATTATGTATCATCGAATAATAGTTAAGTCTTTCCTCACCTTTCATTAATATTACTTCTGCCTAAAATAACCATAATCAACGCGTTTTATTTTACCGACAAATGATTTAATCGAAGTATCACCTTACAAAATAGGCGGTTTTAACTGAATTCCTCCATTCTGTCTCCGATTTCTTTTATGTTGGTATGAATATAGCTATTGGTGATTTAATTATGAAATGAATGCGCAATTCGGATTCCGAGGACCATGTCTCCTGCAGAACTCAATTGCTTTCTCTCCGCGGTCATTCCTTGCGGCTAATGAGTAGTGCCCCACCTCATCACCATCTCCTCCTTCGCCTACAGTCGCTTTCCAAACAATTCAATTAAGGATTATTCTGTGAAACATAATTAGTATGTTCAGGCCTAATGAGGTTATATTTCAATGATGATAGATTCGAAGAAAGTAAGAATAATTCAAATGAAATCCCTAGTTTTCATCAGAGCAGCCAGCCCCTGATTGCATCCTTTTTGAAATTAAAAATTCCTTGCAACACAAAATAAGCAGATAAAATGTTTCATTTCAGAAAAAAGCTAGAGAATGCTGTTAAGAAGTGGAAAGACTCTGAGGGACGCAGGCGAAAAGCCTGGTGGGAAAAGTTTACAAAAAATTTTTTTCTAGACAGGAGGGTCGAACGGACATTCATCAGCTCAATGTATGAAACCGGCACTGATCCGTTCTACCAACTGTCTAGCAATGGCGAAGTGGATCTAATTAATATTATATCTATCATAATCATCAATCATTTCTATAAACGGGAAGTTCCTTCATTGAGTAGACGTTTTATTTCATTTATTTGGATAGACGTTTTATATGATTTAATTGGAAAGACGTTTTATTTGATTTAATTGGTAAGATAGTTACATTAATATAATGATAGATAGATAATTGTATGGGATTCGTTAAAGATTCAATCTACATTACCAGTGCATTAGATTTACATGTATACAAACCTATAGCCATATGGATGGTTTTTAATCACATAATAACGGGTATTAAAGACACAAAACTATTTTAAGGTTAAAGGTAACAGTGAAAGTGAGTTCCAAGCATATGTTCCTCAGAGCATTTTATTTGGTGTGAAAATCTGAATTGTTTAGTAAATTTCATTTCAATTATATATTATTTTATTAATTTTTTTATTGTGACATCATTCGTTTTCGGAATATTTGAGTTTTCATTGCCTTACTAATATAATGTTGACGCCAACCGATTTCGGGGAACTGTCCGCACTAAGCGATTTCGATTGGCTATCAAATCGTAATGTAAGTGTTTATTACAAAAGTGATTACCAAGATCAAGGCGTAAACAGCGAAGACATCAAGAACACTGTGGATTCAAGTCTGCTGTTGAGGACTCAGGTTCGTGGGAACTTTTCATTGAATTGAAACGGTGCCAAAGTTTGGAGCTTACCGATTTGATTGTGAAAATTATAATACTACAATGTCTAACGAGCAATCGTTTTATGAAGGTTTGGCAGCCGAAGACCGGATGATTCAAAAACTTGAACATAAATTTCTGGTTGATCGACGAAAGCTGGAACTACTTTTAGTAGGTATGGTTAAATTATTCTTTCGTCATATTTTGCATTACAAGATTTTATTCAGTTGTTTGAAGAGTCATTGGCGTCGTTTTGATATGCCAACCGATTAATTTAACCCATTTCGGTGTGATGAAACTTCACATTATTTTCGCATCAATGTGTACACAGCTCAAACTAAAATCTGGCTTGCTTAGTTACTTATAAATTAACGGCATTTGATCAACGCCCATATTCTTTTGTTAAAGCCTATCAGTGGCAGTTCAAACTCGCGAGAATTTATGTCCAAGTGCTAGCGCATTAATGTATTTATAGTGATGTTTAAAATTGTTGGGTGTCAATTGAGAGCCTCAACAATGAAGTAAATCATATATATTGTTTTGGTAATTTTGACTCAAATTAGGAAAATAAGTTATTGACACCTGTATGTCAGTTTATCTGGAGCCATTACATGCATGGCAGGTTTGTCATAAATATGGAAAACTCCCACATTTTGAATTACTGGCAGGAAATCACCAACCACACCGTTTAAGAACTTCTTTTTTGACCTGCTTGTGAATTCATTATTCTAAATACTTACATAACTGGAACTTAAAAATGAACCTTGGAAAACATGCCTTAGAAAAATGCCGCGTCATATGCTTAGTAGTAGGAAGTTTTCAATGCACTTCCTTCTGCCTTCAGTGTACTCTTCTTGCCAACCCCAAAATTCTCCAAACCAATTTTAGGATTTTCAAAGCAATCATAGAAAAACTTGGCGCTTTTGCTTTCACACTGTGAAATCTTGTCCCTTTGAGTTTCTATTTTACCGTAGAAAATAATAAAGGGTCGCAGGGGCCTTGGTCGGTCCAACATGGTAATACTTGCATATTTGGCAAAGAACGCCTTCACAAACATGGTAGAAAGGGCTTGCGCATTGTCTTCTTGAAGTATGCAGGAATTTCTCTTCCTCAAATTGGATCTTTGCCTCCTCAGGCATTCACAAAGTGGGGTCAGAACTTTGACGTAATACTCTTCTAATGCATCACTAAACCATTTGTTTCAGAGTCATTGGTGAAAAACCTCATTTTGAGGAAAGTAATAACTCTATCTAGCAAATCGGGATCATTATTTAAAAGGTCATCACAGATGTTAACTTTCAATTCCTTTTGCTCTGGAATGAGAAGTTACATCACCATTTCTGAGCTAGCGTTATGCATCTAAATTGATTCTTGTAGAATCTTACGGACACTTTCTTTGTTGATTCTTTAGAGTTTAGCAAGACCGCAGATATTCAGACAATGATTTAAAAAAATCTATTTCCCAATTTTCTGAATGTAGTAGTCTGTTTTTTATGTTGAGGGTCAACCAGGGCAAGAATTGTCCTCGATGGTTTCATGCCTCTGCTTTAGCCTTGTAAGCCTCTCTAAGAGTTATGTAAATGATAAACATTCACTACCATACACCCCATTGAACATGGCATGAGATTCTGTAGCAGTTTTTCTGAATTTCACACGAAATTTGTGGTTAACTTGTCACTCCATTTGAATACGTTGCATTTTTTTCAATGACGCACTAGCAGAAGTACTTGAATGGGTGGTGGCTACGGTGAGAATGAGTGACGTACAGCCATGTTCATCAAGTTGAGCGTGAGGGAAACATCAACAGACACAGACATGTGACACCTGCCATGGCAAGCTTGCTGTTTACCAGTTGTAGTATCAGTCTGGTTATTTAATTGCCACACCTCATACTCCTTGTTCTCCACAATTTTTGCTAGTATAATACGTAAATGTTTATTTGAAAAAGCTGTGTGAACTTTAACGAATAAATAAAAAAGAATTATTATTATGTTGAATTTAAGTAATTTTACTGCCATTGCGTTTTGTTATTATTTTACAATTTCAGCATTGTGAGTAATCTGCATATTATTATCATATTATCATTTCTGCATAATCTTCTGGTTAAAAATGTTTTGGATGGACACAACTACCAAATAAATATTATGTGACTCCTAACAAAAATTCCAACAACCTACACTACATAGAGTCCCTCTTCATCTCTGTGTAATTTTTTCTTCCCTTCATCCCTTCCAACGTCCCTAATCTGTTCCTTCCCTTTACTCATATGCCTAGCATTCTCCCCTCTATTACTGTGTTGAACATCTCACTTCTCCACAATATGCCTTTCATCCATTTTTCCTGCCTCCTTAGGATTTCTCCTAACAAACTCCTCTCCTCTCCCTCCATACCTACTACTAATGCCTCATTTGTTTTCCTTTTGGCCCATTTCACCGTCTCCATCCTTCTCCACACTTTTATTTCAATAGCCTCCAATCTTCTTCTATCAACTTGCTTCAGTTACCACGTTTCCGCACTATATATAACTTCCCTCCATATCAAAGTATGCTTGATCCTACCATCATCAATATAAATATGTAAATTACACAATTATTTTCACTTCATTTAGTGAAAGGAATTAATCGTGTTCTCTCATTGAACATCAGTATCACAACTAAATTTGTGGAATCTATGCCCATTTTCACTGTGGTGACATTTTCCACATTTCTATGTTGAGAGTTTTCCATCCTGCTGTCTTCTGTAGGCTTTCTAAGAGTTCTTCCACCAACGATGGGCCCACTTAATTAGCCTTGTTTTTTGGGAGTTTAATTTTTACTGGTATTATTTCCTAATCCTCATCCTACCCTCAGATAATTCACTACATTTTTATTGCATGTTTACTGGCAACACCATGAGGTTCTGAGGGTTGACCTGCAAGTCAGAATTCCTTGAGGAAGCATGGAAGATGTTCAGAGGAACTTTGAAGAGAGGAAAAACTGGGAAAAAAACTATCGATTCAGGTGAGAGTGTCTTGGGGAGTTCAAATGTTCGACCTGATACTTGACAAAGGGGGAAAATTGGGTGTAATAGGTGTCCTTTTCAGAAATACTTCATCCTTTGAAACTGTAGTCAAGTTTTGAAGGTTACGGGTGACAGAAACAGGGACTGCATGGGAGCACTGCCTGTTTATGTAGGTGATCAATCATGGAACCATATTCTCGTCATATTCCTCATCTTGTGTTGAAGAAGATGCGTAAATGTAGCAGCCGCTTGTCAATGTACAGTTCAGGGAACTATAGCTGTGGAATGTCATCCAACTAACTTCTTGATGTTGCGCACCATACACATGTCCTTGTGGAATGAATCCTAGGGAGTCTGGTTCCCCATGTGCTGCAGGCACTGGAGGAGGCTGGAAAAGGCGAGGATATCTTCCATTTAGGAATTGTTTCTAAAGCAAGACTTAACGATGTCACACGCCAAGGATATGTAGAAATACTTCTTTCAAGAACCTGAATTAGTAGGTGGAGCAAGTCAGTGGACAGTAAACTTCAGATTATTTTAAGTATCGCCCATAGGGTTGTCCCAGGGTGAAGGGTTCTGAGGCTAATTGAAAGAATGACTTTAGAATGGACTTTGAAGCATATTGCAGTGGATTCGTTGAGTTGATGCCTTTCCCGAAGTATTGCAAATATTAGCGCTTTAGATATAAGAGCACTTGAGGAGAATTTAAGGTAGCTGATATTTCAGTGTGTAGGTAATCTCTGGGGCAAATGATTTTTTTAGAAAATGTATTAAGTCATATCAAAGTAGGTATATCCAGATCTTGGAATGAACCAATGAGATGAAGTGTATAATATATAGATTTAAGATTTGATTGATATGTAATTTTTACAACGAATGATAAGGTATAATAAAAACAATGTCTGACTACAGTACGGGTCTTATTTGGGTCAAAATTAGTCTGGTATGTATTCACTTCCTATCACATGCCCTACAATTGTCTTGCAGGGCACTAAAATATCTAAATACACACACACACACAGGCACACGAAGTCTGTTTGAAAATTACCCAGCCACGTCATATTTTTAGGAAAATAGCCTCCTTAGGCCACTTCAAGGAACTCCCCTTGGGACCTAACACACTTATCCTCACGTCTCTTTCACTAATCCAAACAATCTGCATAGTCCTTTTTCAGAATGGTCTCCTGCCTTGTTGCATTCCCTTTGATCTTGTTAGCGTAAAAACTTTTGTGCTGAAATTGCAGGGAACTTTCTCCAAGCCATAAATGATGGCACAGGTTTTCTAAAAAGGTCATAGGTGTGTCAGAAATGGAAATGGACATAACAAAACCAATGCCAGGCATTTTATTTTTAGGAAATCCACTTTATCTTTCATTCCTATTCTAATATTTATTTCCCAACCTTGTTATAATAATTATTATCAGGTAATCTTTCGGTTGAGGTAGGTTTTAGATGGACACAGCTACCAATGTATATTTTGTGACTCCTAACAAAAGGCAACCTCAATATTCCACTCTAAAAAGTGTCCCTCCTCTTCTCTGTGTACTTTCTTCCTCCCTTCATTCCTTCCAACATCCATATTCTAGTCCTGCCCTTTCCTTTAGTTTCCTAACACTCTTCCCTCTATAAGAGTATTCAACATCCCACTGTCCATCAATACGTCTTTCATCCATTTTTCCTGCCTCCTTAGGATTGCTCCCAACAAACTCCTCTCCTATCCCTCAATACCTACTACTTCCTCATTTGTTTTCCTTTCAGTCCATTCAACCTTCTCCATTCTTCTCCACAACCACATTTCAAAAGTCTTCATTCTACATCTGTCATCCTATTTGAGTGACCACGCTTCTGCGCTGTACATCACTATGCTCCATAATACACTTTTTACGAGTCTATTCTTAACCTCCCTTCTCAAAGTCTTTGGCATCAACCTGCTCCTCCTTGTGAAAGCCTCTTTGCCCAATGAAATTCTTCTCCTTAAGTCCCTACTACTTTTACCATGATGGTCCAAAACACTTCCTAGATACGTAAATTGTTCCACTTATCTTGTTTTTACCCTCCTACTTTAATGTTTAGCTTATCCTTTTTCTTTATTTAAACTTGCATAACCTTTGTTTCATTAATATATATCTCATCCCATATCTATCCCACATCATTTTTCGGGTACTAGATCTTCCTGGGAAACCATAACCGGCGCAGGGAAAGGAACAGGCCACCCTACCATGATGTGTGAATATTCACACGCCGTTGGGCTTGGTACATGGGTGAGCTCTACCATCACCTACTAAACTGACCTTTGGGTTAATTACTATGTTTATGGTTTATTTTATCTCTCACACTGATTTCCAATTAACTCAGCAATGCTTGCAACCCCTTGGCTGACTGACAAATTATAGCTTGGTCATCAGCAAACTCGACTGATTTTACGAATTCCCCTGTCTTTCAGCTCTATTTCTACTTCTAAGCCTCTGTCAAATTTCCTCTACACACACGTTGAACAGCACCGGTGATGATGGGTAACCGTAATTTACCCCTCTTCATAACACTATATGTCTGAATTCTCCATTCCCCACATGCACCTGAACAATCTGAGACATGAGCAGGTTGCGGATTAGACTCCTTTCCCTCCAATCTATTCCTATTTTTTGCAATATGCGCATTAGTTTTTCCCAATTGACTTTATGAAACGCAATTTCAAAATCTATGAAACAGGTAAATATGTCCTGGTTTTATTCTACATTTTTTTCAATTAATGATCTTATTGCTTCAATAGTATCACGGGTGCCTCTCCTCTGCGTAAACCCAAACTGATTATCCCCTAAGTAATAATTTACCCTATGCTCTATTCTTTTTTTAATGATCCTGAGAACAGCTTTAGCTGCGTGGGATATCATACTTATTTTTCCGTACTCGTCACATGAGGTAGTGATTACTTTCTTTGGATTAGGGACTAACACAGATTTCACAGTCTTCCGCCCAAATTACTTCCTGGGAAATCCCTTCAGATTGGAAAAGCAGTTAAGCATGACCCAAATTACTAGCTCGGTGTTCTTCATTATCTTCAATAAATAATCTAATAAGTTGTACAGATGGAACAGATACAAAATTGAAATTTGCATTAAGGAACAACATGTAGTCTTTGTTACTGGATGGAACTGTGATGTTATGAAAGGCAATTTTATAGTTTTCCAACACATCTGATCAGTCTTTAGACAACTTAAAAGAGCATGAAACTGGCAGTGAACTAGTCTCCCTCAAATTACATGCCTTGGCTGACGTCACACCTTTGCCAAGGTGTCTTCCAACTCAGGAACCCTGCCTGGTAGGCCACCTTACGAATGCTCTTCAGCTCAGCCATGGAATTAGTTTTAATGCCCGCAATTGTTTTGAATCGGCACCCTATCAAGGTTTGTTATACCTCTGGAAAAAAAAAATATCACGATCAGTGATAGTTTTGGCAGTGAGCTGGCACGTTATCTTGGTGGAAACACCATGTATTGTTTTTTCACATGTCCAGCCTCTTTCGGCCCACTGCTCCCCTCAGCCTCTTCATAACCTTTAAGTTGATATCTTTGTTGATGGTTTGACCATGAGGGATGCCAATGCCAATCGAAGAAACACACGAGCATGCCCTTCATATTGGACCGGGACATGTTAGCTTTCTTAGGTCATGGAGAATGAGGACCTTTCCCCTTGGGCCTTTGTCTCAACAGCATAACCGTAAAGCCAGGTTTCATCACCGGTGATGATGGTTTTAAGAAACTCTGGGTTAGAATGGACCCGATCCAGGAGTTCCTGACAAATGTCCACACATTTCTGTCCCTCTTCATCAGTCAGCACCCCCTGGACGAATTTGGATGTGTCGTGCATCATGGCCAAAATGTCTGTCGAAATTGTCTGACAGGATCCAAAAATAATGTTCACTTCCTCTGTCTGTCAAAGTGGAAGGCTACCCTGTTCACGAATCTTCATCTATTGAGGTTCTGCCCAATTTAAAACGACTGTACCCCTCAAAACACTGGCTTTGACTCATAGCTTCATAACAAAGGCTTGCTGAATCATTCCAAATTGCTCCGTAGCAATTTTGCCAAGTTTGAAACTAAATGTCATGCACACATGCTATTTCATTAGCTCCTTCATTGCTACTGTTGCACACGGCGACAAACAGGTTAAGGCACCTACCGCTGCTGCTGTGTAATGAATCGACATAACGCAACAAGTCATCAGACGTGTCGATAGATGGCACACTGTGTCTCGTTTCAATCGGTTGAATGGTTTTCGCAGAATAAAATCATTCCAGGCTGTTTTTGATCACACCTTGCATATCGTTGATTATTACTGATGACAATGTCATAAGCACTTACTGGCTAACCAGTCTCTCTTCATCCTTCATTTCAAAACTTAATGTATTAAGACATCCCTAAATGTTTCTGAAGGGAAATACCAAAGTTCCTTCTTTTTGTATGTGCATAACTTTGTTCTACGCACTAGTTTCTACACACGGTATTTAATCAATATTGAAACTCCCACTCTGTTGCTTTGGAATATTTGTGCAGTTTTACATGGAAGATAATAGAATTTAAGTGCATGCATCCAGCAATATGTGTTTCATTTCACCATTTTAATTGCATTAATTTGTTGTAAATATTATTAATTGAGCGTATGGTCTTATTTTTTATTTCATATTCTTCCTAACATTGTGGTCTAAATGTCAAAGGTTTTAATCTGGCTACTTGATTTTTCTGATCCAAGTGTTTAATATATGCATTTCATTTTCTAAGAAGTGACTCGCAATTTTTGGATGAAGGTGATCCGGAGGCTCTCGTCGATCCAATGTACCATATGGATCTACGTAATTATTTGACTGATTTCTGTCATTTGCTAAAACAACAGCAGTATTTTGGTTCTTTTGTAAATCATTTAATGGAAAAAGTTTACAATCTTATGTAAAATTGGCATTAGTTTTAAAGTGTGAATGCCTGAATCATCTTAATTGAATAATCTTAATTTAAGAAATAAATTAAATTTTTTCATAAAAAAATTTATTTTATTTACAAAAATATATTTTCACCATCTACATCTCAAACTTACCAAAGGAGTGTATCCAGAATCAGATGTTGAGTGGCTTCCTTATGTAATTATGGTATGTATTATGAACTGCATTCCTTTCTCTCTTCACTTGCACTGCATTTATTGCTAAATTAGTTTGTTTTGTTGCATATGAATATTGAATGCAATATAAATATGGATGCTGTTTCACAAAAGGAAGTTTTACCTTACTTTAAGTTTGTTAGTCAAATATAACAAACATGTATATTTAATAATTACAATGAACATAGCCACGGTCGTGAATCAACGTAAACAAAAAAGACCGAGATCGTTATGGTCTGTCTTTTTTTGTTTACATCTTTATGTAACTCATATATGCTTATCATTTACATTGGATAACATTTGAATATTCCTTGTCATACAACTCCACGACTCCAAGATGATGATTACTCCATTGAAATTGTCATTAAAAATTCACTGTAATGGGATTTAACTTCCCTTACTGTGGTAGTTCATAATTTGGATGCAGAAAACTTAATCATTTATAAAAATTGATTATCCTATCCCAGATAGCTGAACCTTTCATTTATTTTGTGTAGAAAATATTAATGTAGGAAATGCTTTACTTCAGTAAATCAATATTTCTTTGATTGAAACAGTCCTTTGGCAAGCATGTTTTGCATCTAAGAAGGCAAATGGATTGAGAAGGGCTAAATGAAGCAATGAGTATCTATGATAGCCTCAATGAGTTTAAATCACATACATTTCAGTTTTACATGCAATATTTGCCTCACTTTTTCAATGAATCACATGAGCCTTTTTTTCCAGGGTTCATCAAGTAACCCTTGGGAAACTGAAAAGAAAAAATTGATACCCGTTCTACTTTTTAGTTTTATCCCCCCCATAGTGTGTGTTTGTCTCTTTTTTCTTTTTCAGACCCTCCAGACTGACTTAGTGCAGCAGTCTCACTTTTTTGTTGTGTGCTACATTGAAAATGTAGAGTTCCTCCAGAGCAACTGTAAAATAACTATTAAAAAGAATTGTCAAATTACCAAACATTGAAGAAATAATATGATCAGCTGTATAGTAAAACTAATCACAGTGGACATTGAAGATTAGTTAAATTGATCCTGGCCTTATTGCCAATAAATCTGCTTTGAAATATTTGACTTTTTAGTTTTATTTTGGATAAAAGTAAACCTAATATTAAATTAATTGTAAAAGTATGGTTTTTCTGTAAAAGTGAGTTAAGTTACTGCTGTACTAAATTAAGTACAAGTATGTTGGGCAAGCGAGGTAAGGGTAGGAACAGGATAGGGATGTTGGACGGGATGAAGGGAGGAAAGAAGTACACCGAGATGAAGAGGGACCTGATATAGATTCGTTTGCTCCACAGGTGTGGAGTCACAAAATGTTTATTTGATAGTTGTGTCCATCCAAAAACCTACCTTAACCGGTAGATTACCTAATAATAATAATACAGGTGACATAGCATTGATACCTTGAAAAGATTTATTACCCTGTTGCAATCATAACGCTGTTGCAATCCTAGCATTTCAGTTTATAAATACCTGATTCAGAAGGCTATCCTGGGTGTCTATTCCATTGGCTAGAAGTTTGGAGAGGGTTATGGGTGGGAAGAAGGCAGAATTGAGTGAGGTCGGTAGGCAGTTTTCCATCATATATGAAATATCTCCTAGAAATGGGATCGAGCACCACTTAAAATCCTTAGAAACTGCGGGCTGTGCAATGAAAATATTTTTAATGGCCATTAGATATTAAATTGGTATGGATGTTAAATACTTCCACAAATTGAAGCTTGATACAATAGAATATATCCATCTTCCCCATTCTGAACAACCAAAAAAAAAGCAAACACCCTACCTAAATGTCCACCGTGCCTCCATCAGTGTTAAACTGACTCACCAATTTATCTGTCATTATGAAATCCAGAAAGCCCTGCTGTATCCATAAAGTCATGCCAATATCTTGCAATTGACCCAAATGTAAAGCATGTCCCATTTTCACAACTCCTTGCCCTGCTTCACATCTATCCAATTCTCTCACATCCCCTGGCACTCCCTCATATGCATTCTCAAGTATTATATACCTATTTGGCTGCAAGCCCTGCCCCTCCTATGTTCATTTATTTATCATATTAGGGCGAGGTTGAGGCTTTATAGTCCATTCTTCCATGTTGTACAACACAGTACACCCCTTAATATCTGCATTCACAATCACTGTGCCTCCTTACAAACCTTCCATATTAGCTTCTCTATCAATTCCCAAACATGCCTCCCTCAAAAATATCTCCTTCAATGTCTTGTACAAAGTATCAATCATTGCCTCCCTACCTCTCACCCACAATGTTAAAGCCCAAAACCCTCAAATGAGCATATATTGGCTCCTGGGATCATGCTTGGACCCGAGTAGGAACCTTTCCGAGAGGTTTTGCACTCCCTTTCTTCCCATTAAACCCCTACCCTGGCAATCACCTCCCCCAAACTTGCCTCTTCCCACCCCTATACCGGCCATCCACTCCTGCCCATTAAAATTTAATGTGTCAGAACATGTTCTGATTTCTCAATAGAATCTAATCAAGGTTTTCAATAATAGGCTTGCTTAAGATTACAAGGTAAAATAGTTTCAAGTGTTCCCGACGAATCATTTTTAGAAGTTGCTATTGGATTCAAGAATTATGTATTATCTTGATGCATTTGAAATTTCGACACCACCTTCAAGTTTAACAATATGCATTTTATGTAAGATAAGCCAAATTTGTGTATAGGCAAAGTTAATATTTAGGCACTCTGAAAGTTTGGTAAGAGTAGGAAATTTAGGTACCTGACAGTGTGGAAAGGGCAGTGATAAATTATGTGTGACTAATCTTTAATGTCCATTGCTGATATTCTTATATTTTTGCTGTAGTTATTGACTGCTAGGTATCCTGCAATGTCTTCTACTCCAATTTTAAATGGCTAACTTTCTTTTTTTTTTCTTTGATTTTAGTGACTCTTTAGATAACAAACTCAGCATCAATGTAATTTGATTTTTAGCACATGGTATTTCTTGTTCAAATTGAGTTCATCAGGTCTGTTTTTATATGAAGCAGCTTTTCAGCATTGACCAGGATAACTCCATCTTAAAAAATAAAAACAAAGCAATAGAATGCAGTACAAGTAAGAAAGTTCATCTTCAACTAAGACTGGTGACACTCACAATGGGGTAAGTGAAATCTTTTAGTAATATAACGTCATTAGTGTCAGAAGAAAAAGCGGTAGTATAGTTTATTTGGAGTAGATTTTCTATGGAAAGAATCAATTAAAATCTCCATAAATATCCACGTAAGTATGTATACATACACGAACATATATATATATATATATATATATAAGTACATTCTTCATTTATTTAATAGTGTACCACAGCTATTAGTAAAAAGGATTCCAACTCAAATTTAAGTGATTGTTTACAATCCTATACTCTGTTTGCAGTTATGCTACATGGTACGCCAATGCCGTGCATAGTAGTGGAGTATCTTTTGACACACTAAACATTGGATTGATATCATGAATCCAATTTAAAATCGCGATATGCACATTTTCCATGGAAGCATAAATTTGCTGAACTCTGTAACAATCAAGTTATTTAATGACATTTACTACAGCCACCCAAGACTATATTTCCAAAGCCCTCAGTAAACTCAACGACACGTCCACCTATACCACTCTCACCGACAACCCTACTCCAACCTTCCAAAACGAAATTCATATAGATCGTGCACATAGAACTAGATCTGCTCCCCTCTCCCCGAATACCCTAATTCTCCCTTCACCCCGTTCCCACGCTGATTGCCTCTCAAAAAATATTATCTATATTTTGTCGTTCAAACAATGCACCTCAAACTACATAGGCGAATGCATTCCCACCTTATCCATCCGAATGAACAATCACCGCCACTCATGTAATTCTACTTCCCTCTCTTCTCTTCCTATCCCTTTACACGCAAGTTCAAACAACCTATCATTTGACGAATGCATTTCCCTAACAGTTCTACAATCTTTTCCCGATTCAGCCACCAACATAGAGGTGAGAACTCGCAAATCCTCATATATCCTATATTTCCGACCATTTAAAATTCCCACCCTTAACCGCCAGCTTTAATTTCCTCCAAAAAAGTCCCTAAACCTTCCGCCCCCCTCCCCTCCCCAGACACTCTTCCCTCAAAACCTCTCAGTCTGACCTGAAAAAGGCCTCGGATTAGGCCGAAAGCTTAAATCTTCGACAGCGTGAGTGTTCTTTTACGTGTTATCTGTTTCATTCTGTGTTCTATTCTGCCGTCCAAAAGTTATATTGCTCCCGTGAGTACTTCCGCATCATCGATACATCAAGAGTCCTAGCTTTTGTTCCTGTCTTTTCTGTGTTCGTCGTTGGATCCAGCCCCAAACCATTCGCCGCTGATCCTGTTCCATCGTGACTGTGCTATCCTTTCCTTCACCACTCTCTTTCTTTATTTCCAATATCTTTTCCCAGATCCTTTCCAATCACCCTAATATGAACCATTCTTCTCCTATTTCATCTTGGTTCCCTAATTTTCGCCGTCACGCATCTAAACTCGCCTAATACACCAGCCACACCGAGTTTCTCACCTCAAGCCTGTCCTTAGGAATCGTTCCCACGGTCTAGTCATTTCGCTACCTTTATCTGCTTCCCCTCTTGAAATCCACCCGCAACCTAATGCATTCAACTACCAAAAATCTTTAGAATATACCCACCTTATCCTTGCCCAGTACAAACAAATTCGTGAACAAACACATATCAAACCTATTTTCTCTCTTCAAAATAATTTCCATGACTGCTCCTCACCTAATTCCAAATCTCAACGCCATAGCTTCATCTGCCCTACGTTCCCTCCAACAGAAACGGCAACGTCTCCTTACAAAATTGTCAAATGTATGCATTTCTTTCTTCCAAGTGGGTCTCAAACTTCCGCACTCTTACTCTTTACCGCCTCCTCCTCCCAAACCACCCCCACTCTTTCAATACAAACCCGACCTCCAAAGTATTTACAACCTCCCGCCTCCTCCCAAGGGTCCTCCGGTTTTCCCCAGGCGCCAACCACCACCGAAGGGTTACCACACTTCCCACCCCTCCGACAATTCTCATGACATTTAGAACCTTTCCAACACCAGCCTGTCTGAGAACGAAATTTCCGTACTAAGTAAAGGCCTATCCTTCTCTCTCACACCAAAAATCAACCAATTCGATCTACTCACCGACACACTCAATTTCTGCCGAAACGTTCGTTGGCGCCCATTTTGAAAATCGCAAAGTAACACGTCGAGTACAGTTAAAACCAATCCCACACTAAACAAATCTCGCCCGGCCTCCACTATTGAGCCAAAACCCCTACCTAGTAATCATCCCGTGGAAATATTAATTCGTCTCCTTCGCCAAAAAGTCTCTAATAAATCCTTTACAAAATCTCTAAAACCAAGATATAACCTTTCCACAAACGATCGTCATGCCCTTAAAATCCTACAGGCCAATTCCAACATCGTGGTCACCACAGCCGATAAAGGCTCCTCAGTCGTAATTTTAAACACCCAAGACATTATTTCCAAAGCCCTCAGTCACCTCAACGACACATCCACCTATACCACTCTCACCGACAACCATACTCCAACTTCCAAAAGGAATTTCTGTCTCTTCTCCACCAATTTGGACCAGAAGAAAGCCTCACCTCCCAAGACATATCCCTACTCTCACCCCAGAGCACCCCAGTTTTATCTCCTCCTAAAAATACACAAACCTAACATCCTCTGTCGCCCAATAGTTTCTAGTTTCAAATCTCCCAACGAAAGAATCTCCGCATTCCTTGATAACCAGCTACAACCTATGGTACCCTCATTGCCCTCCTTCACGAAAGAATGGTATCACTTCCTCCACCGTTTAAACTCTGTCTTCATTCCCTCCACCTCCAACCTGCTGATGGCCACCATCTATGTCACCTCCCTCTATACTTCTTTTCCCCATGCAGAAGGCCTATCCTCCCTCCGACACTATATCTCTCTACTACCCCACCCCAGTTACCCTCGACCGAATTTCTCCTCAATCTCGCGACTGTCGTCCTGACCAAAAATGCATTCTCTTTCCAAAACTGTTTTCATCTCCAAACGTAAGGCACAGCGATGGGAACCAGGATGGCGCCATCGTACGCCAATCTCTTCATGCGCCACCTTGAAGAGAATTTCCTTTCACAGCAACCCTTCCAACCTCTTTTCTGGGTCCGCTACATTGACGACATTTTTCTGCTCTGGACACACGGCTCTGAGCCTCTTGACAATTTCTTATCGGCGTTAAATTCTTCTTTCACTGTTAAATTCACTTCTTCCATTTCACACTCCACCATCAACTTTCTTGACACAGACATCTCAATTCACAATAACACATTCGCCACTTGAGTACACATCAAAGCCACTAATCATCAACAATATGTACACTATACTAGTAGCCATCCTTCTCATACGAAACGCTCAATTCCCAACTCTGTCTCTATCCGCGGACTTCGGATTTGCAACAACACAGTTACCCTCAACAAAACCTCAACAGTCTACAACATGCACTCCACAAACGCTGTTACCCAGAAAATCTCCTACAGGATAAAATCTACCGTTCCACCCGACCACACACACAACAGAATAACAACCCCACATCTGTCGCTAGACTCAGCCTATGCACAACCTATTTCCCCGGATCTCACAGACTGAAAACCCTTCTCAAAAAACTTTATCCTATTTTACATGATAATGACGCGATCACATCCTTACTGCCCCAATGCCCCTCTGTCGCTTACAGACGACCAGCAAATCCAAGAAACCTTCTGAGATCCACCAACCCGTCGACACACCGCCCTGACAAATTTCCAAATATTTCCCCTACCTGCAATCGCCCCCGATGTAAAACATGTCTAATAATCAGATCTGCTCCCCTCTCCCCACATCACCTCATTGTCCCTTTACCCCGTTCCGACGCTAATTTCCCCTCAAAAAATATTATCTATCTTTTGTCGTGCAAACAATGCACCTCATTCTACATAGGCGAATGCATTGCTCCCTTATCCATCCGAATGAACAATCACCGTTGCTAATGTAATTCTACTTCACTCTCTTCTCTTTCTATCCCTTTACACGCAAGTTCATACAACCTATCATTTGACGAATGCTTTTCCCTAACACTTCTAGAATCCCTACCCGATTTAGCCACCAACATAGAGGTGAGAACTCGCGAATCCTCATATATCCTATATTTCCGACCCTTTAAAATTCCCACCCTTAACCGCCATCTTTAATTTCCTTCCAAACTGTCCCTAAACCTTCCGCCCCCCTCCCCTCTCCAGACACTCCTCCCTAAAAACCTCTCAGTCTGACCTGAAGAAGCCTCGGAGTAGGCCGAAACCTTAAATCATCTACAGTGTGAGTGTCCTTTTACGTATTATCTATTTTATTCTGTGTTCTGTTGTGCCATCTAAAAGTTATATTGCTCTCGTGAGTACTTCCTCATCATCGATACATCAAGCTTCCTAGCTATTGTTCCTGTCTTTTCTGTGTTCGTCGTTGGATCCAGCCCCAAACCATTCGCCGCTGATCCTGTTCCATCGTGACTGTGCTATCCTTTCCTTCACCACTCTCTTTCTTTATTTCCAATTTCTTTTCCCAGATCCTTTCCAATCACCCTAATATGAACCACTCTTCTCCTATTTCATCTTGGTTCCCTAATTTTCGCCGTCACGCATATAAACTCGCCTTATACACCAGCCACACCGAGTTTCTCACCTCATGCCTGTCCTTAGGAATCGTTCCCACGGTCTAGTCATTTCGCTACCTTTATCTGCTGCCCCACTTGAAATCCACCCGCAACCTAATACATTCAATTACCAAAAATCTTTAGAATATGCCCTCCCTATCCTTACCCAGTACCAAAAAATTCGTGAACAAACACATATCAAACCTATTTTCTCTCTTCAAAATAATTTCCATGACTGCTCCTCACCAAATTCCAAATCTCAACGCCATAGCTTCATCAGCCCTACGTTCCCTCAAATAGAAACGGCAACGTCTCCTTACAAAATATTCAAATGTATGCATTTCTTTCTTCCAATTGGGTGTGAACCTTCCGCACTCTTACTATTTACCGCCTCCTCCTCCCAAACCTCCCCCACTCTTTCAATACCAACCCGACCTCCAAAGCATTTACAACCTCCCGCCTCCTCCCAAAGGTCCTCCTGTTTTCCCTAGGCGCTAACCACCACCGAAGGGTTCCAACACTTCCCACCCCTCCGACAATTCTCATGACATTTTGAACCTTTCCAACATGAGCCTGTCTGAGAACGAAATTTCCGTACTAAGTAAAGGCCTATCCTTCTCTCCCATATCAAAAATCAGCCAAATGAATCTACTCACCGACACACTCAATTTCTGCCGAAAGCTTCCTCGGCGCTCATTTTGGAAATCGCAAAGTAACTCTTCGAGTCAAATTAAAACCAATCCCGCATTCAACAAATTCCGCCCGGCCTCCACTTGAACACGCAAGTTCACACAACCCATCATTTGACGAAAGCTTTTCCCTAAGAGTTTTAGAATCCCTATCCGATTCAGCCACCAACATAGAAGTGAGAACTCGCGAATCCGCATACATTTTATATTCCGATCCTTTAAAATTCACATCCTTAACCGCCATCTTTAATTTCCTTCCCAACAGTCCCTAAACCTTCCGCCCCCCCTCCCCTCCCCAGACACTCTTCCCTCAAAACCTCTCGGTCTGACCTACAAACAAACAGGTCAATTTGTACCGCATATACCGGAGTGAAGGAGTGCGTGTGGTTTTGTTTTCCTTGTCTGAGTGTGTGGTCCCTGGCGAGGGGTTTTTTCCCCCGTAAACCCTGAGTGCATGTGTGTTTGCGACTTGCGACGGTCAATTTGCACTGCAAATACCGGAGTGAAGGAGTGCGTGTGGTTTTGTTTGCCTTGTCTGAGTGTGTCGTCCCTGGCGAGGGGTTTTTTTCCCCCGTAAACCCTGTGTGCGTGTGTGTTTGTGACTTGCAACGGACAAATTGCACTGCAAATACCAGAGTGAGAGAGTGTGTGCAGTTTTGTTATCCTTATTCTTTGCACCCTCCCCCGTGTCCCCTAACTAGTGCCCCCAAGAGTACGGCTTTGGGTAATTTGTATTCATTGCGATTGATGCCAAATTATAACATTTATTATTATCATTATTAACTGAAATAAAATTTACTATACAATTCACAATTTCACACCATAAAAATACTTGGAAGTATATATACTTGGAACTCAATTTTCCTGTTACGTTTAATCTTGAAATTGTTTTGTTTCTTTATACCCGTTATGATGTAATTCAAATCCATCAATATGGCTATAAATTTGCATATATGTAAATCAAATGCACCTGTAGATCTGATTGAATCTTTAACGAAGCCCACACAATTCCTTCTATCATTACATTAATCTACCTATCTGTCCAATTAAATTAAATAAAACGTGTGCTCAATGAAGGAACTTCCCCTTTAAAGAAATACTAAATCGGTATAAGTTCAATTAGTGAACCGCAGCGACCATAGGGTGTCCGTTGGCCGACGGGTAGTTTACAAGCTTTCAAAGCCAACCTCGAAAACTATTTTTCGAGCCCTCGTACCTTTTGTTTTGTTTTTAACTTTACAAATCAGGCATCTTTGCCTGCATCTCTTTAACCTCTTTCCACATCTCAATAGCGTTTTCCAGCTTTTTTCTGAAATTAAACATTTTATCAGCTCATCTTCATTGCACCGAATTTTTATTTTCAAAAGTGATGCAATCGGGATCGACATTTTTGAAACATAGGGATTTCATTTGAATTATTCTTATTATCTTCGAATCTATCATGATTGAAATATAGCTTCATTAACCCTGTACATACTAATTATGTATCATCGAATAATAGTTAAGTCTTTCCTCACCTTTCATTAATATTAGTTCTGCCTAATATAACCACAATCAACGCGTTTTATTTTACCGACAAATGTTTTAATCGAAGTATCACCTTACAAAACAGGCGGTTTTAACTGAATTCCTCCATTCTGTCTCCGATTTCTTTTATGTTGGTATGAATATAGCTATTGGTGATTTAATTATGAAATGAATGCGCAATTCGGATTCCGAGGACCATGTCTCCTGCAGAACTCAATTGCTTTCTCTCCGCGGTAATTCCTTGCGGCTAATGCGTAGTACCCCACCTCATCACCATCTCCTCCTTCGCCTACAGTCGCTTTCCAACCAATTCAATTAAGGATTATTCTGTGATACATAATTAGTATGTTCAGGCCTAATGAGGTTATATTTCAATGATGATAGATTCGAAGAAAGTAAGAATAATTCAAATGAAATCCCTAGTTTTCATCAGAGCAGCCAGCCCCTGATTGCATCCTTTTTGAAATTACAAATTCCTTGCAACACAAAATAAGCAGATAAAATGTTTCATTTCAGAAAAAAGCTAGAGAATGCTGTTAAGAAGTGGAAAGACTCTGAGAGACGCAGGCGAAAAGCCTGGTGGGAAAAGCTAACAAAAAAATTTTTTCTAGACAGGAGGGACGAACGGACATTCATCAGCTCGATGTATGAAACCGGCACTGATCCGTTCTACCAACTGTCTAGCAATGGCGAAGTGGATCTAATTGAAGTTATATCTATCATAATCATCAATCATTTCTATAAACGGGAAGTTCCTTCATTGAGTAGACGTTTTATTTCATTTATTTGGATAGACGTTTTATATGATTTAATTGGAAAGATAGTTAGATTAATGTAATGATAGATTGATAATTGTATGGGATTCGTTAAAGATTCAATCTACATTACCAGTGCATTAGATTTACATATATACAAACCTATAGCCATATGGATGGATTTTAATCACATAATAACGGATATTAAAGACACAAAACAAATTTAAGATTAAAGGTAACAGTGAAAGTGAGTTCCAAGCATATGTTCCTCAGAGCATTTTATATGGTGTGACATTCTGAATTGTTTAGTAAATTTTATTTCAATTATATATTATTTTATTAATTGTTATATTGTCACATCATTCGTCTTCGGAATATTTGAGTTTTCATTGCCTTAATAATATAATGTTGACGCCAACCGATTTCGGGGAACTGTCCGCACTAAGCGATTTCGCTTGGCTATCAAATCGTAATGCAAGTGTTTGTTACAGAAGTGTTTACCAAGATCAAGGGTTGAGTAGCGAAGACGTCAAGTCCGCTGTGGATTCAAGTCTGCTGTTGAGGTCTCAGGTTCGTGGGAACTTGGCATTGAATGTAAAACGGTGCCAAAGTTTGGAGCTTACTGATTTGATTGTGAAAATTAAAATACTACAATGTCTAACGAGCAATCGTTTTATGAAGGTTTGGCAGCCGAAGACCGGATGATTCCAAAACTTGAACATAGATTTCTGGATGATCGACGAAAGCTGGAACTACTTTTTTTAGGTATGGTTAAATTATTCTTTCGTCATATTTTGCATTACAAGATTTTATTCAGTTGTTTGAAGAGTCATTGGCGTCGTTTTGATATGCCAACCGATTAATTTAACCCATTTCGGTGTGATGAAACTTCACATTATTTTCGCATCAATGTGTACACAGCTCAAACTAAAATCTGGCTTTGTTAGTTACTTATAAATTAACGGCATTTGATCAACGCCCATATTCTTTTGTTAAAGCCAAACAGTGGCAGTTCAAACTCGCGGGAATTTATGTCCAAGTGCTAGCGCATTAATGGATTTATAGTGGTGTTTAAAATTTTTGGGTGTTAATTGAGAGCTTCAACAATGAAATAAATCATGTATATTATTTTGTTAATTTTGATTCAAATTAGGAAATTAAGTTATTGACACCTGTATGTCAGTTTATCTGCAGCCACTACATGCATGGCAGGTTTGTCATAAATATGGAAAACTCCCAAGACCGAATGTATAATATTCAAATCAATGGCTACAGTTGGTCAGTCTTCATTCTCAGTTCAGTGAGGAAAATCAGCCGCCCGCAGTATTTTCGTCCCCTTCTTCAACAGGACTTCGTTAAGTTATGTTCATTATGCTAAAGTTTATTATTATTAGTACTTTTAGCCGCAAAATGATTATTAAAAAACGGACTTCTTACATTCGTTATTTTAGAGTCCACCTAATAATCCCCTGCAGATATATTGCAAATGTTTCAATTCCTCATGTGGACAGAAAATTGGTGTGGTAGCGAAAGATTATATAGTATAAAATATTTTAAATGTCATCATTCGGTACTTGAACTTCATGAAAATCTTTAGTGATAGGAGCAAGACTCTGCAGAGTAAATGTAAAGCGTAATATTTGACTAAAACATGTTGTGTGTAACTTTTGTTGGGGGCCGTCATAAATGCGCGGCGGTTTGGCAAATTACAGGGTACAGTGTTAAAGTAACTATGTAGGAGTGTGCGAGCTTTCTGTTGATTTCTAAATATGTTTGAACACATTTTTCTGAATTACTTTCATTGAGACCTTCAAAAATGTATACCTTCAAAACCTTATATACCTTATATAAACCTTATAATACCTTCAATACTTTATATAACCTTTAAAAATATTATATCTGTAAATGGATTGTTGAAAACTATTGCATACTACCGCAATTGTAAGTAAATATTTACCATGAAATAAGGAAATAATTTATAGGTTTTTGTGCTAATAAAATATTGCTGAAATCTGAGGCATGTCAAATATTTAGCGCAATCCAGGTTAGTCTCCATAAATACTCAATGACTTTTTCCATTGATTAAAATTATTTTGACATTACTGGCAGGAAATCACCAACCCCACCGTTTAAGAACTTCTTTTTTGACCTGCTTGTGAATTTATTATTCTAAATACTTACATAACTGGAACTTAAAAATGTACCTTGGAAAACATGCCTTAGAAAAATGTCCCGCCATATAGTATGCTTAGTAGTAGGAAGTTTTCAATGCACTTCCTTCTGCCTTCAGTGTACTCTTCTTGCCAACCCCAAAATTCTCCATACAAATTTTCGGATTTTCAAAGCAATCATAGAAAAACTTGGCGCTTTTGCTTTCACACTGTGAAATCCTGTCCCTTTGAGTTCTGATTTTACCGTAGAAAATAATAAAGGGTCACAGGGGCCTAGGTCGGTCCAACATGGTGATACTTGCATATTTGGCAAAGAACGCCTTCACAACCATGGTAGAATGGGCTTGCGCATTGTCTTCTTGAAGTATTCAGGAATTTCTCTTCCTCAAATTGGATCTTTGCCTCCTCAGGCATTCACAAAGCGGAGTCAGAACTTTGACGTAATACTCTTCTAATGCATCACTAAACCATTTGTTTCAGAGTCATTGGTGAAAAACCTCATTTTGAGGAAAGTAATAACTCTATCTAACAAATCGGGATCATTATTTAAAAGGCCATCACAGATGTTAACTTTCAATTCCTTTTGCTCTGGAATGAGAAGTTATATCACCATTTCTGAGCTAACGTTGTGCATCTAAATTGATTCTTGTAGAATCTTACGGACACTTTCTATGTTGATTCTTTAGAGTTTAGCAAGACCGCAGATATTCAGACAATGATTTTAAAAAATCGATTTCCCAATTTTCTGAATGTAGTTGTCTGTTTTTTATGTTGAGGGTCAACCAGGGCAAGAATATTCCTCGGTGGTTTCATGCCTCTGCTTTAGCCTTGTAAGCCTCTCTAAGAGTTATGTGAATGATAAACATTCACTAACATACACCCCATTGAACATGGCATGAGATTCTGTAGCAGTTTTTCTCAATTTCACAGGAAACTTGTGGTTAACTTGTCACTCCATTTGAATACGTTGCATTTTTTTCAATGACGCACTAGCACAAGTACTTAAATGGGTGGTGGCTACGGTGAGGATGAGTGACGTACAACCATGTTCATCAAGTTCAGCGTGAGGGAAACATCAACAGACACAGACATGTGACACCTGCCATGGCAAGCTTGCTGTTTACCAGTTGTAGTATCAGTCTGGTTATTTATTGCCACACCTCATACTCCTTGTTCTCCACAATTTTTGCTAGTATAATACGTAAATGTTTATTTGAAAAAGCTGTGTGAACTTTAACGAATAAATAAAAAAGAATTATTATTATGTTGAATTTAGGTAATTTTACTGCCATTGCATTTTGTTATTATTTTACAATTTCAGCATTGTGAGTAATCTGCATATTATTATCATATTATCATTTCTGCATAATCTTCTGGTTAAAAATGTTTCGGATGGACACAACTACCAAATAAATATTATGTGACTCCTAACAAAACATTCCAACAACCTACACTACATCGAGTCCCTCTTCATCTCTGTGTAATTTTTTCTTCCCTTCATCCCTTCCAACGTCCATAATCTGTTCCTTCCCTTTACTCATATGCCTAGCATTCTCCCCTCTATTACTGTGTTAAACATCTCACTTCTCCACAATATGCCTTTCATCCATTTTTCCTGCCTCCTTAGGATTTCTCCTAACAAACTCCTCTCCTCTCCCTCCATACCTACTACTACTGCCTCATTTGTTTTCCTTTTGGTCCATTTCACCTTCTCCATCCTTCTCCACACTTTTATTTCAATAGCCTCCAATCTTCTTCTATCAACTTGCTTCAGTTACTACGTGTCCACACTATATATAACTTCCCTCCATATCAAAGTATGGTTGATCCTACCATCATCAATATAAATATGTAAATTACACAATTATTTTCACTTCATTTAGTGAAAGGAATTAATCTTGTTCTCTCATTGAACATCAGTATCACAACTAAATTTGTGGAATCTATGCCCATTTTCACTGTGGTGACATTTTCCACATTTCTATGTTGAGAGTTTTCCATCCTGCTGTCTTCTGTAGGCTTTCTAAGAGTTCTTCCACCAACGATGGGCCCACTTAATTAGCCTTGTTTTTTGGGAGTTTAATTTTTACTGGTATTATTTCCTAATCCTCATCCTACCCTCAGATAATTCACTACATTTTTATTGCATGTTTACTGGCAACACCATGAGGTTCTGAGGGTTGACCTGCAAGTCAGAATTCCTTGAGGAAGCATGGAAGATGTTCAGAGGAACTTTGCAAAGAGGAAAAACTGGGAAAAAAACTATCGATTCAGGTGAGAGTGTCTTGGGGAGTTCAAATGTTCGACCTGATACTTGACAAAGGGGGAAAATTGGGTGTAATAGGTGTCCTATTCAGAAATACTTCATCCTTTGAAACTGTAGTCAAGTTTTGAAGGTTACGGGTGACAGAAACAGGGACTGCATGGGAGCACTGCCTGTTTATGTAGGTGATCAATCATGGAAGCATATTCTCGTCATATTCTTCATCTTGTGTTGAAGAAGATGTGTAAATGTAGCACCCGCTTGTCATTGTACAGTTCAGGGAACTATAGCTGTGGAATGTCATCCAACTAACTTCTTGATGTTGCGCACCATACACATGTCCTTGTGGAATGAATCCTAGGGAGTCTGGTACCCCATGTGTTCCAGGCACTGGAAGAGGCTGGAAAAGGCGAGGGTATCTTCCATTTACGAATTGTTTCTAAAGCAAGACTTAAAGATGTCACACGCCAAGGATATGTAGAAATGCTTCTTTCAAGAACCTGAATTAGTAGGTGGAGCAAGTCACTGGACAGTAAACTTCAGATTATTTTAAGTATCGCCCATAGGGTTGTCCCAGGGTGAAGGGTTCTTAGGCTAATTGAAAGAATGACTTTAGAATGGACTTCAAATAAGTCATGTCAAAGTAGGTATATGCAG
The DNA here is from genome assembly GCA_037158775.1 of Hetaerina titia. Classification (NCBI taxonomy): domain Eukaryota; kingdom Metazoa; phylum Arthropoda; class Insecta; order Odonata; family Calopterygidae; genus Hetaerina; species Hetaerina titia. Next base: position 55,138,198 of record CM073779.1, on the reverse strand, counting down.
ATCTTGGAATGAACCAATGAGATGAAGTGTATTAGAGATAGATTTAAGATTTGATTGATATGTAATTATTGCCATGAATGATAAGGGATAATAAAAACAAAGTCTGACTACAGTACGGGTCTTATTTGTGTCAAAATTAGTCTGGTATGTATCCACCTCCTATCACATGCCCTACAATTGGCTTGCAGGGCACTAAAATATCTAAATACACACACACACACAGGCACACGGAGTCTGTTTGCAAATTACCAAGCCACGTCATAGTTTTAGGAAAATAGCCTCCTTAGGCCACTTCGAGGAACTCCCCTTGGGACCTAACACACTTGTCCTCACATCTCTTTCACTAATCCAAACAATCTGCAAAGTCCTTTTTCAGAATGGTCTCCTGCCTTGTTGCATTCCCTTTTGATCTTGTTAGCGTAAAAAATTTTGTGCTGAAGTTGCAGGGGACTTGCTCCAAGCCATAAATGATGGCACAGGTTTTCTAAAAAAGGTCATAGGTGTGTCAGAAATGGAAATGGACATAACAAAACCAATGCCAGGCATTTTATTTTTAGGAAATCCACTTTATCTTTCATTCCTATTCTAATATTTATTTCCCAACCTTTTTATATTAATTATTATCAGGTAATCTTTCGGTTGAGGTAGGTTTTGGATGGACATAGCTACCAATGTATATTGTGTGACTCCTAACAAAAGGCAACCTCAATATTCCACTCTAGAAAGTGTCCCTCCTCTTCTCTGTGTACTTTCTTCCTCCCTTCATTCCTTCCAACATCCATATTCTAGTCCTGCCCTTTCCTTTAGTTTGCCTAACACTCTTCCCTCTATAAGAGTATTCAACATCCCACTGTCCATCAATACGTCTTTCATCCATTTTTCCTGCCTCCTTAGGATTTCTCCCAACAAACTCCTCTCCTATCCCTCAATACCTACTACTTCCTCATTTGTTCTCCTTTCAGTCGATTCCAACTTCTCCATTCTTCTCCACAACCACATTTCAAAAGTCTTCATTCTACATCTGTCATCCTATTTGAGTGACCACACTTCTGCGCTCTACATCACTATGCTCCATAATACACTTTTTACGAGTCTATTCTTAACTTCTCTGCTCAATGTCTTTGGCATCAACCTGCTCCTCCTTGTGAAAGCCTCTTTGCCCAATGCAATTCTTCTCCTTAAGTCCCTACTACTTTTACCATGATGGTTCAAAACACTTCCTAGATACGTAAATTGTTCCACTTGTCCTAGTTTTTACCCTCCTACTTTAATGTTTAGCTTATCCTTTTTCTTTATTTAAACTTGCATAACCTTTGTTTTATTAATATTAGTTCTCATCCAATATCTATCACACATCATTTTTCAGGTACTAGATCTTCCTGGGAAACCATAACCGGCACAGGGAAAGGAACAGGCCACCCTACCCTGATGTGTGAATATTCACACGCCGTTGGGCTTGGTACATGGGTGAGCTCTACCATCACCTACTAAACCGACCTTTGGGTTGATTACTTTGTTATGGTTTATTTTATCTCTCACACTGTTTTTCCAATTAACTCAGTATTGCTTGAAACCCCTTGGCTGACTGACAAATTATAGCTTGGTCATGAGCAAACTCGACTGATTTTACGAATTCCCCTGTCTTTCAGCTCTATTTCTACTTCTAAGCCTCTGACAAGTTTTCTCTACACACACGTTGAATAGCACTGGTGGTGATGGGTAACCCTATATTACACCTCTTCATAACACAATCTGTCCGAATTCTCCATTCCCCACTCGCACCTGAGCAAACTGAGACATGAGCAGGTTGCAGATTAGACTCTTGTCCCTCCAATCTATTTCTATTTTTTGCAATATGCGCTTTAGTTTTTCTTAATTGACTTTATGAAATGCCATTTCAACATCTATGAAACAGGTAAATATGTCCTGATTTTTTTCTACATTCCTTTCAATTAATGATCTCATTACTGCAATAGTATCACGGGTGCCTCTCCTCTGCGTAAACCCAAACTTATTATCCCCTAAGTAATAATTTACCCTACGCTCTATTCTTTATTTAATGATCCTGAGAACAGCTTTAGCTGCGTGGGATATCATACTTATTTTTCTGTAGTCGTCACATGAAGTATTGTTTACTTTCTTTGGATTAGGGACTAACACAGATTTCACAGTCTTCCACCCAAATTACTTCCTGTGAAATCCCTTCAGATTGGAAAAGCAGTTAACCATGACCCAAAATACTAGCTCGGTGTTCTTCATTATCTTCAATAAATAATCTAATAAGTTGTACAGATGGAACAGATAGAAAATTGAAATTTGCATTAAGGAACATCATGTAATCTTTGTAACTGGATGGAACTGTGATGTTATAAAAGGTAATTGATCCATCATTTGGAAAAAAAAGGTACTTCTGCGTGGATTGAGGAGGGAATTTCACATTGAGGGTATTCATATATTGGAAATTATTCTTAGTTTTATTAATTTCGACTCTGCTTGTTAAACTTCATGTTAAATTTACTCCCTTGGGACCATTTAATTTTAGAATATATCATAGTTTTCCATGTTAGGCCTCTAAAACAGATGATTATCTTACTGAATAGTTCTCCAACACATCTGATCAGTCTTTAGACAACTTAAAAGAGCATGAAACTGGCAGTGAACTAGTCTCCCTCAAATTACATGCCTCTGCTGACGTCACACCTTTGCCAAGGTGTCTTCCAACTTAGGAACCCTTCCTGGTAGGCCACCTTACGAATCCTCTTCAGCTCAGCCATGGAATTAGTTTTAATGCCCGCAATTGTTTTGAATCGGAACCCTATCAAGGTTTGTTATAACTTTGGAAAAAAAAAAATATCACTATCAGTGATAGTTTTGGCAATTAGCCGGCACATTATCGTGGTGGAAACACCATGTATTGTTTTTTCACATGTCCAGCCTCTTTCGGCTCACTGCTCCCCTCAGCCTCTTCATAACCTATAAGTAGATATCTTTGTTGATGGTTTGACCATGAGGGATGCCAATGCCAATCGAAGAAACACACCAGCATGCCCTTCATATTGGACCGGGACATGTTAGCTTTCTTAGGTCATGGAGAATGAGGACCTTTCCCCATGGGCCTTTGTCTCAACATCATAACCGTAAATACAGGTTTCATCACCGGTGATGATGGTTTTAAGAAACTCTGGGTTGGAATAGACCCGATCCAGGAGTTCCTGACAAATGTCCACACGTTTCTGTCCCTGTTCATCAGTCAGCACCCCCTGGACGAATTTGGATGTGTCGTGCATCATGGCCAAAATGTCTGTCGAAATTGTCTGACAGGATCCAAAAATAATGTTCACTTCCTCGGCTATCTCTTCAAAAGTTAAATGGCGATTTTCCTTCCCAAAATCTTTTGCCAAATTGACAGGGTTGACATAGTTTGTCTGTCAAAGTGGAAGGCAACCCTGTTCACGAATCTTCATCTATTGAGGTTCTGCCCAATTTATAAAGACTGTACCCCTCAAAACACTGGCTTTGACTCATAGCTTCATAAAAAGGCTTGCTGAATCATTCCAAATGGCTCCGTAGCAATTTTGTCAAGTTTGAAACTAAATTTCATGCACACATGCTATTTCATTAGCTCCTTCATTGCTACTGTTGGACACGGCGACAAACAGGTTAAGGCACTTACCGCTGCTGCTGTGTAATGAATCGAGATAACACAACAAGTCATCAGACGTGTTGACAGATGGCACACTATGTGTCGTTTCAATCCGTTGAATGGTTTGCGCAGAATAAAATCATTCCAGTCTGTTTTTGATCACACCTTGTATATCGTTGATTATTACTGATGACAATGTCATAAGCACCTACTGGCTAACCAGTCTCTCTTCATCCTTCATTTCAAAACTTAATGTATTAAGACATCCCTAAATGTTTCTGAAGGGAAATACCAAAGTTCCTTCTTTTTGTATGTGCATAACTTTGTTCTACGCACTAGTTTCTACACACGGTATTTAATCAATATTGAAACTCCCGCTCTGTTTCTTTGGAATATTTGTGCAGTTTTACATGGAAGATAACAGAATTTAGGTGCATGCATCCACCAATAACAGTTTCATTTCACCATTTTAATTGCATTAATTTGTTGTAAATATTATTAATTGAGTGCACGGCCTTATTTTTTATTGCATATTCTGCCTAAAATTGTGGTCTAAATGTCAAAGGTTTTAATCTGGCTACTTGATTTTTTGGATCCAAGTGATTAATATATGCATTTCATTTTCTAAGAAGTGACTCGCAAATTTTGGATGAAGGTGATCCGGAGGCTCTTGTCGATCCAATGTACCATATGGATCTACGTAATTATTTGACTGATTTCTGTCATTTGCTAAAACAACAGCAATATTTTGGTTCTTTTGTAAATCATTTAATGGAAAAAGTTTTCAATCTTATGTAAAATTGGAATTAGTTTTAAAATGTGAATGCCTGAATCATCTTAATTGAATAATCTTAATGTAAGAAATAAATTAAATTTTTTCATAAAAAAATTTGTATTATTTACAAAAAAATATTTTCACCATCTACATCTCAAACTTTCAAAGGAGTTTATCCAGAATCAGATGTTGAGTGGCTTCCTTATGTAATTATGGTATGTATTATGAACTGCATTCCTTTCTCTCTTCACTTGCACTGCATTTATTGCTAAATTAGTTTGTTTTGTTGCATATGAATATGGAATGCAATATAAATATGGATGCTGTTTCACAAATGGAAGTTTTACCTTACTTTAAGTTTGTTAGTCAAATATAACAAACATGTATATTTAATAATCACAATGAACATAGCCACGGTCGTGAATCAACGTAAACAAAAAGACCGAGATCGTTACGGTCTGTCTTTTTTTGTTTACATCTTTATGTAACTCATATATGTTTATCATTTACATTGGATAACATTTGAATATTCTTTGTCATACAACTCCACGACTCCAAGATGATGATTACTCCATGGAAATTGTCATAAAAAATTCACTGTAATGGGATTTAACTTCCCTTACTGTGGTAGTTCATAATTTGGATGCAGAAAACTTAATCAATTATAAGAATAGATTATCCTATCCCAGATAGCTGAACCTTTCCTTTATTTTGTGTAGAAAATATTAATGTAGGAAGTGCATTACTTCAGTAAATCAATATTTCTTTGATTGAAACAGTCCTTTGACAAGCATGTTTTGCATCTAAGAAGGCAAATGGATTTAGTAGGGCTAAATGAAGCAATGAGTATCTATGATAGCCTCAATGAGTTTAAATCACATACATTTCAGTTTTACATGCAATATTTGCCTCACTTTTTCAATGAACCACATGAGCCTTTTTTTCCAGGGTTCATCAAGTAACCCTTGGGAAACTGAAAAGAAAAAATTGATAGCGGTTCTACTTTTTAGTTTTATCCCCCCCATAGTGTGAGTTTGTCTCTTTTTCTTTTTCAGACCCTCCAGACTGACTTAGTGCAGCAGTCTCACTTTTTTATTGTGTGCTACATTGAAAATGTAGAGTTCCTCCAGAGCAACTGTAAAATAACTATTAAAAGGAATAGTCAAATTACCAAACATTGAAGAAATAATATGATCAGCTGTATAGTAAAACTAATCACAGTGGACATTGAAGATTAGTTAAATTGATCCTGGCCTTATTGCCAATAAATCTGCTTTGAAATATTTGACTTTTTAGTTTTATTTTGGATAAAAGTAAAAATAATATTAAATTAATTGTAAAAGTATGGTTTTCTGTAAAAGTGAGTTAAGTTACTGCTGTACTTAATTAAGTACAAGTATTCTGGTGACATAGCATTGATACCTTGAAAAGATTTATTTCCCTCCTCAATGCTTTATCTTCTCTCTCCTCTTACACCAACTCTTCATCAAAAATCACTTCCCTCTGTTAATATATCCCTCGCCAATCAAAATTCCACACACCGCTGTACATATAAATCCCCCTAATAATTGATAATATTTCACTACACCAGCTCTCTCCTATTGCACTCTAAATGCTCTCTTCTGCACTGACTTTTCATCTGCAGTCATCAAATCTTCAACAATCCAAGCTTCCTTTCCAAATTACTCACCAATTTATGCAAAACTCTCCTCCACTGCAGCTATCCTGGATCCCTTTTGAACAAAAAATACTTCAAACTTTCATCTGCCTAAACCATTAACCAACACACCCAATCTATCTGCACAAGGTACTTGCCAGGATTTCAATCCTGTGAACACCATCTTCCCCATACAAAAAAGAAAGGCTTGTACTTTTCCACAGATTTTATTTAAAGGTACAATGGGTTTTACTGACTAGCGACATCATCAGGTACAAATTTGCTAAACAGACAGTGGCAGAATATATACCCTCAGAACAGAGTGGGGGCGGGGAGGGGTGGAAGGGCCTGAAGGAAGTGGGGGACCTGAGGTGCGTTGAGGGGTTGTTTTGACCATTTCCAGGCTAGTTTCTCAGAAAGGAGTAGGGAGGGGTAGGGGAACAATTGCTCATTACATTGGGTGGTATTAGGGTTTGCCAAGTGCCTTCTTATTTCTAATTGCTCAAGAGCATCCATTTTAAATCCTTTTGGGAGTGTGTGTAGTAAGTATCTCAGGGACGAAGTCACTGCTGTGGTAGAATTCCAGTAAATGTTTGGCAAAGAGAGAGTTGGTTATCTGATATTTTTGACCCCTTACGTGCCCCTTGACTCGTAACTTAATATTCCTTCCTGTCTGACCGTCATAAATGCTGTTGCAATCCTAGCATTTCAGTTTATAAATACCTAATTTGAGAAGGCTATCCTGGGTGTCTATTCCATTGGCTAGAAGTTTGGAGAGGGTTATGGGTGGGAAGAAGGCAGCTTTGAGTGAGGTCGGTGGGCGGTATGCCATCATATATGAAATATCTCCTAGAAATGGGATCGAGCACCACTTAAAATCCTTAGAAACTGCGGGCTGTGCAGTGAACATATTTTTAATGGCCATTGGATAATTAATTGGTATGGATGTTAAATACTTCCACAAAGTGAAGCTTGATACAATAGAGTATAACCATCTTCCCCATTCTGAACAAAGAAAAAAAAAGCAAACACCCTACCTAAATGTCCACTGTGCCTCCATCAGTGCTAACCTGACCCACCAATTTATCTGACATTATGAAATCCAGCAAGCCCTCCTGTATCCATAAATTCATGCCAATATCTTGCAATTGACCCAAATGTAAAGCATGTCCCAATTTCACAACTCCTTGCCCTGCTTCTCATCTATCCAATTCTCTCACATCCCCTGGTACTCCCACATGTGCATTCTAAAGTTTTATATACCTATTTGGCTGCAAGCCCTGCCCCTACTATGTTTATTTATTTATCATGTTAGGGCGAGGTTGAAACTTTGTAGTCCATTCTTCCATATTGTGCAACATAGTACACCCCTTAATATCTGAATTCACAGTCACTGTGCCTCCTTACAAACCTTCCATATTAGCTTCTCTATCAATTCCCAAACATGCCTCCCTCAAAAATATCTCCTTCAATGTCTTGTACAATGTATCAATCATTGCCTCCCTACCTCTCACCCACAATGTTAAAGCCCAAAACCCTCAAAAGAGCAGGTATTGGCTCCTGGGATCATTCTTGGACCCGAGTAGGAACCTTTCCGAGAGGTTTTGCACTATCTTTCTTCCCATTAAACCCCTACCCTGGCAATCACCTCCCCCAAACTTGCCTCTTCCCACCCCTATACCTGCCATCCACCCCTGCCCATTAAAATTTAATGTGTCAGAACATGTTCTGATTTCTCAATAGAATTTAATCAAGGTTTTCAATAATAGTCTTGCTTATGATTACAAGGTAAAATAGTTCCAAGTGTTCCCGATTGATCATTTTTTGAAGTTGCTATTGGATTCAAGAATTATGTATCATCTTGAAGCATTTGAAATTTCGATACTACCTTAAAGTTTAACAATATGCATTTTATGTAAGATAAGCCAAATTTGTGTATAGGCAAAGTTAATATTTAGGAACTCTGAAAGTTTGGTAAGAGTAGGAAATATAGATACCTGACAGTGTGGAAAGACTAGTGATAAATTATGTGTGACTGATTTATGTGTTTAATGTACATTGCTGATATTCTAATCTTTTTGCTGTAGTTATTGACTGCTACGTATCCTGCAATGTCTTCTACTCCAATTTTAAATGGCTAAAATGTATATATATATATATATACATATATATATATATATACATATATATATATATATATACATACATATATATATATATATATATATACATATATATATATAAACACTAAGACAACAAACACCACACACATAGAAACATAAAAGAAGGACACTTACATTGGATATTTACGTTCCGACGGTCACGTGCCGTCGAAACGTAAATATCCAATGTAAGTGTCCTTCTTTTATGTTTCTATGTGTGTGGTGTTTGTTGTCCTAGTGTTTGTGTGTTTTTGCGTCGCCGGAGAGCGTCTTTTCCAAGTTTATATATATATATATATATATATATATATATATATATATATATATATATATATATATATATATATATATATATATATATATATATATTTATATATACATATATATATACCGAAGAAAAATGGGAATGTATCAAGAAAGGAATATTGGAAGCCGCTAAAGACACTATAGGAACCGTTAACGGGAAAAGGCTAAGGAAACCATGGGTAACGGATGAGATGATTGCAAGGATGGATGAGAGAAGAAGATGGAAAAACGTAAACACAGAGTTAGGCAAAAGGAAGTACAAAGAGTTAAACAATAAATTGAGAAGGGCCACAAACAAAGCAAAAGAAGAATGGTGGAAAACGCAATGCGAGGATATGGAAAGTTTACAGAAGAAGGGTGAAATTGGTGCTCTATACAGCAAGGTTAAGTTATTATCGGGAAGTAAGAAGGCAAGATCTGTGCTAACAGTTAAAGATAAGTGGGGTAAGATAATAGTTGAACCAGGAAAAATCCAAGAGAGATGGAAGGAATATATAGAAACACTGTATGGTAAAGAACTTAGGCCGACAAGGTTAGACATAGAAAAGGAACATGACGTAGAAGAAGATAGCTTAGGTCCAGGCATACTCGACGATGAAATAGAAAGGGCATTAAAGGAGATGAAAGCAAATAAGGCTGTGGGGGTGGACAATATTCCTGTAGAAATGTTGAAATGGTTAGGGAAAGGTGGGAAGAAGGCCATATATGGACTGATTCATAGTATCTATGAGGAAGGAATCTGGCCGGAAGATTTTGTGAGATCGGTGTTAGTTCCTATTCCAAAAAAGGCAAAGTCTATATCATGTGAGGATTGCAGAACAATAAGTTTGATATCCCACGCAGCTAAAGTTATTCTCAGGATCAGCAACAAAAAGATAGAGAGTAAGGCAAATGATTACTTAGGGGATGATCAGTTTGGGTTCAGGAAAGGAAGAGGTACGCGTGATGCCATTGCAGTAATGAGATCACTAGTCGAGAGGAATATAGAATGCAATCAGGACGTTTTTGCCTGTTTTGTAGATTTCGAAAAAGCGTTTGATAGAGTGAATTGGGAAAAATTAATGCGTGTATTGCAGAAAATAGGAATGGATTGGAGGGACAGGAGACTGATCCGAAACCTGTACATGTCTCAGACTGCTCAGGTGCGAGTGGGGAACGGAGAGTCCGGATGGACAGTGTTAGGAAGAGGTGTAAGGCAGGGTTGCCCATTGTCACCGGTACTGTTCAACGTATATGTAGAGGAAATGATAAAAGAGGCATGGGAAGAACTGGAGGTAAGAATGAAAGTCGGAGGGGAATTCGTAAAATCGGTTAGGTGTTCTGATGACCAAGCATTAGTTGCTCAGTCAGCCAAGGGGTTGCAAGCATTGTTGAGTGAATTGGAGGTTCAGTGCGATAAATATGGGATGAGAATCAATATTAATAAAACAAAGGTTATGCGATTTTCCAGAAAGAAAAAGGCTAAGCTAAATATTAAAATAGGCGGGGAAAAAATTGATCAGGTAGAACAGTTTACATATCTCGGAAGTGTTTTGGACCAATACGGTCAAAGTGGTAGGGACGTAAGGAGAAGAATTGCGCTAGGCAAGGAGGCTTTCTCAAGGAGGAGGGAGTTGATGACGGGGACGTTGAGTAGGGATGTTAAGACAAGACTCGTAAAAACTCTGATATGGAGCGTAGCTATGTACGGCGCGGAAACGTGGTCGCTGAAGCAGGAGGATAGACGTAGATTGGAGGTTTTTGAAATGTGGGTGTGGAGAAGAATGTAGAAGGTGAAATGGACCGAAAGAAAAACAAATGAGGAAGTACTAGAAATGGTGGGGGAGGAGAGGGGTTTGTTGAGAGAAATCCTATGGAGACAGGAAAAATGGATGAAAGGCGTATTGAGCGGTAGTGGAATGTTGAAGAAGGTAATAGAGGGGAGAAAGTTGGGCAAGCGAGGAAAGGGCAGGAACAGGATAGGGATGTTGGACGGGATGAAGGGAGGAAAGAAGTACACCGAGATGAAGAGGGACCTGACATAGATTAGTTTGCTAGGTGGGGAGTCACAAAATGTTTATTTGATAGTTGTGTCCATCCAAAAACCTACCTTAACCGGTAGATTACCTAAAAAAAAAAATATATATATATATACAAGTACATAGAAACTAAGAACATTCTTCATTTATTTAATAGTGTACCACAGCTGTTAGTAAAAAGGATTCCAACTCAAATTTAAATGATTGTTTACAGTCCTATACTCTGTTTGCAGTTATGCTACATGGTATGCCTATGCCGTACATAGTAGTGGAGTATCTTTTGACAAACTAAACATTGGATTGATATCATGAATCCAATTTAAAATCGTGAGATGCACATTTTCCATGGAAGCATAAGATTTGCTGAACTCTGTGAAAATCAAGTTATTTAATAACATTTACTACAGCCACCCAAGACTATATTTCCAAAGCCCTCAGTAACCTCAACGACACGTCTACCTATACCACTCTCACCGACAACCCTCTTCCAACCTTCCAAAACGAAATTCATATAGATCGTGCACATAGAAATAGATCTGCTTCCTCTCCCCACATCCCCTCATTCTCCCTTCACCCCGTTCCAACGCTAATTGCCTGTCAAAAAATATTATCTATCTTTTGTCGTGCAAACAACGATCCTCAAACTACATAGGTGAATGCATTCCCACCTTATCCATCCCAATGAACAATCACCGCTACTTATGTAATTTTACTTCCTCCTCTTCTCTTCCTATCCCTTTACACGCAAGTTCAAACAACCTATCATTTGACGAATGCTTTTCCCTAACGGTTCTAGAATCCCTACCCGATTCAGCCACCAACATAGAGGTGAGAACTCTCGAATCCGCATATATCCTATATTTCAAATCCTTTAAAATTCCCACCCTTAATCGCCAACTTTAATTTCCTTATCAACAGTCCCTAAACCTTCTGCCCCCCTCCCCTCCCCAGAAACTCTTCCCTCAAAACCTCTCAGTCTGACCTGAAGAAGGCCTCGGAGTAGGCCGAAACCTTAAATCATCTACAGTGTGAGTGTCATTTTACGTATTATCTGTTTTATTCTGTGTTATGTTGTGCCATCAAAAAGTTATATTGCTCTCGTGAGTACTTCCGCGTCATCGATACATCAAGCTTCCTAGCTATTGTTCCTGTCTCTTCTGTGTTCGTCGTTGGATCCAGCCCCAAACCTTCCGCTGCTGATCCTGCTCCATCGTGACTGTGCCATTCTTTCCTTCACCAGTGTCTTCCTTTATTTCCAATTTCTTTTCCCAGATCCTTTCCAATCACCCTAATATGCATCACTCTTCTCTTATTTCATCTTGGTTCCGAAACTTTCGCCGTCACGCATATAAACTCGCCAAATACACCAGCCACACCGAGTTTCTCACCTCATGCCCGTCCTTAGGAATCGTTCCCAACGGTCTAGTCATTTCGCTACCTTTATCTGCTTCCCCTCCTGAAATCCACCCGCAACCTAATGCATTCAATTACCAAAAATCTTTAGAATATGCCCACACTATCCTTACCCAGTACCAAAAAATTCGTGAACAACACATATCAAACCTATTTTCTCTCTTCAAAATAATTTCCATGACTGCTCCTCACCTAATTCCAAAACTCAACGCCACAGCTTCATCTGCCCTACGTTCCCCCCAAAAGAAACGGCAACGTCTCCTTACAAAATTGTCAAATGTATGCATTTCTTTCTTCCAAGTGGGTCTCAAACTTCCGCACTCTTACTCTTTACCGCCTCCTCCTCCCAAACCACCCCCACTCTTTCAATACAAACCCGACCTCCAAAGCATTTACAACCTCCCGCCTCCTCCCAAAGGTCCTCCGGTTTTCCCCAGGCGCCAACCACCACCGAAGGGTTCCAACACTTCCCACCCCTCCGACAATTCTCATGACATTTTGAACCTTTCCAACACCAGCCTGTCTGAGAACGAAATTTCCGTACTAAGTAAAGGCCTATCCTTCTCTCCCACATCAAAAATCAACCAAATGAATCTACTCACCGACACACTCAATTTCTGCCGAAAGCTTCCTTGGCGCTCATTTTGGAAATCGCAAAGTAACTCTTCGAGTCAAATTAAAACCAATCCCGCATTCAACAAATTCCGCCCGGCTTCCACTCATGAGCCAAAACCCCTACCTAGTATTCATCCTGTGGAAAGATTCATACGTCTCCTTCTCCAAAAAGTCTCTAATTAATCCTTCACACAAACTCTAAAACCAAGAAATAACCTTTCCACAAACGAGCGGCATCCCTTAAAACCCTAAAGGCCAATCCCAACATCGTGGTCACCACCACCGATAAAGGCTCCTCAGTCGTAATTTTAAGCACCCAAGACATTTTTCCAAAGCCCTCAGTCACCTCAACGACACATCCACCTATACCACTCACACCGAAAACCCTACTCCAACCTTCCAAAAAGAAATTCGGTCTCTTCTCCCCCAATTACCCCAGAAGAAGCCCTCACCTCCCAAGACATATTCCTACTCTCACCCCAGAGCACCCCAGTTTTATCTCCTCCTAAAAATACACAAACCCAACATCCCCTGTCACCCTATAATCTCTAGTTTCAACTCTCCCACCGAAAGAATCTCCGCATTCCTTGATAACCACCAACAACCTATGGTACCCTCATTGCCCTCATTCACGAACGACACGTATCACTTCCTCCACCGTTTAAACTCTTTCTTCATTCCCTCCACCTCCAACCAACTGATGGCCACCAATTATGTCACCTCCCTCTATACTTCTATTCCCCATGCAGAAGGCCTATCCTCCCTCCGAAACTATCTTTCTCCACGCCCCCCACCCCAGTGCCCCTCGACCGAATTTCTCCTCAATCTCGCCATTGTCGGCCTCACCAAAAATGCATTCTCTTTCCAAAACTGTTTTTATCTCGAAACGAAAGGCAAAGAGATGGGAATCAGGATGGCGCCTTCGTACGCCAATGTCTTCATGCGCTCCCTTGATCAGAATTTCCTTTCACAGCAACCCTTCCAACCTCTTTTCTGGGTCCGCTACATAGACGACATTTTTATGCTCTGGACACACGGCTCTGAGTCTCTTGACAATTTCTTATCGGCCTTAAATTCTTCTTTCACTGTAACTTCACTTCTTCCATTTCACACTCCACCATCACCTTTCTTGACAAAGCCATCTCAATTCACAATAACAAATTCGCCACTTCAGTACACATCAAAGCCACTGATCATCAACAATATTTACACTATACTAGTAGTCATGCTTCTCATACCAAACGCTCATTTCCCAACACTCTCTCTATCCGCGGACATCGGACTTGCAAAAACACAGCTACCCTCAAAAAATACCTCAACAATCTACACCATGCACTCCACAAACGCGGTTACCCAGAAAAGCTCCTACAGGATAAAATCTACCGGTCCACCCGACCATACACACCATAGAATAACAACCCCACATCTGACGCTGGACTCAGCCTATGCACAACCTATTTCCCCGGATCTCACAGACTGAAATCCTTCTCAAAGAACTTTATCCTATATTACATGACAATGACGCGACCACATCCTTACTGCCCCAATGCTCCTCTTTCGCTTATAGATGGCCTGCCAATCTCAGACACCTTACGAGATCCACCAAACCGTTGACACACCGCCCTAACACATTTCCACATATTTCCCCTACCTAAAATCGCCCCCGATGTAAAACATGTCTCCTAATCAGATCTGCTCCCCTCTCCCCACATCCCCTCGTTGTCCCTTCACCCCGTTCCCACGCTAATTGCCTCCCAAAAAATATTATCTATCTTTTGTCGTGCAAACAATGCACCTCATTCTACATAGGCCAATGCATTACCCCCTTATCCATCCGAATGAACAATGACCGCTACTCATGTAATTCTGCTTCACTCTCTTCTCTTCCTATTCCTTTACACGCAAGTTCAAACAACCTATCATTTGACGAATGCTTTTCCCTAACAGTTCTAGAATCCCTACCCGATTCAGCCACCAACATAGAGGTGAGAACTCGCGAATCCGCATATATCCTATATTTCAAATCCTTTAAAATTCCCACCCTTAATCGCCAACTTTAATTTCCTTCCCAACAGTCCCTAAACCTTCAGCCCCCCCTCCCCTCCCCAGACACTCTTTCCTCAAAACCTCTCAGTCTGACCTGAAGAAGGCCTCGGAGTAGGCCGAAACCTTAAATCATCTACAGTGTGAGTGTCCTTTTACGTGTTATCTGTTTTATTCTGTGTTCTATTGTGCCGTACAAAAGTTATATTACTCTCGTGATTACTTCCGCGTCATCGATACATCAAGCTTCCTAGCTATTGTTCCTGTCTCTTGTGTGTTCGTCTCCTCTGGCGGAGAAAGCATGGCGATTAATGCCCTTGCGAGCATCTTCAACATTTGATGATTATAGGCTTGTCCCAAGCATTGTAGACTGATTTTTTCCCTTTGTAGTCCCCTAAGTGTACAAAAAGGCGAGAGAAGAAAAGCATTCGCTACGTCATTATGAGGGTTATGGAGAACTCCAAGGAAGTAGTAGGGCAGGAATTTGACCTCTAAGTCCAGGGAAAAAGATGTTTAGCCCTGGGAAGAATATTCAGTGACAATATCGTTGAGGGAGATTCAGGTTCAAATTGAGTCACGAAATACCAGAAATTTTGGAAGGAAGTTGATGGGTGCCAAATTATAACATTTATTATTATCATTATTAATTGAAATAAAATTTACTATAGAATTCACACTTTCACACCATAAACATACTTGGAAGTATATATACTTGGAACAGAATTTTCCTGTTACGTTTGATCTTAAAATTGTTTTGTTTCTTTAATACCCGTTATGATGTAATTCAAATCCATAAATATGGCTATAAATTTGCATTTATGTAAATGAAATGCACCTTTAGATCTGATTGAATCTTTAACGAAGCCCACACAATTCCTTCTATCATTACATTAATCTACCTATCTATCCAATTAAATTAAATAAAACGTCTGCTCAATGAAGGAACTTCCCCTTATAGAAATACTAAATCGGTATAAGTTCAATTAGTGAACTGCAGCGACCATAGGGTGTCTGTTGGCCGACGGGTAGTTTACAAGCTTTCAAAGCCAACCCCGAGCACTATTTTCGAGCCCTCGTGCCTGTTGTTTTTTTTTTTACTTTACAAATCAGGCATCTTTGCCTGCATCCCTTTAACCTCTTTCCACATCTCAATAGCGTTTTCCAGCTTTTTTCTGAAATTAAACATTTTATCAGCTCATCTTCATTGCACCGAATTTTTATTTTCAAAAGTGATGCAATCGGGATCAACATTTTTGAAACATAGGGATTTCATTTGAATTATTCTTATTATCTTCGAATCTATCATGATAGAAATATAGCCTCATTAACCCTGTACATACTAAATATGTATCATCGAATAATAGTTAAGTCTTTCCTCACCTTTCATTAATATTAGTTCTGCCTAATATAACCACAATCAACGCGTTTTATTTTACCGACAAATATTTTAATCGAAGTATCACCTTACAAAACAGGCGGTTTTAACTGAATTCCTCCATTCTGTCTCCGATTTCTTTTATGTTGGTATGAATATAGCTATTGGTGATTTAATTATGAAATGAATACGCAATTCGGATTCCGAGGACCATGTCTCCTGCAGAACTCAATTGCTTTCTCTCCGCGGTCATTCCTTGTGGCTAATGCGTAGTACCCCACCTCATCACCATCTCCTCCTTCGCCTACAGTCGCTTTCCTACCAATTCAATTAAGGATTATTCTGTGATACATAATTAGTATGTTCAGGCCTAATGTGGTTATACTTCAATGATGATAGATTCGAAGAAAGTAAGAATAATTCAAATGAAATCCCTAGTTTTCATCAGAGCAGCCAGCCCATGATTGCATCCTTTTTGAAATTACAAATTCCTTGCAACACAAAATAAGCAGATAAAATGTTTCATTTCAGAAAAAAGCTAGAGAATGCTGTTAAGAAGTGGAAAGACTCTGAGGGACGCAGGCGAAAAGCCTGGTGGGAAAAGTTTACAAAAAAATTTTTTCTAGACAGGAGGGTCGAACGGAAATTCATCTGCTCGATGTATGAAACCGGCACTGATCCGTTCTACCAACTGTCTAGCAATGGCGAAGTGGATCTAATTGAAGTTACATCTATCATAATCATCAATCATTTCTATAAACGGGAAGTTCCTTCATTGGGTAGACGTTTGATTTCATTTATTTGGATAGACGTTTTATATGATTTAATTGGAAAGACGTTTTATTTGATTTAATTGGAAAGATAGTTAGATTAATGTAATGATAGATAGATAATTGTATGGGATTCGTTAAAGATTCAATCTACATTACCAGTGCATTAGATTTACATATATACCAACCTATAGCCATATGGATGGATTTTAATCACATAATAACGGGTATTAAAGACACAAAACAATTTTAAGATTAAAGATAACAGTGAAAGTGAGTTCCAAGCATATGTTCCTCAGAGCATTTTATATGGTGTGAAAATCTGATTTGTTTAGTAAATTTTATTTTAATTATATATTATTTTATTAATTGTTATATTGTGACATCATTCGTCTTCGGAATATTTGAGTTTTCATTGCCTTACTAATATAATGTTGACGCCAACCGATTTCGGGGAACTGTCCGCACTAAGCGATTTCGATTGGCTATCAAATCGTAATGCAAGTGTTTATTACAAAAGTGTTTACCAAGATCAAGGCATGAGTAGCGAAGACATCAAGAACAGTGTGGATTCAGGTCTGCTGTTGAGGACTCAGGTTCGTGGGAACTTTTCATTGAATGTAAAACGGTGCCAAAGTTTGGAGCTTACTGATTTGATTGTGAAAATTATAATACTACAATGTCTAACGAGCAATCGTTTTATGAAGGTTTGGCAGCCGAAGACCGGATGATTCCAAAACTTGAACATAAATTTCTGGTTGATCGACGAAAGCTGGAACTACTTTTAGTAGGTATGGTTAAATTATTCTTTCGTCATATTTTGCATTAAAGGATTTTATTCAGTTGTTTGAAGAGTCATTGGCGTCGTTTTGATATGCCAACCGATTAATTTAACCCATTTCGGTGTGATGAAACTTCACATTATTTTCGCATCAATGTGTACACAGCTCAAACTAAAATCTGGCTTTGTTAGTTACTTATAAATTAACGGCATTTGATCAACGCCCATATTCTTTTGTTAAAGCCAAACAGTGGCAGTTCAAACTCGCGGGAATTTATGTCCAAGTGCTTGCGCATTAATGGATTTATAGTGATGTTTAAAATTGTTGGGTGTCCATTGAGATCCTCAACAGTGAAGTAAATGATATATATTGTTTTGGTAATTTTGACTCGAATTAGGAAAATAAGTTATTGACCCCTGTATGTCAGTTTATCTGGAGCCACTACATGCATGGCAGGTTTGTCATAAATATGGAAAACTCCCACATTTTGACATTACTGGCAGGAAATCACCAACCACACCGTTTAAGAACTTCTTTTTCGACCTGCTTGTGAATTCATTATTCTAAATACTTACATAACTGGAACTTAAAAATGAACCTTGGAAAACATGCCTTAGAAAAATGCCGAGTCATATGCTTAGTAGTAGGAAGTTTTCAATGCACTTCCTTCTGCCTTCAGTGTACTCTTCTTGCCAACCCCAAAATTCTCCAAACCAATTTTTGGATTTTCAAAGCAATCATAGAAAAACTTGGCACTTTTGCTTTCACACTGTGAAATCTTGTCCCTTTGAGTTCTGATTTTACCGTAGAAAATAATAAAGGGTCACAGGGGCCTAGGTCGGTCCAACATGGTAATACTTGCATATTTGGCAAAGAACGCCTTCACAACCATGGTAGAATGGGCTTGCGCATTGTCTTCTTGAAGTATCCAGGAATTTCTCTTCCTCAATTTGGATCTTTGCCTCCTGAGGCATTCACAAAGGGGAGTCAGAACTTTGACGTAATACTCTTCTAATGCATCACTAAACCATTTGTTTCAGAGTCATTGGTGAAAAACCTCATTTTGAGGAAAGTAATAACTCTATCTAGCAAATCGGGATCATTATTTAATAGGCCATTACAGATGTTAACTTTCAATTCCTTTTGCTCTGGAATGAGAAGTTATATCACCATTTCTGAGCTAACGTTGTGCATCTAAATTGATTCTTGTAGAATCTTACGGACACTTTCTTTGTTGATTCTTTAGAGTTTAGCAAGACCGCAGATATTCAGACAATGATTTAAAAAAATCGATTTCCCAATTTTCTGAATGTAGTTGTCTGTTTTTTATGTTGAGGGTCAACCAGGGCAAGAATTGTCCTCGGTGGTTTCATGCCTCTGCTTTAGCCTTGTAAGCCTCTCTAAGAGTTATGTGAATGATAAACATTCACTACCATACACCCCATTGCACATGGCATGAGATTCTGTAGCAGTTTTTCTCAATTTCATACGAAACTTGTGGTTAACTTGTCACTCCATTTGAATACGTTGCATTTTTTTCAATGACGCACTAGCACAAGTTCTTGAATGGGTGGTGGCTACGGTGAGAATGAGTGACCTACAGCCATGTTCATCAAGTTCAGCGTGAGGGAAACATCAACAGACACAGACATGTGATGCCTGCCATGGCAAGCTTGCTGTTTACCAGTAGTAGTATCAGTCTGGTTATTTAATTGCCACACCTGATACTCCTTGCTCTTCACAATTTTTGCTAGTATAATACATAAATGTTTATTTGAAAAAGCTGTGTGTACTTTAACAAATAAATAAAAAAGAATTATTATAATGTTGAATTTAGGTAATTTTACTGCCATTGCATTTTGTTATTATTTTACAATTTCAGCATTGTGAGTAATCTGCATATTATTATCATAATATCATTTCTGCATAATCTACTGGTTAAAAATGGTTTT
This sequence comes from Hetaerina titia, assembly GCA_037158775.1. NCBI lineage: Eukaryota > Metazoa > Arthropoda > Insecta > Odonata > Calopterygidae > Hetaerina > Hetaerina titia. The sequence goes on along the minus strand of CM073779.1, from coordinate 55,118,687 downwards.
GGATGGACACAACTACCAAATAAATATTATGTGACTCCTAACAAAACATTCCAACAACCTACACTACATCAAGTCCCTCCTCATCTCTGTGTAATTTTTTCATCCCTTCATCCCTTCCAACATCCCTATTCTGTTCCTTCCCTTTACTCATATGCCTAGCATTCTCCCCTCTATTACTGTGTTGAACATCTCACTTCTCCACAATATGCCTTTCATCCATTTTTCCTGCCTCCTTCGGATTTCTCCTAACAAACTCCTCTCCTCTCCCTCCATAGCTACTACTACTGCCTCATTTGTTTTCCTTTTGGTCCATTTCACCTTCTCCATCCTTCTCCACACCCACATTTCTAAAGCCTCCAATCTTCTTCTATCAACTTGCTTCAGTTACCACGTTTTCGCACTATATATAACTTCCCTCCATATCATAGTATGGTTGATCCTACCATCATCAATATAAATATGTATATTACACAATTATTTTCACTTCATTTAGTGGAAGGAATTAATCGTGTTCTCTCATTGAACATCAGTATTACAAATAAATTTGTGGAATCTATGCCCATCTTCACTGTGGTGACATTTTCCACATTTCTATGTTGAGAGTTTTCCATCCTGCTGTCTTCTGTAGGCTTTCTAAGAGTTTTTCCACCAACGATGGGGACACTTAATTAGCCTTGTTTTTTGGGAGTTTAATTTTTACTGGTGTTATTTCCTAATCCTCATCCTACCCTCAGATAATTCACTACATTTTTATTGCATGTTTACTGGCAACACCATGAGGTTCTGAGGATTGACCTGCAAGTCAGAATTCCTTGAGGAAGCATGGAAGATGTTCAGAGGAACTTTGCAGAGAGGAAAAACTGGGAAAAAAACTATGGATTCAGGTGAGAGTTTCTTGGGGAGGTCAAATGTTCGACCTGATACTTGACAAAGGGGGAAAATCGGGTGTAATAGGTGTCCTATTCAGAAATACTTCATCCTTTGAAACTGTAGTCAAGTTTTGAAGGTTACGGGTGACAGAAACAGGGACTGCATGGGAGCACTGCCTGTTTATGTAGGTGATCTATCATGGAACCATATTCTCGCCATATTCTTCATCTTGTGTTGAAGAAGATGCGTAAATGTAGCACCTGCTTGTCAATGTACAGTTCAGGGAACTATAGCTGTGGAATGTCATCCAACTAACTTCTTGATGTTGCGCACCATACACATGTCCTTGTGGAATGAATCCTAGGGAGTCTGGTACCCCATGTGCTGCAGGCACTGGAGGAGGCTGGAAAAGGCGAGGGTATCTTCCATTTACGAATTGTTTCTAAAGCAAGACTTAAAGATGTCACACGCCAAGGATATGTAGAAATGCTTCTTTCAAGAACCTGAATTAGTAGGTGGAGCAAGTCACTGGACAGTAAACTTCAGATTATTTTAAGTATCGCCCATAGGGTTGTCCCAGGGTGAAGGGTTCTGAGACTAATTGAAAGAATGACTTTAGAATGGACTTTAAAGCATATTGGAGTGGATTCGTTGAGTTGATGCCTTTCCCGAAGTATTGCAGATTGTAGGGCCTGAGATAAAAGAGCACTTGAGGAGAATTTAAGGTAGCTGATATTTCAGTGTGTAGGTAATCTCTGGGCCAATGATTTTTTTAGAAAATGTATTAAGGCCAATCAAAGTAGGTATATGCAGATCTTGGAATGAACCAATGAGATGAAGTGTATAAGAGATAGTTTTAAGATCTGATTGATATGTAATTTTTACCACGAATGATAAGGGATAATAAAAACCATGTCTGACTACAGTACGGGTCTTATTTGGGTCAAAATTAGTCTGGTATGTATTCACCTCCTATCACATGCCCTACAATTGGCTTGCAGGGCACTAAAATATCTAAATAAACACACACACACAGGCACACGAAGTCTGTTTGAAAATTACCAAGCCACGTCATATTTTTAGGAAAATAGCCTCCTTAGGCCACTTCGAAGAACTCCCCTTGGGACCTAACACACTTATCCTCACGTCTCTTTCACTAATCCAAACAATCTGCAAAGTCCTTTTTCAGAATGGTCTCCTGCCTTGTTGCATTCCCTTTGATCTTGTTAGCGTAAAAAATTTTGTGCTGAAGTTGCAGGGGACTTGCTCCAAGCCATAAATGATGGCACAGGTTTTCTAAAAAAGGTCATAGGTGTGTCAGAAATGGAAATGGACATAACAAAACCAATGCCAGGCATTTTATTTTTAGGAAATCCACTTTATCTTTCATTCCTATTCTTATATTTATTTCCCAACCTTTTTATAATAATTATTATCAGGTAATCTTTCGGTTGAGGTAGGTTTTAGATGGACACAGCTACCAATGTATATTTATTGACTCCTAACAAAGGGCAACCTCAATATTCCACTCTAAAAAGTGTCCCTCCTCTTCTCTGTGTACTTTCTTCCTCCCTTCATTCCTTCCAACATCCATATTCTAGTCTTGCCCTTTCCTTTAGTTTGCCTAACACTCTTCCCTCTATAAGGGTATTCAACATCCCACTGTCCATCAATACGTCTTTCATCCATTTTTTCTGCCTCCTTAGGATTTCTCCCAACAAACTCTTCTCCTATCCCTCAATACCTACTACTTGCTCATTTGTTTTCCTTTCAGTCCATTCCACCTTCTCCATTCTTCTTCACAACCACATTTCAAAAGTCATCATATTTGAGTGACCACGCTTCTGCGCTGTACATCACTATGCTCCATAATACACTTTTTACGAGTCTATTCTTAACCTCCCTGCTCAAAGTCTTTGGCATCAACCTGCTCCTCCTTGTGAAAGCCTCTTTGCCCAATGCAATTCTTCTCCTTAAGTCCATACTACTTTTACCATGATGGTCCAAAACACTTCCTAGATACGTAAATTGTTCCACTTGTCCTAGTTTTTACCCTCCTACTTTAATGTTTAGCTTATCCTTTTTCCTTAATTAAACTTGCATAACCTTTGTTTTATTAATATTAATTCTCATCCCATATCTATCCCACATCATTTTTCGGGTACTAGATCTTCCTGGGAAACCATAACCGGCACAGGGAAAGGAACAGGCCACCCTACCCTGATGTGTGAATATTCACACGCCGTTGGCCTTGGTACATGGGTGAGCTCTACCATCACCTACTAAAGCGACCTTTGGGTTGATTACTATTTTTATGGTTTATTTTATCTCTCACACTGAGTTTCCAATTAACTCAGCAATGCTTGCAACCCCTTGGCTGACTGACAAATTATAGCTTGGTCATCAGCAAACTCGACTGATTTTACGTATTCCCCTGTCTTTCAGCTCTATTTCTACTTCTAAGCCTCTGTCATATTTCCTCTACACACACGTTGAACAGCACCGGTGATGATGGGTAACCGTAATTTACACCTCTTCATAACACTATCTGTCTGAATTCTCCATTCCCCACTCGCACCTGAACAATCTGAGACATGAGCAGGTTGCGGATTAGACTCCTGTCCCTCCAATCTATTCCTATTTTTTGCAATATGCGCATTAGTTTTTCCCAATTGACTTTATGAAACGCCATTTCAAAATCTATGAAACAGGTAAATATGTCCTGGTTTTTTTCTACATTTTTTTCAATTAAATGATCTCATTACTGCAAAAGTATCACGGGTGCCTCTCCTCTGCGTAAACCCAAACTGATTATCCCCTAAGTAATAATTTACCCTACGCTCTATTCTTTTTTTAATGATCCTGAGAACAGCTTTAGCTGCGTGGGATATCATACTTATTTTTCTGTAGTCGTCACATGAAGTAGTGTTTACTTTCTTTGGATTAGGGACTAACACAGATTTCACAGTCTTCCGCCCAAATTACTTCCTGGGAAATCCCTTCAGATTGGAAAAGCAGTTAAGCATGACCCAAAATACTAGCTCGGTGTTCTTCATTATCTTCAATAAATAATCTAATAAGTTGTACAGATGGAACAGATACAAAATTGAAATTTGCATTAAGGAACAACATGTAGTCTTTGTAACTGGATGGAACTGTGATGTTATGAAAGGCAATTTTATAGTTCTCCAACAAATCTGATCAGTCTTTAGACAACTTAAAAGAGCATGAAACTGGCAGTGAACTACTCTCCCTCAAATTACATGCTTTGGCTGACGTCACACCTTTGCCAAGGTGTCTTCCAACTCAGGAATCCTGCCTGGTAGGCCACCTTACGAATGCTCTTCAGCTCAGCCATGGAATTAGTTTTAATGCCCGCAATTGTTTTGAATCGGCACCCTATCAAGGTTTGTTATACCTTTGGGAAAAAAAAATTATCACGATCAGTGATAGTTTTGGCAGTGAGCTGGCACGTTATCTTGGTGGAAACACCATGTATTGTTTTTTCACATGTCCAGCCTCTTTCGGCTCACTGCGCCCCTCAGCCTCTTCATAGCCTTTAAGTTGATATCTTTGTTGATAGTTTGACCATGAGGGATGCCAATGCCAATCGAAAAAACACACCAGCATGCCCTTCATATTGGACCGGAACATGTTAGCTTTCTTAGGTCATGGAGAATGAGGACCTTTCCCCTTGGGCCTTTGTCTCAACATCATAACCGTAAAGCCAGGTTTCATCACCGGTGATGATGGTTTTAAGAAACTCTGGGTTGGAATGGACCCGATCCAGGAGTTCCTGGCAAATGTCCACTCGTTTCTGTCCCTGTTCATCAGTCAGCACCCCCTGGACGAATTTGGGTGTGTCGTGCATCATGGCCAAAATGTCTGTCGAAATTGTCTGACAGGATCCAAAAATAATGTTCACTTCCTCTGTCTGTCAAAGTGGAAGGCTACCCTGTTCACGAATCTTCATCTATTGAGGTTCTGCCCAATTTAAAACGACTGTACCCCTCAAAACACTGGCTTTGACTCATAGCTTCATAACAAAGGCTTGCTGAATCATTCCAAATTGCTCCGTAGCAATTTTGCCAAGTTTGAAACTAAATGTCATGCACACATGCTATTTCATTAGCTCCTTCATTGTTACTGTTGCACACAGCGACAAACAGGTTAAGGCACTTACCGCTGCTGCTGTGTAATGAATCGACATAACGCAACAAGTCATCAGACGTGTCGATAGATGGCACACTGTGTCTCGTTTCAATCCGTTGAATGGTTTGCGCAGATTAAAATCATTCCAGTCTGTTTTTGATCACACCTTGGATATCGTTGATTATTACTGATGACAATGTCATAAGCACTTACTGGCTAACCAGTCTCTCTTCATCCTTCATTTCAAAACTTAATGTATTAAGACATCCCTAAATGTTTCTGAAGGGAAATACCAAAGTTCCTTCTTTTTGTGTGTGCATAACTTTCTTCTACGCACTAGTTGCTACACACGGTATTTAATCAATATTGAAACTCCCACTCGGTTGCTTTGGAATATTTGTGCAGTTTTACATGGAAGATAATAGAATTTAAGTGCATGCATCCAGCAATAAGTGTTTCATTTCACCATTTTAATTGCATTAATTTGTTGTAAATATTATTAATTGAGAGTACGGCCTCATTTTTTATTGCATATTCTGCCTAACATTGTGGTCTAAATGTCAAAGGTTTTAATCTGGCTACTTGATTTTTTGGATCCAAGTGATTAATATATGCATTTCATTTTCTAAGAAGTGACTCGCAAATTTTGGATGAAGGTGATCCGGAGGCTCTTGTCGATCCAATGTACCATATGGATCTACGTAATTATTTGACTGATTTCTGTCATTTGCTAAAACAACAGCAATATTTTGGTTCTTTTGTAAATCATTTAATGGAAAAAGTTTTCAATCTTATGTAAAATTGGAATTAGTTTTAAAATGTGAATGCCTGAATCATCTTAATTGAATAATCTTAATTTAAGAAATAAATTAAATTTTTTCATAAAAAAATTTGTATTATTTACAAAAAAATATTTTCACCATCTACATCTCAAACTTTCCAAAGGAGTTTATCCAGAATCAGATGTTGAGTGGCTTCCTTATGTAATTATGGTATGTATTATGAACTGCATTCCTTTCTCTCTTCACTTGCACTGCATTTATTGCTAAATTAGTTTGTTTTGTTGCATATGAATATGGAATGCAATATAAATATGGATGCTGTTTCACAAATGGAAGTTTTACCTTACTTTGAGTTTGTTAGTCAAATATAACAAACATGTATATTTAATAATTACAATGAACGTAGCCACGGTCGTGAATCAACGTAAACAAAAAAGACCGAGATCGTTTTGGTCTGTCTTTTTTTGTTTACATCTTTATTTAACTCATATATGTTTATCATTTACATTGGATAACATTTGAATATTCTTTGTCATACAACTCCACGACTCCAAGATGATGATTACTCCATTGAAATTGTCATTAAAAATTCACTGTAATGGGATTTAACTTCCCTTACTGTGGTAGTTCATAATTTGGATGCAGAAAACTTAATCATTTATGAGAATTGATTATCCTATCCCAGATAGCTGAACCTTTCATTTATTTTGTGTAGAAAATATTAATGTAGGAAGTGCATTACTTCAGTAAATCAATATTTCTTTGATTGAAACAGTCCTTTGGCAAGCATGTTTTTCATCTAAAAAGGCAAATGGATTTAGTAGGGCTAAATGAAGCAATGAGTATCTATGATAGCCTCAATGAGTTTAAATCACATACATTTCAGTTTTACATGAATATTTGCCTCACTTTTTCAATGAATCACATGAGTCTTTTTTTCCAGGGTTCATCAAGTAACCCTTGGGAAACTGAAAAGAAAAAATTGATACCCGTTCTACTTTTTAGTTTTATCCCCTCCATAGTGTGAGTTTGTCTCTTTTTTCTTTTTTCAGACCCTCCAGACTGACTTAGTGCAGCAGTCTCACTTTTTTATTGTGTGCTACATTGAAAATGTAGAGTTCCTCCAGAGCAACTGTAAAATAACTATTAAAAGGAATAGTCAAATTACCAAACATTGAAGAAATAATATGATCAGCTGTATAGTAAAACTAATCACAGTGGACATTGAAGATTAGTTAAATTGATCCTGGCCTTATTGCCAATCAATCTGCTTTGAAATATTTGACTTTTTAGTTTTATTTTGGATAAAAGTAAAAATAATATTAAATTAATTGTAAAAGTATGGTTTTTCTGTGAAAGTGAGTTAAGTTACTGCTGTACTTAATTAAGTACAAGTATACTGGTGACATAGCATTGATACCTTGAAAAGATTTATTTCCCTCCTCAATGCTTTATCTTCTCTCTCCTCTTACACCAACTCTTCATCAAAAATCACTTCCCTCTGTTAATATATCCCTCGCCAATCAAAATTCCACACACCGCTGTACATATGAATCCCCCTAATAATTGATAATATTTCACTTCACCAGCTGTCTACTATTGCACTCTAAATGCTCTCTTCTGCACAGACTTTTCATCTGCAGTCATCAAATCTTCAACAATCCAAGCTTCCTTTCCAAATTACTCGCCAATTTATGCAAAACTCTCCTCCACTGCAGCTATCCTGGATCCCTTTTGAACAAAAAATACTTCAAACTTTCATCTGCCTAAACCATTAACCAACACACCCAATCTATCTGCACAAGGTACTTGCAAGGATTTCTGTCCTGTGAACACCATCTTCCTTATACAAAAAAGAAAGGCTTGTACTTTTCCACGGATTTTATTAAAAGGTACAATGGGTTTTACAGACTAGCGACATCATCAGGTACAAATTTGCTAAACAGACAGTGGCAGAATATATACCCTCAGAACAGAGTGGGTGCGGGGAGGGGAGGGAGGGCCTGAGAGGAGTGGGGGATCTTAGGTGCATTAAGGGGTTTTTTTTTTACCATTTCCAGGCTAGTTTCTCAGAGAGGAGTGGGGAGGGTTATGGGAACAATTGCTCATTACATTGGGTGGTATTAGGGTTTCCAAGTGCCTTCTTATCTCTAATTGCTCAAGAGCATCCATTTTTAATCCTTTTGGGAGTGTGTGTAGTAAGTATCTCAGGGACGAAGTCACTGCTTTGGTAAAATTCCAGTAAATGTTTGGCAAAGAGAGAGTTGGTTATCTCAGTTTTTTGACACCTTGCATGTTCCTTGACTCGTAACTGAATATTCCTTCCTGTCTGACCATCATAAACGCTCTTGCAATCCTAGCATTTCAGTTTATAAATACCTGATTTGACAAGGCTATCCTGGGTGTCTTTTCCATTGGCTAGAAGTTTGGAGAGGGTTATGGGTGGGTAGAAGGCAGCTTTGAGTGAGGTCGGTAGGTGGTTGGCCATCATATATGAAATATCTCCTATAAATAGGATCGAACACCACTTAAAATCCTTAGAAACTGCGGGCTGTGCAATGAAACTATTTTTAATGGCCATTGGATATTAAATTGGTATGGATGTTAAATACTTCCACAAAGTGAAGCTTCATACAATAGAATATAACCATCTTCCCCATTCTGAACAACCAAAAAAAAAAGCAAACACCGTACCTAAATGTCCACTGTGCCTCCATCAGTGTTAAACCCACCAATTTATCTGACATTATGAAATCCAGCAAGCCCTCCTGTAACCATAAAGTCATACCAATATCTTGCAATTGACCCAAATGTAAAGCATGTCCCATTTTCATAACTCCCTGCCCTGCTGCTCATCTATCCAATTCTCTCACATCCCCTGGTACTCGCTCATGTGCATTCTCAAGTATTATATACCTATATGGCTGCAAGCCCTGTTCCTCCTGTTTATTTATTTATCATATTAGGGCGAGGTTGAAACTTTGTAGTCCATTCTTTCATATTGTGCAACATAGTACACCCCTTAATATCTGCATTCACAATCACTGTGTCTCCTTACAAACCTTCCATATTAGTCAAATTTCAAGAAACTGTAACAGTAACTTTAACGGAGTCACCCGCTATGTGTGCATTATAATGCAACAATTTCAGAGAGTAAAAATCATTCGCCTTGACCGGGATTCGAACCCGGATCCCTCGATATCCGGCCGAGTGCTTTAACCATTTAAGCTACCGAGACGTCCTCTTACACTCTGAAATTTTGGGGGCTTTAAAGGAACAAGATGTTATGACGAAATACCGTACATACAATGTCACAGGCATTCGTAGTCGTGCGCGACGCGCCACAGTCCACGATGTTAATAAAGCCAATTTCAAACACTTAGGCTGTTCATACCTTAGACAAATTTCAAGAAACTGTAACAGTAACTTTAACGGAGTCACCCGCTATGTGTGCATTATAATGCAACAATTTCAGAGAGTAAGATTCAGAGATGGGCTAGTCGACACTGGTTTAAAAATAATCACCCCCAGGCGATCACCTTAAGACCATTATAAGTAGTCCCAACACACAAGTCCTTGACGGCAGATTGACACCACAAGTGTTCTCGACGTCTGCGCTACTTATTCCTTGATCTTGGAGAACGCTTCTGTGATAAACATTTGCATTACGATTTGATAGCCAATCGAAATCGCTTAGTGCAGAGAATTCCCCGGAATCGATTAGCGTGTACAATTTATAAGGAAGACAATAAAAAACTAAAATATTCCGAAAACGATTGATGCCAAATTGTAACATTTGTTAATATCATTTTTAATTGAAATAAAATTTACTATATAATTCACACTTTCACACCATAAAAATGCTTGGAATTATATATACTTCCCTCCCATGGACTACAACCTTGTCGTGGTGGAAGGGCTTGTGTGTTCCGATGACCCCTAGAGCTGTACTGGCGGGAGTAATAATAATTACTCCTGGAAGGGTCACCCATGCCAGATAGGTCGAAGGTTAGGAGCCAGACGAAAGGTATTCCACGCAGCGTCTGTTCCTCAGTAAGGCGGCTGCAATGGCGTCTGACCCCAGTGGGGCGGCCATTAAGTGATGGTGTCACGTTAAAAACACTATTGAGGAAGGCAACGGGAAACCACCTCAATTATGATTCCCCAGAATGTAATGAAGGGCACTAAATATGTCCTGGCAACTACGGGAATATGAGTCCTGGCAACTACGGGACTCGGCCCAAGAGGCCGTGTGTCGTGCCCGGCAGCGGGAGAGGCAAGGCTTCCGTGGTCGTCATCCCACTAAACCCTTGCAGGGAAGAAATAACTGCAGCAGGACAGAAGACTCAGAAGAAGACGAAAGTAGTTAGAATAGGAACCTGGAACGTCAGGACAATGTTGAGGAGAGGCAAATTAGAAAATATTAAGCGAGAGATGGAAAGAGGTAATATAGATGTTTTAGGTATCTGCGAGGTGAGATGGAAGGATAGCGGGGATTACTGGAGTGACAATTATAGAGTAATATAGCGGCGGGGACGAGAGCCAACGAGGGGTTGCCGTAATTTTAAATAAAGGGGTAGGAAGAAGCGTAGTCAACATAGAGCAAGCAACTGATAGAATTTTACTCGTAGAGATTAAAGCAGAGCCGACGAACTTGATCATTGTTCAGGTATACATGCCACCGAGCAACCACAAGGAGAAAGAAGTCGATAGGATGTACGATGAGTTAGAGGATATCATCGCGAGTGTTCCTACGGGAAAACATTTGATAATGATGGGGGATTGGAATGCGACGGTAGGCGAAGGAAGAGATGTGGGTGAGGTGGGGGACTATGGGTTAGGTACGAGGAATGAACGGGGGAGAAAGCAATTCAATTCTGCAGGAGACAGGGGTTAGTCATCACCAACACATGGTTTAGACACCATAAAAGGCGTAGGTATACATGGAAAATGCCAGGTGACTCAGAAAGGTATCAGTTAGATTATATTATGGTTAGGCACAGGTTTAGAAACAGTGTGATAAATTCGCACAGTTTCCCAGGAGCGGATGCGGACTAACACCACAATTTAGTTGTTATGAAATGTAACGTTCGTTTCAAGAAGATAAGGAAAGTGCGGCGGGTTAGGAAATGGAATTTAGAAGCATTAAATGGATTAACGAGAAAGGAGTATCAGCAGGCTGTAGAGAAAATAATGGATGACGGTAAAGAACTGAGTACTATCGAAGAAAAATGGGAATGTATCAAGAAAGGAATATTGGAACCCGCTAAAGACACTATAGGAACCGTTAACGGGAAAAGGATAATGAAACCATGGGTAACGGATGAGATGATTGCAAAGATGGATGAGAGGAGAAGATGGAAAAATGTAAACACAGAGTTAGGCAAAATGAAGTACAAAGAGTTAAACAATAAATTGAGAAGGGCCACAAATAAAGCAAAAGAAGAATGGTGGAAAACGCAATGCGAGGATATGGAAAATTTACAGAAGAAGGGTGAAATTGGTGCTCTATACAGCAAGGTTAACTTAATATCGGGAAGTAAGAAGGCAAGATCTGTGCTAACAGTGAAAGATAAGTAAGTTAAGATAATAGTTGAACCAGGAAAAATCCAAGAGAGATGGAAGGAATATATAGAAACACTGTATGGTAAAAAACTTAGGCCGACAAGGTTAGACATTGAAAAGGAACATGACGTAGAAGAAAATAGCTTAGGTCAAGGCATACTCGACGATGAAATAGAAAGGGCATTAAAGGAGATGAAAGCAAATAAGGCTGTGGGGGTGGACAACATTCCTGTAGAAATGTTGAAATGGTTAGGAAAAGGTGGGAAGAAGGCCATATATGGACGGATTCGTAGTATCTATGAGGAAGGAATCTGGCCGGAAGATTTTGTGAGATCGGTGTTAGTTCCTATTCCAAAAAAGACAAAGGCTAAGTCATGTGAGGATTACAGAACAATAAGTTTGATATCCCACGCAGCTAAAGTTATTCTCAGGATCATCAACAAAAGGATAGAGAGTAAGGCAAATGATTACTTAGGGGAGGATCAGTTTGGGTTTAGGAAAGAAAGAGGTACGCGTGACGCCATTGCAGTAATGAGATCACTAATCGAGAGGATTATAGAATACAATCAGGACGTTTTTGCCTGTTTTGTAGATTTGGAAAAAGCGTTTGATAGAGTGAATTGGGAAAAATTAATGCGTGTATTGCAGAAAATAGGAATGGATTGGAGGGACAGGAGACTGATCCGCAACCTGTACATGTCTCAACTGCTCAGGTGTGAGTGGGGAACGGAGAGTCCGGATGGGCAGTGTTAGGAAGAGGGGTAAGGCAGGGTTGCCCCTTGTTACCGTTACTGTTCAACTTATATGTAGAGGAAATGATTAAAGAGGCATGGGAATAACTGGAGGTAGGAATGAAAGTCGGATGGGAATTTGTAAAATCGGTTAGGTTTGCTGATGACCAAGCATTAGTTGCTCAGTCAGCCAAGGGGTTGCAAGCATTGCTGAGTGAATTGGAGGTTCAGTGCGATAAATATGGGATGAGAATCAATATTAATAAAACAAAGGTTATGCGATTTTCCAGAAAGAAAAAGGCTAAGCTAAATATTAAAATAGGCGGGGAAAAAATAGAGCAGGTAGAACAGTTTACATATCTTGGAAGTGTTTTGGACCAATACGGTGAAAGTGGTAGGGACGTAAGGAGAAAAATTGCGCTAGGCAAGGAGGCTTTATCAAGGAGGAGGGAGTTGATGACGGGGACGTTGAGTAGAGATGTTAAGACAAGACTCGTAAAAACTCTGATTTGGAGCCTATGTATGGTGCGGAAACGTGGTCACTGAAGCAGGAGGATAGACGTACAATGGAGGCTTTTGAAATGTGGGTGTGGAGAAGAATGGAGAAGGTGAAATGGACCGGAAGGAAAACAAATGAGGAAGTACTGGAGATGGTGGGTGAGGAGAGGGGTTTGTTGAGAGATATCCTATGGAGGCAGGAAAAATGGATGAAAGGCGTATTGAGCGGTAGTGGAATGTTGAAGAAGGTAATAGAGGGGAGAATGTTGGGCAAGCGAGGAAAGGGTAGAACAGGATAGGGATGTTGGATGGGATGAAAGGAGGAAAGAAGTACACAGAGATGAAGAGGGACCTGATGTAGTTTAAGTTGCTGGATTGGGTTTTGTGTGGAGTTACAAAATATGTATTTGATAGTTGTGTCCATCCAAAAACCTACCTTAACCGTAGATTACCTAATAGTAAATAATATATACTTGGAACTCACTTTTCCTGTTACATTTAATCTTAAAATTGTTTTGTTTATTTAATACCCATGTTATGATTTAATTCAAATCCATCCATATGGCTATAAATTTGCATATATGTAAATCTAATGCACCTGTAGATCTGATTGAATCTTTAACGAAGCCCATACAATTCTTTCTATCATTACATAAATCTACCTATCTATCCAATTAAATTAAATAAAACGTCTACTCAATGAAGGAACTTCCCCTTTATAGAAATGGTAAATCGGTGTAAGTTCTATTAGTTAACCACACCCTGTAGAGGGTGCCCGTTGGCCGAGTGGTAGTGTAGAAGATTTGGAAGCATATTTTAAGCACTATTGTTCGAGACCTCGGGGCTCTTTGTTTTTTTTTTTTTTAACTTTACAAATCAGGCATTTTTGCCTGCATCTCTTCAACGTCTTTCCACTTCTCAATAGCGTTCTCCAGCTTTTTTCTGAAATTAAGCATTTTATCAGCTCATCTTTCGTTGCACGGAATTTGTATTTTCAAAAGTGATGCAATCGGGAGCGACTCTTTTGAAACATAGGGACTTCATTTGAATTATTCTTATTATCTTCGAATCTATCATAATTGAAATATAACCTCATTAACCCTGTACATACTAATTATGTATCATCGAATAATCGTTAAGTCTTTCCTCCACCTTTCATTAATATAACTTCTGCCTAAAATAACCACAATCACCGCGTTTTATTTTACCGACAAATGTTTTAATCGAAGTATCACCTTACAAAACAGGCGGTTTTAACTGAATCCCTCCATTCTGTCTCCGATTTTTTAAATGTTGGTATGAATATAGCTATTGGTGATTTAATTTTGAAATGAATGCGCAATTCGGATTCCGAGGACCATGTCTCCTGCAGAACTCAATTGCTTTCCCTCCGCGGTCATTCCTTGCGGCTAATACGTAGTACCCCACCTCATCACCATCTCCTCCTTCGCCTACCGTCGCTTTCCAATCCCTCATCACTATCAAATGTTTCCTTGCAGAAACACGCGCGAATATATCCTCTAACTCATCGTACATTCTATCGACTTCTTCCTCCTTGTGGTTACCTGATGGCATGTATACCTGAACAATGCCAAGTTCGTTTGTTCTGCTTTAATCTATACTGCTAATGTGACTGCTGTTATGCTAACGGATGTTGCTTGCTCTATGCTGACTACGCTTTTTCGTACCTCCTTATTTAATATTCGCCAACCCTTCAATGGCTCTCGTCCCCACCGCCGTATATTATTTTACGCTGCGTGGACTACCTTTCGTCTGGCTCCTAACCTTCGACCTATCTGGCATGGGTGACCCTACCAGGAGCAATTATTATTACTCCCGCCAGAACAGCTCTAGGGGTCATCGTAACACACAAGCCCTTCCACCACGTTAAGCTTGTAGTCCATCGGCGGGTGTTAGAGAAATGTGGAACGTTTTATATAACATTTTAAAAACTAAGCTAAGATCCGGACACGAATTTTACAATCCTTTCTGTATATGGCCGCATTTTCTTTAGAAAAGTTGGTTTTTTCTTGCAGTCGTTGCCAAGCAAGTCACAGAACAATCAGCGACCACCCACAAAGTCAATGAGTAACGCTTCTCCGGCCCTAACGTGAAGGCCGCGAGTTCCAATTCCATCCCGAGAATGGTATCGCGTAAGAGACATGCATTAAGCTTAAGAAATAAATGCATTCCGGCAGATTTTTTTCTGACATTTTATCTTAATATATGCTAATGATCAGCTCGGATCTAAGTTTTTCATTGCCTCCTTCAGTAAATTCGTAATCAAATCATACTTTGGGAAGCCCACTCCCTCAAAACATATGCATTAGCTTTTAATCAAGGAAGGTAATGTTGAACTAGGCTACATTCAAGTGATTTTATGTAGCCTATTTAATTATTCATGAACTTAGACGAAAAGACATGGCACAATGTACTTGAGGAATTCAAAATAGAGAAATCTCAGTGCCACCAATGTTTACTAACTAGAATATACAAATTTGTGAGGTTGACGAAAAGAACTTTACGTACTAAAATAAGTAAAAGAGGCCAAATAATATTAAGTTGTTATCTTTCTAGCGTATTCTGCAATTTATCTTTTCCATAATCTATTAAGAAAGAATTTATGTACGTGATTTACTTCTATATAATTATACTAGGGGTAAATTATATGAATAATTAACATTAAACATAACAGGCAAAGTTTATGAATAAAGAATAGGTTGCTTAAATTTACTTAAATGTATCCTAGTTCAACATTTCCTTCCTTAATTATTAGCTCTTGCATATGTTTAAAGGAGTGGGTTTCCCAAGGTATGTCTAGATTGCGAATTTACTTAGGGAGGCAATGAAAAACTTTGTTAGGAGCTGATTATTAGCCAATATTAAGGTAAAATGTCAGACAAAAATCTGCCGGAAGGCATTTACTTCTTAAACTTCATACATGTCTCTTCCGCTATGACATTCTCGGGATGGAATTGGAACTCGCGGCCTTCACGTTATAGTTGGAGAAGCGTTACTCATTGACTTTGTGGGTGGTCGCTGATTGTCCTGTGACTAAAACCAACTTTTCTAAAGCAAATGCGGCCTTATACAGATAGGATTTTAAAATTCATGTCCGGGTCTTTGCTTCGTTTTTTAAATGTCATTTAAAACGTTCCATATTTCTCTGACAATCCGGTCAGTAATTGTGGTTATTTCAGACAGAAACTTTGAAAACAAACTTTGATTAAAACATTTTTTGGCAAATTAATTCTCGTTAACTGTAGGTTATTTTAGGCAGCAGTAATATTAATGAAAGGTGGAGGAAAGACTTAACGATTATTCGATGATACATAATTAGTATGTACAGGGTTAATGAAGTTATATTTCTATTATGATAGATTCGAAGATAATAAGAATAATTCAAATGAAATCCCTATGTTTCAAAAGGGTCGCTCCCGTTTGCATCACTTTTGAAAATACAAATTCCGTGCAACGAAAGATGAGCTGATAAAATGCTTAATTTCAGAAAAAAGCTGGAGAACGCTATTGAGAAGTGGAAAGACGTTGAAGAGATGCAGGCAAAAATGCCTGATTTGTAAAGTTAAAAAAAAAAAACAAAGAGCCCCGAGGTCTCGAACAATAGTGCTTAAAATATGCTTCCAAATCTTCTACACTACCACTCGGCCAACGGGCACCCTCTACAGGGTGTGGTTAACTAATAAAACTTATACCGATTTACCATTTCTATAAAGGGGAAGTTACTTCATTGAGTAGACGTTTTATTTAATTGGATAGATAGGTAGATTTATGTAATGATAGAAAGAATTGTGTGGGCTTCGTTAAAGATTCAATCAGATCTACAGGTGCATTAGATATACATATATGCAAATTTATAGCCATATGGATGGATTTGAATTACATCATAACGGGTATTAAAGAAACAAAACAATTTTAAGATTACATGTAACAGGAAAAGTGAGTTCCAAGTATATGTACTTCCAAGTATTTTTATGGTGTGAAAGTGTGAATTGTATAGTAAATTTTATTTCAATTAAATATTATATTAATAAATTTTATAATTTGGCATCAATCGTTTTAGGAATATTTTAGATTTTATTGTCTTCCATATAAAATGTACAGGGTAATCGATTCCGGGGAATTCTCTGCACTAAGCGATTTCGATAGGCTATCAAATCGTAATGCAAATGTTTATCACCGAAGCGTTTTTCACGATCAAGGCATTAGTAGCGCAGACATCAAGAACACTTGTGGATTCAATCAACCGTCGGGGACTTATGTTCGTGGGAACTTGGTGTTGAATGTAAAACTGTGCTAAAGTTTGGAGCTTACTGATTTGATTGTGAAAAATATAATACTACAATGTCTAACGAGCAATCGTGTTACGACGGTTTGGCAGCCGAAGACCAAACGATCCCAAAATATGAAGACAGATTTCTGGTTGATCGACGAAAGCTGGAACTTCTTTTAGTAGGTATGGACAAATTATTCTTTCGTCATATTTTGTATTACAAGATTATGTTCAGTTGTCAGAAGTTTTATTGTCATCGTTTTAATATGTCAACCGATTAATTTACTCATTTTCGGTGTAATGAAGGTTCACATTATTTTACCTTCAATGTGTACACAGCTCAGCTAAAATCTGGCTTCCTTAGTTACTTATAAATTAACGGCATTTGATCAACGCCCATATTCTTTTGTTAAGGGTAAACGGTGGCAGTTCAAACTTGCGAGAGATTATTTCGTAATGCGAGTGCATTCATGTATTTATGATAATGTGTAAAATTGTTAGGTGTCAATTTAAAGCCTCAACATTGAAGTAAATAATATATTTTTCTGGTGATTTTGACTCAAATTATGAAAATAATGACAAGGATAATAAATTATTAAAACCTGAATGTCATTTTATCTGTAGCAACTACATGTATGACACGGTGGTCCTTAATATGGAGAACTCGCGAGACCGAATGAATAATATTCAAATGAATGGGTTCAGGGGTTCAGTGTTCATTCTCAATTCAGTGATGAAAATCAGCCCCTCGCAGCATTTTCGTCCCCTTCTTTAACACTACTTCGTTGAGTTATGTTCATTATGCTAGAGCTTATTGGTAGTACTTTTAACCGCAAAATTGTTATTTAAAAAACGGATTTCTTATATTCGTTGTTTTAAAGTCCACTTAATAATCCCTGGCAGAGATATCACGAATGTTTCAATTCCATGTTTGGACAGATAATTGGTGTGGTAGAGAAAGATTATAGAGTATAAAATGTTTTAAATGGCACCATTCGGCACCTGAACTGCATGAAAATCTTCAGTGAAAGGAATAAGGAGAAGAAAAAGAATAATAAGAAGTAAATGGAAAGCGTAATATTTGGCTAAAATATGTTGTGTGTAACTTCTCCCAGGGGCCGTCATGAATGCGCGGCGGGTGGCCACATTACAGGATACGATTTTAAAGTAACCTATGTAGGAGCCTGCGAGCTTTCTAACGATTCCAAAATATGTTTCAACACATTCTTGTGAATTACTTTGAGGCATGTCAGTTGGTTTTCCTCAGTCGAGTTGAGTCTCCATGAATAATTAATGACCTTTTCCATTAATTAAAAATATTTTGACACTACTGGCAGTAAGTCACCAACCCCACGGTTTAAGAGCTTCTTTTTTTGACCGGCTGGTGAATTCATAATTCTTAATACTTACACAACTAGAACTTAAAAATATATCTTGGAAAACATGCCTTAGAAAAATGTCCTGTCATATGCTAGATAGTGGGAAATTTTCAATGGTTTGTGATTGTGTTGCAGGTAGACTAGAGCTTCTGGGCACCAGGCGTCTAGATAAAGTAAATATGAAAAACTATACATTATGTATTTTCGATTTTTTTCATGAGATCACATTGCTCAATTAAAAACTTGTCACCTGTTATGAAAATATACCTTTCATGTAAGTTCATACTCTTTGGCATATAAGATTTCCAATTAAAATGGACATTCGGGATCCATTGGAGATCGGCAGTTATATTAAATAATCACTTTTTGCAAATGCAACTGTAAGATATTGTAATAGCACCTTGCCTACTTATCTACTGTTTCTTAATAGGATACAGAACTTGGGCTTTGATTTACTGAATTTATCATTTCCTTTAATGCAGACATTGGATATTAAGCTGCTGTGGTGAGTTTTATTGAATTTGTGAGAATTCGTAATATTTGAATTAGTAGTTAGCTAATAGTAGATTGTATAAAAAAACTTTATTTTTTTAGATTCAGCTTTGGGATTGAGATTGTATGCTTCCCCAGTGCATTTTTGCCATAACAGCAGTGCATTTCCACCATGTAGTAAATGTATAGAGAGTTTGTAGCCCAATTGTAAATAATGGAACTCGGTGACATCTGAACCATATTTCTTTTGTCCTTGAAAAATAGATACAAATGGAATGGAAACCCTCCGTGTTTGAAATATTGTTAACTACAAATACTTAATTGCAATCTACACATGCAAATTGGTTAATGTTTGTGTATGTTTTTGTTTCATCAAGTTTTGTAAAAAATAAAAATTCATTCAAGATTTATTAAGTTCTTAATTGGAATATAGGCAACTATTTTGGCTTTTCATATCATGCGCAAGGGATATGGAGAATCACAGATAGTTATAGTTAGTCTTTGTCCTAACAGTATAATTATGGTACCTACATAATAAGGAGAAATTCAATCCAAAAAATTACTTGTTTAAGTTTTAGGAGTTTTTTTACGTAGTGTCATTGGTGCTTAAACTATCAGCATTTGTTTAAAGTCATTAGTTATTCTGGTGCCTGGATCAGGGTGAAACATTTTCCAATGAATATTAACAGTAATAATTGTTAACAATTGTTTTGTAAATTAAGAAAAAATTAAACTTACTGACATTTTATGAAAATGTTACTTTATGAAAGTAACAATAAAATAAATAGAATAAAATCGTGTCAAAGTGAGGAGAAGTTATTTTGACTTATCTTTATGTATTAACTAGATTGTTTGTTTTATTTGCAGAGAAACCTTTATTCACTTTTTCAGTTTTTGGGTTTATTGGTGTTATTAAATTAAGCTTATCTCATAACCATATTTTTTTCAGGGGCTCTTGATTCTGCTGATCAAGCAGAAGACTTCTTCAATACAGTAAGTTTATTTTGAAGTAGAAATTTATGAAATATCTAAGATTCCCATCATTTTATTTACAAGTCTTTTTGATGTGTGTGAATACAATCTCCCCAATAGCATTCTGCTGAACTGTTATTTTCCAATGATTATAAATAGGGGCTTGGAAATTAAAGCTGCAATTTAATGAAACCAAGCCTCAGATTAGATGAAGTAACTCAAGATGATACCAGGCACACATTTCTTAAAGCTAAAAAAACCAATATACTAGCCCCAAAAAATATTTTAGAGCATGAAATTGAAAAAAAAATCTTCACCTACATTCTGATAAATGAAGCCAAGTATTAGGTATTATCAGACATGCCAACTCTCCCGATTTAAGCGGGAGACTCCCGATTTTTCCTTCTTACGTTCTTGATGAACTGTTCAAATTGTGTACTTAGCTTAACATGTTAATAAAGTGTGACATTCATTAAAAATTGGCAAAGTGTCATAAAGGGATTAAGGTGCCATGCAAATATTGTGGTAATTAAAAGTGATTACTTCGTGATACACTTCTAAAAATCTCCCGATTTTTCATTTTTGAAAGTTGGCATGTCCTCCCGATTTTTCATTTTTGAAAGTTGGCATGTCTGTATTATAATAGTTAGATTTTTTAAGCAAATGTACTCTAAAAAGACATGTTCATTGACTCCTAGCTTTGAGGAATTAGCTTCTGGACACAAAGCTTTAAACATTCTAAGTATTACTTAAGATTTAAGTTTTCCCAGTTTAAAAGTCATTTTGATGTGGTATTGATACAATGCTTGCTTTTTTTAGTGTCTCCATTCAGAAGAAATCTTTTCTGAAATTATAATTTTGAATTGCTCCATACAAAAGTACTCCAGTTTTGTGTTGCCAATTTAAAAATCAGTTGAGTTGCACCATTATTGACAGATTGGCAGTGGAGTAAAATTGTGTTTTCAATCATTGCCATTAATTTTAACACATGCTCCAAGCAAATAATTAAAGCAACATGAGAAAAGTTGTGATATAAGTGAAAATATACGTATGGAATGAATGTTCTTTAGATTTTCAAATGAATGTCTCTTGTCATCCAATCTTCCTGAGGGAAGTATCCTACAATAATCTTTTTAATTTGATTTTTTCTCTGTCAATATTTCTAGATCATGGAGACAACTAATACTGTAATTGATTGGCCACGTCGCCTTAAAATAGGTGCTAAAACCAGAAAAGGTAATGGAATTTTGGACTGTTTTACAATAGGAAAATTAATGTGCAATATTCAAATGCCAGTATCTCATTTGGTTAATTTCATTTTTGCATAAAAATCTAGCTTATTTGTAGGTGGGAAAAAATATTTGCTTTCAAAAAGGATCTTCTCTAACCAATTAAGTCTGAAATTTGATTAAATTTCATCCTTGTAAAACTGTGTGGGGTACTCGCATTGTAAAGGGAATTTATTTTTGATTTTGTACTGAAGTAGTGGGCTTATTATTTCTTTGGGGAAAGAACAAATGAGTGAATTTGCAGAGATACGGACCAAATTCATACATATAGTTCCTGTGACTGTGCATATGGTGGCTAATGGCTAGATTACACAATATTCCACTTCCACTTTACAGTTTTCTTAAGGAAATAAGAATTTTAAAGTTTCACGGGCTCCCTATTCCTAGTCACCCTTATTATATTGAATATTTTTCACATAGTGGCTTCAGACTGCGAGTCGATACATGATATTTAATGCCCTCAAGGCATTTTTTTTCATCCTTGAAAACTGTTACGGTGCATGAAAAAAGAACAGAATATTGAAGCTAGATTGAGGCATTGGTGGTCATTTGTAAATTTATACGAGGGAGATTAAGGTGAAAGTATTGATTTTTATCTGGTAATTTAGTGCATTTAGAAGGAATACATTTACACAAAATTTCAATGTAATCCAATGGCATGCAATACAATGCTCCAGCAATTATGAAGTGCACAGCTTACTATAAAAAAGATGTTTCATTACTGGCTATGGCCATTCATGAACCATACTTATCACATCTTATTTTCGTCAGAAAAACCTCCTGCCGCAATCCAAACATATGAAAATCACTGGGGTTGAGGTCTTGCAAATAGAGTGAGTAAAGAAGATGCTGAAATTCCAAATTCTGAATGGAATAGTTGAATGGACTGTATGGGGTTGCCAATGGTTGTACAATAACTAAACACCTTAACTCATAAGTCCATGCCATTTACTCCCTTTGAAATATGTAACCTTATTCTTCTTCTGGAAATTTTCCCGTACTCGTGTGGTGTTGCTGAAAGAGCTTAGTCTGCTTTGGTTTGTCTTCTGGATTCCTTAAGACAGTTCTCTTGCCACTCAAGTTCTCTTTTCCTCTCACAATCAAGCCTTCTTTTTTCTTACTCTTCCACATCCAGGAGGTGCTCTACACCCCTTGTAATTATCTTCCATTCTCATTAAATGTCCATGAAATTTTATCCTCCTTTATTGGACTGTCTTTAATAATTCTCCTACCACTACGGTATTTCTGATGTTTTTCATGCTCTCATACCTCATTACTACACAATTCCATCGTAACATTTTTATTTCTGTCACATTCATTTCCACCTCATTTGATTTCTTTTCCTGTCATGTTGCTGCTCCAGGTATTAATGTTGGTCTAAGCATCTAACATCGGCTTTGTACAGCATTCTCTAAACTCTCTCACGTCTTCGTGCCACATAGTATCCTCGATGTTCTCTTCTAGTTTCTCTAGCCCAATTAAAGCCTTTATGATTTAGTTCTTTATCCTATTTAGCTACCATTAATCTCAGGAATTTAAACTTCCCCACTTATTGAAAATCATGCCCTTTTGTCATAATGGTCATTAGCCATAAGATAGACATGCAATCTTCTTCCTGCTATTTGTAAGCCCATTGCTTCAATTGACCTTCTACATTCTTCCAACTTCCTTCCCAAATCTTTCGTCTCGGTACTCATAGCATGCCTCAATAATGGGTAAAAACTCACACCTGTTGATTTGAGAAATATTTGGACCACAGGTACTTTGAATGCATCAAAAGGTCATGGTTGGCAGTAAAGTGGAAGGCGAGTAGGAAAGCTTAGATGACTGGATATCTATTATTTTTATGACTGGAAGCACTAAATGAAAAAAAATTGTCAATAAAATTTTGAAACCCTAATATTTGTGTATCATCCAAACACTCAGGCCCTACTGCAGTCGAAGGGGCTTATGAATTAACGTCTAGCAAGTATGAATGCTAGTGAAATTGCTGACTTTGCCACAGGATTACAGTTGTAGATGCACCAAGGCAGATGAAAGTTTAATGAAAAATGGTAGAAGCTGACTTCACTGATTGCCTTCTTGTAAATTAATGCAATTATATAAACAATGTGGTAAAAAAAATTTCTCAGCATAAGTTAGTAATCAGTCAAAGAGGAGTTACTGTGCAAATTTTCTGGTATTTATTAAACCTGAATTCAGCTCAATGATAAAGCTTATTTTAATTTTGTAAACTAGGTTTCTTCAAGCCTTGCAGTCTCCAGAGTATTCAGGTTGACTGCTCATTTTAAGCTGACCACCATCCTTGAAACCCAGTTTTTTCACAAAGTCCATGGTTGCCATAGACAGGTTCTACTGCACTTATTTCTCTGAGAAAGATATTTTTGGGCACTTCATTTACATTGCGTTACATAGGTGTTTTATAATCTTTGTTTAGTTGACATTTTCTTTTTTGTGTAGAAATATGTAGACCATGAGGTGTGGATGTTGAATTACCAGACTAATGCTAAAAAGCATTTGATTGGTCAACAATGACATGAGAAAATTTATCGCCTTCAGTGTACTCTCCTTGCCTACCCCAAAGTTCTCCATACAAATTTTCGAATGTTCAAAGCCGTCATAGAAAACCTTGTCGCTTTTGCTTTCACACTGTCAGATCCTGTCCCTTTGAGTTCTGTTTTTAGCTTAGAAAATAATAAAGGGTCACAGGGGCCTAGGTCGGATGGTCCAACATGGTGATATATGCATATTTGGCAACGAATGCCTTATATATATCCACTGTTCTTTATTGTCGTACAACTAGTTTCAACACTTTGGCGTCATCATCAGGTACAAAAATAAAACCAGCTGTGGCTCGTTTATATAGCATATATAAGGCAGAGTGGAGTGGGTGAGAGAGGGGGTAAAAAAGAGAGGTAAAATCGTGTTGTGATCGGCGTAAATGGGAATGAGGATAGGGGTGTAAAGCGTCAGTGATTGGTGGATTAACAGTGGAGGCGGATGGGGGGGGGGGTTTGTTGTGTCTTTCGGTGAAGGAAAGGGGTACCTCCATGATTGGGGAGTGGTATTCAAACAATAATTCGTTCACCAAATGACCCGTTTTTGAATTCTTTCTAATTTCAAGCTCCTCCCACTTGTCCATACTCATCCCTTTTTCCATCTGGTGTACGAGTACTGGGTTGAAATCACTCTCATGGTTGTTTTCCCACAGATGTTTTGCGAAGTGCGATTTCTTGAGGTCAATTCCTAAAACAGCTTTTATGCTCTTCTGCACGAGCTTTTAACGACCTCCCCGTTTGCCCTAAATATATCACATTACAGTCGTTACAAATTAACCTATAAATGCCACTTTTATTCAGTTTGACTACTTTGTCTTTTGTAGAGTTCAAAAATTATTTCAAGTTATTCCTATTGTAGAAGGCTATACGAAATTGTTCCCTTGGAAAGAGATTGGCTATCTTCTGTGGAATTAAACCATAAAAAGGGAGTTTACAACATTCTTTTCCAACCACATTAATTGGTTTGTATAAAAATTCTTTGGCTTGAACTGAACATTTTCTTTGTAGCATTTTAGCAACGTATAATGGCTACAAAGACAAGTTTAATAGATAAAAATTCTTTGGCTTGAACTGAACGTGTAGAGGGAAAACTTCAATTTGCATTATCTTCCAACAGCTGCTCTCGGGTATCTGAGGAGAGTGTGGCCCATAGGTGGGTCACACCCCTCTGAGTGTGGCTGGTGCCTCTAGTGGCTCTAATGTGACCCACGCTGGGGTGAATTTTTTCATCTTTTCGATTCTTTGTAGCTACTAACTAAAGAAGAGTCGTCAGTTTAATCAATAATGCTATGGTGCAAGGAATATGTTAACAGGGTATATTTTTAGCATAGTATTGGTGATAAGATTAAAGTATTTTGTGAGTTCCTTAATCTCAATTTGATTTGCATTCCCAACCCTGTCAACCTGGCTACACCACTAAGCCATGAATTGTATGTAAGACTCTAATTTTAATGCCTTTTTATGAAAAAGAAATATATTCCCTTCTAGATCCATATGTTCGAATTAGTGGGAATCCATTTGATGTGAAGCAGGCTAAAGAGAAGGTTTTGGCTGTTCTGGATCCAAAGGTATCTTATAAACTGTTGTTGTAAATTTATACTTCATTCCCGAAACAACCTTCAAATTTTGAACTAAAAATTTACTTTAATTATTATAAAAAATATCAAAATCAATATTTTGCTGCCTGTGAGCCTCTGTCGCTGCCTCTTTTTCAATCCATGAAGATTTTTTTTCGACTCGGCAGATTTTTATGTCAACAAATTCCATGTTCAGTATTTGTGATAATTATTCTTGTTGTTCTCAGTTTTTGGTATATCATACATTGACCTACAATCCCCATCCCAAAGATTTTGACTTCCTTATCCGATGTACATATTATCCCACAACTTGAGCAAAATTCATCCTTGATTCAGAATTTCAAACAACCTTTATTTGTTCTACCTTTTTCGTGCATAGAAACTTTCATCATTTATGGCACCTTGTGCTATGATGTGAGAATAGTTAAATATTTGATTAAGAAAATATTTTTTGATATCTTTAGGTACATACTGAATCACCGTTAAACTTAAACCCACTGATGCTATCATGGGCATCATTGCTGCTTCAAACAGCAAAATTAAATATCCACTTCAGTGATATGCAATTATATGTAATATAATAGCAGGTACACAAGTATTTAAAAAAATTATTAGCCAATATTCTGCAAGCCATTTTATTTCAAACTTCCAGCCTCATCTCAGTTGTGATATTTTTTATTGTGGTAGGTGTTTGTTACCTGTCAGGGCAGTTATTAGTGATTAGAGTCTCAAAGTACTTAGAAATGAGATTAATTAAGTATACTGTGACAAAAAATCAAATTGTGCTAGTTGAATAAAAAATGACTGTTTATTCATATGCTTATGCAGTGCAGCGTCAAACTAGCTACATATCACTCTCATGAAACCTTATTATACTTGGATTGCAGAGAGTATGATACAATAGAGAGGTGAGTTGTGTGGAAGGGGTGGGAGGATAATCAGTCTCATGGTAGGCAGGGTCGTGGCAATAGTATTTTAGAGCAAAAATGGAATATTTATGTAGGGGAGTCAAATGAAAACCATAAATACTTTTTTATGTATGATTTATTGACCAAATTTGAACACAAGTATGTCATTTCCTGACATGTTCTTATTCTTGTCCAACACACTCCAGTACACTGGAAGTTCACAGATTCCTCTGGAAAAAAAATTCTTGTGGTCGTGTGCATGACCACTTGTGCACTGCCTTGCGCACCTCTTCATCAGAATGAAATTTCTATCCTCCCTTCATATCTTTAAGTTGCCCGTACATGTGGTAATCACTAGTGCTAAGGTCTGGTGAGTATGGCATGTGTGGAAGAGTATCAAAGTGCAGATACTTTTGACGGAGTCATCCACTAATACAATGCAACTATTTCAGAGTGTAAACATAACCTGGTCAAGGCAAATGATTTCTGTACTTACAACTCCACTCGTACACTTGCTGCAGTGATAAACATGCATCACCATGATGGACTGTCATTCACCAATGGATTCCAATTGGTTTTGTGTTCACTGCTCGGGAAATATATGACAGTGTGTTGTTCATCATTGGTGAATGTTGCAAACAGGATAGCCATTGTAAACTGGTACATTGGCAGGACTTTGCTTATCTGCAGTATGCTGCCACCAGTTAGGCATTCTTTAAAGCATTGATTACATGGCTGCAAACTTACAGATCAATGGTGCAGGACGTCAAACATTTATTACCTTTTTATGGTTTTAATTTGACTCCCCCTCATATGTTGAAGACCAGTCAGATTGTTATGGTGAAGGTACAACCTTTATAGCCTCTGCCATCTCTCATGTGTGTTAGAGGACTGCAGAATGGATATCATTGTGTTATGAGCAACGAGTAAACTTTTAATTACTTAAATATAATATTTTTTCTTTGAAAATAAGTAAAAAAATACTGTATCCATGCTCTAAACAATTTTTTGATTAAAGCAACCAAAATTGTATGCAATTTGGTACATTTGGCGGGACAATCACTTAAAAATTAATGTGTTTGCATCAAATTTCTTGTCAAAGTAATCAGCCAATCAAGAGGATTATAAATAAAACATTAATTTTTTAATAAATGTCAATGGAATGTGCATTGGGTTATTTAATAAAATGTCTGCTTGAATGTCAGTATGCAGGGATTGTCGGACAGCAGTCTATGGGCAAATACAGCGATAACGTGACCACTGGTTACTGCACTGCCCTCCCCTTTGGCTTCCACTGCATTTATCTGTGGCATATCTTGAGGTAGAATAGAAAAAAAGAGAAATTCGTGTTTAGGATCATTGTGAATGGTTGCATAGAGGGATTACCCATCCTCCTGTACCAACCAATCATTAATTAATTAATTGATATAACCTTCCAGTCCCAAAATCATTTACTGCAAAGTGCAATAAGCTTTCATGAGAACTGTATCTAAGGCAAAAAATATTTGAAAATATAAACTCTTAATTAACATTATATACATAAAATATATTTCGGTTGCTAATCTTAAAGTAATTGCTGGATAACACTTGTTTTATTATAATTAATTCCCAAGGTCAAGTTAATATATAAGTTAGTTGATGATTTTTTGTTGCAAATTGGTTTGGCTTAATGAGTTTGTGTTCTCACCTATTGATGATGCCATGGGATTGCCTTGCATAAGGTGTGATTGTTTTTTATTTATGTACATAATAGGTTAGGTAAAATGTGAAGCATCAGAAAGTCTTTGTCATAATTTTGGCAATAAAAACAAAACTTTTATTATGGAAGAGCTTTAATTATTGTTAATCATAAGTTTTACACAAAAACCTGTTGTTGATTCTTAAGGATCCTTATACAGTTTGAAATATTTGTCTTACGATTTCAGGGTTCCCTTACCATAATGAAGATTGATATATGCTATACCGATCATTCGCATATCATTGGGAAAGGGGGGCAGACTATCCAACGAGTAAAGGAAGAGACTGGATGTCATATACATTTCCCTGACTCAAATAGAAGCAATATTAGTGAAAAGAGTAACCAGGTATCAATTGCCGGAGAGATTGAGGGAGTAGAGCAAGCACGTCAGCAGTTGAGGGTAGGTGTCATATACTCTGCATTACTCCTTTATTTAATCATACCTCATTGAATGAAGGATTCTGCATTTTCCGGTTTCACCATGTTGTTGTTTAAAGCTGACAACAGTTTCGCCGAAGTTGCATTCAGCATCTTCAGGTTGAAGCTGAGGGACTCGGATTTTGGCCGCCCTTATATAGGTGGTCCTGTCCAGTGGCTGCTCGCTGATTGGTCCGTTTCCAAAGAACTCTCTTCCACGTGTTGTGGAGATGGTAGCCTTCATCTCTGTTGATATTCTCCGGGTTTTTG
Organism: Hetaerina titia; assembly: GCA_037158775.1. Classification (NCBI taxonomy): domain Eukaryota; kingdom Metazoa; phylum Arthropoda; class Insecta; order Odonata; family Calopterygidae; genus Hetaerina; species Hetaerina titia. Next base: position 55,090,198 of record CM073779.1, on the reverse strand, counting down.
GCGATCTCAATTGCTTCTCGCACACAGCCATATACCTACATATACAGCTTCTTGTACGCAGCCATTGCTATGTAGCATAGCAATGCAGTATACCTCATTGAATGCATTGCTTAACAGCTATGGTTGAACACATTAAGTTCATGTTGTGCTAGTATCTCTCAGTTTCAAACTTGTCAACTAGTTAAATGTAAGTCATTGTACTTCTATTAAAAATCACATTCTGGCATAATTGCCAAACAACCCCTGTGTTCTGGCATAAAATTTTACCAGAAGTCATTAAAGGTACCACTCCTTGTCAGATGTTTCAGTCTAGATTAGAATTGTTTTAAGTCAACAATTGATTTATCATCTAAATTAATATTTTTCATCAAGGTATGACAACCTATGTATATGTAAATTAATTATAATCATCGCTTAATTCTTGTCTTGTATGACACCTCTCATATTTCAACATTTTAAAGTATCAAGATGAAATAAATTAAATTTTTTTTGGCAAATATTTTTCAGATGTTAACACCAGTAAAATTTAGTTTTGAACTACCAGCCTTGAGTCCACTGAATGTTTCACCGTACCCATTGTCTCAGGCAGTTGCAATGGTTCAAGAGAGGTATGGTGTCCATGTTCTTTTGAGAAAAGGCCCTAGGCTATTTTCTAATGTTGTCATAGTGAAGGGATCTGAGGTGGAGCTTCTAAAAACTGAGACTGCAACAAGAGTGCTCATGCAAAATCTTTGCGATTCTACTGAGGTAAGTAAAAGAGATAATATGATTTTTATGAAACTGTTTTTTATCTCTGTGCTCCTTGCAAATGAACTGAAATAAAGTCTCGTTTCCATTGATATTAAAATACTATGAAAATTTTATCATTTGTTAAATGTTATGAATCATATTTTCCCTTTGGTTTGACATAATGTTTGCTCTAATTCTGCAAAATTTTTCTTTGGATTTCTCGAGTAAAAAGGATTGATTTTTAATTTATTTTTAATTCATATTCATCTCATTGAAAGCTTTATTAAAGGTGTTTGGGTGAGTCATTTATTTGTCAAAAATTGTAGTCTTTAGCGGCAAATATGTTTGTAAGTATGAGTTCTGCCAGGTAGACAAGGAAATCTGTGAAAGGAGAATGGTAGAATGGGTTTTTAAAGATAATATCTAGTGTTTCTAGGCCTTTCTTATGGGGGATGGAGGTGTACAAGGATATGATATCAGTAGTGACCATTAGGATGTAGGTGTAATGAGGTATTGGGACAGTGTAGTGGTTAATGTAAATGATATAAAGCCTTGATATGAGTGGGGAGATCTATAACTATTTGCTTGAAGTAATATTCAGTTGATGTGTTGGTAAATAATACTAGAAGCAATGGGCTGTCCAGGATTATTGGATTAGTGGAGACGCCAATGCTAACCCCTCAAACTTCTCTTCTGAGTTGATTAATCTCTGAGAATAATCTCTTATGGGAAGAACTGGAAGTAGGAATGAAAGTCAGAGTGGAATTCGTAAAACTGGTTAGGTTTGCTGATGACCAAGCATTAGTTGCTCAGTCAGCCAAGAGGTTGCAAGCATTGCTGAGTGAATTGGAGGTTCAGTGCGATAAATATGGGATGAGAATCAATATTAAAAAAACAAAGGTTATGCGATTTTCCAGAAAGAAAAAGGCTGAGCTAAACATTAAAATAGGAGGGGAAAAAATAGAGCAGGTATAACAGTTTACATATCTCGGAAGTGTTTTGGACCAATACGGTCAACGTAGCAGGGACATGAGGAGAAGGATTGCACTAGGCAAGGAGGGAGTTAATGACGGGGACGTTGAGTAGGGAGATTAAAACAAGACTCGTAAATGACTCTGATATGGAGCGTAGCTATGTACGGCGCGGAAACGTGGTCGTTGAAGCAGGAGGATAGACCTAGACTGGAGGCTTTTGAAATGTGGATGTGGAGAAGAATGGAGAAGGTGAAATGGACCGAAAGGAAAACAAATGAGGAAGTACTGGAGATGGTGGGTGAGGAGAGGGGTTTGTTGAGAGAAATCCTAACGAAGCAGGAAAAATGGATGAAAGGCGTATTGAGTGGTAGTGGAATGTTGAAGAAGGTAATAGAGGGGAGGATGTTGGGCAAGGCAGGGTTGCCCATTGTCACCGGTACTGTTCAACTTATATGTAGAGGAAATGATTAAAGAGGCATGGGAATAACTGGAGGTAGGAATGAAAGTCGGAGGGGAATTTGTAAAATCGGTTAGGTTTGCTGATGACCAAGCATTAGTTGCTCAGTCAGCCAAGGGGTTGCAAGCATTGCTGAGTGAATTGGAGGTTCAGTGCGATAAATATGGGATGAGAATCAATATTAATAAAACAAAGGCTATGCGATTTTCCAGAAAGAAAAAGGCTAAGCTAAATATTAAAATAGGTGGGGAAAAAATAGAGCAGGTAGAACAGTTCACATATCTCGGAAGTGTTTTCGACCAATACGGTCAAAGTGGTAGGGACGTAAGGAGAAGAATTGTGCTAGGCAAGGAGGCTTTCTCAAGAAGGAGGGAGTTGATGACGGGGTCGTTGAGTAGAGATGTTAAGACAAGGCTCGTAAAAACTCTGATATGGAGCATAGCAATGTACGGTGCGGAAACGTGGTCACTGAAGCAGGAGGATAGACGTACAATGGAGGCTTTTGAAATGTGGGTGTGGAGAAGAATGGAGAAGGTGAAATGGACCGAAAGGAAAACAAATGAGGAAGTACTGGAGATGGTGGGTGAGGAGAGGGGTTTGTTGAGAGAAATCCTATGGAGGCAGGAAAAATGGATGAAAGGCGTATTGAGCGGTAGTGGAATGTTGAAGAAGGTAATAGAGGGGAGAATGTTGGGCAAAGGAGGAAAGGGCAGGAACAGGATAGGGATGTTGGACGGGATGAAGGGAGGAAAGAAGTACACAGAGATGAAGAGGGACCTGATATAGATTAGGCTGCTGGATTGGGTGTTGTTTGGAGTTACAAAATGTTTATTTGATAGTTGTGTCCATCCAAAAACCTACATTAACCGCTAGATCACCTTAAAAAAAAAAAGTTCACTTTGGTCCTCCTTCCAAGATAAGCATTTCCAAAAATATAAATTAAATTACCAACTTCTTTGCAGTGCTCACAGAAATCAATGCACAATGCAAGATCTTTACCCCTTCCTAAAAAAAACTAGTTAGTGACACCGATTCTAAAATGTTTTCCCTCTATCACTTTCAGACTTGCTGCAAACTTGTGAAATATCCCAAATTTGGGATAGCTCCAAACTCACCTGTCCATTTCCACCCTTACTCTCTTCTCACCCTGTAACCATGTACAATCCAAATGCCTTCTTTTCTCCTGTCCTATGGTCTCCTTTTTCAGTCACAACTCCTTACGAAACTGCCTCCTCCTCCAAAAGTGTTATCTGCTGTCTATCATGCTACTTCTACCCTGCATTTTTAATGCTGGTAAATGTACCAAAACTCTGTCCCTTCAGAAGAAGAACTTCTACCTTTTTACCATGTATCCTCACTTAAGCACTCAATTACCCCATTCAGAAACATCCCATTTCTGACAACCACCCATTTTGCAGCTGTGTCTTTGTCTCACAGATCTCTCTAGGATTTTTGTATTCAATGTAAGACTATGAACCATTGATATTTAGGGTTTTCAAAATTTTAAATTTCCATCTTTTTTTTTCAGGGTGAAGTTCCTGTACAAATGACAATGGAAATATCACCACACCATCATTCAATTATAAGGGGAGTAAATAGTTGCAACCTCAAAACAATAATGATGCAAACTTCCACTGTCATTATATTTCCTGATGCAACTGACCCAAATCTACCACCCATTAAAAAAAGTACAGTCATGATTAATGGAAGCATTCATAATGTATACTTGGCAAAGCAAAGACTGGTGGTAAGATATCCAAAATCATTAGCCTTTACTCTAGAATCATGGCAATTTCTGTACCCGTAGAACCGTGGCCTATGTCAAAAATGACCAACAATATACTTTGATATAAATTAGCATTTTGTCTTGCTGTTGTGATAATGCATGAAAAGTAGTGCAATAATTCATTATTTAATTATTTTTGAGAAAAAATATCAATTTTGCATGATGTCTAAAATAGTGTAATTTTTTATTTTATGCTCAACAAAAAATGAAAAAGCATGCAATCAAATTTCATGAAAAACATGTAAAATTATTTTTTTGCCCTGTTGACAACATGTTATGTCAAATACATTAAACAAACATTAGTAAAACAAGCTGAGTGATATTTTATTCTTTAGGATAAATAGTAATCCAGGGGTAGAGCATTGGACTACAGACTGGAGGGCCCGGGTTCAATTCCCAGGTATGCCTCTCTGGGCACCCTCAACTTCACCCACACTGTGTAATTTTTTGGGTACCAGATCTTCCTGGGAAACCATTGGCGGCACAGGGCAAGGATCTTGCCCACCTACTTTGTATGATGCATGAATTTTCACTTTCCATTATGTTTAGTATTTTGTGAACTCCACCGACACCGACCAAATTGACCTTCAGGTTGCGTTGCATTTTGGTTTTTTTATCTTATTATAGTCTTACTTATAAAAAATGTAAGGTAACCCTTTAATATCACAGGTGCAGGACACATGCAAAACTTTCACTGTGCAATACTAATAAAACTGGTTCATTACAGGCCTGAGACTTGATGCTGGTTTTGGTCCCTTTGTACTAATTTCTCACCTGGCAGTATACGTGACCCTCAGTTATTTCAACTGGTGTTAGATTTATGCCATCTTAGCTCATACATTCACTGAATTGGACTGAAAATTTTCTGAGAGCTCTTCACCAAGTTTTGATAGAAAACCCCTTCTTGAGATGTTGCTTGCTATCATCAGTTTATATTAAACATAATAATATGTGGCCACAAGATCTAGTGTGTTATAAAATGTTTGTATAGGCCTATAGGTTAGGGAATTTCTAGATGGTTATTCAACGGAGTACTTATTTAAAATTGGCCAACAGCTTTAACATAGTTGGTAGCTTTATAGAATTTCTGTGTGCAATTATTTCTTCCAGTCTGGACAAATCTTCAATTTAGGATGAAGATTAGTCAAAACCAAAACATTTTTGTTAGCTTTTCCCTAGTACATTTTAAGGGGATTTTCTTCGTTCTTCACCACAACTATGGTATGCAATTCATCACATGCATCTTTGACATACTTCTTGTCAAGCCTTATTTAGAGTACCTAGAGTTGGAAGAATATCTTGCCATAGTCCCATCATCTGAGCAAATTTGTTAATTTTCAATCTTTCAAATCTGATAAATTTTAAATCAAATCTTATAAACCTCATACTCTCTTGGAACCTATCACTTGGAATTATGTCTTTTCAAAATTGCAGCTCCCACTGCTATGACCACAAAAAGTGAAGTTCTCTACCCTTAGCTCTTACTGCTCTTCATTTATAGAGAACACGTAGCAGGCTCAAGCAATATATATCGACCGATTTATAGGCCTATCAGTGACTTCATTACGTCATAGTACTCAGTGGGACTCATCAGCAGAACCTTTTATTGTGTATTTCAAAATTTTCTCATTTATTATGAGGGCACTATAAACATTCATTAATGCTTCATCATGCATTGGCAGATGGTCCAGGTATCTCTTTCACAATATTTTGCTGGCCTGGTTTAGGCTCCTTCCTTTGACATAACCATCCATTTCACTGTATTTGTAGTTTCTACTTCCATTCAATGAAGCACTCGAGCAAGTTGGTTTGTCCTTTGATGATGATGATGCTTTCTGTATCCAACAGCTATAACTATGGCTTCTTCATTATCATCTATATCATTAGTCAATGCTGGAGGCTGCCCTTATTGTACTCCTCTACCAGCATCTACGTTCCAAAATAAAAAACAGTAATTAATAGAAAATACCTTCCAATGGGTTTGATGGCGGAGCAATAAATGTTCATTGCTGCTTGATCCAAAGTACCACATGCAATTTCTGTTATTTGGGGCGTAAAATTTGCATGATTACCTGAAATCCAAAGAGGTCTGTACATTTAAGTTGTGTTATAAAAACATTTGAAATTCATTGATAAAATACTTATAAATATCCATGCATCAACCTGAAGCATAAATCAAAATTTTTCTAATTCAACCTTTTCTTTCAAGAAAATAAAATTACTTTTTTTTATTGTCTGAAATAATAAACTATAAACATAGTAATCAACGCAAAGGTCAGTTTTGTAGGTGATGGTAAAGTTCACCCAATACTAAGTCCAATGGCATGTGAAATTCCCAGATCAAGATTTTCTCTGTGCCTGTAATGGTTTCCCAGGATTTTCTGGTAGCCGAAAATATAGTAATCTTGGTCGAAGGTGAGATTGCTCAAAGATGTTTCCCTGGAAATCAAACCTGGGGCCTCTGGTCAATCATCCAATGCTGTAGCCCTTGACTACCGTGATTCCTCTGAAATTATATGAAATAAAAATTATTTAGGACCATGCCCCTACATTCTCTCTTAGGAGACAAAGCAAGTAATGTCATCAAGATCAACCTATAGAAATACCTTTGAAAACCCTACCATCATTGGCCAACAAACAAGTGCTAATTAGAATAAATATACCCAAATATTTTGCCCAAATGCACCAAGGAGTCAGCAGAGTAACATTCCATCAGAAAGATGGCATACTCACTCAAAGTGCCCTCCACAAAACACCTGAATTAGGGATCAGGACACCACTGAAAAATATCTACCGTCCCCAGGATTCGAACCCGGACCCCCTTGGTGGGAAGCCAATATGTTAGCCACTGCACCTTCCTCATCCCTTCATCACTTTCAAGTCATTTTTAAAAATTTGAATATGTACCTGCACCATGCGATTAGTTAAATTTTGTGAACTGATCCAATCTCATTGAGAGCTGAATTAAAAATATTCCCATGGACAAATCGGGCATTTAAATGTATTAGAATATCTGGATGTATTCCTTAGTAGAACCCATAGCTGCGCAACCCTATGAAAATCATTTGAAAATTTAAGGGGCTCCAATTTTCTGGATGAATCTAGATTACTAGAAGGAAAAGATTTTCTGAAATTCCATTTCATGCATAATTTTTGGCATAACCTGAAGAAACTCAAAATCATTGAATTATCAATCATATACTGCTATATTCATTTGATTAGTCATCACTACTAATGTAGTTTTAATTACATCAACTAATTCACGGAAGAATTGTTTTATTATGGATCTCTGGTATGATTATCTTTTATAAAAAGTGTTGCATTAATTCCAGGGATCTCTACCCTTAGTGCTTAGGTTTGATGTGTGGGAGGAGCAGCATCTTGGAATTGAGCGTTGTAATAAAATAATGCAATTGTTAGATGTCAAAATATCAGCACGTTTTAAACCCAAGTATGGTACATATTCAGTGTGTGTTAAAGGCTTGGAAAGAAATGCAGGTAATTACGTAAAGATGTTTTTGTCTTTCATATGTGTATATTGTGTCTGTCCAGTAGGTAATATGGTTAAATACTTGTGAATTATTGATGGAATTTAGTGTGACTTCTAAAAAATCATGAGGCATTTATGATAATTAGTTCAAGATGAGTAGTTATCATTAAAGAACTTTTATTAGTCTTTGAATAAGAGATAAGAATGCAAATTGATCTGACTGTAGTTTAAAATATTTTTTTGACTGGAGAATCACTTTTCAATGCAATTAACTGGTAAGAAGACCTATTAACTTGCATGTTGTAGCTACTACTAAATTATTTCAACTCCATGGTTGCATCAGTCTTTAATCTATTAATGTGCAGAGTTTTTTATGAAAGTATTGGAATGCATAGCTTAGAGGAGTCGGAGGAGGCACAAGTTGGAATGTAGTGAGTGTGATTGGGTGTTATTGAGTGGGTAGGTGAGGCTGACAGGGATCACTTCTGCCATATTTCACTTGAGTATAGTTTGATGGGGGATATGCTACCTTGTCAAATAAATACGTGAATTGAGGCCATAAAAACCATATTTTGCAAACTTTAGTCTACATTAATTTTGTCCCCTTCAAAGTACTCTCCATTTGTTACTATGCACTTATTCCATCTTATTCTCCCCTGTTTACGGCATCCTTGGAAGCCCTCGGCAGTTAGGTTTTTTAATTTTCTCGTCGTTTCTTGCTTTATGTCCACATCTTCCCAGTGATGTCCTCTCATCACATTTTGCATTTGGGGAATAGGAAAAAGTTAAAGGGGGGGAGATCTGGTGAATTAGGAGAATGATCAAGGATGGTGATTGAATTTTTTGCCAGAAACTGGCAAACAATCAATGAAGCTTGGGCACGATTTTTTCGCACATTTTCTTAAAACCCAAATGTTCAGTTAAAATAGTGTGCACTGTTTATTTTCTTTAATACAGTTCATCAGATATCGTTCAAACAGTTTTTGGACGATCAGTAAGGACAAATGACTGCACATGATCAATGTTATTGTCAACACAGGTGGTTGAAGGTCGTCCTGGCTTTCCATCATCCGAGACATCTTGTCAGCCTTCTTTAAAATGCTTAATCCCCTTGAAAGTGGATGTTTTCTTCAGAGTATTATCACTGTAAACACCTGTCTTTTGTACATTTTGCACCACCGATAAACGTTGCTTCAGTCCAAGGTAGCTTCTTCATATGCCACAGTCAACATTCGGAATGCGTCCATACACTTAATTTCGTTTTTCACACAAAATTTGATACAGATTCTTTGATCCATTTTTTGGAGCAGGCAAAAATTGAAGACTAGCCAAAACACGTCCAATCAAAACAGCTGTCAACAATTAACTGAACATTCAAATTGGCCAAAATTTTCGGTATAAGTGAGAGACCTAAGTGCCAACATAACGCCATATAAAAATCAAATATGCATAACCTGCGGAAATTAAAAATTTGCGATAATATTGGAAACTACAGGACATGTTTCATTTGGTCTGAATAACAATTTCCAAACGACTATTTTTAAGTATCTCCCTCTACATACCATGCTCCCTCCACATAGTATGAGGGTGATAAAAATTACAGAAATTATGCAAATTAGATAGATTCGAATTTAGTAGATTTTATAATTTAATTCACCACCAAAGAATATCAATCGATGGATAGCTGTATTTTTTCGATCCTAAACCCTATGTAAAACTTATTAACTTTGAAGTAGAACTAAAAACAAAATAACACCATTGTTGTCCCATCCAAGTAATACAACTCTTCTCTAGTTAGTTTTTCTTTTAATATATTTCAGGTAATTTATATAAAGCAAGACAACTGCTGTTGAATTCCAGTGAACCCGCGACTCAGGCCAAAATACCTCTGACCTATTTGGGACAGGAAACATTGCATAATTCTACAGGTAATAAAAAGAAATAATTGCCAAAAATTTTGTATTCGTAAATATGTCTAAGAGTGAAATACATTCAAATCAAGTTCATTGAAGTTTTCATAATCTAGACTTTCAGTTTATGGAGATCTATAATAGAAATAAGCAAAGAAAACTCAAGTACTAGACCTGGATCAAGGCTATCAGCTCTAAAAATTACTGTACTGTATAAATTACTCTCTTTCCACTCTGCCTCCCATCTATCCATGCCTTACACTAGGATGAAGTTAAATACTGGATTCAATTCCTCCCAACCATTTATTCAGGTTTACCTGAATTTGTAATTAGATATATAAAACAGTTTCTGGTGTAACTTGGTGGAAAATCTTCAAATTGATGTTTTTATAAATCAAACCACTTTGCTTTTCCACATAAACTTTTTATTCTCACGACCCAGGTTGCATTATAACATAACAACATCAGGTAAAAATACAAGTCAAGCACAGTATATATACATATCTCTGGGCAGAGGGGAAGAGGAGGTAGGAAAGGTAGGATTGGCTGAGCTAGGAAGAGGGGGGCTGAAAGTCTATGGTTTGAGGTGGAGAAGGAGGATTGGTAATATTGACAAATTAGCAATAATTGGATAATTAGATTAGATAAAAACCAATTAGATAATTAGCAGGCTGGAAGAATAAGGTCAATACAATGTTGCAAAAAGCCCACCTGACATCGGATTAGTTGGCAGAGGATTAGGGAAATGATTTTGGTGAAGGGAGAGAATGGCACTTAGTAATTAGTCAGGTGACTCAGTAGCGGGCTGGGAGGAGTCGCTACATTGTTGAAAAAGTTTTACTTGGTTTCAGGTGAGTTGGCAGGGGGTGAGGGAAAAACAATAACGGGGAATGTGAAGGGTAAAGAAAATCATTGTTCCAAACGTCTTCCCCGTAATTCATGGTTGAAGGATTTCTAATTGCTCCAGCACATCGAGATGGTGACCTTTCTTCTCAAAGTGTTGAAATTCGGGGGTAAAATCGCTGCTGTGGCCATAATCTCTCAATTGTCTTGGCGAAGAGTGACACGGAGATATTATTTTTAAAGGAAGCTCGGTGCTCCTTTATTCTTGTTTCAAATCTCCTCCCTGTCTAGCCTATGTATATCCGGTTGCAGTCTTTGCAACAGAGTTTGTATACTCCACTTTTGTATAGGGGTTCAACGTGGTCCTTCGTGTGGCATAACATGTTGCTTAAATTAGTTTTATTGTAAAAGACCGGTCTCACTTTTTCCTTTGGGAGGATTCTTTGTACTTTAACGACAAGTGGCCAAGAAAAGGAGAGATTGTGGCCACAGCAGCGATTTTACCCCTGAATTTCTACACTTTGAGAAGAAAGGTCACCATCTCGATGTGCTGGAGCAATTATAAATCCTTCAACACACGAATTATGGGGAAGATGTTTTGACCAACGATTTTATTTACCCTTCACATTCCCCATTATTGTTTTTTCCCTCACCCCCTGCCAACTCACCTGATACCAAGTAAAACTTTTTCAACAATGTAGCGACTCCTCCCAGCCCGCTACTGAGTCACCTGACTAATTACTAAGTGCCGTTCTCTCCGTTCACAATAATCATTTCCCTAATCCTCCGCCAACTAATCTGATGTCAGGTGGGCTTTTTGCAACATTGTATTGACCCTATCCTTCCAGCCTGCTAATTATCTAATTGGTTTTTATCTAATTTATTTATCCAATTATTGCTAATTTGTCAATAATACCAATCCTCCTTCTCCCCCTCAAACCATAGACTTTTAGCCCCCCTCTTCCTAGCTCAACCAATCCTTTCTTTCCTACCTCCTCTTCCCCTCTGCCCAGAGATATGTATATATACTGTGCTTGACTTGTATTTTTACCTGATCATGTTACGCTATAACAAAACCTGGGTCGTGAGAATAAAAAGTTTACGTGGAAAAGCAAAGTGGTTTGATTTATAAAAAAACATCAATAATTAGATATACTTACTGGCATAAGTTCATGGGATAACGGGCAAGTTTATATTTTATGCATGCCATATGTTTGCTTTTATTTTCAGTTAATGAACATATTTTCATTAAGTCATGCTCTGGAAATTTTTGCCACATAAAGGTGTGTGGTACACAGTTAAAAACAATTAATTTCCTTCACTTGTCAATTTTTTTATGGAAAAGGACAAAATATAGGTACTTATGAACATTACCAGTGGTGTAACTGGAGGAGGAGAAGACTATAATATTTGTGAAGGAGCAAAAAATATGAAAACTTTCAAAGACTTTTTTCTGGATGTCCTTCAGAATTCTTTGTCAAAATCCAATTTCACTGGAAATATCATGGTGCTACTAGAGCTGAAAATTCAGGACCTTTGAATTGAAGCATTAGCCCCATTACAATAAGGCATATTTTATTAGATTATTGTAAGTATGTTGATTTGAGAGCCTAATACTGATCAAATATTGACATAAATGATAATTTAGGGAATTCCGCAAGAGTAGACCTAGTTTTAAAATTTCTCAAAGAAATTTACTTATAATATTTAATCTCCTATTTATGAATCTTCTCATGGATGGGTCAAGTATGATGTTTTATGAACCTATGCATGATAGCTGATGTCAAGTTATATAACATTTTGTTGGCCAAGTCCTACTAGTAATGCCAAATAATTTAGCTCCCTGGAGTTTTTAGCATATCTAACAGATACGGTAGGAATATACAGCTATTTTTATAATTTATGATCTTGTTGGAAAATGAAAATGCAATATAGTAGTCCAAACATGTATAAAAATACTAAAACTTGCACCAAAAAAACCCTCTAATTATGAGTCAAATTCCATAGTGGGTTGAACTGACAGTAGCCCTACCAGTGATTTATTTTAGTTTTTGGTTCGTCCTGCCATTTTTCTTAGTCCTGTGACCTAGAAAGAAGCACAATCAATTAGCTTTCAAAGGAAACAAAAGCAGGTCTTAAGGTTATGTCAATAAGTTTATAGGGTCACTTCCCAGACTTCTTTTCCCTCTTTGTCATACCTCAAGTCCCTCAGTATTTATGATTTATTGTGATCTGAGATCAGGCTCCATGAATTTGCAATGACTTATAATCATAAGGCTACGAATCTGCACATTTTAAGTTTGATGATGGTGTTCTTGTTACTTCACAGAAATAGCTTTGCAAAATATTATAGAGGAAGTTGCCCCTTCATCCGATTCATCTCTTACTCTTCATAACCTTTCTACATTACCCAATGGATCATCAAGAGAGCCATCTTTTGTCCATGCCAGCAATCAGATCACCTCAACTGTATCTCCAATTAGTAAAGAATTAGATTCAGGTGTTGTGGCAGTGGATTGTGAGTCAACACAGTCAGAACCAGAGGAGCCTAAAAATTTAAGTTTTGGGAGAGGGATGCTTCCTTTACTTCGAAATATGTGTAACCGTTCTAAATATGGTAACTGGGAAGGTAAAGTAAATAAACTACTTTTCAATATTATGTTGATATGTGTTTGATATTTAGTTGGAAATAAACACACTTGATGAAATTTTTATTCCATGAAATTTTTATTCCATACCTATGTTCAATGTATTCATCATCAAGTGAAAAAATTAAAAAAAAAATAGTTTGGATATGATTTGAACAATTGGGAATGTACTAATATACTTGTCAATCATTTGGTTCATGATATTTTTTAAAATCTGATTGAGTACCTTTGTGAATGGGTTCGGCAAGTGCTAAGTTGATGGGCATTGGAAATTCTTCATTTTGGGATTATTTCACTATATTAGCAAGGGTCCCGCATATATAATGCTGGATGCCTTTGTATTTGGTATGTCATTTTACACAGAAGGCCATTTGATAAGAAAAGCCTCAATAACTTCATATTTTCATGTGAGTCTAAAGGAAAAATGGCTCCATTGGCTGATGCAGGTGGTACAGCATTAGCAGATATCTGTGTATAAAGTATAGGAGAGGATTTGAATCAGCTTTATAGATTTTTATATTGAAATAGGTGGCAATGTCTTGAATGAGTGTCATGAAAATATGTACTTGTAATTCAATTTGAATATGGTTGGGATTTAAATAGTAGGTAGCTACAGGGAAACAAATTAAATGGGGAAGTATTAGACAGATTCTTAATTTATGTTTTAACTTAAGGTGTTAGGTTGCTGGATGCAATGAGTGGATGTAGGAACTAGGAAGAGAATTAAGCCAGTTCTCATGGAACGTAACTCTGTTTAGGTGCCATGGAAGGAATGGAGAAACGTGTAGATAATATTCAAATGTTCTCTCATAGTGACCTTAAATGCTTGGCGTCTCATAAGCTGGGTGAGATAATTTTCCTATAAAGATATCTCTCAGGGTGTCCATGTTTTACTAGGGATTTAATGAAAGTATTTTCAGATTTAGAGAGCACTATCTATTATACTGGATAAGAAACCTACACACATTTCAGAAATTTTTGGAATCACAACCGCCAATGGGAGAGTATAAATGATATATGCATTGCAGATTAATGTAGACTTAATATTAATAAAAGTTTCCTTATTTCTAGGTGAAGATAACTCCCCTATGAGTAGTAGTAGGAGTTCATTAGCCAGCCCTACTGGAAGACATGTACATTCTTCAAGATCCATTTGTTTTCAGGCCACAGATTCTGGATATGGTGAAACATGTGGTGAGTTTTTGGAAATGAAGTCTAATGAACTTATTATTGATTATTTTTATTTATACATAAGTCTTTTTTTTTACCATGATTTTAGAATCTGAATCATCAAGACCAGTGAGTGGAAGCTCCATGGTTGAAGCATGGCAACAGGAGGATAACATTAAAAGTGAATCAACTAAAAAATTACGTTATGAGAGCATAAAACCTTTGGCTGTAAAAGGTGAGTTAGAAATAGGGACTGAGGACCCATATCTGCTTTCAAAGTGTACCAGTTAACATGCGGAAAAGTGTCACAAGAGAGGTAGTAAGTTAAAATCTAAGAGGTCCCTAGGTTGTCAATGAATTTAATGTTTAATGATATAAAGTAAACCGACTGATGAAGAATTCCTGTATGATCAAAAAGAGAGTTGGGAATTCCAGAAGGAGTCCTGTAAAGGGGTTTATGCAAGTCTTACAAAGTGGGATGTTTGGAAAGAAGTGGTTGAGTATCAGTGGGGGAAGGAAAAAGCTTAATTTTCTACCATTTGAATGTTGTTTTGGTGTATTCTGCAAACCTGTACCAGTAGTAAAAATTAAGAAACTTCAACTCTACCATTATAAGTTGTACATTTTAAATTATTATTTATTGCTCCTTTTACAATTGGTATGAAATAGTATGTATAATGCTTGAATTCAACACAAACTTAGGGCTCGCAACAAACCAGAATCCCTTATCCTCCATAACAGTGCAAGATTTTTATATCCACCAGTATATCAGTCAATTTTATTCTTACAGGGAAATGTGTCCAAACACCATTCATTTAAGAATACATCAGTACATTCAATCAAAATTATAGTAACTAAAAGCTCTGACAAGGACATACGATATTGTTTCAGCCATGGATTTGGGTGTATTTAATCCTTGGAGTGTTTGTAAGTGAAATGGACACAGTGAAATAGACACAAGTGAAATAGACACAGTTCCTTCCAGAATCTTGCTCATATTGTGAAACACTTATTTACAGAGTAATGTTTGGTAAATAAATTAATGTAAAATACAATAATGCTTTCCATGTCAAAAAACGCTAAAATATTTTTGTATAAGGTTTTTTCAGAGATAATTATACATACCTACATATATTGTTTAGTATCATGAATCATCTTCATTTTTATTCTCCTATGGCGGTATGAAACTAGCTGGAATCCAAATTCATATTGCAGAAAACAAATCACATTTAACATGCTCTTCTGGACTGTACACTTCATTGAAGTCTTGTGGAGTTTCTTAATGGTAAACAAGCATCAGTTTAATAATTAAATCACTGCTTGCATTAGTACAATATAGCAGCAGAGATTGCCTTTCATTGGGCCGTGGTGGAACAATGCATTCTCCTCTGTTGTTACATGAACATTTATTGGTTTGCATCTTCCAGAAGATGCGAAAGGAAACCTATCTCATCACAATTGAAAATCTATTGAGGCTGGTAACATCAGAATCTATGAACTTCTTGAAGTCACTGAATGAAATTCTCTGAAGCTGTTGTGCCAGAACTTGCTGCTTCACAATGCTGAGAATGAAGGTTCTTCATTTTCATCTCTCAAACCACATACATCTTCTCTCAAATACTAATTTTTTGGCCATTGATGATCCTGGCATTTTCTTTACTTTTGCCTTCATACAGATAATATTATCAGCAATAGCATCACCTTGTAATTGCTTTTTGTTTATCCAAATGAGAAGCAACTGTTCCACATTGTTGAGAATACATAACCATTAATTAGATATTCTTGTCACTCACTTTGGAGCTGCTATCTCCTTAAATTTGCCCATGTACTTGGGGATTGTGTGAATCACTGATATGGACTGATTGTATGTGTACTAGATTAGCCATGCTCACACCTTGTTCTTGCTTTTCAGTGATATTACTTTTCATTTCTACTGTAATGTTTACATGTATTCTCTTATGGCTGTCTTTGTGTTGCTTTTTCTTCAGTACTATTGTTACTCTTTACGCAATAAAGTTGCAAATAATGTCTGGACCCAAGTTTAGAAAAATATGATCATCAGCCACCCCAAGATACCTATGGAATGATTGCTAAACACAGACTGATGCAGCAGCTGCACTTTCCAGATTTTCTCCCTCTCCTTGTCACTTGTTATGTGTAACGTCACTTGCTAAGCATGCCATTTTTTTACAATATTTTTTTGCTTGTAATACTCATTATGAGAGGTGATGTATCATGTCACATGTAGCTTTCCAATTGTCTAGGTAAGAAGGTGATTTTACAAACCAATAGTCATATCCATAATATGAAGATTAAATAAATCATTTTTGACAGTTCAATGAAAGTATTCTATGTCAAATAATTTCATCCATTATTTTCCATAAATCATTTCAGCTATGCAAGACCAACCAGATTCTTCAAAATTACGAGTTCCAAATACCTTTTGGTCAGGATTTGGCTTCAGCCACTCCATGCCAGGAAGTGTATTGAAAACATGTGGTCTTCCTTCACAAATAAGTAAACCACAGGTGATTATTAAATAAATCAGTGGAAATGAAATCAATGAAAAATTGTTTTAATGATTATCTGATATCTCTTAGGATACAGGTGTCCAAGTTTTGGGTGAGCATCTTCCATTGGCATATAACATTTGCCAGGCAACTGTTCCAGTGCCAACACCCTCACAGACAATGGATACAAAAGCAGCATCATTCAGCCTGGAAGGAGGCATTAATGATATAATTTCACTATTGGAAAATCTTGGTCTGGAAAGGTATTCATGTAGGTATCATATAATTGTGCAGCAACGTTGTGAAATAATAATATTAGCTTTTTATTGAATAATAATATTAGCTAAATATATAAGACCCACCAAAAATGGAAAAGTCATAAGAGGACAGCAGATTAAATATTAGTTTACCAGGATAAACATATTATGGGTTCAGAAATTCATCAACTATATAAAAGGAATTATCCTGAAAATGCTCTTTTGATTTAGATTTAAAACAAGAAAGCCTGTTCTCATTTTAGTTGGATGAAAGTAAAGTATTGAATAATTAGCAATCTATGTGCAATTGCCCATGACTCTACAGAGAAAGGTTATGAGGTGTTACAATTAAATCCTATTGTATTTCTAATAAGGTATTAGCTGAACTATTATTGAAAGTTGGAAATTACTTGAGGTAATTACTAAGAAGCTTAATGCTTGGTGTTCAGAAGTCAATTATAATTACTCATATCAAAAGTTAGAAATATACATGGAATTTCTCTTTAAATCTTTAGATATATTTACATCTGAAGAATTAGATATGGACACCTTTATGACACTAGATGACAATGACTTGCGAGAACTTGGTGTTTCAACATACTCTGCAAGAGCAAAGATGCTTAGGGCAATTTCAGGTTTGTACAATCTTGCTATCATTTCTAGTTATGGGAATGGGAGAGGCCTGAAATATTATTTGATCACAGCCTAAAGACAATTTTGGTTTGAACAATGGCTGGCTCAGTCAAATCTTGCCAATTACCATATTTCCTGGTCCATGAGATGTACATATTTTCAGGTTGTTATTTATGAAAAATACCTGGATCAGTTGGAAAATAGTTCATTTTTTTATGTTAACACCTCGTATAAAAAAATTGAATTGCAACATTAAAAAATAAGCAGTGACACACATGTCAATGTTTATTCATTGTAGAATACTGGAAATTCAACACCACTGGGCCAAAATGCCTTTATGCTGCCCTGCTTCCATGTTCTGAAGCATAATTCACAAATTCAACTTTAAATGCCACACTGAATGACAATATTCTCTCTTTTGATCCCATGAGGTTATTATCACTTTAACTTTTCAATTGGGTGAAATTCCTATTCCAGATATTTATCTTAGTCTGTAGTTACTATTCCTATTTATGTTGTGCAAATATGCATATTTGTATATATTTTTAATTACAGGAGTGAATATTTCATTGCTATTCTAATTTCATTATTTGGGCCTTCTACTTTATGCCTAAATGCCATCCTAAACTGATGAAGTTCTGTTTCATGTTAACTATCCTCTGGCTTTCCATCAGTGTAGTCAAATGCTTATTTTCTGCCAACCTCACCAGAAGAATACCATTGTTGGTGTAATGAGTAAAGTCCAAAATACTAAATAGTCCTTTGAATATATTTATGCAATATTTCCTTAATAAAAAAATAGTTTTTTGGCAGAGAGTGATAATGCGAGTACATGAAGTTTCACAACAATTATTAATAATCTGACAGTTTTATTAAATGCATCAATATATTTTGATGGATTTGATATTTTGTTTAAAGCTGCCTTTGTTTACATCAAAATTTTCATCAGCTTAAACCCAACACTTTTTTTTTGGGTATGATGGCCCAAAATTGACCATCTCTCTATTTTTGATTTTTAAGCTTTTTGTGTGGTTTTCTCTTGTTAAATGCAATATTTATACATTTAGGTAAATCAAAGGTAGTATTGAGATAGATGGTTGGGAGCTATGCCCAGATAAGTTAACTAAAATGTTGCATTTCTCTGAAATGGAAAAAAATGAAAGGTTTGAGTGGTTTATGCTCATTATTAATTTTCCAGAGATAAGAAAATGCTATTTCAGTGGTGATGCTGGAACTGGTGCTGAAGGTAGATCTGGGACGGCTTCTCATTGGAATGGATATGGTTTCTGACAATGTTATCAATTTAGAAATTACTGCTATACTTAATAATTCAGTTAAATATCATATACCCAGTAAGAAAGTTTTAATAATAAAATGTATTTATGATAGACAAACTCATTGTAGCAACTGAACCAAAGACATATTACATACCTTGAAAATGTTGTACTCTCAATGCTTTAATTTTTGTTATAGTGTGCATATTTTCTTGAATTATATTACCGTTGACCCTTAACCCACTTGAAACTCTCAGGAATATTTGTTATGGCATTAAATAATCCTTTTAAATGCATACTAATGATAACGTTTGTGTGTGATACCATAACTTAAGGTAATTTCAATTGAGAAGGACTTGAATTTTGAATTGATCTGCCTTCACCAACATAGTTGAAATGTCAGATGTGGAACCATTATGACATTTATCATAAGTGTATCACTAGGCACTGTTTATATGCTGGAATTTTACTGTGATTTGTATACTATGTTTGTTATGTCATCTCCTCCAAAAATCTTTTGGTAACTTGACATTGGGAGTTTTGAAGGTGTTGGTTATGAATGTATGTGGTGAAAATGTTAATGATGCATTGATTTTGGTGAATTTAGTGCTGTTAAATGCTTAACCAGGTTTTCAATTCTAACAATCCATGTAAGTGGTTGTGGTGATGCATGAATTTTCATTATTATTACATTGGAGTTCATCCTCCTCTGTTTAAGGACAATGAAAACTATAGAGGTTATACCCCTCATTGATTGTTCGTTCTGGGCATTCTCAGTAGTTTTATGGCTATTCCAAGGCATTAAGCCTTGATAATTGACTCCAGTTCTCATAACAAATTTTAGCTGTTATATTTTTGTAATTGTAAGCCTCTTTCAGCCTGTTTGCCAATAGGTGATATTGTTTGAAGATTTTTTTCTTTAAAAGTTCAAGCTTCAAGTTTAATTGATGTTTGCAGTTATTGAAAATGTGAACTATAGGTATGTTATATACTCATGTCTTCCTATTATTGGACTGTTAATGGATTTTATAATTTCAGATCATATGTAATGTTTCCATCTCAAAATTTGCCTGGTTAATTTAATTGCTGTGAATTATTTAAATAAAATGAATTGCACTTATATTAAAAAATTCGTCATTTAATTGAACATTTTTCCTTTACAGAAAAACTCCAATATAGTCAATAAGTGATATGGGATGAATAATAAAGATATAATTTGTTTGATTATATGGAGACTAAAAAATATACTATTTTGTTAATCCATTGAAATGACTGATCTGTGGATCTCCATTTTTGAACACCCTATTAGCTGCGCTTTTAAGGTAACTGAAATTTTGACAATTCTCCAGAAGACTTACCTATTCAATTAATTTTTATTAGAATTGGCTTTTAGTTTTTGTGATGCTTTAAAAGAATGAACCTGATAAAATCCTAATTTCTTTTTGAATGAATGAGTGCTATTTAGATCGATCATCATGAATCTCACTTTGGCCAAAATTATCATTTGTGATATTTCATGTGATTAATTATTGGTGCAACCATAATGTCATTTCTTGAATTACCATATTTCCAGGGCCATAATATGCAATGTTTTCACTCCGAAATCAGCCTGCATCTTATGGGTCAGGGTTACATGGGTATAACGTTGACCTATAATCGCGAGCTGTTTTTCTTGAACAAGGCTTACAATCAAGTATTTTTCCCACATCAGGCATAGAAAATGATTGCCTTTATTAAAACTGTCGATAATATCATTGTTTTAAGTCAGTAGTAAACAGCAGGGATTTGGAATGGTGGAGTATTTTAATGTATTGGCTTACCACCCAGAGGGCCCGGGTTCAGTTCCTGGGGTAGCAGATCTTTGTCAGTGGTGTCCCGATCCCTACTTGAGGTGGTTTGTGGAGATCATTTAAAATATCCATCAACATCCATTGGATGGATGAATATTAAGCTCTGGACCCCTTGGATAAGAGTAGGCTCTGCCAAGTCTCTTCACCTTTCCTCCATTCCCCTCCATTCTTAAAGGTGCAAAGGACCTCGGCTGTTGGTCACCTCCCCTAAGCTACTACTGCTATTTCTGCAGTAGTAAGAAATATAGTTAAAATATTTCGTTGTAAGTGCTTCCTAAAAAAATTACAAATCTTAAATTTATTCAATGTAGTCTTTACCTTACATGTGGTGCTGCCGTGAATTTAATATGCATTGGACTTATGGGAATGTTACCCTTCTACTAATGCATATGCACATTGTGTCATACTTGATACAGTCATAGTCTACAGGCATTCAACCTCAAGTAGTATGAGAGTGTTGCTAAGTCATAGAAAATGGTTGCTTTTCATACAAATTTTGATAATATCAAAATGATAATAAACTATCATATGAAAAGTTAAAAATGATAATAAACTCTTGGGATCTTAACAGAGAATATTGTCATATAATATGCCAATAAACATGAATATGTGAATTATGTTTCAGAACACAGAAACAAGGCAGCGTAAAGGCATTTTGGCTCGGTGGTGTTGAATTTCCGGTATTCTACGATGGGTAAACGTTGATATGTGTGTAGCTGCTTATTTTTTATGTAGCAATTCAATTTTATTCGTTTGAAGATAGGCCAAAATCTCAGGAATAGGTGAAATGCGTGCGCAGAATGAGAAACGTATGGAAAATAGTTAGTGATCCCTCGAAGACAAATTGGTAGCCAGATTAATCGATGTGAGTTTTTTCTTTTATTTAGTTGATTAATTATTTGTGACCTCGGGTGTTTCATCTACTCCTCTCCCTCTCTCAATCCGTGTCGACGGGGGCGAATGAACAGAAAGGGCCTTCCGCCTTCTGGCCTGCGCTACCGACACAAATTGAACGTGGACCCCACCCTCCTCCAACCCCCTCGCCTTGCGTCAAACCGAAATCCACTTTCCCTTCAGAACTCGCAGACCCTTCTCGACCATTCTTCCCTTTGCGAGGCCAGAAGGGGAACGTGCTTTCTTTCCGTCTTCGTTTGCTGCGTCCGCCGAAGGACTCGAGGAGAAGCTTTGTCAAGACGTCGCCAACTCGAGACTAGGGAAAATTTTATCCCTCGAGATGTTAACTTTTTTTAAAAAGCAATGTACCGAAGATTGTGCCATGATTCTGAAAGTGTTGAAGGTTTTGTGGGCGATTCTGATGATGTGGACAGGAAATAATGCTTAGGTTTTGCGTATAAGTTGGCAGGTTGTGTGGTGAGAAGATCAGCGTCACGGTTAAGAGAAAGCATTATGGTTATGTTGCAGGACAGGAATTAGGTTGGAACCTATTGATTCTCGAAGAGAGCAGGATTTAGAAAGATGCAGGACTCCTGAGTTTTCTTGCAACACAGAGGGAATTATCATGGCCCCAGATTATATTGGTAGATTCAATCACCGGAAGACCAAAGAATATTGATTAGACACCATATTTTGCGTAGTGCTGTGGAACATAATGGAATGTATATCGAAAGAAGTGACAGCCATGGTACTTTTCCACAATATCTATTTTAAAAAGTGCTCTTTGACCTAAATAAGACCTCCTGAAAACTCCTGAAGCTTGTATCTCAATGTAGAGGAAGCGTGCGTGAGTGATGGAGGAGTACAAGTATTTTAAGATGAATTAAAGGGACCGTTGTCAAATCGTCAGTGGACCGTTTACATATGGTTAGGGTAGGCAGGCGGCTGGGTTAGGCATTAACGGACGAAGACGTGCATAGCCCCTGGTGAGGAAGACTATTGGATGGCCATGTGGTAGCATTGACTTGCTGGTATTTAAAACTTCGAGGGGGTGAGACCAAAAGGCTGGGGTGACTCAGGAAACATCAGATCTTATGGAGGTATTTAGGACGCAGATACTCGACCCCCTTTCTTGGTCAAGATCCTCCGGCGGTAGCGGGCTTGATATTAGATCAGAGGGGTGAGGTAAGAGGGATCTTTGCCCCCCCCAGGCAATATTCGGCGTCTCTTTATATCCTACAAGCCATCGCTAGGGTGTGAGGCAGGGGGTGAATACACACCAGAATGATTTTACTCGAATAGGACCCTACCGCGGTCGAACAATGTTATCATGATCCCCTATCGTTCGTGGAAAAAATAACATCTTAAATGTGTCTGTTCTACTCTTTATCTCTTTAATTTTATTAACATGATCTCTCCTACCATAGTACGATGAGGGTAATAATACATTTTCAACATCACTGCTGAAGAGACCTTCAATTTATGAAAGAGTTTCAATCTGTAATTTAACCTTCGCTTCGTGAGTGATTTCCAGCCTAGCTGCTCTATATGTTGAATACGCTACTATGTTTATTAAAACAACGTTTTACAAATCTAACTCCTCTACGCTGCACGCGATTCAATTCGGCAATCAATCCAACTTCGTGAGGATCCCGTATACTTGCAGCATAGTCTAAATGAGGCCTAAACAACGACAGATAACATTTCTCTTTGGCCTTTTCATCACATTTACCTAGTAACCCATGGAAAAGCAATAATAGACTGCATAGTATTTACCGTCACCGACACACAGAGAATAAAGAAACATGTATCAAGATTTGCACAGGAAATAACTGCAATATGATTCGTAATAAAAAACGAATGGAATGTTCATCAAAATAAAGTGCGTGGAGCACAATATTGCATTAATTTTCAGAATGTTTACTGAAAACTGAGCATTATGAGCGCCGTAACATTAGGGTGAGGGATCAAAGGTCTGGGGGTGTGGCTGCTATTCCAGCTCGGACAACACTCCCGCTTCGGGTCCTTCATGGTTTCAGCATTTTTTGCTTCTATTTGAGTTTTATTTCTTATCCATGTACGTGTGTGTCAATACTTTTACACATATATGTAATTATCTTATTTACGGTATGGATATATCTTGGATGCCCTATCTAGAGAAGTTTTTGAAAAGTAAACGTCTTAGATTAATTATCATAATTCACGAGCAGCTTAGTAAATTAGTACAAAAATTTCGATAATTCCCCCCTCCCCCATAGTCAGTTGTCGAACAGAGATTACGAACAGAAATGTTAAGAATAAAAGGGTAATTCTATTATATATATATATATATATATATATATATATATATATATATATATATATATATATATATATTCATTCACATAGAAATAAGGAATTGGGAAAGGAACACACATAAAGGACGGACACAGGAGAGGTGGGGAAGGCGGATTTGAGATCACAAATGTAAACAATATTTTACTCGACCGAGACTTGAACGCCGGATCTCTCCACTTGCCGGGCGGATGCTCTAACCACTTGAGCTATCGAGAAAACGTTCTTTACACTAAAATCTGCGATCTTATAAAGCGCCAAAGTGCTCCAATTCATTTCCCAGGAGATGGCGTTAGGGAGCTGTTACACCCACCAAAGGAGAAATAGACAAACACAAGAGGAGAATGGACAATAGGTTAGCAAGCATAAAAAATTATAAAGGATAGGAACGGTGCGCTTCATGGCACGCATAGCCAGAAGAAGAGACGAGCCACATTGGCCAAATACACATTTAAATACGAAATCCCGCCATACGGCGAACAAATATTCATTCACATAGAAATAGAGATAAGGAAATGGGAAAGGAACACACATAAAGGACGAACACAAGAGAGGTGGGATGAATTGATTGGCGCTTTATAAGATCTCAGATTTCAGTGTAAAGTACGTTTTCTCGATAGCTCAAGTGGTTAGAGCATCCGCCCGGCAAGTGGAGAGATCCGGTGTTCAAGTCTCGGTCGAGTAAAATATTGTTTACATTTGTGATCTGCTCAAATCCGCCTTCCCCACCTCTCTTGTGTTCGTCCTTTATGCGTGTTCCTTTCCCATTTCCTTATCTCTATTTCCATGTGGATGAATATTTGTTCGCTGTATGGCGGGTGTATATTTACCATGCAACCGCCCACGCTGTAAATGCTGTTATGCTTTTATCTCCTAAGACCTTCCACGTCCCTTATTACAAACTCCCAACCCATAGCTACCTGCACCTCTAAAAACATTATATATCGCCTCTCCTGTAACTTCTACCCTGCCTTTTACGTGGGTGAATGCACGACTACCCTTTCCCTCCGAATGAATAACCACCGCTATTCTACCAAATCTCCCACCTTCCTTAATTATCCCATCCCTATTCATACTGCTTCCCACAACCAGTCTTTTTATGACTGCTTCTCCGTTTCAGTGATTGAAACTCTTCCCAATTCCACTAGTAGCATAGAGGTGAGAACCCGCGAGATGGCACATATCTGGGTACTCCAGTTTTTTCAACCCCCCCGGACTGAACCAAGCCCACCGATTTCATCCAATGCTGCCTACATTTTCCCTCCCCCACCTTGTCCGCTTCCTATTGGTCCCTTACCTCTTCTCCCCTCACCCTTCTCCTGCACATGTCCTCTCCGC
Organism: Hetaerina titia; assembly: GCA_037158775.1. NCBI lineage: Eukaryota > Metazoa > Arthropoda > Insecta > Odonata > Calopterygidae > Hetaerina > Hetaerina titia. Next base: position 55,065,101 of record CM073779.1, on the reverse strand, counting down.
TCATCCCCGACAACGCCATTCTGATGACGACGGCAGGGCCGTCGAAGCGTCAATACATACTGTGAGTGTCCTTCCTTTCTTTTTCTGTTCATTGAATTTTTTGTATCCGTGTGTTTGTGCGTCGCCGAAGAGTATATATATATATATATATATATATATATATATATATATATAAACACAGTAATCAACCCGAAGGTCGGTTTAGGTGGTGATGGTAGAGCTCACCCGTGTACCAAGCCCGACGGCGTGTGAATATTCACACATCAGGGTAGGTGGGCCAGTTCCTTTCCCTGTGCCGGTTATGGTTTCCCAGGAAGATCTGGTACCCGAAAAATCAACTACCTTGGGTGGAGCTGCAGGTGCCCAAAGTGCCTTGCCCCGGAATCGAACCCGGGACCCTCCGGTCAGTCCAACGCTCTACCCACTAGACCACCGCGACCCGCTATATATATATGTGTGTGTGTGTGTATATGTAATGTAAATGGACTAACTAGTCGACACAAACACAGAAACTGAAACATATAAAAGAGGGACTTACTGGTTCTCGAATTTTCGGTGGTGCAACCACCTTTCTCAGGAGGAATTAGGAACAGAACATTATTATGCACGTTCGTGTGATTTTCAAGAAAGTGACTTTATATATTATGTATATGTTTAAATAAATATATTTTACTTTCGTGATCTGCTCAAAAACCGCCTTCCCCACATGTCCTGTGTTCGCCTTTTATGTGTTTTCCTATCCCCTTTCCTTATACCTATTTCTATGTTTGAATGAATATATATATATATATATATATATATATATATATATATATATATATATATATATATATATATATATATATATATATATGCGGGTCGCGGTGGTCTAGCGGGTAGAGCGTTGGACTGCTGACCAGAGGGTCCCGGGTTCGATTCCCGGGCAAGGGAAAATCTGGGCACCTGCAGCTCCACCCAAGCTAGTTGATTTTTCGGGTACCAGGTCTTCCTGGGAAACCATAACCGGTACAGGGAAAGGAACTGGCCCCCCTACCCTGATGTGTGAATATTCACACGCCGTTGAGCTTGGTACATGGGTGAGCTCTACCATCACCTACTAAACCGACCTTCGGGTTGATTACTGTGTTTATGGTTTATATATATATATATATATATATGTGTGTATATATATGTATATATATACATACATATGTATATATATATACATACATATGTATATATACATATATATATGTGTATATATATATATAAGCAAATAAGGCCGTGGGGGTGGACAAAATCCCTGTTGAACTGTTGAAATGTTTAGGAAAAAGTAGGAAGAAGGCCCTATATGGACTGATTCGTTGTATCTATGAAGAAGGAATCTTGCCGGAAGATTTTGTGAAATCTGTGTTAGTTCCTATTCCAAAAAAGGCAAAGGCTACATCATGTGAGGATAACAGAACAATAAGTTTCATATCCCACGCAGCTAAAGTTATTCTCAGGATCATCAACAAAAGGATAGAGAATAAGGCAAATAATTACTGAGGGGATGATCAGTTTGGGTTTAGGAAGGGAAGAGGTACGAGTGATGCCATTGCAGTAATGAGATCACTAATTGAGAGGAATATAGAATACAATCAGGATGTTTTTGCCTGTTTTGTAGATTTCGAAAAAGCGTTTGATAGAGTGCATTGGGAAAAATTAATGTGTGTATTGCAGAAAATAGGAATGGATTGGAGGGACAGGAGACTGATCCGCAACCTGTACATGTCTCAGACTGCTCAGGTGCGAGTGGGGACCGGGAGTCCGGATGGGCAGTGTTAGGAAGAGGTGTAAGGCAGGGCTGCCCATTGTCACCGGTCCTGTTCAACGTACACGTGGAGGAAATGATTAAAGAGGCTTGGGAAGAACTGGAGGTAGGAATGAAAGTCGGAGGGGAATTCGTAAAATCGGTTAGGTTTGCTGATGACCAAGCATTAGTTGCTCAGTCAGCCAAGGGGTTGCAAGCATTGCTGAGTGAATTGGAGGTTCAGTGCGATAAATATGGGATGAGAATCAATATTAATAAAACAAAGGTTATGCGATTTTCCAGAAAGAAAAAGGCTAAGCTAAATATTAAAATAGGCGGGGAAAAAATAGAGCAGGTAGAACAGTTTACATATCTCGGAAGTGTTTTGGACCAATACGGTCAAAGTAGTAGGGACGTAAGGAGAAGAATTGCGCTAGGCAAGGAGGCTTTCTCAAGGAGGATGGAGTTGATGACGGGGTCGTTGAGTAGGTATGTTAAGACAACACTCGTAAAAACTCTGCTATGGAGCGTAGCTCAGTTCAGTACGGCGCGGAAACGTGGTCACTGAAGCAGGAGGATAGACGTAGATTGGAGGCTTTTGAAATGTGGGTATGGAGAAGAATGGAGAAGGTGAAATGGACCGAAAGGAAAACAAATGAGGAAGTACTAGAGATGGTGGGTGAGGAGAGGGGTTTGTTGAGAGAAATCCTATGGAGGCAGGAAAAATGGATGAAAGGCGTATTGAGCGGTAGTGGAATGTTGAAGAAGGTAATAGAGGGGAGAATGTTGGGCAAGTGAGGTAAGGGCAGAAGTAGGATAGGGATGTTGGACGGGATGAAGGGAGGAAAGAAGTACACAGAGATGGAGAGGGACCTGATATAGATTAGGCTGCTGGATTGGGTGTTGTTTGGAGTTACAAAATGTTTATTTGATAGTTGTGTCCATCCAAAAACCTACCTTAACTGGTAGATAACCTATAACATTTTTCCAGGCAATCAGTCAATTTACGGAAATAGCTGAATCTATTGATTGCGAGAGAAATATATCCTTCAATCTGAAGAGTGGTAATGAATCGTTAGTCGGAACCTGAGCTTTGAAGAGTTTTCTGCGTTCCATATCCGAATCTTACTACCGGAAAATATTAATTGCGGTTCCAGCTGTGGAAATCTAGGTTGATAATGAGGATATTTCCGCAAAAAATAGCCAATCGAAAATGAAAGCGTTTAACAAATAACCGGAAATTATCAAAAAAACTGGCATAACTAGGTTTCACTTTTGAACAATTCAGGGAAACTGCAGGAGATGGCGCGAAAGAAACTTAACGGAGCCCTCCAGTGCGAATGATTTTTTCTCTTTAAAATTGTTGCCATGAATTTACGGTTGAATACCGGTAATAATCATTATGACACATAATTAAATCTTCTAAAATAACAGTGCGTGGTTTTGAAATGAACCATAAATAATTTTAAGCATTTAAACTTTTAATATAATTATTATTTTATATTATCTAAAATATATTTGAATGATAATTTATTTTAATTGACTCCAATTGAGTCGGTAGGGTATTTTACGCCTTTTGGTTCGATGATTTTTCTTTTCGAATTTTCGCGCTTTTGTTTCATTTTATTACACTATTCGTTGATTCGTAAAAAACTTCTGCGGAGTGACTTTCCTCCCTCCACTAAGCTCTTTACATAATCAGATAACGTTTTCCATCGCGTTTCCTTCGCCAAATTAGTTTCTCCACTGATTTTTTAATAAATTCTCTTCACAACTTCCAAACCACGGTTCCATTTCCCTCTCCCTTCCACCCTCCTAACATACTTCCATAATTCTTAATTTTCTAATTATTTTTGTGTTTCCCATTTCTTTTATTATCCCTTGCGTTTTTTCCGCTTCTCTAACATTTTATCACAGTTTTCATCCTCTTTTCTTTCGCTTAAAATTTTGTAAATTGCCTTAGGGTATTCCTTTTTTTTTATTCCTATTAAAACTTACATCCCTCTTTCGCATTCTCCTATCTCTTATAACACTTTTGAATTTTAAGTTATACTGTCATAACGGCTGAATTATGAAAAGTATCTATAATCGTACTAGGGAACTCAGCGAATCGTTGACACATTTCCTGAGTTTGTGACAGGCACTAATATGTTTTAATTGCCATTTCCTACACAAATAAGAGATTCTCGCAGTGCAAAAAAAACTTTCGCACTATGAAACTTTCTCTTACTTCTCTTAGTCAATTTCGTATTTAAACAACCAATAAGTTTCAATCCCCTTCCACTATTAAGTGTATTCTTTCATGTATATTCATTTATACTCACCTGCTTTTAGTTCACTATCCTTCTTCCAAATTTTGCGTTCATTATGCGATTGTCTCGCCTCAAGTTTCCTCCTTGTCGATCTAAATAAATCTGGAACTACCTCTTGGGTAATCACACTGTTTTCCTTGTCATCTAATGCAATGTAGATAAAATGAATCGGCACGATAAATTACTCGTACTTTCTCCCTTAGGGTATTGAAGTTAAAGCTTTTTGTTGTCCACATAAGGTACTGTCGTCCTCCCCGGTTCTAATATAGTAAATTAGTAAAAAAAATGGTTTAAGATGATTGAGGCTGATACTCGGTGGAAATCTATTTGAAAAGCACGAGGAAAGGATCAAAGAATTGCGTTTTCACAGGTAAGAATTTATTGTTGTTGACTAGTTTCTCTACACTGTAGCATCATCAGTCCAGACAACAATTAATTCTTTCCTGTGGAAACGCAAAGTCTTTGATTCTTTCTTCGTGCTTAAGAAGAATGGTTGCATGTAGATACGAAACATATTGAGCAAATAGTATTGAAACATAAAAAAGTGCAGGAAATGAAATAACAAGAGTTGCTGCCATATTTTCTCTTTGTGAAAGGGTAGAATTATTTTAAGACTATTTCGAAACTCTTCAGCGAAATATCACAATCATATTGGAAGCATTTTCATGGCATCTTCAAATATCTGGAATATCATTTTCTCTTGCAGGGGAAAGGGTAGTTGTTTTGCCTTTAAAATAGACTTCTTGTATCTATCTCCGATCGATAAAGAAGAAGAATTCGTTGAATATTAAAATTGGAGTTCATGAACTACAGAAGGTGGAAAATTTTACTTATCTTGGAAGTGGATTAGACCAAATTGGTCAAAGTAGCCGGGAAATAATAAGAAGAATAGCATTAGGCAAAGAACCTTTCACAAGGCGGAAGGAATTAATCACAGGAGCGTTGAGCAAAAGGTTAAGAAAAGGCCCGTAAAAACATTGATATAGGGCGTGGTTTTGTATGGCGCGGAAACATTGATAATAGGCGCAGATTGGAGGCTTTTGAAATGCAGGTGTGAAGAAGGATGGAAAAGCTGAAATGGTCAGAGAGGAAAGCAAACGAGGAAGTTCTGGGCATAGTGGGGGAGGAGAGAGGATTGTTGGGAGAAATGCAAAGTAGGCAAGAAATATGGATTCAGAGAATTTTGATTGGGAATGGGATGTTGAAGGGCAAGCGAGGAAGGGGGGAAGAAGGGGATGGGGATGTTGAATGAAATAGAGGAAGGAATGATGCGGAATTTGAAAACGGACGTACTGTAGCCCGATTTGGAGTGCCCTTAACCGGTAGAATATCTCCAATAATTATTTACCTCAATTATTTTTGTAATGAAAATTATAACATGTCTCTCTGAAGTCCGAGCGAGGGCTCTCAGAAATTGTATCGCCGAAGACTTCATACAAGTATAGACTTTTATAGCATGCCACCCTTTTTCCAAAAGGCTGGTATCTATATCGTTCAAAATTACGTCATACTTGTGATCCTTTCAGAGCGAGAGCTCGATGTTTTTTTATGAAACAGTTATCCGAAAACAGCCTTATTGTTTGGTCGTTGCATCTGATTAGTAAACAAGAATATAACATTAAAGACAATTACAAATATCCAAGCCCTAGGAGGAGGAAAACCCATCCATGCGGGTATCGAATCCACGACCTCTGCGTTGGCAGGCGAGGACGTTACCCCGCTGATACCGGGACCGACAAAGGTTTTTAATTTATTAGGTGCAGCACGGAGCCTCTACCCGAATTGTTTTCTTGGGATTACGATCTACCCTTTAATCATTGCTTATTACTACATACCAGTACACACTTAACGTATCTATACCTCTTTTTGTGCGCCGCCTTTTTTATTTTTGCCCTGATCCCTCATTAAGAGTTCCTTAAGGTATTTTAAATAACAACATGAAATGCTTCTGGATTCTAACTGACGTAATCTCATACTTTTTTCCTGATAGAAATTTAATATCCTATCATTATGGCAAGTGGTGATTCGCTCTATTTTTGAAAACTGATCTCAGGCAAAAGATCTGATTTCAATTTTGGGGGTGATTATGTCTTCCTCTTCAGATGCGTTTATTTATTTATAATAGGATGTGGTAAAGAGTGATTTATTTAGGTTAATGGATACGAAATCCTTCAGGTGATGTGTAGATTGGTGGTGGTAGATAGATATAATCATCATGTCAATGGATGTTCAAGAGATATACATCCATTGAATTGGAGCAAAGATGATATTCTTGCATAGGCCCATCGGACTAATATGTCATCTTTGCAATCCTATTTGGTTAAATTTAACGGGCGTTTCTTAAATAATTGAGATTTATTGTCTGACTACTTCCTTGCTTTTAATTATTTCTCTTTTGCGTGACGCCAAGGTGTAACCGTTAAAAATCATATCAGATTTTATTTTTTCTTATTTAAATTTCCTTCAAATGATTTGTGATAGTGACTGCCGCATGTAATTTATTTGTTTAAAATTAAAAGACTGATTCAATTAAACTCTCTGGAGCTTCATTATATGACCTACGAGTGAGTCAGATTGCTAATCTCGTTACACTCGGGGACTTCCATTCCTCAAGTCTTGAAGCTTTCGAACTCGTCAACTCAATGGTGATACTTGCCAAATGAAGTCTCACTCGTGAAATAGTTACTCGTTTAGCTCCTAACTCAATGAAATGGTTGTAAGCGCTAATTAGCTATCCCGAAAATTGCTAAATTAGCCAAATATTTTGCCCCCAAATTTAATCATGGGATTGGTATGGAATCCCATTACGGTGGATGCGGTGAGCACTGGGACACCCACCATCCTTCCAGGTAGGGACTCCGTGGTAGTTTGCCAAAATGCGTTACACGAAAAGGTTTTCAGCGGTAACCAAGGAAGCATTTTTTACCCTTTAAGTATTTCATTTAATAATTGAAATAATCTTAAAAATAATATAAATTTAATAATTGAAATCTTGTTAAACGACGATGAGGCAATCAGATGGGAAATATTACGTTCCAACCCGGTGAAAGTCGTGAGAGTTTGGGGCAAATTATTTCATATTGGGAAATTCTACACAATGGCCATAGAGAAATTATAGATTTTTTTCTTCTGTCAGTCCCTAAGCATAAGTTTTGTAGAACAGAGTGATGGAATCGTAAAACATGAGAATGACCATACTTGCAGCCCAATTACTTTTCTATTTACTTATACGCCCTAGTGGTGTGTGGCAGAGGGTGGATACACACCAGAATAATTTTACCCGAACATGACCCTATCGCGGTCGAACAATGTTATCATGATCCCCTATCATCCGTGAAAAATATAGCATCTTAATTCTATCTGTTCTACACTTAATTTCTCTAAATTTATTAGCATGATCTCTCCTCCCTTAGTTCGATGGGGGTAATAATACATTTTCAACACCATTGCTGAAGAGATATTCTTCCAATTTTGCAAGAGATTTAATCTTAAATTTAACCTTCGCTGTGTGACTGATTCCCAGCCTAGCTCCTCTAATATTTTGGATACACTAATAAGTTTATCATAGCAGCGTTTTACAAATCTAGCTCCTCTACGCTGCACACGATCCAATTCGGAAATTAATCCAACTTCATGAGGATCCCATATACGCAGCATACGCGCAGATCCCGTTCTTGCAGCATATTCTAACTGAAGCCTAATGTACAAAAGAATAATAATTTTTAAAATCAATAAATAAACCTTAAAAAATAATTTTTTCCATATAGACATTTTAAAGGGTACAATTTTACTTTATATTACCAAGTTCGACTTAATATTTTGGAAAATTAATATAGTATTTTATATATTATGCATAATTAGTTAAATAGTCATCTTATTAGGCTATTTATCATATCCACAAATCCATCCGTGTTTCTCAATTAGATTGTTATATTTCTGCTAGTGCTGAAGTTGATGAGAAGATTGATGCCATGTTCTTTGATAACTCTTTGGCAAATCCTATTCACCATATTTTTAAAGTTATCGTCGTGGTTTTTACGAGTTGAAAAATACAATTATCGTCATTGAAATTGCTAATTAAAGTCATCTGAATATCATTCGTACCCAATTAAATGCTCTTTTTGCATGTAATGACCCACCTACCAATGGTTACCGATCAAGTAAATCTTGGGGTAAACGTTTACTCAAATACCAGTTAATTTTGGAAAGCCTTGTCTCAAGTTCCCAGGTATATTTTCAGCAATTACATTTCGGTTTCATCTATATCTGCATAATACCGCGCAAGCCGCCGTAAGCTCGTGTGGGGGGGGGTATTAGGTCACCACCTGTAAAAGAGAATAAAATTATATGCAAAACTAACAAATGCATACGAATTATGTTTCGCAAGGTCTGCTCTTTCTAAATCCGTGCTGGTTGTGGCTTAGTATTTTTCTACTATCGATAAATCTCACAAAATTACTGACTATAATGTGTTCTAATATTTTATACAGGTATGAGATCGATGTTAAAGAATTGGGTCGGTAATTGGTTGGTTTCTCTCTTTCGCCGCCTTTATAAATGGGGGTTATTTGGGCTAGCTTCTAGTTGAAAGTTACTCTGCCTTCTTCAATCGATTTAAGAAAAACAATTTAATAAAACGGGGCTATATCTTCAGCTTATTCCTTCAATATTATATCAGGTATGTCTTCCGGACCTGGTGCTTTGTTGGATTTGATATTACGTAGCTGATGTTCTATTCCTTTCTTGGTCAGTGTTATGTCGCTCTTGTTCCCCGGGTGGCCGTGGAAGCTTTTTTGGTGCGTTTGTATCTATTGTTGACGATCTTTATAAAAACTTTTTTTCAAATATTTACCTTTTTCACGCTGTGATTAGTGTGCCGTTATCCGCCTTCAAAGAATGTACATTTGGACGTTTAACCGGTATTTCCCCAATAGAAGACCAGAATTAATCCGGAATTTTCTCATGATTTGCCTTCGCATAGCATTTTAGATTTGAAGGGGAGTAGGGCTCGGCACATGAGACTTTTTGTTTTATCACGGCATTATTTTAGTTTCTGTTTGTAAGCATTCATATAAACTACGTCACTACTTTTCAAACTCTTTTTAAAATCTTATTGTAGCCTTCTTTGTTTTCTTAATGGATTTGAATTCTCCGTTGTACCACCTTGGTTCCTTACTGTCGCATTTGCATTTGAATGGAATGTACATGGAAAATAAGTGTCAACGTAAGAGTTTCATTTTGCTACGCTACCTTCTGACCTCGAAGGACTGAAAAACTACTCTCACACGTTTCTTTCATCTCACCTTTCATGCCTTGCGCTCTCTCTCTGCGTACATACAGGGTTCGTCCGGAAAATAAGTTTATGATGCTCATTGTCTTTTTTGACAAAAGGGGAGTCGTCCACTACGAATTTGTACCTGAACGACAAACTGTAAATGCTGCATTTTAGGTCCAAGTGCTCGACAGGCTTCGAAAACGAGTCGCCCGCGTCCGGCCAGCGATCAAAAACATCTGGCGGCTGCATCACGGCAATGCGCCGTCTCACACCGCGCTTGTCGTGTCGGACTTCTTGGCCAAGCACGGCGTGGCAACGCTGCCGCACCCGCCCTACAGCCCGGACTTGGCACCATCGGACTTCTTTCTGTTCCCAAAGATAAAGAGGAGTTTGAAAGGAACGCGATACGGGTCGCGGGTACTGGGTGTCTTACGTCAAAGAGGCCGTGACGACGTGTCTTCGAGAGGTTTCCGATGATGCCTTCGCGGGAGCGTTCCAGGAATGGGAACGCCGCTGGAACGAGTGTATCGACTCACAACGGTCCTATTTTGAGGAATATTAGCTTAAGATATGTAAAAGTGTAATAAATTTTTTTTCCTGAGCTCAGTACACTTATTTTCCGGACGAACCCTGTATCTCAAAATTTCACTTATTTTCCTCCTCCGAGTCCTCTTACTCTCTCGCCCCAATCATTTTTCCCATTGAGTTTCATAATTCTCCCTAATTTTCTACTTGCATTAGCTGTTTACATGTTTTAATGGAGTTCAACACGGTTGCTATTTTTTAATCATTATTATAAGTTCTTTTATATTCATTTCATCTAAGAAAATTTTCGAAATAGGGTGGATTGATGCGGTGTATGTCAATTCGCATATATAATTTCTGAAGGCAGGCAGTACATGAGCCTCGGCAGTTTGATATTTAAGTAGTGATGCATAGCAAGCGGAGGCTTCTTATTTATCATTGCTTTCCTATCCCCCAACGCCTTAAAAAGGGATTCTTTCAGCATATTATGTGATGTTTAAAAAAGGTGAGACAACAAAATAAATCATTGTAAGGGGGAAAGTCAAAAAGTGGTCGTACATTTTTTTATTTGCAAAATGTATTATGGAAAACTAAATTTTCTTCAATTTTTATGCGGTGAAAGTTTCATTGATTCGATTCCAGTATTGCGTCAGCGGGAGCAGTAGTTTCATGAAAAACGTTCAGTACGCCTGCACCTGCTTCTGACGAAGAAAAACTGAAGAAATCTTTCTACAAAGGTATTTGGGGAACTGGAAAAAGTTAACGGTTTTATCAATGGGATTAGGAACGATGAAAAGCACGCGTCGCATCGTTTTTGGCGAGAAAATCGCGATTTCATTATGGGTTGCGCGAAACCCACCGCGCCAAAATACGTCTCATGTGCATTGTTTTTATTGTCAAAGTACGAAGAGTACCCATAGAAGTTTTCAATCATTTTGGCAGTGTTCTACGGTTACACGACGCTCGCCTTATGCCACCCCTGTCACCCTCCATTTAGCATCAACGTAACTAGTCACATTTCTCCAGTCTTCTGCGATAGTTAGGCATAATTCATCCTGACCCTCAAGTGGCCCTCCACCTTTTTCACTGCGATTTTCCAAATCATAAGTTAAACCTGGTGAGCGTTCATACTGTATGGCTAATATGTAACCTAGTGAACACTTCTAAGTACGTAAGACACCCAGTCAAATTGTGATAGGGCAAATAACTAACACCTACATTGTGTTGATAATTTTTATCATCACTAAAAAAATCGCCCTTCTGGGTGAGGCTCTTAGGTATATAATGTGCTTCATAACGACTAACATTTCCATTCGCAGACCTCTTTACTTCGAAAAATTACTTTCTCTTTAGTGTCTGCTTATTTTTCGTCAGCACTGTCCTTGTTTATTGCGACCCTTGGCTGATATAATGTGTGTTATTACGACTCAATCGCTATTTTCTATTATGAGTGCCGAAATATTCTCAATAATTATGGCAACATTCATCCTGACCTCTTGTGACTTCTTTCTGTTCCACAAACTAAGAACTCCGCCCAAAGGAATAAGATTTGCCGTCATTCCAGAGATGGAGACAAATTCGACGGAAGAGTTTATGATCATTCCGGAGGAAGCGCTCCAGGACTGTTTCTAAAAGTGGAAACACCGTTGGTGTAACGTTTGGGAGGAGACTACTTTGAAGAGCATCCGGACCAATAGTTTGTAAGTGACCTAATTTTTATAATGAAAAATTTCGAATAATTTTTTAACAGGCCTCATACTCTCAAATACATCCAGTATTTAACATTTAATAAACTATTTTTCTGTTTTAGCATGGATTTACCGTCGAGCGGCGAAGGTCTATCGGCGAGCATTTACCCTGAATAACAACAAAAAACGTCTTACGACGGCCAAAACAAGGTAGTTCATAATGAGGGAAAGTGAAGTGATTCTTGTTGAATAGGAAATAGTAATTCTATATGTAATGGATACACTTTTAATTCTTTTAAGAAAATAAAAATTTGCTCAAAGTTGAAAAGAATGTAAGAAAAGTTTATGCCTTTAATCCCAAATTAATTCATTCAACGCGGCCTCTTAAATTATTAAGTGAGATATTTTTTGGGAAATCCGCAAATGTATTCTTATGATTACATTTCTCTTGAATATGTACTAATCGTGTTTGAGCAAGGCCCTAAAGATGTATTACAATAGAAAGATTTCAATGAGCGGATTAATAACCTATTGAATATATTTGTGCCGTCCCTGCTTCAGTCTCAAAGAAGGTCCACGGTTTGTCTGAGCTCTTTCACGCAATTTACTCTATCGAAATTCAATTAGAGGTCTTTGAATTTTTTCAGTGATCGTGTTTCCTGTTGCGATATACATGCATGTATGACCTGGTTCTTATTCCCCCTCCCTCTCTCTCACACACCCTGTGCACTTATTCTACTGACAAAGTCGTGCAGCACACCGAATACACATACATAAAAATGCATACAAGAGTATTTCAAGGTATGTTAAAATGTTTATGCTGTTCATTCATGAAGTGGTTCCAAGACAACGGTGAATTAAACCCACCGAACGAAAAAACGAAGGTTTTTTTCTCCCGGTAGATTTGTTCTAAGGTTAAAAGTCAGCTATTACAGTAACTTTAGGAATATTATGTTATTCCTAAAGCCTATTCCTTCCTAACAGTTAACAATGCACTAACCAATTTACAAGATAGATCAGAGTTCCAAAGTGCACCGGAAAATAGAAGATAAACTGCAGTTAATAGCATTAAAAATACTTCATAGCAACTTGGGAAAATTAATACAGGGCTGGATGGCATTCTCAAGATGTTCAGTAAATGCCTTCCATCCCTGTCACCTCTTCCATTTGCACCGACATATGTACTTCTGCTTATCCGAAGCATGCGGGTCGGCAATCGAGAGGGTATATTCAACTTTCTGGAACGTTGTTTTTAGTTTTTATAGTTTGCAATATCCCGTCATAGTATACAGGCTCAATTAACAGGTATTATTACTGTCGTTTCCTTGGCAAATAATATATAACGCAGGAATGAAGCAAACACATTTTTACTCTTGCGTCTTCTATAAAAAATAAAGTCGGATTGAGGGAATGATTTATTAAGCAGTGTCATCACAGCAATCAACTCTGGTTTATGGACGACAGAGCTCGCCTGGCACCAAGTCCTGTTCGGCATATGTTTTTGAAATTCACACATTGGGGTAGTAGGGCCAGTTTCCGTTTTTTATACCCTCAGTAGATTCTCAGCTTGTGTATAACTAAGGGCGTTCCGATGCATCACTCAGAATCGAAACCAGCATCTTCGGTCAGCAGTTAAGCATTCTACTGGGAACGCCGCGCAGAATCAAGGTATTGTTTTGTCTGCATATCTATACGTAATGTAGCTGTATAATTGAAATTAACCTGTATAAATTCATGAGTCTCTTTGATATGGAAGCGGTGTCATCTTCTGGTTTTGCGCACGGTCCTTGCAACAGTATTTTTTAAATCCTTCGTTTGACTGTGAAGATTTTTTAAGTTCACATATTTTTTATTTTAACCTAATATTAATCATTATTAAGATGAAAAGCCTGTTATTACATTTTTGTAGTTTTTGGGAGAACCTAACCATTAATGCTTAGGGTTTAACCAGTGTGTATGAGCAACATTGTGAAATTTTTGATGTTTTTCGATTTTCATAATTTAAGTGATGAAATAAAATAAACTAGGATGAAACTTGTCAATCATAAAATATAATATTCCTTTATTTTCGCAATGAATTTCATGAAGTAGGTTGTGTTTTAGTTACCGGGATTCGCACCCAACGTGGACAGTGCGTTTGGATTGGCTCTCTTTTCTCGTCAAATTTTTAACGTTGGCATGGATGAAGTGATTTCGGCAGACGACTATTTTTCATACTCATGTAAAGTACATTATGGCTTTTGAGTAATAACCAGGGAATATTTAAATGTAACGTTACGACGAAATATTTGCAATCAAATGAGGATGTAGTCTTGCAGAACCATTTTAAAATTTTAAAGTCTCAAACTTTATTCTGTTGGTTGCACTGCTGCTGACGTCACTGTAAATTGCAACTGTGCCGTAGTAACGGGAGGACTGTTCGTTGATTCAAGCGGCTCACAATTATCGGGTGACTTTCTTGAAGTTTTCATCAGAAGGTACTACATTAAGGTAAGAGGAATAGAATTTTTAAAAACTTAAACAAAATTGCTGTTTTAAATTGTGGGTTAGAATGCAGAGGATGGATTGAGTTTGAGAGAATTTGTATTTTGAGTACGTTATGGGCCTCTTTCTATATTGATGAAGTTTTGGCGGAACCCCAGGATCTATGGGAATGTTTTTATGGTGTTGTTTTAATGGAAGAAGAGGTGTGTATTCTGGGTACTCATCAGGTAATATATCAGAAATTCTTTTCGAGTGGAAGAGGCTTTTATACTACCTGCGAGGCATCCTGTTTTCTTAGCGTAAATTTAAAGAACTACTTAGCATTCTTTTGACATATATGGGAACTAGAGTGACGACGAAAATTACTTATTTTTTAAGTGTTATATTCGGTGAAAATATATGACAAATTAGGGTACAGCGTCTGATAACGATATAGTTTATTAAAAAAATTGGTACTACTAGAGAATTGTCTAGTGCTCTCTTTTTAATTCCTTTCTTTAAACGTTTTTGTTCAAATGTCTAACGTTTGTATTATTAAATAGAAATACAATGTTCTGAAATACTCATTCCATAGTATTTTATAATATTTCTAACTTCATAGAATTTTGCTGCTCAAGATTCAGATTTTTGTTATTTCCTTGCATTGTATTCGAAATAAATATTTATTTGTACTTTTTTGGTGTTCTTTTTAGTAAATAACGATGTTCGAGCATCACATAACTCCTCGTTCGTAACTGATCCAATAATAGATGTAAGGCGTCATTCAAGTTCTGTGATACCAGATGATATTGATAATAGCAGATTATCACATTCTTTGATATTTTCTCTGCATCACTGGGCCTGGTAATTTATTGGATTGTTGATAAAAAATAAGTAGCAAAGACAATCTATGATAGATCATTGTAATCACTTCTAACCAGATTTGGATTTTTTCTTGACGTATAAACAATTTTTCAAGTGTTGACGTAGCTTACCAAACGCATAATTAACACATGAGTTTTTCTCTGAGTGAAAGAAAAATATGTTTTTATTCATCACTTACTCGTTTAGTGTATTAATTCTCTGCTGTCGTGCCTACTTGGTGGAAAGGAATTAATTTTACAGGTTGCAGTATAGGGATTTAGTTCCTGTCTTTTAGAGCTAATTTTAAATTGATGCTAACGGAATGATTCTTATGCACTTATTCATTTTGATTATAATCTTTTCATATTACTCATTTAGTACTAAAAGCTTAATTTTGTAAAGATATTTCAAAGAGAAAAGCATAAAGGAGATTTATGAAAACTAATTAGGTTGAGAACATATTTTAGGCTTGTTTCCACTCTTGGAGTTTAACATTGCAAATATAACCTTTCAGAAAAGATCAGTACAAGAGTGTTGATATTGACATTACCATAAATTCGTTCTATTATAAATCTAATGGTGAAATTAGATTAAATATTACGGGTTCCATTGTTTTAAACTTTTGTTTTTCCCCCTCGTAATACTGAGCACAACAATAAGAACGTTCAACACGCCATCGTAGGAATTATGGGTACTAATACTGACCGGACAAGGGGTTTCTTTTGATCAAAACTTTTCCTTTACAAACGCTTTTATGAAATAAAATATAATTTGTCCAACGAGTGAGTGTGTCAGAAACTTTAATTGCCTATACACACACACAAAGAAACACATACTTTTCTTGTAAGGCTGTACAGCAGGCTGTAAGTCATCGATTTTCTGTAGTATTTCAATTGTTGAAAATCTTTTTTTTATTTTTTTACTTTCGTTGTGAGTATACTTCTGGGGAAAGTGTGGCTCAGTAGCAGACGAACTACCCAAGTTGACTCATTTGTTCGTCTATTTACTTAATTTTTGTAAATATTGTTCAGCCCAGTCACTTAAACATATAATGCAACCAACAGGACAGTATTAAGCTTATTATTTTCCCATTTTTGTTACATGGCCTCAGTTAATTATCTTCAGTTCAGTCGAATTAAAAATATTTTTGGTGAGCACATTAACATCTTTTTAAAATTTGTCCCTATCATAGGAAGTGAAGACACAATAAATAATAACTATAATAAAATAACTTGCAATGAGTCATTTTTATGAAAATTGTGAAGAGTACATGTATATATACTGGTGATATATGTTCACTGAATATAAATAGAAAGGAGTGTTAAGTTGAAAGGATACATTAGGATGAATTTTTAATGCTAATGGTTCACTTCACCTTGAGAATTAATTCCTGTTTGATTGGGTTGCTGTTCACGTATTTTTGTTGGTTAGCATGGGTAGCATGTTTGTCAATACAGTATTAGATGATATTAAAAGAAGTAGGTTTCTCAAAACCAACATAATAGAGAGGAAATTTTATTATCTGAGGATACCATTCATTTCAGCCGTATGATTTTGCAAGGAGGAATTAGCTTACATTTATAAAAATATTTACCATTTTTTGGTATTGGGATTTTTTTCTTCAAGGATTTGCTGGTTCTCTTAAAAATTTCTCATCTGTAGTAATGTTATCAAGATAGGTTCTGAATAAAATATTTAAGCCAGGGGTAAGCTTATAACATAAGAGGAATAATAACAATATGGTTTTGGTTACTGTGGAAAATAAGCTTTCTTGTTTGAAGAACACCTCCAACATAAGCAACAACAGAAAATTGAGAATAAATTAGTGTGAGGTATTCAAAATTTGATAAAGTACAGTGATGTTAAATGCAAATAAATCATATTAGGCTGAATTGCAGGTGCAAATGATGATATATCTTTTAGGTTAGATTTTGTAGCATAATTTAGAAGCTTCTAGGCTTTTACCTATTTTCCTATTATTCTCTTTGGAATTGGAAAGATTGGAGGCGGTTAAGGTCAGTACACTGTCTTTGGAGTAGAATCATTGTTACTGAATTTCTTTTCCATAGAAATATATGTTCATAAGGTGATGACAAGGAAGGTGGTAGATTTGATGTACATTTTGAAAGTCATCTTCAAAGAATTGATATAGTTTTGAAGAATGATGGGTAAAATTTAAAGCAAAATTGTTGCTTGGCAGAAACTACTATTTTCTTTTAAATCTTGATGCTGTGAGACATTTTTGGTATGATCTAACCATATCTTTTCTAAATTTACTTGAGAATTTCAATTATTGCGAATTATGGGAAATACTGCTGGGTTATGGATAGTCAAATCATGTATATGAATAACATAAACAAATACTCTCACTGTCATTTACAAGGTGGATCCTTAAGATTTCACACATGCATACTGAATAATTTATCAGATTTCTTTGTATGTTTGATTTTTGACTTTGTTAGCAAATGTGTATGTTTAATTTATTGTAAATAATTGTCATGGCCATTTTCAAAGATCATTGTATTTCAATTTTATGCAGGCTTATTGAAATTCTGTGCCTCATTAAAATCTCTGCAAGCCAGACCACTATGCAATAACTTATTTAATTCTATTGGATTAATAGCCAAGTGATGACCTGATATATTTTTCTTAACCAGTGCTCTAATTGTATTTGATTTTGATGCATCATCAAATTTACCCCAGGACTCCTTTCCCATTCATTACAACCCTCACTCTCTTCATTTGCATGCTATGAGCAATCAGTTTCTACTTATATCTCTTAGGACTACTTCCATCAGATATTATAACTAATAAATAACTATTTCTTTTAATCTGTTGGTGAGATTGGATAGTAACTGTGGGAATCATTCTGTCACCATGACCACAACAGATGTTTTTATTGCTTCTAAATGACTACTCTTCTTTTAAGGTGTTTAAATTTGGGTTATGAACTAAGATTGATAATGAACAATGATCTAAAGTTTAATTTGATTAGCAAAAGTAGAGGGCACTTAAAACCAAACCCAGCTACATTGTGAAATTCACACATTAGGGTAGGGGGGCCAGGTCCTTTCCCTGTGTCATCTTTGGTTTCTCAGGAAGATTTTGTACCCACAAATCATATAGCTTGGGTGAGAATGAAGGTACACAGAGGCATAACCTGAAATTGAACCTGGGCCTATTCAGTAACCTAGTCATCAATCCACAGGACTCCCCTCTTTCAACATGATCGTTAGGTTCATAAATAACTGTAAATTACAAAGTTAATCCACTAAAATAAAAATCGAAATATTATCATACTATGTTATTTTATTACATAATTGAAGCATAGATAATCTGATGTCCCATGTTTTTATGTTGCAAACTTTGGTATGCATAAATAATTAGATATTGAGTAACTGTTAGTTCCAAAAACTACTCGTAGTATTTTTTTACAAACTGAATAATGTTGTTTCCTTTTCAAGTGGCCATATTCAGTTGTTTTTCATGTTCAGGGACAACTTTTGGTCATCAATTTACTTGACTAGTTACGATAGAAGCTTTTTGTTGCAGTGCACGCTACATATAATAGGTTTTCTGGTAATAGTTTTCTGAGAAACACTAGAAAGAAGGAAGTAGCTTAAAGTCTCTTGGCAATGGCTGCTGATTTTAGACGATAATTATGTTTAGTTCATTTATTTTTAATAATAATCGTGCTCCCTTGCTTGTTTTTCATATGGTTATTATCACTTCTTATACACTTATATATCTCATTTGATAGCCTTCATTATGGTCATCTCATCCTTTCTCCATTGTTAGTACCAACTGTTAGTTTTTGATTTCAATTTGCCCTAGTATTCTTACATCATTCCAGTTCAAGCTTAAAATACTTTTATTCTTCACTAAAATCTTTGCTGTACAGTGCTGTTCCTTCATTAATTTTCAACTCTTCTTTTTCAATTATATCTGCTCAGAATTCCCTATGCTGTGTTACTTTCTTATTCAAAGTATTTCTTTTGGGGTCTTTAAATTCTTCCTTATGCTTTAATACATTATCCACATCTTGTAGTGCCCCTAATGTGGAAATTATAATGCCTCTATTATAATTCCCCTCCACATTGAAGTAACCTTGATGATGCCTTTATCTTAATTTTATTTCATCATTCATTTATTTGGCTAAAGGGATATGGCTTGAAGTGTATGTTTCTCATTTGTCATTTATCATGTCACGTCATTTGTGTTTTGGGAAAATTCTGTATACAGTTGGTTTATCTGCTAGTATCTTACAGGCCCACTTAATTATTATGTTTACAAAAAATAAGTATATAATTGATACTCGCCTATGTGATAACTATTAAAATTATTATATTGGATAACACAGTGGATGGAAAACACAGTGATAAAGCTTTTTGATGTGACCAAATTTGGTTTCGTAGGTCAAAATTCACCTAGTACTTCATCTAAGAGTGTGTGAAAATCACATAGCAGCATAGGGTGCCAGTTTTTTTCTTTGTGCTACCTAAAGGAACTTCTTGTTAAAGTATCACCTGGCTAGGCCTGTTGTGTTAGTTACTTCAATGGAAAAGTGCTTACCGTCTACTCAAGATTCACTCATTTACTGTTCAGCGAACTTCTTTTGTTTGAGTGTTTGAATTGGTAACAGGGACTAAGATAATTTTCAGTAGCTTATGATAAGAAATATTTAAATGTTCATTTGTCATGTGAAATAATTGAAAAATGTTGCATAAATGGCAATAAGATAAAATTACCTCATTAGAATCATGATATATGAGTAGTTCCATGGAATAGAAGTTCAAATCATTTGACTCTGTAGTCGTTAGTAAGATATGTCCATTTGCCGATGATGCTGTGGTTTACCAAGATATCCATAATCCTGAGGACACAGCAGCTTTATGAGATGACTTAAATGCTATACAATCCTGGTGCAACACTTGGCAATAATAATTAAACTATATATATGTTTATACACACACATACATATACACACATACCCACTCACAATTTTGTTTTTTTTATATATTTTGGTGGCTGAACCACCTATTTGAATAGAAGGATGAAGATAATTGTACAAGCAATGGGCGGTAGCCCATCAGCTGTACTGTCTTCTATGTACATAGATGGACAGGTGTAGGAGAAGGGGAGGAGAGATGGGAGGTTTTTGGGTAGTTATTACTAGAGTTTTGGGTCAATGGGATGGAGTAAAGTACACAACATCGTGGGAAGGTTCAGACCGGGGTACAAGCTATGTACAAGTTCCGTGCAAGCTTCCAGGACCCAAATGGATTCCATATCAAGGGTTTTGGGCTTTAATAGTCTGCCCAAGGTGGAATAGGTGGCAACAATTGATACATTGGAAAGAGTCACTAAAGAAGGCACTGTGCAGATGGGTATGTTTGGCAACTAGTAAAGAGGGTGATGCACAAGGTTTTCAAGAGGCTTGTTTGAGTTTTTCATTGTAACCATTTCTCCCATAATGTTGTTTTTGCTTAGTCATTCGCGTGTTCCTTAGAGTTATATTTTGTCCTCCCTTGGTTTATTATAATTAGTAAAATGTTATGTCTATGAATGCGTACTATTTTATATTTTTCTTCCTCTTGCTTGTCTTCATTTATGTTCTGAATTCATCCCCACTTAAAGAACCGCCTTATATGTAACTTGTAGTTCATTGGATCATTGATTATTGCCCTTTTGCAGTTAGAACTTAAATGCAAAGTACATTATCCGTAAATGGTCCACTGTGTTATATATTATCTTTTGTCAAAAAACTGAAAAAATTTGTTATTTTGATTTCAAAATTGAGAATGTGTTGGTAGTTTTCAAATGAAATAGGTCACTATTTAGAAATTTTTAGTTTTTGAAGTTGATGAGATGCAAAATAAAGATGTTCAAATTTATAGTACAAAATATCTAGAATTGTCATTAATTGCTGTAAGCTTTATCCTTTGACTCGGCATAAATAGTGGACTTATTTGGCTAAAAAATAAATTAAATGCATTTTCATACACAATTGAATTTTAAAAACAATAAAATTAATTTTATTTATAAATTTGGCATGTAGTTTTTGCTATTCTTACTATCAATTAAATAACTATTAACTTTTAATTGTGTTTAAATAAATGTTAAGTTAATTTGAACTCCCTGCAAAAATTAAAGTTCCCATCTTTGTAGTCAACCAAGTAGGAGTCATGACAATATATTCCAACAATGTGCTTGGGCTAATCATTTGTTGTTTAGGATTCATTTCTAATGTCCTATCCTGTCCAATAAATAAGTGAACTGAGGCCATAAAAACTTTATTTTGCAAAATTTAGTTTACATTGATTTAATCCACATGAAAACGGATGTTTTCTTCAGAACATTATCACCACAAATAGCTGTCAACATTGCAGTAATTTCTTGAAAACTTTTACCAAACGTCACCAAAAAACTTGATGCTGATTCGTTGCTCCGTGATGTCGTCAATTTCCATTTTTGACAAACAGTAAAACCAAGCACAACAGAAACTAACATTGGGCACCATACACACAGCTTGGCGATCCACCAAGCACAGGCAGCTCATTGTGTCTCGGGCAACTAGCGCCGCAAGTGCGGCTAAAGTCCGCATCATGGCCATCAGATTGCACCAGTTCAGGTGGTTCTTCGCCAGACCACGTATATCACTATTTTTTATAACTGATATTAGAGGAGTGTCATAGGATTTGACTTTCTACATTGCATGGTCTACATATTTCCTGGCAGGCCTAAGATTAAGAAATCAAACTCTATCACACCCAATTTTTTTTTTTATTTTTCTGTGCGTAAATATGTGGCCTGATGCCATAATGTCTTATATTTGTTCCTGGTAGAGTTTTCAGCTTATTTGATGGTGATAAATACTAAAATTGTTTGTAATTAATTAGAAGAAATAAAAGGCAATGAATTTAATATTTGAAATATTATATGATTCTATTATTGTATTATGTTAGAACAGTTTCTTTTTTTCATCTCATTTCAGTAATTCTATTTATATAATCTACTTTTTGTCTTTGTGTGGAAAAATTTGATTGCATGATTTTGTTGATGATACTTATTATGATCACGTGGCGTACATTTTAATGTGCAATATTTCATACTGAAATTGTGCTAATAGGTTAATCTTCAATATTCCTTCATTTGAAACCCCAATACATATTTTTCGGAAAACCTTGTTTTATTTATTTCTTTTCAATGCAGGTCATGATGAAGTTGAATAAATTTCAACCTAGTTATTCAGGTGTCTGTGAATAAATTCTCTAAGAAGTATGTTTTTGTTAAGGTGTATATACCGTTGATATTATTGAGTCTGTTAAAAAATTAAATTTTATAGACCATATTAGCTTTAGTTGATTCAGTGCATTCTTGTGGTACATCCATAAAAATTTTTCAATGAAGAATTTTATCTTGTACCATTATTCTACCATTGAAATTTTGTTACTTTAATGCTGCAAAGATGCACCTTTCATTTGATTTGCTTTTTTACTGGAATAAGTATTCCATTAAAGTTTGGAATAAAGATGGAATGTGATTTATATCTGTTCCATTTTTGTAAAATTTTTAATTGTAGAATTTTATGAAGAATTCAGTGCATATGTTGATTTCTTCCTTGCTACCATTCAGGAAGCCTCTGTTCATGTATAATAATACTGAAAAAGTAATTTCACAGAAAATAAACTTAGTGGAAGTGTTGTAATGTCATCAATGCTTCATTGGATGGGTATTAATAATAATTTGTTTCATCTGTAGACCATATACAGAGCAGCCTGATGAACTAGAAATAGCTTTTGATACTGCCGTGGTGGAAGTATTTTGCAATAATGATTTAAAGTTCTAGATTGTACTTTTGCTCTTTTGTTGAAAAAAGGGGAAGTTTTTTCCATTTCAGTGAGACAAAATGAAAATAAATTTCATTTTATACCATAAGTAACTTATTTTTTTCATTTCTAAATTAAGGATAATACTTCCATTAGTTTTGTTAATGTTGTGTTTCCTTAAGTACTGTGGGTCACTGTGCTACCATTGTTAGAAAAATGGGTAAAACTATAACTTATTTTGGTCATGGAGGAATAGAATCAATTGGATGTTTAGTTGAGTATTCTCAATTTATGCAAGCCTATTGAGGTAACCATGTGATTTGCATTGTGCTGTCATATTAATTTGTCCTCGCCTTCCTTACTGAACATTTTTGAAAGTGTTCACTGGTTTTAAATTTAGAGACAGTTATTATAATATTGTATTTAATAAATGACTGAAGATTTTTGTTAAATATATTTTAATTAACCACCGCCTTCTTGAGTTTTGCAATGCCCATGTGGATTTTTGTCTTTTTGCCAAAATTACTTGCCATAATAAATAAAACAGTTTCTGGCGTAACTTGGTGGAAAGTCTTCATACTGACGTTTTTATTAATCAAACCACTTTACTTTTCCACATAAACTTTTTAATTTCACCTGATGATGTTATGCTATAACGAAACCTGGGTCGTGAAAATTAAAACGTTTATGTGGAAAAGTAAAGTGGTTTGATTTATAAAAACGTCAGCACTTGCAGTAATATTCTGTAATAGTTTATAAAGAATATGGTGATAGAGTTCTGAATGCTTCCTCTGGATTAGATGAAAATAAAGGCAAATTTTATCTCTTTTATGCACACACAAAGAGCCAGGAAAGAGATTTCTTGTGACAGTATCATCAGGCTAGTGCCACTTTTATTAACGACTTCAAGGGAAAAATGATTACTGTTTACACAAGACATTTACTATTCAGTGGACTTCTTTTGTTCAGGTGGTTGATTAGTAAAAAAGACTAAGATTTTTTCAGTAGCTTATAATGAGAAATATTTAAATGTTCATAGTAGTTTTAGGGGAGGCGACCGACAGCTAAGGTCATTTGCGCCATTAGGGATGGATGGGAAAGGAAGAGCGGAAAGACCTGATGTTGACATTAGCCTACTCTTAAGGAAAGACACCAAGGGGTCCACAGTAGAATGTCCCTTCCGACGGACGTCGTATTCATTCAAAATGCTCTCCGTAAAGCTCCTCTAGCAGGGATCGGGATGTCACTGAAAGATATCTGTTTTCTCCAGGATTCGAACCCGGGGTTTTTCGGTGGAAAGTCAGTACGTTGACCACCGTACCATCCCGTCCTCCTTAAATGCTCATTTGTCATCTAAAATAATTGAACAAATTTGCCTCAATTGTAACAAGATAAAATTACCTCGTTAGAATCATGATATATGAGTAGTTCCACAGAGTAGAACTTGAAAGTTTTGTTATAAATTTGTAAATCATTTGACTCCATAACAATTAGGAAGATTCGTCTATTTGCCGACGACGCAGTGGTTAACCGAGATATCCTTAATCCTGAGGACAGCAGCTTTACCAGATGACTATAATTATATACAACCCTGGCGCAACACTTGGCAAAAAGAATTAAACTTAAAAATGTACGTAGCGATGAAATTTTGGTAAAAGAGCAATTCCCTCCCGAACGCACTGCTGCATCGGGAACACCAAATGGTGTGTGTAGACTGGATTGAATACTTAGGCTTTACCCTCACTCACGTCCTCTCCTGGAGCATACGCTTGCGGGGAGTATGAGGACAAGTCTACAAAAATTAGGATTTATTAAAAGAGTACTGGGTAAATGAGATGAAAAGCTTCATGAAGGATTCTCGGGTCTTCCACTGGGTCAGAGGTTACGATGCCAGACTCGTGCATCGTCTTCAGGGTTGATGGTTGCCACTCCAGTTTTTCAGGAAAAAATGTACAGTACGGAAACCCCGTTTTAGGTTGAGCTCCTCTTCGGGGTGGAAAGCAACAATAAGGAAATAACTTGAAAGTGAGCGATTGCGGAAATGTATTTGGCCGTCTTATATCCTTGAGTTCTCGGGTCAGGTGGCCTGTGATTGGTCCGAGGACGGTGAACATCCTGATTGGTCGCCGGGCTGTTGTGGTCTTTTCCTTCCTTTTCTTACCTGATTTAGCACAGGTTTCCATGCATTACTGAGGGAATAGTCGGAATCCCTATTAGTAGACATAATTTCAATAGGGATTCCGGATATTCCCTCAGTAATGTATGGAAACCTGTGCTAAACCACCTAAGAAAAAGAGGGAACAGACCACAACGGCAAGGCGTCCAATCAAGAGGTTCCCCTTCCTAGGACCAATCACAGGCCCCTTGACCGAGAGCTCAAGGACATAAGACGGCCAATTGTATGACTAAATCTTTACGAAAATAAAAACATATAACACTGAAAACTGGAGTGGCAACCATTTTCCATCAGCTGGTGCGAACGACGGATTTCGTCACCGACAGCTTCAACAGGAATATGGCGGTTGCCGGGGCCTTCTTCGACGTCAGTAAGGCGTTCGATCGCATCTGGCATCCGGCTCTCCTGTTGAAGATGAGGCGACTCCATTTGGTTAATAAGGATGGTTCACTTCTACTTGAGAGACAGGACATTCACAGTGCTTGGGGCGGACTCTGGTGTGCGTCGGATCTCCGCTGGCGTGCGTCAGGGATCATTTCTCGGGCCACTACTGGGAACGTCTATTCCCACGACATTCCAACTCGATGTGGGAACCTTGAGATCCTGTCTCTCTATGCCGACAATACGGCCCTCCTGTGCCGTTTCTGGCAGAAGGTGACTGCGGTGCGAAGACTGCAGAACGCCGTGGCGGAACTCCTAGATTGGTACCGCCGATGGCGTTTCGCAGTTAACGCACAAAAGACGAAGGCGATCATCTTCCAGCCGGATAACGGTCGGCCACCAGGAGTGAACCTATCTGTGAACGGAGTTGCCCTACCGTGGGAATCCGAAGTTACCTACCTCGGAGTGCTGATGGACCGGAAACTCCTTTGGAATACCCAAGCGCGTCGGGTTCGTGCAAAGGCATGTGCGGCGCTTAGTCGGCTCCGGCCGATTATTCGCCCGCAGGTACTGAGCATGGACACGGAGCGTAGACTGTACCAAGCGTGCTTGCTGCCAGTCATCACGTGCGCTGCCCCGGTATGGTCAGGAGTGTCGCGAACGAGTCTCGTTCAAATTCAAGTGGTGCAGAGTTCTGCTCTTCGAGACATCTTGGGACGCGGTCGTTACGTCCGCGTTTCCGAGATGCACGAGGACGGGAAGCTGGAACCCCTGGACGTCCTTCTGCCAAGAATCTCGGGAAAATTCTTCAGGAAAGCGGCAGAGGAAGAAGCGACCCTGATCCAAAGGGTCGCCGAAATTAGGGTCTAGCCATGGGACCGCCACAAGCGCCCCATAGCCTCCCTAGGAACCGAAGTCTCCCTTCCGGCGAAGAAGAGGCCAAGGCTGCTCTGAGCGGGAAGAAAACGAACGCCTGACGACGCAGAAGAATTCTTCCCGCCTTAGTAGCCTTGGAGGCTGAAAATGTGCAGTGCAAGGGCTACGCAAAGAGCCCTTGCAGTCAAATGCTAAGAGTGGCAACCATCAACCCTGAAGACGGTGCACGAGTCGGGCTGCGAAACGTCGGCCAACATGGAAACCCTGACCCGGTGGAAGACCCGAGAATCCTTCATGAAGCAAATACCCAGGGAAAGCACCAGATCTTACTTCTGAGATGAAAAGGTCAAAGAGAAGTGCCATCTTTCGCTGGTTAGGCCTCGTTTAGAATTTGCTGCTAGTTAATGGGATCCTCACGAAGTTGGGTTAATTGCCGAATTGGATCGCGTTCAGCGTAGAGGAGGTATATTTGTTTTAGATTGTTATAATAAAGTTAGTAGCGTATCCAAAATATTAGAGGAGCTAGGTTGAAAATCGGTCACACAGCGATGGTCAAATAACGGATTAAATCTCTTGCATAAATTGGATATCTCTTTAGTAATTATGTCGAAATTGTGTTATTACTCCCATCGTACTATGGTAGGCGAGATCATGTCAAGAAAATTAGAGAGATGAATTGTAGAACAGATAGACATAAATGCCATTTTTTCCACGAACGATTACGCATCAGAATAGCATTATCCGACCTCGGTAGAGGTAAAAATATTCAGGTCAAAATTAATCTGGTTTGTATTCACCCCCTGCCACACACCCTAGCGGTGGCTTCTATGCTACTCAAAAAACAATATAATTAACAGTACGACTTCAGTTAAAAGAATGATTCAGGTGGCTTCTAAGTCGGTCGATGCCATGTTTCTGGATGACATCCAGAAGAATTACAATATCTTTGATTATTCCGCGAGAGCATCTGTAATATTATGGTTTATAAATGGCACCCGAGAGGATCGGCGAATTTTTTATTTCCCCTGCCTAGTGTACATCCGTTTTATGACAGTGCACGTGATTTTCATGAGTGGAAACAACGTTAGCTTAATGTATTTGGCGTGATGATGTGCGCCAGGTCAAACCACTTGGTAGGTAATGTTTCAGTTCAATGTGTGGGCAGCTTACGTACAAGATATATGCCATACTTGCATGGCCTTCGAGAAAAATGTAGTAAAGTCTACCTTGTCCTTATGTGGTTTCATAAACACAAGGTTTTTATTGGGAATTTTGTCTTAAATGACTTATCTGTAATCATTTGTTAAACCCACGATCTCTTTTCCCAAATGCAGACGAGGATGGTATCTCCTATTGAAGTGTCACGCTAAAACTACTGTATTCCATGTATAACCTTTTTCCCTGGAAATAATGTTGCTGTATGTTATAAAAATGGCTATTGTACTTCTTACTGACAGATTTTATTCGTTCGGTTGTAATTGCAGTGTAAATACATGTATATGTTGAAAGTTTCTTGGTCAGCCCGATAGCCACTCTGCAGCCTCAAGCTCTTCTAAGCAGTGATCAAAGTTTGCAATTACTGGGAACCCATATATACAAAAAAGTTAATGACTGTTTTAATTGTTTTTTATCCAAAATAATACTTTGAGAACAAAGGGAAAAAAATGGAATTGGATTTAATATAATGTAGGGTTTATTTCGTTATGAGCTTTTCATTACGTATCGAAGTCAACCGTCGGGCTCATTAATATGATGATGACTATCTATATATGAAGTGGTAATTCATGGTCTAAAAGAATGGAGTTAAAAAGTGATTTTTGGCGGGTGTTTTTGTATCATATAGGTCAACTTCCTGTACTCCAACTATGATGCATTTCCAAAGCACATTGTCGTAGTCTGTGGTGACGTCTGTTCGGTATAAAAATTCGGTTTCTCTTTTCTCTGGCATCTCTGATGGACCGTGAGGATCCAGATTCTCACAAATCCGCTGTCAACTTGTCATAGTGCTTCCCTGAGCTCGATCAAACAAAGTTGAATTTGACACCCATGCCCGAAGCGGGTATTAAAATGTCACCTTTGGGTTAGTATTCCGGCTTGTTACTACACCACGACAGTTTGTGTTTGAATAGAAAAACCTTATTTTGTAACATGAAACCTTTTGTGAAGTAAAGTCTTATAGTTGCCGAGCCTACACTAAATATTTACTCTAGACTTTACTTCTTATTATGACTCGGCTGTCTTTCGTTTAGTGAGACTTTCAAAGTGACGATTTGGCTCCTTTGGCTATTTTATGGTTCGGGATATAATTGAATTAATCGAATGACTGGAAAAGCTAAATGTTTCCCTCCGGAGCACGAACTTTCCAGTTCATTTATTAGAAGTAGTTTTTGTTTCATAAGAGCACATAGGTGATTTTTATCGTGTTGTTCCGCTATTAACATAATGAAGAGCATTTGAGGACATCCAGTCCCAATTGTTCTGCAATTTGGCAAGTATTCTTTGAGGAAACTGGATTTATTGGTTTCCTTTTGTAATTTTAACTCTTTCCCTTGTCTCTTTATTAAATCTCATCTTGTTTATCTGTGTCGTATTTTCATTCAACGGTTTATGAGGCTGTTATCAAAGTATTGTTTACACTATATTAAATTGATTCAGGTGAGATGTAGTGGAAGTTCGCCATTATGAGAAAAACAAATTTGCCATTTTCCACAATACCTGTTTGAGGAAGGGGGGGAGGGAGAAAAGAGTGAGGAGTAAGGTAGGCGGGGACAAAGACGGGAAATATGGAAAACCCAAAGAAACTGAGAAGCTAAAGAAATGGAGAGGTAAAAAGAGGATGGGAAGATGAGTGGGATGGTTGACGTATATCTTATCTACCAAATTTAATCCTGGGATTATACACTACGAAAATAAGGGCAAATGACTTTATATTTTAGAGCAACTTGAAATTGTAAAATTAAATATGAATGTTCATTTAAATGACAATATTTTTATAACCCACTCTCCTCTCCTCAGAATCCCGTTTCCACAGAAAACAGTGGACTCCTTCCTACTTACTCCACCCTTCGCGTATTTCCCATCCCCCCTACCCTGCACTCAATATGTGTCGAACAACCCTTCCCTGATAATTTCCTTATGATCACTTAATACCTCATCCCTCAACCTGCCTCTATCCCTTCCATGTCCCCTTCCCGCTTAACCCTTCTTTATTCTTCCCTCCTTACCGCCAGGATACCAGCTACCTGCCCCGGTCCTCTCAAATCACCACAAGTGCTTATTTCCCCCGTATCTTTACCTCTCCATTTCATTAGTTTCTAAGCTTCTTTGGGTTTTCCATATTTCCTTCCCTCTTTGTCCCCACCTAGCTTACTCTTCACTCCTTTCTTCCTCCCCCTTCCTCAAACAGATATAAATATGATGTATCACAAGTTGAACCTTGTCTTGTACCTGAATATGGTTCGATGAACTGAAACGCGTTGTACGTTACAACTAAATTTGTGGAAAAGTGCAAATTTGTTTTTCTTATAATATTGTTTACACTCATGAATGGTTGTTGACTCGCAGCTCACGTAAGGCATCTAACCTGCACTTGTGAATGTCCGGGAGGAAATACTTGCAATGACATTCGCGAAAACTGTTTCGGGCGGTTATTTCAATTATTAAAAACTACAATGGCACATGCTGTATAGTTTCGGCATTCCTAGAGCCTTTGACAGCCTTTTGCAGTTGTTTTCACACGTAAGGTTATCGTGGTGCTCGTGAATTACTCGAGCGCTAACCGCGTAGCACCATATTAATGGGGACTTGAGAGAGTGATATTCTTTTGTGCGGGCACTGGCGAGACTACCTGTATATATGATAACTGTCGTAGACGGAGAATATTTTGCTCGCTTGATCATGCAGTGAAACGGAATGCAAGAGGAATTCTTAAGCAGAGACGTCGTGGAAGAGGGGGTAAAGTTGCAGGCAGAAGCAATTTACGTGAGGTATGTGGTTGACTTGGATGATATTGGCGTGGGGGAATCGTAAGAAAGCTGAGGAATCTACGGAATGTTATCTTTCGTTATTTTTTGGATGGAGAAAAAAGCTATCTTTCGCTAGTTAGGTCATATTTATAATATATTACTTGCGGATGGGATCCTCTTGAAGTTTAATTGATTGCCAAATTATATCGCGTGCAGCGTAGAGGAGCTATATTTGTAAAACGTTTTTATGATGAAACCAAGTAGCGTATGTAAATTATAGAGTAGCTAGGTTGGGGATCGCTCACGTAGCGAAGGTTAGATTACAGATTAAATCTCTTGCATACATTGCAAGGGTGTCTCTTTAGCAATGATCTTGAAAATGTTTTACTAGATCCATTAGTATGGTTGGAGGAATCAAGTGAATAAAATTTGAGAGATTTAAGGGTATAACAGATGGCTCTAAGATGTCATTTTTCCCACGAACGATAAGGGATCATAGGATCCGATCGCAATGCGGAGGAAGAGTATTTTTATTTTTTCATTCTTAATAGCCTAGTGTGTTGTCTTTATCTTATCTACTTTTAGTTATTGTTCTCCTTGTGACGAGTAGCATCCTCTCGGATGCATAGAGAAGTGTGTCTTGCTTAGATATCGTAGTGCATGTGCTTTTAGTTATCATGATAGTCCTTATATGGCTGCGTAGATTTTCGCGGCGGTGGCTTGAAGAATTCTGCATATTCGGGTTTTCACCGCGTTGTTGTTTGACAACTATGTATTAAAAAATTAAGAAAAACCTTATTTTTAGCGGTGGTAGTGGTAGATGCATGTATATTCACTCCTGCAACACACCTTAGTGTGCTTGCTTCGTAGCTTGCAGGGTACCATGTGCAATAGAAAAAAGGAAGTTTGCCCATACAAATTAATATATGGAAGCACGAAGATGTTTTAGGGAAGTGTGGTGGGACTGCATTAAGAAGTTAGCATGGGGGGAGAGTGGAATGACAATATTATCGATAGGACGACAAATGAGGGTCGAGTTATTTCGCCCTACCTACCTCTTAAGGGTTTTTTAAATCAAAATGCATAGCCACTGTACCACAACTCTGATGTATCACAAGCGAATCATGTCTTCACGTACCATCTGCGTTGAATTTACAGCGGCAGTACTCCACGTGGACTGTTTCAACGTTGCAGGGGTTCCTTTCAAAGGCGATGATTGGAGGTGTTGGTCTTTCCATGATGGCCTCCAGATAGAAGCTAGTCATACGCCTGGGGGTTTAAATAGATGTAAGGGTTGCCGTAGCTGCTTTCGCATGTGAGTTCCCATAGCTTAACCTAAAATAAATCTTTGAGCTAGCCGGCAAATACATGAACGTTAAATACAATCAATATTTTCCCAAGTAATTGTTTTTTTCATGAATGCAATGTGAGATTTGGATGGATGTAAGTTTATCTTAGCGCGTTTAGTTCATATAAGTAGCTTACTAGTTTGATATTGCCAGTGAAGGATGTTAATGATTTTTCTTGCGAACTGCGTTGTAAGGAATGGAATGATATATTTTGCGACCTCACAATAGCCTAGTTCTGATCAATACGTGTACAGTAGTCTCGAATGCAACCAGTTTCTTCAGTGGTAATCGGTATCCGTAATTCGATCGAGTAACTGTTCTCATCATAATGGTTTCATCATCGTTTCTATTTATTACAGAATTTGTGAAATCATTTTTCAATGTTTGAAGGAGCAAAACCAAATGGGGTTAGTGGAAAAATAGGAAGGAAAAAACGATTGGTTTTGTCTTTGTCTTTCTCTTCGTTTTCCTCTTTAAAACTGCGGACTTGCGAATAAATGTTTAAGTATTGAAAGAATCTCTCCAGTCGATTTCTACTATAACCATAAAAAGCATACACAGTATTCAACCCGAAAGGTCGGTTTGGTAGGTCATGGTAGAGTTCACCCAGTACTACGCTCGACGGCTTGTGAAATTTACACATCAGGGTAGGGGGGCAGTTCCTTTCCCTGCGCCAGTTATGATTTCCCGGGAAAATCTGGTACCCGAAAAATCACATAGCTTGGGTGGAGCTGCAGGTGCCCTGAGTGACTTCCCCGGGAATCAAACCCGGGCCCTCCGGTCCGTTGTCCAACGCTCTACCCCCTGCACTACCGCGATAATTCTACTATAGCCTACGGTAATGGGGAGCATCAGTCTTACTGGGATGATTTTTACGTCGTCAGAAATTAGGATTTAGGTTAAGGTTCTAATTTAAGGTTCTCTATCACCAGTTTTTATTCTGCCCATTGTGAGACTGACTCTTTTCAAACTTGTTCCTTATAAAACAGGCTTTACAAAAAAAATTTTCTCGGAGCAATAATCAGTGCTTCAGCCAAGATAATTCGGCTCGGAAGCGCAAGAAAAGTATAAGACCATAAAAAATGTAAATTTTATATGGTGGAGGTTTTTTCCGAGATGTGGACGTCGGAATTAAAGCGTTGGAGCGAGGGTCCTCAAGTGCCGTGTCTTCATATCTCATGGCCCCGTAGCGCTCCTTCCCATAAGTTAAAGGAATGCCCTTGGTCACTCGGGATGTAGTTTTTAATGATTCCTAGCGAGGAATATTCGTCCGCATTTACAGAAGTCCCTTTCTTTTGCGATTCCATCAGGCTTTTATAACATGATATTGGATATTTTTTGTCATTGGCAACTGAGTGTATTTATTAACGTCATAACGCCTAATCTTTTAAGCCGTAGTAATGACGCCCTTTCCTGACTTGGTGGGGTAGCCCCATGACCTTTGGTATGAACGGCAAACAGGCCACCCACCAGGTTGTACTGTATTCGCTTTTGATAACTGTTGCCATTTACCCTTCTTAAAAATAAAAAATATATTTTAATAATTGATGGATGATGGTCATAGTTTTGGTAACATGATGATTGACTGTCTCCTAAAGATAGAGGGAGAATTAGTAAAAAGACGACCATTCCACGTAGCAACTTTTTCTTTGTATCAGGACGATATATTCTCGTTTTTCTTTATTTTCTGGTGCGAGAAAGGTCATTGAAGTCGGAAGTCGAGCATAATACGCGCAAGGTGAAGTAAAATTTTTATGTATCGCTACGACGTGAAGTATCGACCACATAAATCAAAAATTCATTAAACATTTTTATTTTCAAGTAATTTTCGGAAGGTTCAGATATTTTTTGCTGGTGGTGGAAAGTCGAAATATCCGTGGCTCAAGTCCCAGTCAAGGAAACTTTTTTACGCTTGTGATCCGCTCGATTCCACCTTCCCTACCATTCCTGTATTAGTCTTTTGTGTGTGTTCCTATCCCTTTTCCTTGTATCTATTTTCATGTGAATGAATATTTATTTTTGAATATATATTTTGAATATAATTTATATATTCTGAAGAAGGGGGCCATGGCGTCGAAACGACAAATATACACGTGTCTTTTCTTTTTTTAGATAGATATTAATCAAAGTTTAGAAGTGTATATATATATATATATATATATATATATATATATATATATACCAGTCTGACCTGAAGAAGGCCTCAGAGTAGGCCGAAAGCTTAAATCATCTACAGTGTGAGTGTCCTTTTACGTGTTATCTGTTTTATTCTGTGTTCTATTGTACCGTCCAAAAGTTATATTGCTCTCGTGAGTACTTCCGCATCATCGATATATATATATATATATGTATATACATGTATATACATATATGTATATACATATATGTATATATATATGTATATATATGTATATATATATGTATATACATGTATATATATGTGTGTATATATATATAATATACACCGATAACTAATGAAAAAGTCTCACGGATGTGAATAATAATGTGCTTGGGGTAAGAAATAGCGAATAAAAAAACAAAACACTCAAAAAAGTAAAGAAACTCACACGTTTTCGAATTTTCGATGGTTAAGCCACCTTTCTCAAGGAAGACCTTCCTTCTCTTTCTTGAGAAAGGTTACTTGACCACCGAAAATTCGAAAACGTGGGAGTTACTTTTCCTATTGTGTGTTTCTGTTTTTGCTCGCTAGTGCTAACATCATATACATTATATTTTTATATATTATATAATCCGTAGACAGTGTACCATCCGAAGTAATCAACCCGAAAATCGGTTTTTTAGGTAATGGTTGAGTTCACCCAGTAATAAGCCCGACGGCGTGTGAACTTCACACTTCAGGGTAGGGGGGCCAGTTCCTTTCCCTTGCTATGGTTTCCCTGGCAGATCTGGTACCGAAAAATCGAAAACGTGAGTTTTTTCTTTTACATATGGCATATATATTTTATATCAAAATTGTTTTCATAAAGAATTATTGGGAGGGTATGTTCATTTCCTCGCCCCGTGATTCTTCATTTTTGGAACTCTTAACTGTTTTATTCTTAGAAATATGTAAGCATAAAATATAGACGTTAAAAACTAATTCTTATCCTAATGCAACGCATGAGAAGGTATATGACGAATTTGGATTAAATTGTTGATGATATAAATGTATGTGCAAATAAAAATGTTTGTTATTTGATTCACTTTTCACGTGAGTGATAATTTAACTGCAGTGATGAGTTATATCCATGTGAAAGATTAGCTATTTTTTACAATTATGTATACTACTTTTAATTCGAACTATTGCTTTATACGACATTTTTTTTCGAGAATTGTGACGACGATTGTGGCAACAGATTTGTCACAGGTAAATCGCATCAACCCTCCACTTCCCCTAGATTCCTTTCTCTATTGAATTCAGCCGCCGTATAATGGCGAAAATGCCACGGTATGTTCACTCATTTATCTCACGAAAAGCGTTTGAAGAACCTTCGTTCACCCTGCTCATAAGCCTGGTCTGGAATGGAAAACGGGAGGCCAAATTAGCAAATTTGTGCTTTTATCGATGGAGCGGAATGTTGAAACAAATTGCCTGGGGCGAAATTTGTGGGCGTAACGAAAGCCGAGTTGATAACAGGAAACGAAACTAATTTTAATTGTTACTTTGCATAGCGGAAGGACCAAATCCCATTGCTATAGACATTGGACATCTCGTCTAGTGACTTATGGCGTATTGGACGCGTTAATTCGATAATCACAGTGCTCGTGCCTTAGTTCGTGCGCGTGAAATGAAAGCAGTAATAAATGGGTGCATAGGTGCATAAATAGCTCCGTACATATACTTTTGCTCTTCAGTAACTTTTAATTGAAAAATTTTGAATCTTTCTCTCCCGGCACCCACCTCATTCAGATGCAATGACTTTCAAAAAGGAGCATTTAAAGACTCAGCAGTCAAGTTTCGTCCCCAGGAGGAAAACATAATACATTTGTTTCGTTTCCTTGCCGACGCAAACGAACCTCATCTTCATTCTCTAATACCATAACTGGTTTTTGTTTGCCGTGCGTGACGTACAGTCCTGAATAACATCCAGAAAAGCGCATTCGCTTATTTAAAAGATCTAACGACTTCAATAGAGTAAATTGAGTAGCTTCAGGCGTGATTTTTTGGAAGTCGAACATAATAAATAACGGATACTGAATGACTGAAAAGTGCTGCAATCAGTAATTCATTCAACAGAGCAGTTCTGCTCAGGCAAGACACCCATCGGTTATCTAGAAGCCAGGAAATAATGTATTAATGCCTGCGGGGGTGTTGTAATTAATCGGGGTAATTAGGGCCCAGGCATGACAGCTGGAGGTAGGATTCGCGAGAGGTACATTTTTCCGTCTCCATCGAGTTCTGCGGTACATTAATACTGTGGCGTCTCCCATCTTTGTCTTCGTTGGGCTTCATGCGCCATGTGACTGGAAATTTTTCTCTTTCATTTAGCTCTAAATAGGTTAGTTTCTGGCATGTATATAGTTTAAATGTTTCTGAGTTTTTCTATGCAAGTCATGTGACCGTCGTATGGTAACACGTCTGGACAATTCATACACGTGCCCAATGTTTATTTTTTCAATCAAATAATGAAATCAGATTCACTTATTTAAGTAAATACGGCGGGCACTGACTATGGGCATAAGGGTTTAAATGGCTATCAATGGAACTGTAGATGACCCCTTGGAAATGAGGCAAGGGGCTTTAGGGGTAACTGCTCTCTTTTAGGTTTAATGCTCTATAAGAAAAAAGTATTCCGGTCGAACTGAAAATAAGTAACTACTGATACCGTTACGTTAGGTCATCTCCGGAGGTTTCAACGAGTGTCTTAGGTTGAAAAATTCAATGCAAGATGTGTCGTTGAATCACTTTGAGTCACTAGGTGATAATTATGACAGGCTTAAAATATTTGGAAACCGTTAATATAGTGTTAAATGGATAGGCTAGTCATTCTATGAGCTGCTTCCATTTTATGATGAGTTGGTGATTGTGATTAGTTAATTTAAGTCATTTCATGGATAATGATCCCTTTGTTATGTGCTCTATTTTTTAAAGTAATTTGCGCAGTACTTTTTTATTACGTAGTACTTCAACACATTCACGGGAATGTATATAGCTTAGTGAGTAAACTTGATTACTTAATTTTCATTTTCGATGTGTGGTCTAGTTTTCCCAATCACTAACATTTGTTGTCGAAATGCGATGACATTGAGTTTGGGGGGGGGGGCTACTTTAATGTTGAGTTGTCCACGTCGTGCTTTGACTGCAATTAAGTTATTTATTTTGCGTTATTTCCTGAGTGTGGCACTGCCTAAATGAGTGTGTCGATGGGACGCAATTAGGCTCGTGGAATGGGAGAGAGAGATTAGTGATTCCATCCAGGAAATCATTTTCACAGAATTTCCTAATGGTGAGTCCTGTGAAATGGCCATTACTCGTCACTTGCGTCCGATTTCCCGCACATTCTCAATCATCCCGTATTTAGCTTGAAGCTCGAGTTTATTATGCATTTGGAAGACATGATCTTGCTTTTGAAAAAAGAATTGCATGCGATTGGGAAAAATTTATGCGGAGGGTGAGGTCATTTTCGCGAGGGGAGGAGTGGACTCACCGTGATCGAACGTGACCACGCGAAGCGGATGTGTCAAAATACGGAAAAGTCGCCGTGACATCATTTGTGCACGAATCCAGACGCGTGTGTGCGCGCCGTAAGTGAGCGGTGACCAATGGTGCACCTTTGCCGCATCGAATGTCATCGACTGCCACTCAGTACGGGCGGCCACCGAGTCGGTTCTCTGTCCATCCAATGGTTCACCCACCACATCTTCTCGAGTTGGCCGTCGATTCGAGGGTGCGTAATTTGATGTGAAAGTCTCTCCCCTCCGCTTTGGCCGGGCGGCGAACTAATGGAAAGTTGATTTAGAGTCACATCAAGCGGAAATTAAGGGCGACACCCGATGCCTGTGTTTCCCGGTGTGGGGTCCATTACGGAGTAATTTTCGGGAGTTCACAAAAATATGTCGTACTCCCAACCCCCTCTTACAATCCCTCGAGAACTGCTTCCGATTTTCCCTTTATAGCGCCTGATTTTTTTACCCTTGGTTATGTTGCCCACAAAACAGTATTACGGGTCCACTGCAAGTTTTCCGAGCTCTTCATCAACGCGACCATCACGGCGTGGGCGTCGATCGTTGGGGATGGTCGCCGGTGGCTCATAAAGGGGACATATCGTCTCGTGAGACTCGGGGACTCGTATAGACTCTCGAACGCCGCAGCCCTCGCCATCCGCATTGACAGTGCCGTAGTGTGGCGTGCGCTAGTTTAGTGGACGGTTTGCGCTTGCAGATTGTTGACAGCTGAGTTTTTTTAACCACGTTGTTCATATTTTCTTTGAAGAGATCGGCTACGCAGTAATGTCCAAGCCTGTCGGTCGATCTTTAAGATAACGAGGGTTTACGAGGATTCCCTCGTGAGTTAAAAATTCTCACCCAATCATTGACGTTACCTCACCGTCGTCTTTAGAAGGGTTTTTTGTCCATTTCAACTAAAATGAGTATATATATATATATATATATATATATATATATATATATATATATATATATATATATATATATATAACCACTTTCCTCTAACTGTCAGTTCCTTCTTCAATACATACAAGCACACACACACTCAATATATAAATAATTTTATATATGTGTGTGTGTGTATATATATACACACATATATAAAATTATTTATATATTGAGTGTGTGTGTGTGTTTGTATGTATGTGAAGAAGGAACTGACAGTTAGAGGAAAGTGGTTTGGCCACTGAAAATTTGGAATACGGGTTGGTTTCACTTGTGTTTTTGTTCTGTGTATTATAGATACACATTTATTTATTCGTTTGAGATATTAAATATATTAGGTCGCGGTAGTCCAGTGGGTAGAGCATTGGACTACTGACCGGAGGGTCCTGGTTCGATTCCCGGGCAAGCCTATCTGGGCACCTGTAGCTCCAACCGATGTGATTTTTCGGGGACCATTTCCTGGGAAACCATGACCGACACAGGGAAAGGAACTGGCCCCCCGACCCTGATGTGTGAATTTCACACGCCGCCGGGCTTAGTACTGGGTGAACTCCATCATCACCTACCAAACCGACCTTTCGGGTTGATTATTGTGTTTATGGTATGGACTCAAATTAATTGAAATGGACAGAAACCTTTCTAAAGACGACGGTGGGGTCACGCCAATGATTAGGTGAGAATTAATTCACGAGGGAATTCTTCAAAATGAGAAATAAAGGAGTATGTGATAATAGAAGTTTATGTCATTATTGATAACATAGGGTGGTTTGTTTCCACAGAGTGCTCACGAATGGTGTTAATTTTGAACCATAAGTCCGAGACTAATAGAGCTGGCTCGTATTGAAATTTCATTCTATAATCGAATACGTACATTACCTTTCTGATCAACATATATGGAGGTCGTTTCAGTACGCTATGGTTTATCCACTAGTCGTTTACCGCCAAAGTGCCATAGAAGTTTGCTAAAATGTGTAAATTAGTATAATTCGCTGTTGTACTGGAATAAATTATTTTAGTGGCCATTGGTCGTATTTCATGTAAAATAAAATTTAATTGTCGTAAATTTGAGA
Source organism: Hetaerina titia (assembly GCA_037158775.1). Classification (NCBI taxonomy): domain Eukaryota; kingdom Metazoa; phylum Arthropoda; class Insecta; order Odonata; family Calopterygidae; genus Hetaerina; species Hetaerina titia. The sequence goes on along the minus strand of CM073779.1, from coordinate 55,025,945 downwards.
TTTTGTTCTATTAATAAGATATTAGTATAGACTTGAACGTAATTCACATAGTGCATCGTGTACTTAACTCCCTTCAAATTCTGTAAGTCACATCATGCGAAGGATCTAGATGTTGTCTTTCACGTAAATGGTTTTAGTTCCCTCTAGGATATGGTGTTTCTCAATGAAGCCAAATGATCGTAACTCTTCGATCAACCGTAAATTGTAAATTCTCTGAGGAGAGTAGGTAATGAGGCAAGGCAGTTAGAAATTATTTCGATTTAGTCGAAAGGCAACAACTGAAGAGTGAATGAAATATAATCCCGCTTTTGAAGCACTACAGTTGATACTTCCACGTGAATCTACTTTAGGAATCGGGCTGTCTCCGAAAACTCCCATCATTCGGAATTCGAACCCGTGGCCTTGGTGTGGGGAAACTATTACTCTCCGAAGCCTCCGAAAGCATCCGATCCCTGTGGTCGCGTGGAATTCTCTCAATTTTTATTGCTCACGATAAGCCCATAAAATGCATAAGCCATAATTAAAGAAATTGAACAGTCTTCAAAATAGTTCCATGGAGTCTTGTGGTATTTCAACCTAAAGTAGATCATGCAGGTCTGTAATACATTAGCATTAGTAAAATTTTCAATTTAATCATGACAGAGAGGTTAAAGAGAGGGTAAGCATGGAAATCAACATTGCTTTCCTTCCGAAAGATAGTAGGCTAGAGAATAATTGGTATTGCTATTATCCTTGTTCTGACGGTATGAATGAATTGACCTTGTTGATACAATATATATGACAGGAAGCCTTAAACTACATTAATGCAATAAAAAATGATTTTCCAGTGTTCTTTGGAGTCAATGTTATTTTTTCCCTTCCATTCATATTTTGATGAGCATTTATTTTCCTATTGACAGCATAGATATATTCTGGGAAGAATTAAAACGTACTTTACCGTTTATACTCTAAATCTGAACGTTGCAAGGTTACCCACAAACAAGGTAGAACATCTCCGTTTGTCCTCATTGAACCCATATGATGGTATCCCTCCTTGTACAGGTCCACATCTTCCAAGTCTTCAATCTGCCCACACCCGCATTCCTCAAGGACATTGTTAAGAAACATTCAATGCTGCGCCTTACAGCGAAATCTTAACTTGATTATTTATTAATTATTTCGTTATGGACACTGTCATAATGTCCCATTTGAAATGCCTTCATCTGCTGTTGCAATTCCTCTTTGAAACTGTAATCGACGATGGTAGCGCAGAGAGGTGTTCACCACACCACATAATCGGAGTGAAATTTGGGTATGGTTGAATAAGCATGAATGCCGACTAAATTAATTGGGTATGAGGGGTAGTGCTTGTGAAAGGAGGAGGAGAGAGAGGTTGAGTGATGGGATGGAGAGAGAGAGACGGCAGGGTGTTGTGAGAGAATGAGGATTGGGTACATCGGTAACAGGCATGTATAAAAGGAGTGTGCTACGATGGCGTGGTCATAAAGAGAGGGCGGATGAAAGACGAATCAATGAACAGATATAAAAGAGAAAAGTATGAGAGAGGACGGGTTAGAACGAGAAAGTCACTGGTAACGTGGTCAATAATACTCAAAGTCGAGGAGTATTGGGAATCTAAGGAACAGAAGAACATGTGTGAAGAATTGATAGTATTGGTTTGACAAAGATTAAAGAAGGACTTATGTCTCTACTCTCCGCCCATTTTCGTTGCAAATACCAAGTGAATGAATTGCTTTACTTATTTTAATTTTTTAAATCCTAAGTAATGTCTAACTAATCCTACTACTTATTGAGAATCTCATGACTTGGGTAATCCTCATTCTTTCTGTTTACGTTTAACAATGGGTCTTGCGATTAGCCTAACCTAAGAGAATCAATATGTACCTGTATAAATAAAAACATATACTATTAGCGTGTAATTGTTAGCATTTACTACACGATAATATATATCGCTTAGTTTCCTGCCTAATTTTAATTTTACGTTCAACCATACTTATGGCTATGCGCTTAATTAAATAGCACTTGATAAGGAGCAGCCATTTTGTTGATAGGTTAATGCATGTATGCGTGTATGTTAATGAAGAGAGTGAGACCCTTCCAAATGCAATCTGGCTCATGTACAAATTACGAATTAAGAGCTCAGTATGTTCCTCTAGTTTTCATTAATTTCTCTAAATCCAAAAAATAATAATATCCTAGTTTTCCGTCACGTAAATGTCATTTTTACTGCTATGACATAGTGCATTTTCTTTCACATCTGATTACCGTGATATATTGTCAAATCGAACTACCTAGTAGTCGTAATTAGGGAAGGCGACCGGCTGATGAGAATATTTGCGGCAATATTTGGTGGGTAACTTGGTAGAAGAAGAATTTTCAGGGAATTGTGGAAGAGTGGAATGAAAATCTGTGTTGGCAATAGTCGATCTTTAACTTAAAATCGTAAAGCGATCACAGTTTTAACGTCCCATCCGACGGACGGCATGCGCCACTTGAAGTTTTCTCTACCTAGCACCGCAAGTCATCACCATTTTGCACCATCGAGGTGCCACTGAATAATTCTGCTTGACCCTGGAATCAAATCCGACTCCACGGAGTGTGATGCCTGTACATTAGCCACATCACCAAACTGATATCCTAATGCCTTCATCTTTGGCAACTAAGTCCCTTTCACCGTGTATATGGTGACTCTCAACCAAATCTGGTTATCGCTTAATGTACACGCCAAAAAAGGACGCATGCGTCTTGGGAATTCATTTTCAATGATGGCGTTTACTGTATGCACGTAAAATCCTGCATGATATAAGTACCAAACACCTATTCGAATCAATATCTTTCGTATTGGCCATTCGACTCTGTGTACTGCATTGCGTCTTCCTGCGAGAGAGGTTTATGGTCAGTAATCACTTCAGTTAAATCTACGTGCGAAATCATTTTGGGATGGAACATTGCTCAAAGGCAAAGATAATTATTCCCCTTGCTTTATGTATTTACTATTTGTTAGACTTGGGTGTAGAATTAGATTTTGATGAGCCTGTCGTGCGTTCCGCCAGCTCTCTCGCCAATAGTCATCTTGCTGTAATCACCTTTTATATCAACACTGATTTTAAGATGATGGAACTCGGTCATCAGTCTCTATTCTTAATGAAATTCAATTAAAATTTCATTTCAATTGAGAAATCAAGCTTTGCTTTTCAATATAAACAGCGTAGAACCCAGGAGATCTTAAAAAGCTTTCATTCGATTCCAATTGCAAAGGAGAGAAGTAGGAACTCTACATTTCCCCTCCGATCATTCCGATTAATTTATATAGTGCATATTTATCGTCAAGAAAATAATAAGACTGGACACCCCATATAGCTCTTGAAATTCGAACGTTGTAACTAATTTTCAATGCATCGCAATAGAAAATTTATTGATAGCTTTATATAACGGCAACGAATTTTAACTACCAATTAAATAACTATTTCTCCCAGACATTTAGGTCAATGAGAGCTTTCTTTTGTTCGTATTTTTTCATGAAATATTTTCATCCATTTAAAGGTGCGGAACAAGAACTGAAAGGAGTTGTATACGTCCAGGGAATATTGTCACGTGGAGACTTCACAAAAACTTTATCTGAATTAGATTTGGAATGAAATATTATTATTTTTTGCATGTGTTTACCCTGTTGCGATTTACCCTAATATATAAGTTGTTCAATTTGGTAATTTATTTGTTTGGAATAACGTATTCTTGTAGGAGGTAGCATCTAGGCAGCCTAGTTGCACTAAAATTCTGCGTCCGTACAGATAATTTAAGCTCCCATCTTATGTCTAAATTAAGCTTCTTACGGTGGTGAATGCGGAGTGACTATAATGGGACGCGTTGCAGATTGATGGCTTGGTGGGAAGTCATCCGATTGAACGAGGATGTCTGCCGATTGGAGGGTGCCAGGGTGACCCCCGTGGCGGGGCGGGGAGTTGGGAGGAGCGATGGAGCGATCACGGACAAAGTGAGCCAAGCAAAGTCATCATCAGAGAGGCAGTAGAGGAGGGAAAACGTTCAAAATGTGACATCCCGATTGGATTAATGTTCTGCGTGGCATTCGTGCGCGCCTGGAACATCAAGGTAATCTACCACTCAGATATATAGCGTGACATTAAAAATTAGCGCCTACCGTAGATCCATATCGTCGCAGGAGGAGACCAATAATGGGTTGCAGATGACCTCCAGCCAATCCTTACTTTCATTAACAAATGTGGGCGTCGATGTGGAATATATGTGGGGTAGAAAAGGCGAATTCATCCTGTTCCGAGAGCGAGAGAGAGGGGCTTTCAAAATGGACATCCACCGCATACTACTAGTCGATAATCTCACTTGGTCCATCGTGAGCTTCACCCACTTGGTTGATATTTCTCGGTCCACAGGTTATGGATTCCGTTAAATTCTCCGTATCGACCGGGTCAGTATTAACGGAATACGCTCCTCTCCATATCACACGGTCATAGATAGACGGTCACTTGCTTGGGTGGTTGAAAAATGTTTTTCGTGTAGTTTGAAGAAAGATCTTCCAAAAGAAATCATTAATAGTGTACAATGCATGACGTAAAGTGTATTATTTAATATTAAAAAATACATTGACATGCATGTATGAACGTTTCGGCGATCGACTTCGCCGAGCAACGATGAATGACGTTCTCAGCAGATGAATTGTTTCGTATGTCGGACTCTGATGTTATTTTCATTTTAATTTAACAAGATACACTCAATAAATAGAATGGAATTTTTAATTCATATCCGAGGACAATTCCGATAGGTTGAACACATTGAAGGCAGAAATTATGCACTATGTCATATTTAAAATGATAATACACAGTAAAAATTAAAAATTATTAAATAAGATGGCAATCAATTATCTGTTGTGAATTTTTAAGAAGTACATTCTGAAGGACTTATTAGAGCTACTACAATTTGCCCTAGAATTCTAAAGCACTTTTAAGAAACTTATTCCTTTTGCTTTTCACCGCTTTATACCTATTAAGGTTAAGGTGCTCTGCAGATGGCATATTATTTCATTCCAATATCCCGCTCCCTTAACATTTTCCAATACACCGTAGATGTTAGCGTCCTCATTCCCCCCAGTATATTCTCTCTCCACAATTTCTTTCCTCTATGAATTTTCCCCGAGACCATCATTTCATCAAACACATGGAAAGCTTCTCTGTTTCTTTTCAATTGAACCCGTAAGATGGTATCCCTCCTTGTACAGGTACACATCTGCCAAGTCTACAATCTGCCCACACCCGCATTCCTCAAGGACATTGTTAAGAAACATTCAATGCTGCGCATTACAGCGGAATCTTAACTTGATATTTTATTAATTATTTCGTTATGGACACTGTCATAATGTCCCATTTGAAATGCCTTCATCTGCTGTTGCAATTCCTCTTTGAAACTGTAATCGACGATGGTAGCGCAGAGAGGTGTTCACCACACCACATAATCGGAGTGAAATTTGGGTATGGTTGAATAAGCATGAATGCCGACTAAATTAATTGGGTATGAGGGGGAGTGCTTGTGAAAGAAGGAGGAGAGAGAGGTTGAGTGATGGGATGGAGAGAGAGAGACGGCAGGGTGTTGTGAGAGAATGAGGATTGGGTACATCGGTAACAGGCATGTATAAAAGATGGCGTGGTCATAAAGAGAGGGCGGATGAAAGACGAATCAATGAACAGATATAAAAGAGAAAAGTATGAGAGAGGACGGGTTAGAACGAGAAAGTCACTGGTAACGTGGTCAATAATACTCAAAGTTGAGGAGTATTGGGAATCTAAGGAACAGAAGAACATGTGTGAAGAATGATAGTATTGGTTTGACAAAGATTAAAGAAGGACTTAGGTCTCTACTCTCCGCCCATTTTCGTTGCAAATACCAAGTGCATGAATTGCTTTACTTACTTTAATTTTTTCAATCCTAAATAATGTCTAACTAATCCTACTACTTCTTGAGAATCTCATGACTTGGGTAATCCTCATTCTTTCTGTTTACGTTTAACAATGGGTCTTGCGAATTGCCTAGCCTAAGAGAATCAATATGTACCTGTATAAATAAATATATGTATAAGTGATTACCTGTGGGTCGCGGTAGTCCTGGGGGTAGAGCGTTGGACTACTTGGAGCGAACTAGGGCCACGGTTCGAATCCCGGTCAAGCCACTCTGGGCACCTGCAGCTCCACTCATTCTATGTGCTTTTTCGGGCACCAGATCTTCCTGGGGAACCACAACCACACGGATAGGAACTGGCCCCCCTATCCTGATGTGTGAATCTCCCGCCTTCGGGCTCAGTACTGGGTGAACTCTACCATCACCTACCAGACCGACCTTCGGGTTTATTACTGTGTTTATGGTTTTTTTATAAATAAATACCTGTATACTCATAGCAAATAATAGTTTTTATATAATTAAATATTTACTACATTGTTATATGTACCGCTTATTTTCCTGCCTAGTTTTAATTTTAATTTCAACCCTACATACTAGTATGTCTAGGCGCTTATTTTAAATAGCACATGATAAGCAGCCATTTTGTTGATAGACAAATGCATGTTTGCGTGTATGTTTATGAAGAGAGTGAAACCCTTCCAAATGCAATCTGGTTCATGTACAAATTACGAATTAAGCAGCTCAGTATGTTCCTCTGGTTTTCATTAATTTCTCTAAAAAAATAATATCCTAATTTTCCGTCACGTAAATGTCATTTATACTTCTATGACATAGTGAATTTTCTTTCCCATCTGATTACTTTGATATATTGTCAATTCGAGTTACCTAGTAGTCGTAATTAGGAATGGCGACCGGCTGATGAGAATATTTGCGCCAATATTTGGTGGGTAACTTGGTAGAAGAAGAATTTTCAGGGAATTTTGGAAGAGTGGAGTGAAAGTTGGTGTTGGCAATAGTTGATCTTTAACTTATAATCGGAAAGTGATCACAGTTTTAACGTCCCATCCGACGGACGGCATGCTCCACTTGAAGTTTTCTCTACCTAGCACCGCAAGTCATCACCACGCTGCACCATCGAGGTACCACTGGTCACCCCTCCGAATTGATCTCTTAATAGCCTTGATCTCTGGCAACTATCACCTTGGGCGTTTTTCGATTGAATCACGTTTTCATGTTCTTTTTTTTCCTTCTTTCTCTTACACATTCCTAATTCTAATCTTTTGTCCGTGCTTTTTCTTGTTTTCCGCTGTTTTGCTCTTTTCGCTTCCTGGTCAGCACTGGTTATGTTTTTTTTTTTTAATTTCTACCCATCTGGACAGTTTCCATATATTTTAATCGTTTAGAATAACGTGAGAACATTTGATAAAGAAGGCTATAAGGGATTAAGTGAATTGAGGGAAGGCTTATTAAGGGATTAAGGGAATAATACTAATAATCATTCAATTATTATCTACAAGTCTATTTTGGTGTCGGCCCTTCCACATGTAACGAATTCCCTAAATTACTATTTCTCAGGTCAAATATTCACAACAGTTTCAATGTAAGTTAATTAATTTCAACGCCGTATTCGGAAAAAAAGTCATAAGTCTTCTCCTAATGGTATATTTTGAATTCTACGTTTTGGGGGGAGAAACAAGATTTTTACTTTAGAATGGAGGCTCTTTATATGTTTCATGTTGAAAGTTGCGCAAATTGAATGATTTTGTGTTTGTTTTTGATTACAATAACTCTAGATATTATTTTAATTGGTGGTTTACTGAGTTGACTGTACATGCGTAACCATCCGAAAAACTGATAAGGAAGTCCATTATGAAATAGTAAGTAAAGTAATATTCGTTATGTAACTTAGAAGTTATAAGAATTGAGGGAGATGGAAGAATATTCCAAATTCGCCGATTGTTACTTAGTTGGAATTTCAGGTATTCAACGGTACAGGTAATTTAAAATGCAACCCCTTCCGTATTACTTGTTGGAGGTGACATTTTTGCTGGCACTTTGCCTTATTGGTTTGATTATATTGTTTATACGTTATCATCATTTTGTTTAAATGATTTTGTCTTTTAATATTTGAATGAGAATCTCCAGAAATAAGATAATGGTGGTTCCTATCGTTCGTAAGTGAATGGCTCCACCGCATGTTTGAACTTGTCAGGAACTTTATCTTTTTCATTTTGATAGTTGTCCTTAATTGTGCCGGGTCCTTACTGTGAGTGATCGCATTTGGAATCATAAAATATTGAATCTACAGCTTTCGCCCGAGGAGGGTATGTTGTCTGCTGGTTCGTAGATTCACACGAGACATTTGAAACTATTGAACTGAAAGTTTTAAGATTTTGCTAATGTGTGGCTGAGATCTTATCAAAGGTCCAACAGAAGATTGCAACACTCCAATACAGATTGAAAGACAATCATTACCGCTCCCCTGTTAATAAGCGCACATGGACGAAAGTTCGAAAGTTAATTTGTCGGAAATGTGCGTGGAGATACCCAGACCAAGCGTTGACTGCCTTCATATGGCTAAAGCAACATTAAAGTTGATCATTGACACCAGTGCAGTCTTTTTTTTGTCGATTTCCTTCATTATTCCCTTCGTAGCCTGGTGAGGTATATTATCCCGTTCGCTAGAATGCGAAAATATTAACAGGTTTGAGAAGATTGAAAGAAATCTATCGCCTCTTAAATGTCATCTTTGAAAAAATCACAATTCCGACCTTCCCTTTGTTACTTCAATTTACTTGTGATATAAAATTTTGCTCAAGGGAATACGCTAAAATCTTAAGATTGATATTCTGACACATGTCCCGTACATTAAAAAACGTGGTGAAAATCAAAGTCTTTCATTTTATTCAGGAATACTTTTGACTAGATTATGCTAACGCTGGAATGATGTGTGCATCCTTCAATGCTATAATATTATTATCATATGTATCCTACCGTTTAAGGAAGGTTTTGGTGGGCAGTCGGAACATATCTGCGTTTCTTAGCTTCGTCCAACAAGACATAAATTGACACCACTGACTGCATTTACATTAAACTATTCTTCAATTCAGCATACTTTCTACATCCCTTTGTTTCGTCCAACATGCTTATTCTTTTCCTTTCCCCACCCATTTATATCGAATAATAATCAGTTTTTCTGATTTATTTTCGTAACTGGCATCGGAAATATTAGATCCTTTTCATGCAGGGCTGAACGAGAAAAGAAGGGGTTAAGTGCTAAGTGAACTTTTTCCTCCTCGTAATAAATCTACCCACGAGACGGAACTAAAAGGACCGGGGAGGCGTAGTTTTTATAACAGTAAAGGCCCAAAAGTATGCAGTTTTGACATTTTTTTAGTAATGATGTAGAATTAGAAATGATAGAAAACTTAAGAAATAGACGTACTGTTCGTTCTAAAGGCAATCCGATTCTAATGAAGAAGTAGCTAACTAACTGAAAATCCATATAGTGATACACTTCTGAAAGCAGCATGATACCTACCTTATTGACATTAATTCTCGAAACTAGGAGTCATGTAATGCGCTACTCAACTTGTATTCTGGCCATTCATATGGCTAAGGGCCCTGTAATTGATGTTAATTGTTTGATTTCGTATATTTTTAATGATTCGGCTTCATTGGCCGACAAAGTCGTATATTCTATCGATTTGGACTCTCCACCGTCACAGCCATCAAGTCATTAATAAACCTACGGGAAGAAATGGAATTTTAGATCATTTAGTGATTAATCCCAGTGTTCTTGCTAAAATCCATTGCTAAAAATGTGGACGTTGTGATCGTAAGGCTATATTTGCCAGACTATGGACAATAATGGGTGAGTAATATTAAGCCGAAACGAAATCTCTGTCTTTTCGGAAAATGTAACTTCAATGAGTTCGCGGTTTAATTCCAAAGCAAGATTTCCAGGTTTTTTTGACATCACACATAATGAAGCTGCTGGAACAACACGAAAGTCCTTTGTAGGCATAGTACACAAAGGAATCGAAGCGTTCACACTCACCAAAGTAAAATATGATAGTAAAGACCCACGTTGGTTCAACAGTAAATAAGCCCAGCCCTGAGGAGACATAGGAAATTAGATGGCACGAAAAAAATGCAACCAGATCTTATAATAAATCACCAATGTAGAAAGTAATAGAGAAGTACTTAAAAGGGTTTTTCACGCTACTCTGTGCAAATTGAAGAGAAAATATTGGCAATGCTACGTCATGAAAACCACAAGAGGTGTTGGTCTTACACTAGGGAGCTACAGCGTAAACGCAAAATTCTTTTAGTCATTAAAGGGCGAAAAAGGCGAAGTGTAACTAAAGATAACGATTTGAAAAGATATTTCGAAGTTCTGCTCAGTAAAATTGTCTCAAAACAAATCGAAGATCTCCCTGGCATCGTTTGCGAACTCCGTGAATCATACGAGTGATCGTCGTAGATCGTCGGGGATTGGTTGAACATTTGCGGTCTATCAAAGATAATAAATTTCCTGGACTGGAAGGGATCCCATCCGCAGTACTGGAAGAGTTGACATCGTTAATGTCATCAGTACTAGGTGACATATTTAATGAGTCCTTATCGAAAAATTAAGTGGCGAAAACTTGGGAAATTTCCCAACTTCATCCCCAGTTTTGAAAACTGAAATGAACAGAGGACCCTGGTAATTATAGACCGATGCTATTAACACTCCTCTCATCAAAAATTCTTGAGCATGTTATTGTAACGTCATGTACGTCCTTGAACTCATAATTTTCCTCTCTCTCACACACACAGCATCGTTTCCAAGAGCGTAGATCTTGTGAAAACCTTAGGTCATTGATCTTCAGATCGGGGGATTTGGAAAGCAGGTACTTCGGCGCTATATTCTTAAACTTCAGAAGAGCGTTGGATCCAGTACCACGTAATAAGGTTATTTACCAACTTCGGTCATCTGACATTCAAGATAGATTAGAGAATTGTGTGTCGCGGAATTTTTGCGATATAAAGCAAAAATTATTGATTTATTTGGATAGTTTCGATTTTGTATATGTAGCGTCTGTCGTGGCGCAAGGAAACGTGATCGATCCTCTCGTTTTTTCCGATTTATTCCCACGATATTAAATTAAATTCCCTGGCAAAATCAGGTTAATCAGCAGCGACATGTGTGTATACTGCTTTATAAGTAATAAACCTGACTGCGAAGCTCTATTTGGCGGTGTGCTAATGTTATGGCTTGGTTTCAGGAGTGGGATCGCCAAGTTAATCTGAAAAAATGTGCATCAATGAAATTCTGAGTGAAGTCCTTACCCCCTTACGCCTATTTAGTCGGTGAGGTAGAAATAAGTTCGTCGAACCAATAGAAGTACCCAGGAGTCGCATTATCTTGAGACCTACCATGGGGAAAATAGGTTGGAAACGTTAGCTGAGAGTGCCTGCGAACTTTTGTATATTTACTTAACTTAGGGGCACACGTAACGTTCGATTTACAGGCAAGAGTAGGATTACGCATGGTGAGGAGTCGTCAGTTTCGGGTGCAATCTACGAGTGAAAGATTTATTTATGTGGGGCCTATGGTGTTCGGGTGGAATCGATGACAGAATATATTTGTGATAGTAAGAATGCGTACAAGGTAAAATATATTGTCAATGATTATTTTAAACTCCTCCCATGTGCACTTTTGTCTGTTTTTTATTGGAAATTTTCGATTCTTTAAATTATTAACTTTAAACCTTACACCTTCAACCTTTAAACCTTAGGGCAATGAACCTTTTGGCTTTGATGAACAAGTAAACATTTTCGTAGCCTTTCATATATCATGCAAATGCGGTTAATTGCATAAGAGACGGAAGGTTTGCATTAGTGTGGAAGCTATTGCATGTACCAAGTCTGGAGGGAACCTCATACGCCCCACGTTGGCTCATGGCGAAGGCTGGTTTCTCGCATGCCCCCGTATTTCCTAATCGTTCCTTGTTACCCAGCGAATCTGAATTGCTGAAATGACATCATCACTTTTTCGCTCCTCGGTCTTGAGAGCTGTTTTTCAGGGCTCCAATATACCATGTGTTTATTCTCTGTTCCTTTAGTCATTGATGTCACTCTATCGTCGTTGTATCTAATTACGAATTGTTTTGATAGAAATACTCCCTCATGCGCCCTGGAATGCGCATTATATTTTATGCCATCAGAGATGATCTCCATGTAAGTAGATGTTCTTTTCGATTCTTTCATTCCTCCCTGAAAAGTTTCGTAAGGAGTTGAAGAGGTGCTCCGTTCGGAATAATATTATTGGTTTGTTTTTCAAAATGTCGGGGAATAATCAAAACTGATGTGGAGTGGCAATTCATTTCTGTGTATTTTGTAGTCTCGCTGATAATATATAAATACATCGTATTAAGTGCAGCTATGATTTGGGACTGGGGCTATATTACAATCTAGAAGTCATCGAAGCACATTCATTTATACATATAGTATGTGTATATGTGAATGAATATTTGTTCGCCATTTGGCGGGATTTCGTGTTTGAAAGTATACATATTCTATATATATATATATATATATATATATATATATATATGTATCTATATTTTTGTATATATATTCATTCAAACACGAAATCCCGCCATGTGGCGAACAAATATTTATATACAATACATATTTTTAGTAAATATTTTTATAAAGGTTTGTTTCCTAGATTGGTCAGCTTTTGTTGTAGTATAAGGAAGTACTCTTTTGTAAACATTGTGTATGTATAAACTGAGAGAGATAGAAGTTTAAAAGGGGATCGGGGTGGTGCAGTGGCTAACTTACTGGCTTCCCGCCGAGAGGCCCCGGGTTTGAATCCCGTAGGTATGTTTTTTCAGTGGTATCTCGATCCCTACTTGAGAAGGCCACTTTGAGTGAGTACGCCGTCCATCGGATGGGAGGTTAAGCTGTGGCGCCTTTCGTCAAGAGTAGGCTAATGCCGACGCCGGGTTTCTCTCCACCCATCTAACTTTCCTATCCATCCCTAATGGCGCAAACGACCTCAGTCGGTCGCCTCCTCTAAAAAGTACTACTGCTCAAGATCCATAATCCAGCTCGAAGGAGGAAACGCTACAGCTAGATGTATATAAGACATAAACTTGGTTATAGCGTTATCGAAACAGTATGTTGCAGTAAGAAAGTTTAGTTAATCCTTTTAGGATGGTAATAGCGCATGAGTAATGTGGAATTAATGGAGTAGGCCATTGGAGTAGGACACAATACTGTTATAAATCAAGTTTGTGCCGCGTAAGCTTCATTCACATTTTTTTTTTTAACTTTACCCTTGGAAATACCTAATTATTTTGGGCAGAAGGTGTAACACACGAAATTTCAATATTTGTACGGAACTTAAATCTTAGGAAACGTTATGTGCTCACATTATCCCTTGCACCAGTTTTATTAATGAATGGTTCGCGACTAGTTACAGTTTCGCACTAACAGTAGGGTTTTTATGTACGCTCGTGTACTCTGTATGAGTCTGACGCGATAGTAGTTGTAATGAGTGTAATGATCGTGGGAGGAAAATCTTTCCATCCCCCAAGCATAAGTGGGCAATCAAGATGAAATAGGGACTGTGAAGAGGGATGGTGAGGTTATCGTGGGCTTTGAAATTAACCCACTCCAAACGAAAAGCGCCAATGGGACCAGAGTTTACCATCTCAATTGACGGACGGATTACTGCACTTAAAAACTCTCTGCACGTAACCCAAGTAGGGGCCACTGAAACTGCGCAACTGTTGGAGTCGGGCCCATACCTCCGACATGGGAAGTTATTACACAAGTCGTTACACCAATCCGATCCCATTCAATCCCGACCTGCATGGACGTGCATATGGTGGTGACCTGCGTGGTCATCTACGTGTATATTGTGGCACCATTCAAGTTTAAGTCCGAATGGTGCGAAATTTTTTTCAGCTTAAATTCCACTTCCGTAACGTCGGAGAAACATTTCCCATTAACGTCAAGGGAACTGTGCGATTAAATATGAAGAAAAGGCAGGCTAGTGTATTTTCAATTTTCGAGAGACATTTTTGCGGGTGTTTCCAAGGGCCTTGGAGGGTATTGTCGATATTGGTGAAGTTGTGTGTCATCTGGCCGGGTGTGCTCCTTTTCTGACACACTGAGGTGGAACTCATTCGATTACTGATTTTTTAGCTTGTCTTATAAAAATATAACATACTAGTATTTCGATATCGCTTTGTGTGTCATATTAGTTTCTTCAATTCTCTTTGAATTGAAATTATCTGAAGTCTGTTTGGAAATAATATTTGGCCATTCAACGGAATTTTTTTAATAACTCTTAATATTCCCGATCTAACGGGTGAATGCACTTCCCGTGACTTAGTCTAGTGGAATGTAAAACACCTGTAATGATCGATGATCGCTTGACCATGGGCACTTTCTTTTTGTTTGTCGTTATTGCCAATGCTCATTTTGCGACGGTGAGTTCAAGGCCACTACTACCTTTAAGTCGTCTTAGTGAAAATACTGGTAGCCGAGACATAATTTAAGATCAATTCACGACATTGTTATATCTTAGCACGCTCCTGGTTCTCCAAAATTTCTCATGTTCCCATGCTCATGTTCCAGAAAGGTTTTATTTTCAGGGCCAATGGATTTGAAATGGTTAAAACCGTTAAGGATTTCTGTGCAAGCATCAGTCAGGGAAAGTCTCGTTCTATGTCGTCAGGAAATACTCTGCCTCCTCAAAATGGGAACTTAATGGACCGAACAAAATAGATTGTATTCCTAGGAAAAAAATCTTAGTGAGCTACGATGATTGATCTGTTTCTCCTTAGCAGACAATATCTCGTGGAGTACTGTGCGTTTTTAGCAGCCGAAAAATGCAAATGCTGGTGTCTATTCGTGACAAACAATGCACATGAAAATGGTGCGATTTGGGCATAATTGTAAAGCAATTTTTGCTTTCATGTGATGCACTCGAAATGTGCTCCCCACCTCTTCCAGGTGTTTTCTTGTAGGTATTAACGCGCGCCTGCATGCGCTCCGTAGAAACTGAACTTACAACACAGCTTGAAAGATGAACATTGGAATATTAATTTGGTGTCTGTAACAAAAAATGAGATTAGTTAAGTATTTTTCACTTTTGGTTTTTGTTACTCCATCCATGCTTTCTTCTGCACAAACAGCAGAGCTCTGGTGCTCTATGTAATTTTCATAGCCATTATATTGCCTATTTAAATAGTCTTACGTTGATTGAAAAAGTTCCAACCCGTGGAAAGAAGTGGTTGCAGTTGTGGGCTCGATGAAAATCCTTGATCAGGTATTCCATATTCTAACGCCAAGTTCTAAAACAATTATTTCTAGATTCACATAATGTTAAATCTAATTGTGGATAGACAACGGAGCCTGTGTGCTCTTAAAATTTTAGCCAAAATCGAGGACCAACAAATTAAACATTTGACATTCATGCATTTTATTTAAACTGTTCTTTGAATTCACCCTGCATTTATATGTTGCTGGATATTAATGTATAGGCTATTCCATGTATACGTTATTCTTATTGATTTTGTAGTATTTAAAAATTTTTATTCTTTTTTACACATCCTTTCATATCGTTTTCTCATTTATCCTTAGAGGAATTACAGACGACACAAATGATTCAGTTTGCGTTGAGTTACATGGAGGTTGTGAAATACCCAACCACTTGTGAAAAATTGTTTGGAAAATTTTTGATATTAAATAAATGGTTCCTTACTCGCATTTGGATTTTTTTCTTTATCGTTACAGTTTATTGAGAATCATGCACAAAATTGCCTCCAATTTTCGTTGTATGAATGAGCTGCACACATGAAATGAAATTTGATACATTTTCTTCATGAAATCAACCGAAATATCTAGTTTTGATGCTTATGAAAATGCATTCGATGAACGCTTCAAAACTAAGTATGATCAATTTTAGCCAGTAATAATATTTGCGACTTACGGGCTATTTGGGCCAAAAATGCATAATATTTTATTATCGGTAGATTCGGTCAATGTGTACTCGGTACTTTAGATGATATGCTACCATGGCTAGTCGATTCCTTCGATTTACTTAATGAATGGGAAAAATATCGATTATGGTGTTTCGGGTTGTTCCTTTGGGTGCTACCGAGTTCATATTCTTGCTAATGGGAAATAAGCCATAAAGTTGCAGATTCAGCTATAAAGTGTGCGTCTTCACTTGGGTAGAAGTGGTATTCGCAGAGATATGTTTATCCGTGGCCCCGATGGCGACGGGGTAACATCCTCGTCTGCCAATCTAAGTGTCGCGGGTTTGACTCCCGCCTGGGTTTGTGGGTTTCTCTCCACCTAGGGCTTGGGTGTTCGTAATCGTGCCCATTATTCCCTGTTAATAGTCCGATGTAAAAGGCCAAAAAGTGCTTTTTTCGGACTTTGACTATATAAATACGTTCATTAAGTATTTCAAAAAAGTGCAATCATATTCTGTGGCTTGTCATGTGGACGATTAATATTAGTCATATGTGTTAGGGAAAGGATAAGTGTAATTTTTTTTATCTTTTCAGGACTATATTTATTCCTTAATTGGAATTAAAAATATAGTGCATCTGTCTTTATCATTAACATACTTACCCATTATTGTCTTTGTAGGATACCCAGTATCGGAGAGACGGCGGCTGAACGCAGCGCGCTGTCTGTTAACGCAGGTAAGATATACTAGAATATGAAATATGCCCTGCTGTCATGGTTTTCGAATTGATTTGCTTAATTCTGGGTTCATTAATTTAACTAAGTGTGGATAGTTCACAGAGGATGAGAGCCGCTAGTATGCCTTTTTTTCAATAAATTCCCCCGCCTCCCTGCTAAGTCAGAATATCACATCCACACGACTTGTCGAAATTCGTGGCGGATTTTTAATATTCAACCCTTGTCGAAAAGCTAAACGATCCTCCCAAAGTGGCGAAGGTTGTCGGATCCTATCGACGACCCGCAGCCGGGCCCGCAGCGTGAGCTACGGATTCATCCAGTCTGTCACGCGGCTCCCGCGGGTTTATCCCCCGCACCCAAGACAAGTCCCCAACCTAGTACCATGGCTCCCCGCCGCGGGCGCCACGGTGGAGAGCCAACTAGATTCCGAAGAACAAAACCGAAAACACGTCCCACTTCGTGTGCCGCCATCCTGCGCACATTCTCCCTCCCTGGCCATCCCACTTTCCCCCTCGCTCTCCCCGTATCCTGCTCTCCTCCCCCCTAACCCCTCCCGCCAGAACGGCCGCATTTGAGGAGTGGACAAGGAGCGTCGCGTTCCCGGCGCCCGTTTATACGTCCAATTGAATCTCGCCGTCAGTCGAAGATCTCTCTCTCGGTGCATGAGATATTATTTACTCTTTCCTCGTCCTCCACTGTCTCTCCTCCCACTCCCCAAACCTTCCTTTAAACCCCCCCCTCGGTCCCAGTCGTCGCTCGAGGCAACTCGCACACACAGAGCGGCACCCTTCCACATCCCCCGCCCCCTCCTGAAACGCATTCCCCGCCCCCCGTCCGCCTCGCTCCTCCCTTCGGCAAGCCCAGCTACCCTCGGCCCACACCGAGCCTTGCACGCCGAACCCCATCTTCCCTTTTACGCACACGTCCAACCCCTCTCCCCAACCTCTCCCGTTTTCACATCCTCTATCCTAACCGTAGGCCTCTCGCGCGATGCACCCCTACCCTATTTCCCCTCACTCCTCGCCTCACCCGTATAACCCTAGCCCACTTTTTGCCTATTCCCTTCACTCCATTCTAACACATTATCCCCTTTCTCTATCCTCCCCCCTCTCTCTCTCTCTGACTCTTTCCATTTCTCACACGAGTTCCCCCCCACCTCCATTCAACCCGATTTCCTCTGCAACCCCCTCCTCCCACGTGATTGCCCCTTTCCCCTACCGCACCCTGCCTCCTCTCCCACCCTTTCACCCGAGCCCCCCACGCTCCACAAACCCTTCCCATGCTCATGCGCCCAGATCCCATGCCCCAATACTCCACCCTCTACCCTGACTCCCTCTGGCACCCTCTTTTTGCTCCCACCCCCTGTAACTCCCTCCATCTCAAAACCCCCATCCCTTCTCCGAAATCCTCTCTCCCTCTGCACTCTCTACTTTGTGTGCCGAATAAAACCCTCGGGAATTTCCCTCGTTGTTGTGCCATCGGCCAATCGGATGCGAGATTTCTATCTTTTCGTACGTATGTACGTCACGATGGAAAAGAGTTACCGGGAGGGATATATTCCGAAGGCGGCATCTGTTTTCATCGAATTCCAGGTTTTAAAATGGTTTTGGCTGGTTTTTCTAATTGGCTTGAATTTTTGCGATCGCTCAAAAAAATGCTAATAGCTGCGATGCATTATTTACTCTTCGTTTTGCTATTTTCATTTACTCTGTATTGGTTCCGAAGGTAGGACACTTAAGGGCATAACCCTACTTGTTCCTTCATGCTCACCTTAATGGTTTTATTTTTATCAGATAAATGAAGCCTTAGAACACACCCCCTGTGGGTATTCTGTCACACAAAAGAATATACATATAGCATTAAGAAACACGTTGGCGCGGCTGCTGACGGTGAATACTGAAGGGTATGGGGTGCAAGACTGAAATGCTCAACGGCTATTACTGAATCCAGATTATCCAAGCATCTCGTAGATTTAAGGGGTCTTGAGTTACGGTCACATGAGTTTGCGCGGTGGTTTTGTCCAGCCCTCACCAAACATAGTTCACCCCTCACTCCGCTTTAACCTCTCCAGCTTTCCCCCGCCCGCACTCCATTCACCCCGTCCCAACTCCGCTCTCCTCCGCCACGCCGCCGATTTCGCCATTCACCTCCGCAATCTGGCCCCCACCTACGCCGACCCTCCCCTTCCCCCCGCGGGCCACCCTGCCTGGGGATCGCTTTCACCGCCACCTTGCCCACCGCGCCATTTTCAACCCCCGCCCTGCTCTCCCCCGCTCCCCATCGAACTCGACCAGCCCCTTTCACCCCTTTCCCATGTCCCAAGGCCCTCTTAGGTTTTCCCTCAATTCTCCCCATCTTCTCCCCCCCCCCCTCAACATGGCTCTCTTCTATTATACTCTTGTCTTTCGGATGCAGCCTCCTTACACGGTCAGCGACGTTGGCGTGACTGAAAAGAGCTCACGTGTTTTGAGGGTAACTGTGTAGGAATATGCACACTGCGGTTTGGGGCGTTATCCCATCGGTTAGTTGTTTAGCTCGCACGATGCTTAAGGTTCCCTCACCGTGTGTTGGCTGTTGGGAATAAGTCTTGCGGAAAAGCTTTTGCCTTAGCTGCAAGTTATATTTTTTTGGCCGAACGTAATTTTGCAGTCACGTGGCGCGTGTTGAATGTCGGAAGGTTTAACTTAAAAATATACCATTCTTCGTCGGTGAAAATCTTTCACATTACCTATGATCTCTTTATTTACTGAATGGTTACTACTTTGGGTGTTAGTCTCAGCTCATTTGTCACTTAATTCATTTTTTAGGCATTTTTGACCCAGCATCGTGCCTCGCTTTTCAGCTACCGGAGGGAAGCTCGTTTTAGTTAGGTAGTTACCTTGCATGATCCAAAAATACCTACTACAGTTGACTATGTAGCTCATTCCATGTTCTTGATCACGAAACTAATTTATTCTATCGGTAGCTATTGCGTCTATCATGCCTAGTGTGGGCATCTGCCACGTGGTGTTTGACTTTCTTTGACATCTTCCAACCCTTTTGTTAACCTTTGTCGTCCTTTGCCCGCCTTCTCTCGTCCCCCGCGAGCGTCTTGTAACAAATGGACAGCCCCTCAAGGCTTATCCATTGATTAATTGCTCGTTCTATCTGCAATATGGCGATGTCCGCCCTTTACGCATTATCACCGCATAAATTGAAATGTTTCTTATAAACCAAATCATTGGATAATATTTTTAACTCAAGTCTATAAAAATGTCAATAAAATGGTAAAATTGACGGAATAGAAATGCTGTACGTGTCGACGGAGGATGTGCCAGTGCTCAAATGAACTGTTAAAGTCATGCGCTGAAAGTATCATCGACCCCGAGGACCGTGGTGCCGCCCACGTTGGTCATCACTCGTGCGTGAAGGGCGACCGTCTATTTTTTATCCTCATGCTTTCATGACAAGGGACAGCCTTTCGACTAATCGTTAAAAGTTTGAGGGTGCATGGAGCTGGTGCCTCCTTAATTTCTTCACCTCTTAATCGGGATTTATGCGTTAACCTCCGAGTGAAAAATTGTTCGGACTTAAAGGTATGGTCTAGCTTGAACGACTCAAAACGTTTACAAAGCTCAGTATCATAGTGATTCTCAGGCTTGGTTAGTTAGTCATCGCTTTGGATTCTTTCGTGAAACTTGCGCATGTTCACGCTCTTGGAATTCGCCACGCGTTAATCGAATCGTTGGCGAATTAATTTTTTATTGATTTTGAAACTCATGAAGAGTCTTAATTCAGTGGAAATTGAATGTTTCTACGACGCTAACTTCATTTGCTAGGCACTCGTTAACTTCAATCATATTACTTCCCGTGAAGCGACTCGGAGCTCAGATGCGCACATCTTTTATCCTCGTAGTAAGCAGTGTCAATCTAATGTCAGCGGCAAGTTAATCCAGACTTGGTTTTATGCAACGAGTCATGCTTTAATTAGTCAAACGTCCTGGTTCTTAGGGGAATCTATGTCTTCGCATGGTAGGATTGCGGGCAGTAAAGAGACTTGGCGCCCCATGACACCTCATACTTGGAGTCATTGTGTCTTCGAGTATGGCCCCTACTCTCAGATTTTGCCTCGAAAATGGATCCTATCTATTTACTCTGTCCTTCGGGCCCTCTCACTCTCGAAGGTAATTCCCCTACCAACCACCCTCCAATCGCCTGGCACCTCTCCTCCCCCCCTCATGCCCTTCCGCCCCCCCTCCACCACCAAACCCCTTCAACTCCACCAGACCACTTCACTATTCCTTAGTTTGGATTTTTCCCCCGGCCTTTGTATGATCGGCCCTCCCCCTCCCAATCGACCCTCCATTAAGTGCTCCAGGTAATTAGTAGTGACCGCGACGCCATAGCCTTCTCCCGTCCTCCCACATCCCACCCCCTCTCCCCGACCCCTCCATTTTCCGCACCCCACTCCGCTCCGCCGCTGCCTCCGTCACTCACCCCGTCACTCCCCTCCGCGTTTGCTGCACAATGGCACAACATCCTCCCCCCCCATTCCTACCCCCCTCTTCCACTCCATCGCCCCCCCCCTCCCAAAATCCTATTCTGACTCTCTCTCGGAAAATCCATATCCGTCTTTGGGCGGCGAGGGCGCACGCGCGTCGCATGCCCACTCGGGAGAAGCGTGAGAAGGGGCAGTGCGCAATGAAACTATTATTCCTATAACTTTCTCCCACCGTTGCCGTTAGGGACGCGTTCGCTTCGTACACGGGCATTGTTTTTTTTTCCTTCCAAGTTGCAAAGACGGTAATGTAACCGTAAAATTAAATGGCGTCCCTCCGCGTTCCTTTCGCTTTCGCTCGGTCGTCGGACGGACCGTGGTCGACCGTTCGACGCGGTAGGAGACGGCAATTGATGAGACTCCGTTTATTGGTGAGCGTTGGACGGGCTGTTTACCAGGAGATAGGCGGGCGACTCACTCGCGGTGGTGTCAGTTTTTTGGCCATCGCTCTCTGCCTTCGTCGTCAACGAGCGTGGGGAGTCGTCACTGGGGTTCGAATTGGCAGTTGCCGGATGCAAGCATCCTCGTGGAGCCGGTCGCCCTCTCCGAGTCCTCGCGCGAACATTTACGGGTGTAATGCGGCTCTATGCGGCTGTAACGGATGTTCAATGATTCCGTTACCTTTCTCGTCAAATCAGCTTGCCTCAGGTCCGAGTTGTAAATGCAGCAAAAAGAATGGTATTCATGGCTGAGTAGTAAACCTTTACACGGGCAGTAGTGTCAAAGTTCATCGGTGAGGATGCATTTTCACAATGACCGATGAGGATGTAATTTCTTAGAGTACTGGAAACACCAATCGCAATTACGATAAGTTGATCTTAGTTTAAAGTCTGATTTATATCGGTCTCCGGGTCCATTTGGACTAGCAATTCGGCCAATGCGGGGATTCGGCGAGCTTCGGAATCCAATCAGCTGTCACCTTTTCGACTTGTATTCTTTTAGTGTTTAAGGAAATGATGGTCACATCACGTTTTCGTTAAAACGACGCAATGCAACTGAATAGGTAAATGGCGGTGAAAGAAATTTAAGAGGGAAGCTTGTTTCTATGCCCTTCTGACATCATTGCATTTGTGGCTGCTTTGTTAAAGGGATGTATGCCTCATACTTACGTGTTCACTTTTTCTCCTCCACTTAAGACACAGTGACTCTTTGTTGGGACGCGGTGTCACTCTACCCCCTTGGTTCATGTACCTAACCACATCTCCGTAGTGATTTCTTCTATTTTCTGGATTGGCAATGTTATTGGCTTCCAGGATTCGAGGTGAAATCAAACGTTTAAATGGTTTCCCCTTAGATAGTGGCATTGAATTGAAGTCATTCTTTAAGACGTTTATGTGAACATTTGTGCAGCAGATGAATTTACCAAAAGAGTTGTTAATGTTTTTAGATTTAGTGTGACCATATGTTATACTAGAATTTCTTTTTCAGTCTCGAAATAATGTTGAATTATCTGTTTATTATCCGATGGTTCATATGAGTTATCTTTCTCTTATTTACAAAATTTTTCATCTGGTGAGTAAGGCTCGTATGTAGGACCAAAGCAGGTACCGTGTCGTATTAACCCTCGTTACTTGCTTCATCAAATGAATTACTGTTTGTGAATTCAATGCGAGGGGAATGAGTAAATCAGAATACAAGTTTGTTGAAAGTGCGTTATCGTTCTGAATCAAATTCAGCAGAGAAAATAGCGTAAAAATGAGGTCGAAGGCAGCGTCGTCATTTCGGTAACCAGTGTTTGTGGTATACTGCCCGCGTCATTCACTCCATAGGGCCACCCATGATTTCCGTCTTGATTTTATGTATTATGATCACGTATAGTTCTGGAAGGATGTGATATTGTGCAATCCCAGAAATTACTCTGGTTTTCAAGATCAAAGAATGCGTGTTGTTTCCATATACGCCGATGTGTTGGCATTGCGACGCCGATGTGTTGGCATTGCGACACCCATTTTCGGAACCATCTTTCAGTTGGGTAGTTTTAGCTCTGCTCCACGTTTCAATCATACGGTTTCCCAGCCAAGCGTCTTTATACTTCAATGCGTATTTTCTTACAGAAGCGTCTCACCTCCCCCTATGCAGTAGAGCGCCCCTCTCTTTGTCCTCATTGGTTCGCCATTGATAATGTTATGCCAATAAATTTACCGAATGAGAATAGTCCTACTGCTCGCAAATGCTGTGCATGCATAGTTACTAAAACCGTTCATTTGGGTACATCATTGCAAAAAATTATAATTATAAAAATGTCATTTGCGTATGCGCAAAATGTTGTTTTATGTAAACATTATCCGCTTGTTGAAATACAAAAATACAGTAATTTTATTCAATTGTAGTTATGCAATTGAATAAAATCAGGTTTTTTTTCCCATTTGGGAAAAAAATGTGAGACTAACGCGCGGTGCTGAACGTTTTCACTCTGTTCGCTCGTTCATATAATGTGAAAATCCTTGTTTCAGAATTATCAACAATCAGCTGTTCACAAAGTATCCTACTCTTATGTAATCAGAACTGCTAGTAATTTGCAATGATTGTAGTTATTCTTTGAATAATATTTTTCCCAGTCCCTAAGTATTCTTAAGAGAAACTCTAATATATTAAGTAATAAAATGTGACAAACTTATCTGGAGCGTTCTCATATTATCGATCGATTGATACATCGAGTCGTAGCACGCTTCCCAGTCACGCACTGCCCGGCTGAATTTACACGAGGCTGCATTGTTGCGGAACAAAAATACGCTTGACTGAAAATACGCAGGGCAGTAATGTCGCATGGCTACTATGGCTGGTATGAACCTTCATGCCGAAACATTTTACGCCCCTGCGGGATAGATTCTTCATTATTCTAGATTTAGAATATTCCCAGATGTATGCATTTGATTGGAATTAATAGTTATAATCTCGTCATGGGAAGGGCTAAATAAAAAATTCAACGCTAGTTATTGCCTAAGTGTTCACGTATTTGCGCGGAATAGATCTAAAATGTAGGTAAAGTTTATGAGCATGTCTGTTTTAATCATTTTTACGAAAATCATTTATGTAGGGTGTGCGACCATAGGAAATCCTCTCTCTTTTACACCAATGGAAGTAAGGTGTATATTTTCCCTTTTCGCGAAGAAATCAGTCATTTTTGCGCCATATTCAATGAGCTCCAAGCATCAACCAAATGGGCCAGAAGAGTTCCAATCTCGTCTTATCAACTCTCTTACAATGTCAAAGGTACTCTCCATAAGGAAATAATGACAAATAATGTGACAACATACCATATGGAATTACAATTTGTCAATCATCGCCATCATCATCCTAACCAATGCCCCAGCGTCAGCCGTCGTGTTTAATGCTGTTAATGAATGCAATTGAAAAATTCAAAAACAAACGATTATCTAAATGTTACAGTTGTTCAAAATATTCTCTATGTTCTATTCACGATGACAAACGAGTTGTTGAAATAATGTTTTCAGTTAACGGTTTTTGTGTTTTACTCGCATCAGTTCATCTGAAATGTGCCACTAGACTTCCAACCTCATAACGCGGATCACATTTTCTCGCTCCATTTACGAGAACGGGTGTTCTTTTTTTCCTTGTTAGTCATCAAGAGCCTATCTGATACCAAGAGATTTTAACATAGAGCATACAATTGCTCAAACATTTTTAAATTCTTCCCTCTTCCCTTTCATTCCAGTTCAGTAAAGGCAATCCCAATGTTGAGGAAATGAACTTTTTCTACGTATACTTCAATCTTTATAATTATAATTAAATACATCATGTGTGTAATAATATAATTAACAAGAAAATATGTAAATATAGTCGCTTTTAGCGTTCAAAGATTTAATTAAAAATCAATCTAATATCTCATCAAATAAGCCTGTGTAATCAGTTATTTATCACCCATGCTACCGGTCGTTAGTTTGTATATAGAAATGTTTACCCATCGAAAAACTAAAAGCCGTGCAAGCCGGGTTCCTATTGCTCTATTTCACAACGCAATGTCGTATGATGCATTTAAAGCTACTGACAAATACGTAGAGATGTCATAGTGAAGGTCGACGAGGCTTTTTTCCATTGTTTGTGGGAACCTGAAAGTGACTATTTCAGACCCGATTGGTTCGAGTTTGACGTTGCGTGCATGTAATGGAATGACTTTGAGTGTGTCTCCCTGAGGAGAAGTTTCAATTTACGAAAGAGCACATTTTCTTTCATTGCTCTTCATTTAAGCAGACGACGTGAGAAGCGTAGTGCAATCTCGCCAGACGTCGCGCGAAATTCATTCTCTCACGTTACCGCTAATTATACCTCTAACCCGCCAGCCTTTTCGGCTCCTTTAAATTGATATGGTCTCCTAAAAATTACTTACAAACACAATTTGCCTCTAGTTGATATTTTTCTTTAAATTTTGGTTTGCTTTGGTTTGGTTTAGTCGCTCTTTAATTTGCTTTGATATGATTTGCTATTTTGGAATGGCCATGTTTCTGCAAGTTGGCCTTAAAAGTGTTGGTTACTTTTCTTCGATAGATTCAAGACTCAACTATGAACTGTCATGATTTGCATCTGTTATAAATTAAAGTCGACATTTTGGCTAGAAGTGGTATTATTACCTCCAGGTAGGCGCTTTTTAAATCTCTCCCACCCATTATTCTATCTCAGTGACGACTCAACGAGAAAAGATTCTCTAATTAATATTTTTACATCCTTAACGTATGCATTTGAGGGCTTTTGATGCAAATTACCTATTGTAAGCTATTCACTTTTTCATGCTAATTGAGTGCATCTCCCGCTGTTTTTGTGAAGGGTACCAAGTTCTGGCTGAGTTCGATGTTTCAAGTTCCTACTTGAAGCGAGACACTCCATATTGCCCAGGAATTCCTAAAACTTACACTACGTTAGTGTCGTTGCCTTTTATTCACTGCAAGAATGGAATAATTGGCGTTATCTGATCCTAGAAAGCCTTCTCTCACGAATTTCCTGGAGACTTCTAAATTTGGAGTGAATTTCCTACGGTCACACGAATCATTCTTTCTGTCTGCCTGCGTTGGCTTATCCTTGCAGAAACAAAAAAAAACAAGAATTTTCATTTTTTTAATGTAATCTGATAAATTGCATTGAAATAGTGCATGTGAAGTGACGAGAAAGAAGTACTTTGCTTTATTTAAATTTCATTTTAATTCAAAGACGAATGAAATTTGCGCCACTGCGCGTCAAAATAATGGTGAATACCTTAAAATATATGAGTGCTCATATGTTTTTGCCGTGAAATATATCAAAGGCGTAGCTTTAATAAGACTAAGGAAACCCTTTTTCTCCGCGTGTTAAGAATGTACTGAGTAGATTCAGTTGGAATGGCGGCATATTGGGGTATTAAAGATTACATCCTATTCTCTGAAAGAATGAAAGAAATCGACGGTGCATAAATTTTAATTATTATTCAACCATTTCCACGTGCCAATTGCTTAAACTTAAGACTCGTAACTCTTCAACTCGTATTCCCAAATCTTCCTAAGAAATCTCCTTTCAATTTGAGAGATAGTTGATGCCAATTTTGAAAAATTCCTTTTCATTTATAAAGCCCACTCCTTCCTCCTTAGCAATAATTGGTACCTCAAAACGGTCCTCCAAGTTGGCTCAAAATACGGGTTCCAGTGGTGTGTTACGGTAGTTAGCTTACCCGATTTCACATGGTTAATTTTTCACCGTTCTAAATGATTTTTGTACAAGCGTTACGATGGAACTGTTACACGCATATCCCATTTAAGTAGGAAAGGAGAATCATAATTTTTCGTTGCCATAAAGACATTAAGTTCGCAGTTCCTTTCAACACGGTGGTAAAGAACCAAAATATCCTTGGGTGAAAAGCATTTAATGTAAAAACTATATAAAGATAAAATACTTGAAGAGAGATCATAGATGTAATAATTACGGGTGAGGAAACTATGATTGCTTTAGTGTTGCCTACGTAAATTTCCCATTATTCATATCGTATTCATGTAATGTTTATTGAGTGCATTAATCAGTGTATGTCATTTTTATTTATTCCTTTATTAAGTAATGTAATGTGCTGACCTTACAACGGGATGTTATATATATATATATATATATAAACCATAAACACAGTAATCAACCCGAAGGTCGGTTTAGTAGGTGATGGTAGAGCTCACCCATGTACCAAGCCCGACGGCGTGTGAATATTCACACATCAGGGTAGGGGGGCCAGTTCCTTTCCCTGTGCCGGTTTTGGTTTCCCAGGAAGATCTGGTACCCGAAAAATCAACTAGCTTGGGTGGAGCTGCAGGTGCCCAAAGTGCCTTGCCCGGGAATCGAACCCGGGACCCTCCGGTCAGCAGTCCAACGCTCTACCCGCTAGACCACCGCGACCCATATATATATATATAACTTAGACAGTAACACACAGCACGAGAAAACATAAAAGAACACTCACAATAATATCTTGATAATTTCGACGGACTCGAGCTCCGTCTTCTTCGGAAGATAAGATATGACTGAGTCATAGCTATTAGGTTATAGCTTTATCGAAACTGTATGTTGCAGTAAGAAAGTTTAGTTAATCCTTTTAGGATGGTAATAGCGCATGAGTAATGTGGAATTAATGGAGTAGGCCATTCTTCTTTCATCGTCATAATCGCCAGACCATATATGATATTTTGAAGTTTATTTCTGCCACCTTGATCCTTGTAGACTCGGTTCCCGGAACGGTTTATCAGAGAAAATAAATGAATTTTTTAAATAATTCATTTTGCAGCAATTGTGGTAAATGTGTTGCGATGCGTATGAATTCATGGATAGTTGAGAGAGGTGGATGAAAATGTATAAACGAGATCGAGAAACGGTGGAGAGAACTTACGGACCCTTTCAAAGAGTAAGATATTTAACCAAATATTCATTTCAACACTCGAGTACAATTCAGCTCATATTAGTAACCTTGTTTAGCTTGTATTCATTCGAACGGTTCAGTTTCATTCAGTAATATGCTGAGGAGAATATTCAAAAGATTTCTTTGACATTATAATTCTATGAGTGGAATTAACATTCGGCACTCACGTTCTTGCAACATTACCATAGTTACTTCAATTTTCGTCAGCGGTAAAGTGAAACAAATTGCCACTTCTATGGTATTTTGTTTTCGTTGCTGATTTCCCGTACGTATTAGTGATGCGTATAGTCTCTTTGGAATGTTTCGACCTCAAACAAGTTGATTGCCTCTTAACACTTCCCACGCCCGTTTAGCGAAAGAGACTATCTTGTAATCGAACATTTTTTCATCAAGGGAAAAAACCTCTTGTAAGTGATTCAAGTGCAATGACTTGAATCTCGTGGAACATTTCGTCGGATTCAACTCGCCGTATTCAGTATTCCATTTCAAAGATTCCATGTACGGTATGAAGGGTTCTTTAGCATCACGATCAGCCTGCTTCGAACGAAAATATTCTGCATGTTAAAGTGAAAGGTAAGGATTAGGATGAGTTTTTTTTTTACTAAATTGTATAAGTAAGGGTCTCATACAACACTCATCATGAACGCTTAACTTCTTAACGTCGTAGAATGAAGGTCAAGTGCCCGCAACTACCCGAGATATTGTTAGGCATTCACTTAAAAACAAGAATATTTATTTTACCCCGAAAGTTTCACGTGCATGCGCTCCCGTATTATTTTTATCGTACTTTTGGAGCAAAGAGATTAAATTGTTTTATCAGTGAGATTAAAAAAAAAGAAAAAAAATGTTCACTCCGTGGGATGCTTTTAGTAATGCATGTGATCATCAAGGTCGTTAAAACCTCCCATTCATATAATAGGAAAGGCATTGCCCCTCCTGTCCACACATTTACTTAATAACAATAATTTAGATAGCTTTATGCGGTCTGTTCCTTAGACCATTGGCAGTTTTTCCAGATTGTTTTATAATCCGACTTTCGTTCTGAAGCTTTCACTGGCCACCGGAGCTCGTATTTTTGACTCATTTAAATCCGCTAAACCTTTGTAAAGCTTCTTATTGAAGGAAAAGGGTTAAAAAATTCGGAGGCAAATTTAGTCTGCAGGAGCCATTCGACCACGTAAGATATTTGCAACCATGTTTCAGGTTACCTGGTGACAATTATGGATTTCCTTCAGTTTTCCGTATCATACATATTGCATAAAGATTTTGACTATGGTATGACGCTTTCGTTGGAGGCATATTTTTTCCTGATTAGTGATAAGTACGTAAATGTGCAAATATGATGCGAATATCGATGGTTTTAGGGAAGCAGTTAATCTGAAATAAGTGCTCAGAGTGAGGGTAAATTATTATAGTATCATGCTGAGGTCATACTTGAGGTGTCTTCGCCGTTCATTTAATCTACTCCCGCACGTTTGGAATGCTCAATGTAAAATACATTACATTAATCCAAAGCTTCGTTTGTTTTCTGAAAATATTTATCACCTTGCACGCATTCTCCATTTCACTACTTGTTTCCTTTAACTCGTGATCGGTTTTCGGAACATTAGGTGCACGTAAATGCGAATACCGAATTGTTTCAGGCGGTTGAGCATTTTATTGATTACATATTTTCTGGAATAGCTGCAAATTAAAAAATACTCGACGTTGCGCTCCTCTTGCGGCTTCATGAAAATGAAAAGAATTCAAAAATCTCTTCTTTTTAAAATATGTCCAGGTGCCCACGAGCTCTATATTACAGATATCCTGTTTATTGAAAAAAGAACGCAAAATGGTAATCGCGAAGTTATTTTACCTTAGTGGGATATAGAAGATGTTTTTGGCCTCCATCAAAGCAATTGAAAATTAGCTAACGGTTTTGTATTTTTGAATTGTCTAACAATGGAGTAGCGGTCTAGGACACCTGGGAATAAGGACTGGGCACATGCGTTTCTTTTCTGTCTCCTAAATGACGCTCCCAGTGAGTGGAGCGAAACGTCGCGAATTAAAAGCAGTGGATCAAGTTTCAGCTATTCCTTAAAGTGTGTGACGTTTTAGTAAAAGAATCTATGGAAATCTCAAGTTTTTATTTTAGATTTTATTTTTATGTGAGAGATGCGACTAGTTAGTTTCTGTCTGGGTGGTCATAAGCTTAACTCTCAAACGTTGGCAAACGCCAAATCTTCGTGAGACAACGGATGTTTACTAGATTTTCAATCGCCCTTAAAATGAAGTGGAATTGACTTAGTCCACCGCATGTATAAAATCTAGCCTGCTCGAAAACCGCGAAACACTTCAAATTTAAAACCAATGAAAACATTCGCTCATTTCTAATAGAAGACTAGAATATCCTGTATCTGTAGTTTTAGCCTAATTACTGTAATTAGGTTAAAGTATGAAAAATATTAATGACGTGCGTCACACTTGTCATTTATTAAGCGCAGACTGCCCCAACCCAATATTAGCTGTGATATAATGCATGGAATTTCCTTTAGCATTCAACAATCTAATTAAATCTAGTGTTTGGATTTAATTTTTGCATCTTTACTAACCCTTTTTCTTCACTGTCAAACCTTTTTCTCCGAGTTCCACATTTTTATTCAACTACTCTGTGACAGTTGTTAAGCATGAACGGTTAATGCAATGTAAAATTTTAGTTTTCATTTTGGAACGACAGGTCACTAATTTACGAATTTTCAATTTTAAGAATAATAAATTTTGTTAATTGTGGAATTATAATTCGATTATCCTATTTATCAACTCTAGATACTTACTAATTCTATAAATCGCGAGTGATAACTCAGCTGCAAAGAGAGCTGATACCAGTTTCCGTTCCAAAATATGGTAGATAATGTCCATGAGCATAATAATGCAACCATTTCAGAGAGTAAAAATCATTCGCCTTGACCGGGATTCGAACCCGGATCCCTCGATATCCGGCCGAGTGCTTTAACCAATTAAGCTACCAAGACGTCCTCTTACAGTCTGAAATTTTGGGGGCTTTAAAGGAACAAGATGTTATGACGAAATACCGTGCATACAATTTCACAGGCATTCGTAGTCGTGCGCGACGCGCCACAGTCCACGATGTTAATAAAGCCAATTTCGGCTGTTCATACCTTAGACAAATTTCAAGAAACTGTAATAGTAACTATAACGGAGTCACCAACCAATAATGCAACCATTTCAGAGAGTAAAAATCATTCGCCTTGACCGGGATTCGAACCCGGATCCCTCGATATCCGGCCGAGTGCTTTAACCACTTCATTATAATGCACACACTGCGGGTGACTCCGTTAAAGTTACTATTACAGTTTCTTGAAATTTGTCCATGAGCATGGTAGAAAACATATTAAGAATTTCTTAAATCACTGTTACGCATCTAAAAAACATGAATTGTTAAGTTAATTATTATTATATAAAGCACGTTGCAATTAGGCATTTTTCCTGGTGGCAACGGACCAGTCTGACCACTGGTCACTCTTCCAAATCACATACGTACATACAAAGAAAGAACAGATATGAGATAAAATGCTGTTATAAACAATGTCACTTTTAGATTATCAACCGCTCTCTTTGCCATCACACAAAGATTCGGTTTACACCATACGAGTACATACTACACACCATCCATCGCCCCACTCCGTCTATAGTCACCCATTCTTCAATTTCATGCACCGTTCAAAATCACTCACCGTTAACACACCAGTCACTTTCGCAATACATATCCTCACTCCGCCCACATCACATATATACAATATTTTAATAAGTACAATAGTATAATAATCACTAATCAATGGCGTTTATCACCCAGTGACTGTTTTACACTAATTCTTAAAACTCCTAAAATTGGATGGAATGAGCTCAAACAAACCTCCAGGCAGCTGATTCCAGTCAACAATAGTTCTATTTAAAAAAATGAGTATTTTTTCTTGTTTGCCTTTTGCGCTCTTATTTTTATTTTAAGACTGTGGTCATTTTTTTCCCTTAGAGTTTGGTTTTTCTATATCTTTCCATAAATCTTCCCACGCTTCGTCATTTTTAACAATTCTAAACGTCGCGCCTAACCTACTCCTTTTTCTTCTATTATTTCAAACTATCCCATTTCAGTTTATCCAACATTTCCGTGACACTCTCTGTTCTTTTGTACATTCCAGGTACATAACATAAGTTTAACGTGCAGGTAGAAATAAATGTTTCCCACTTACGAAATCCCTAGCAGTATCATTCAAATGAATAATCACTTGATATGTTTGATTACATGGATAAAGAGAAATGGAAGTAGCTTTGCTTTTGAAAAGGCATGCGAACGCTTTCGGAAAAACACTTATGTCACCTCTAGTAGTCTGTGGCGGGCCTTAAGTTCAACATGGATTAAACTGAATAAAGTGTTAATTAAATATAATGCT
Source organism: Hetaerina titia (assembly GCA_037158775.1). Classification (NCBI taxonomy): domain Eukaryota; kingdom Metazoa; phylum Arthropoda; class Insecta; order Odonata; family Calopterygidae; genus Hetaerina; species Hetaerina titia. The sequence continues at coordinate 54,993,433 of CM073779.1, read as the reverse complement.
TAGATTTGATTATGTATTTGTATTAACCAGGCTCGATAGCCACTGACTGAAATTTCACCAACTTACAGTTTCATTGGTGCCTTACTAGAAACACAGTGTAGCAGAAGCCCGTGTATTTGGTGTTCCTTATGGAAAGGCTCATTTGTCAGCGGTGTTAGGCGAACAGGTCGAAAGGAACCGCTCCTTTTACCCAAATGCGTGGAACCGCATGCCCTAGACAGCCGCAAACCTTTTTTGTCACATTCACTCGTTGTTTGAATCGATGATGTCTAAATAGACAGGAAAAGGGTCTATAACGCTTGAAAAGGGAAAGGTTCTCTGACGTTCCATTACTCTAATGGCACTCATTGCAAACACAGGAAGAAAATAGTTGAGATATTTAAGGGTTAGCAACTAGTATATAAATTTAATAGAAATTAATATATATTTATTAATATTATTTCCCAATGAATTTTTGCCACAAAGTTTTCAATGTACTTGTGTAATGGTTGCTTGCATGTAACCTGTTTAAAATCACGTGACGAGGTAACAGAACCTGGATTTATTTTGTAAATTTGTGCATGTATTTTCTTTTCCGACGATTCAAGCAATTTTGGGTGGAATAGAAGCATATTTGCCAAGAATAAAGACATGTAATCTTACACAAATGATTGCCAAATTGTTCACCGAAAATTTCTATTATTTGTGAAAAGTTCTTATATTTTTTTAGCAAAATTTTTATATGTTTTTTATTAATATATGAGGTTTAAGCAATAACAAATCTTATTTTGTAGAGTTTAGGGATATAGTCGCAGTTCGGAAATGATTAACTTCTAATATTATTAATTATCTCTAGCAGAAGGCCTGTGAAGTAATTTTCTGTTTTACCTCAAATGAATGCATGTACTCGACCCAGATTTCCAGTAGCACATGAATTCCTGAGATATGAGTGTTTACACAGATACTGGAGTAATTTTATTTCTCAAAATATTTATAACGTTTTCATTAATATGAGGAGGGCCAAACGGCTTAATGTGTGAACAAGATCGGTATTTGAGGGTAGAAGAGTTGCTCACGCTGACTGCTTCAAAATGGGATAATCTATGAACATATTTCAAAATCCCATGATTGGAGAAAGTTTCCAATATTTATTACTTTGCATAGTCTTGAAAATTCCAAATGAAGATACTTCGATGGCGCCCACTATTTATTAGTAATTTCTTGCAAATTTCATTTTTCGCACGTGAATTTATAGTTTGTTTGTAAGTGGCCATCAAGAGCGGCTGGTTCAATATAGATAGTTGAATAAATGGTAGCGCTGAGACTTAATCCATTATCAACCAAATTCTCCGCATAATCTCCGATTTTGTGGGGACTTTAGTGGATTACCTGGCATTATTGAGAAACTAATCACCTTCTAATGTATTTGTCTTCCATAGATGATTATATCCCAGACTGATAATTAAAATTAGGTGTTTACTTTATTTAACCAGTTATAATGCAAATAAAGATAAAAGTTAATGATATAACCGATGATATTTAAGCCAGCAATGTTTTAGTATGTAGGAATTCATCAGCATCTGCAAGCCTCTCCGTCATTATTGTCTCATGTGTGGACAGTTTGGTCAAACTTGATTATTTCAATAGGTAGCGGTGTACTTAGGTTTTTTACCCAACCAATTAACACCTTAACTATGGTATTTCTTTCATTGCCATTCGTTAATCTAATCGTGCCCCGGCCACGACGAAGTTCATTTAGCCCTATCCAGTCACTGACGATGCTGGGATTTAAATTTTTCCTCGGCTTAACGAAATTAACTCGTAGAAAAAATTATGAAAACCCCATTTCAAAAAAGCTCCCTCATCCAGCCGGACTACGTGGTCGTGAGGTCCGAGCTAATGAAGGTTAGCCTCCAAGGGGCACCTACCTTTGCCACTAATAAATTAAGATCAATTTGGAATGTTGAACTTCTAGATTAGTGCCCGAGGTGTTGCATCATCGAGTTGAGAAAAACAAAAGAAAATTTGTTCGTCTGAAATAAATATTTATCAGACAGATCTAGACGGCAGGCCGATATTCAATGCTGAAAGAAATTTAAAGCTGGATAAAGCCATCAGCAATTAGTTGTTCAATATTGAAATCGGAAATAATTAGTTTAATGAACTGTTGTCTTGTCTAACATGCAAAATCTGGTTCTTATCAGGTAACGTACTTCTTCCTGTAAGTATCCGCACTAATTTAATTTCGGGACCCAATCATTATTCCGGATAAGTGATTAAAAACCGATTAGTATTGATCTGCAACTCCTCAGGTAGTGTTATGTCATTCGCCGCGTTCATTACGAAGTATCACGTCGCATGTAATTCTATTTAACGGATGGATTATTTCTCAGCCCGTAGGTTGTGATAACCGTCCGCGGAAGAGATTGGGCAGATTTTCCGCCGGGCCTATATTACTAATCTTATTTCCTACTTAATTGGGAAAGGCAGCCCTCGCGTATCACTTCACGCGTCATCGGTTGGAAGCGTACTCTCTTTATGTTTTCATGAACAAATAGTTTTGGATCTCATTCAATTATCACTCTTGCCATTGCTCTTTACACCCGTTCTTGCTCTTTCATCTTTTCCCTCTACGCCTCCTTTCTTCTTGGTGAAAATTAACGGTGGGAAAACGGTCGAGGTTCCTGTTCAAAGTACAGATGAATTTCTATGAAACGTGCGTATGCTTAATGCCTCGATTTAAACTGTAGCACTGTAAGAAAGCTAATTTAGACAAATGCTGAGATATCCACCCTGAAGAAAAATATTCGCCAGGGTCGTGACTCGAACCTGGACCCCCACAAGTCAAAGCGGATTGACGTAGCCAGTATCAATCCTATATTAATCTACGATAAAAGAGGCATAACTGCGCCTACCTATTGAGGAGCACACTGGTCTATTCATGTTAATCACTTAAATTTGGATGGAATTAAACTTCCCTCATTTCTTCATTTAATTTTAATTTTTTTTACTATTGCCATTATTTCACGGCGACGTTAGCCCATGCATATTAGTCCAGATGTTAATAGCATTCCGGGGTAAAAAAATGTACGCATTCGTACGCGCAGTTACTTGCCGATCGATCCATCGCAGCGCCCGCCCACTCCACTTCCCCTGGCCCTCTTCTCCGTTATCATCGTTCTCTCGTCCCTCTGGACCTGCCCCTCCTCCGCTCTCTTTAATGTCAGTCTTAGGGTCATAAAACGTCGCAGTGCAAGAGGTCTTGATGTTATGCGTAGTTGGATAAACCATCGGCCGGAAGCCGGGGATTGGGTTATCATTGCGCTCAAGGGAAGTAATGCCTTATTTCGGGGTCCCGTTGTGCATAAACTTTTCGGTTATACTAATAGAAATTAGGGGACGTGGTAGTGCAGTGGGTACAACGTTGGGCTACTGACCAAAGAGCCTGGGTTTGATTCCGGGGGACGCATCTGGGTACCTTCAGCTACAACAAAACAGTGTATTTTTTATGGTACCAGATTTCCTGGAAAACCATAGGGGGCAAAGGGAAAGGAACTGATCCTGTCTCGCCCTGATTTGTAAATTTCTCACACCGGTAGGCTTAGTTTGAGGTGAGCTCTTGTCCTCGGCCATGAAACCAACCTATTGGGGTTGATGACTGTGGTTTAGTAGAAATTTAAGTTCATCTTACGTATTATTATCGGAAATGAATAAATGTTAGCGAATGGAATGAGGCCGAATTTTCTCAAGATATTGGCGTCGATTATGTGATTCACCAGAGAAATACTTAATCCGTACAATCGAGGAGGTTGGACGCAGAGAATCTCGAATCTTTTAAAAATAATTGTGATGATTTTCAAAGTGTCTCTGAGTCGTCTGCACCCCTAGATTGGGGATCGTAGGTGAATATAACATTTTTGAACACTGGAAAAATTATGGAAATAGTAAAGGAGGAGATCTGCTGTTGAAATTCAAGCTGTTATTCGTAGTCCCAACTAATTTACATTCGGAATACGAACATAAAATTAGAGGGATAGGTACCCGAAATAATTGAAATAAGGATTCCATTTTTCCAAATAATTTCTTGGCCCAGTCTCAAAAAACCCTCTATTCCCCATCCAATCAATTGACCCTTGCATCCTATGCAATACGCCCTTAGAAGTTTTTTCATTAATTACATAATTTTAGATCTTTGTCTCTCTATTCGTCTGTCGCATTCTTAGCCCTGACTTTTGAAAATCCATGACTAAAAAATTATCTTGAAGAAAAATCTAGAAATAATCTTACGACTAAGGTACGAAACTCGTATTTTCGATACGGTGTGTTGTGATCGATCAGTATCATGACATTTTCACCACTAATCAGCACCACTAGGTGATTTCATACCTCAGTACCACGCTAAAAACGGATAAAAATTGCAGATACCCTTCATAACTGCCAACAGTCGTGAAATAGGACAGAATTTTTTTCCTTTGAAGCTGCTCACCCGATCAGTTAGCCGGCGTGTTGCTTTTGGGAGTTCGAACACGATCCACGACTGGGTAGGTCTCTTTTTGGAACCCATTGATTAAGCTTGCCATTCACGATCAGAGAGTGGTCCAAACTGACATGTGTCAAAGGGCAGTTCACACGAATGGGAGTCGAGTCAACATCCCGGTTCCCGCTCGTGCGCATTGTCATCACTCAAGTGCAGTGCTCACCCTGTTCACGTTCCCCGTCGTTAATTACGATGTGGCGAGCGATTTGGAAGTTGGGTGTCGGCGGTTATCACGCTGCTCTGTTTCAGAGCTGTGCGTCATACACCGCATAAGGTTGGATTCAATGGTTATCTAGCGAAGGGTGAAAATGGAGCACCGCGCTGGATCACCATCCTGAAAGGAAACTAGGCGATACCTGCTGGTCCTGCTCTTTCACGGAGCCCAGTTCGACATGTATGCGACCGAGCCAACTTCAAATGGTGGTAACAACGCTGAGTGCAGGTTATTGCACATATAAAGTTGCTAGGTAATATATATAAACCATAAATAGAGTAGTCAACCGGAAAGTCGGTTTGGTGGTTGATGGTAGAGTTCACCCAGTACTTAGCCCGACGGCGTTTGAAATTCACACATCAGGGTAGGGGGGCCAGTCCCTTTCCCTGCACCGGTTTTGGTTTCCCAGGAAGATCTGGTACCCGAAAGATCACATAGCTTGGGTGGAGCTACAGGTGACCAGAGTGGCTTGCGAATCGGGTTATGCCCGGTGTTCGCCTTTTATGTGTTTTCCTATCCCCTTTCCTTATTCCTATTTCTATGTTTGAATGAATATTTGTGCGCCGAATGGCGGGATTTCGTATTTGAATATATATATATATATATATATATATATATATTAGTTTTTTATTCAACACTTCCGTGTTATTTCTAAGAAATCATATATATATATATATATATATAGATGATTTCTTCGAGCTAACACGGAAGGGTTGAATAAAAAACTGTCCAAGTTATATATATATATATATATATATATATATATATATATATATATATATATATATATATGTGGGTCGCGATGGTCTAGCGGGGCATACAATGTCACAGGCATTCGTAGTCGTGCGCAACGCGCCACAGTCCACGAGGTTAAAGCTTTAAACACTTTGACTGTTTATAGTTGGCTTAGGCTAGTTTATGGTGTTTAAATTTGGCTTTAACCTCGTGGTTAAACAATACACACGCACTTTATATATATATATATTTTTTTTTAGGTAATCTACCGGTTAAGGTAGGTTTTTGGATGGACCCAACTATCAAACAAACATTTTGTGACTCCCCACCTAGCAAACTAATCTATATCAGGTCCCTCTTCATCTCGGTGTACTCCTTTCCTCCCTTCATCTCGTCCAACATCCCTATTCTGTTCCTACCCTTACCTCGCTTGCCCAACATTCTTCCCTCTATTACCCTCTTCAACATTCCACTACCGCTCAATACGCCCTTCATCCATTTTTCCTGCCTCCATAGGATTTCTCTCAACAAACCCCTCTCCTCCCCCACCATTTCTAGTACTTCCTCATTTGTTTTCCTTTCGGTCCATTTCACCTTTTCCATTCTTCTCCACACCCACATTTCAAAAGCCTCCAATCTACGTCTATCCTCCTGCTTCAGCGACCACGTTTCCGCGCCGTACATAGCTACGCTCCATATCAGAGTTTTTACGAGTCTTGTCTTAACATCCCTACTCAACGTCCCCGTCATCAACTCCCTCCTCCTTGAGAAAGCCTCCTTGCCCAGCGCAATTCTTCTCCTTACGTCCCTACCACTTTGACCGTGTTGGTCCAAAACACTTCCGAGATATGTAAACTGTTCTACCTGCTCTATTTTTTCCCCGCCTATTTTAATATTTAGCTTAGCCTTTTTCTTTCTGGAAAATCGCATAACCTTTGTTTTATTAATATTGATTCTCATCCCATATTTATCGCACTGAACCTCCAATTCACTCAACAATGCTTGCAACCCCTTGGCTGACTGAGCAACTAATGCTTGGTCATCAGCAAACCTAACCGATTTTACGAATATATATATATATATATATATATATATATATATATATATATATATAAAGTGCGTGTGTGTATACACACACATACAATGTCAAATGTACTCGCACATATATAGATATTAGCGGAAAAAATCATAAAAATAGGTTAATAAATATGATAGCACTCGGGATTTGAGAGAGGCCTTAAGTACATAACTCTTTAAATATTAAAGGTTTTTATTTGTATTATGCGAAAGAAATATGTGCCACTTTGTCTCTGCTATTTATCTTCGCCAAGTCAAAGACCCTCTATCCAGAAGAGGAGTAAATGCGTAGGGAATTAGGACTGATTTTGCCTCTCCACTATTGCATATCACGAGGAGTTGTCGCCATTATATACCAGCTAGTCATTTTATATAGAGTACAACAGCACACATTTAAAAAGATTGAATCCAGTTGGGCTACGTTTTTACACCAATCGCATTTCAAAAGAGCTTTGATGTTAGTCTGAAATACCCAATAATGGGTGTTATGAGTACTGTTACATTGAACCTAACTAGGAGAATATACACTCAACTTAGACGACGTGGGCTGTCCTATCAAGATATCTACGATGTGTGAGATAATATGACAATGAAAGAGTGAGTTAAACCTTTTAAATTTGAATTTTTAAAAATTGTTTAAGGGTTATAGAGGCTGAATTCAGTCGTCTTTTTGTGTTTTAGTGTTTTAGCACTTCAATAATCCAATTATAGGTTTTACTGCCCCTCCCGATATGCAGAGGTGTTAATGGGATGATGAACGCTAAATAAAAGTGTAATTGAAAACAACGACCCTCTTACCACCAACATAAGTTATTGCGTATAATTAGAACACAAGTGAGCGTAATTACAAGGAATTTAACATGACCGAGATTCGAAGCCAGTTTGGATAGCCAGGCGAAGCTGCCTTGAGTAGGGAAATTGTCTGACCTGAAATTGGAGATCTTAATTAGGAATGTGATCAAGTTAATTATTTCTTTTGGTGGAATGTTTTTCCTCACTTGCGCCCGTGCTTATCACTGCGCACATTGTGCTTGGAGGTACTTCTCTAGTAATTATTATATAATTAATGGTCACTCTGTTCCCTGTTCCAAGTTCCATGAGACAAGAAGTTGTACCGACCGATGGTTATGTCCGCAAGAGTGCATATGAATACCTACTTATTATAGTCCTATGAACTATATTTAGCATGGAGTTATTATTTAGAGTGTTTTTTTATTTCCAGTGTTTTATGAACAGTCGTCAATGGGTTACTGAAAATTATTAGTTTACTTTTTCTTTTGAGAAGAATAATTATGCATGTATATGGCACTGAGTCACGTAGATAATCATTAAAATTTGCATGTCTTGCAGTTTCTAGTACACTTACGAACAAGGTCGGAAAAATGTCGCTGCGCTACAAATAATAAACAGACGCGCTAAACTTGCTTTGAATAGCACACGTTGGGTATAGAGCTAGGATACAGATAAGGACCCATGCAAGGACGAACGCACATGAAGCAAATTTCTACGGAAAATATATGGCATCGTAGATCTGAATCCGGGAACTTTCACTTTCTGAACAAATGCCATAACAACTTAGATAACGCTTTCAAGTTATTCGTTTCCTTTTCTATTTACTCTACACACAATCTATGTGCGTATCCTATTGGTTCGTAAATTTCAGTTTTTAATACTTTTCACATGGAAATATCTGATAGTGTATTCAAAGAATTTAGTTCTCGACTGAGAACTGATATGCTCTACCTGTAGAGGATGTAGTATTTCGAAATCTAGTCAGCTGTTCATTTTCCAACAAGTGGAAAAGTTATATTAATTGGTCATTAACATGACTTACAAGTTGAGTATGCATTTGGTAAAGAGTTCTATTCGGGGATCTATTGATTTCATTGTTACTGAATACATAGGAGTCAGCTGTGATTAGAGACGCAGTATCTCCTTGGAAGGTGTATATTTATGTCGTTGCTATTTTTAAATCTTGAGCAACGACTCAAACAATATGAGGACAATAAACTTTACTTGTGCTGTTCAGAGGATGAAAAGTTCTCACGAGATCTTTCAGGTATTTGGTGATGGCTTGATTAGAGTTTTTCTTGGTTTTAAGGCGTTATACCTTAGCCGCAGATCGGATGGCGATGAAGATGTAGATGTATTTTAGAAAGATAGCTACGAATACAACCGTAAAGAAAATATATATTAGTTACTGAAAAGAAAAGTAATTTATTTACGATCAGAAATGGTAACCGAGATACGATAGGCGCATCGCATGAAATAACGTTTGAAAGGAATAATCACAACGTAATGTTGATTTTTTTGTGTCATTAGCACAATTTAATATCATAGTTACAATATATACTTTGAATTGCAGGCACATTATAATCCAAGAACATAATTGGAAAGGTTTATAGTCGTTATTGATTCGTCATGATTGGCGATTTCAACTCACCTTAAATTTGTATTAATCATTGTATTAATACTATGGACATAATCCCCGAGTTCTGTGGGGACTCTCGGTTTAGAATTCTTAAATAGATAGACATCGGGGATTCGTCCTCTATTTTTGTGCCTGAAAGATTCTCAGAGGTTACTTGCAGAAATGATTTGAAATTTTAATGTAGGGTACACCAACCGTTTTAAATATTTTAAATCTTTCACGACCGTCTTATTACATTTCCTATTGGCCAGTTTTCCCAAGTTCTATTCCTGGTGAATTCCATTTGTGATCGATTTTACTTGAATTCTATTGGAGAAATTTTGGATTTTTATGTCGAATATTCAACTCCCTCAAAGTTATGATTCGGTGAAAATGTTTTTTTCCACGAATAATCTTGAAGATGTATGCAGCGTAACTATGACCCGAAAATCTCGGCTAAGCTTTCATCTCCACCTAAATATTTCTCTTAGAGTCGTGGTAGGTTTGAATTGATATATTGTAAGCCATCCCATTCACTCCACGCCAATCATCCTGGCAGAATCAGCCAACGATATAAAACGTCTTTAATATACTATTTCAATCGTCATTACATTATTGTTTGATGTTTCAAGGCGGGGAAGATCTTAAAAATAATAAAGAAGCGAAGCAAGTGTATCATGAATGGAAATTTTTTATAATAACGAAGTCCATTTTACATTTTTATTCGTATTTTTGACGGATGAAATGTCTATTTCGTCTCATTCGTATTAAAATAATTTTTGCGACTTAACTGTGGTAAGCTGACATTGGTGGTATCACCTTTTGCCAAAATGTTTCATTCCTTCCGCCTCAATTTAATTAGAGCTACTTCCCTTTATCATATGGTTAGCTGCTCACGATTGGACGATTTCTGCGGAAATAAATTTTTCATGCTGGTTCCAAATGCTTGAGGCGTTCTCCACGTGAAGTCAGTCCGAGGATAGAAGTTAAGTCCCTCCGGGTGGGACGAGACGTAAAGCAATGAGTGCATTCGTTAGATTTCGTCGTCTGTGTGCCAAAGCTCTCGGACGCAGATGAACGGAGCGTAGAGCGAGCCAGCAAGGGGGTCAAATTGCTGTACGAGATGAGGACGAGGCGTCCGAGAGCTTAGCTCTGATTGGCCGACGGCAACATTTCACGCCGACCTTGCAGGCATTAGGTACAGAGGTAAAAAGAGGATACTACACTCGAACAAAAGTATATTTTATTAGCAAAGTGTATTAACATATTTCCGGAACCATACTTTTACATGAATTTACATAAACATTTTGTTCCAAATTAAGGTTTGACCCTGAAAGTCCTTGTCTTCCTCTCAATTGAACTGTGTAAAGTACTCCGAGAAATTACATTTTTGCTAATGACAAGTAGAATCCTCTCCAGAATTAAAGTTACTCGATATTCATTTGCGGAAGCCATTGAATATGGGACAGTACAGGGTCTAATGCGATTAACAAATTTTTTTCAAGCACCATGCTAAATCCCGTGCTTGAAATTAATGTTATGATGGAAGAGGTTGTTAAAGGTTAATGTAGTTGAAAATGAGAAACCTGTCGTATAATGCAATATTTCCACGAGGTATTTCGCACAAATCTTCCTTCCATTTCCTGGTGGAGCATTTTGAGAGAAAGAACATGCGGAAAAAATTATATGGACTTAATATTGGATATACAAAGGAGTTTTTATTTACGTTGTATTTGGAATCCCACGTTCACCGGAATTGCTAATTTAGTGACCGTCTTATTGTGGAAAAAGATAATACACTATCGAATGCAATAACGTGACATGTTGTTACGTTACGTTAAGCTTTAGTATTGTCCCGAAATTTTGAGTAGAAGCTAAATATTTCAACAATCAATACGATTACATTTCATTAGATCAATAGTTAAGAAATTAAACTAAGTGTAGTGGTCTACCAGTCTGCCAATGAAATGGTCCGATTCCGGTCATGGGTGAATTATGTCGCTTCACTATCATTCCTTAAAATCTACCAAGAAGAACGTAATGTGTTGCATTACCAGTTTCGCATTACCTAAACAATGAAAGGAAACAATTCCTGAGTATAGTGCTTTTCGAAATTAAATTACCGTTCTTATCTTGCCAGAATCTGATCAATGTGCTTTTAATGTTTCGAGTTTCACTATGTAATAGTATGAATAGCATTATTGGTTGATTTAAACCAGTACAATTGGTTATATTGAATTACATCGTCGAATTAGTTAATGCAAGATGAATAGGGTTGAATAAAAGTATCGCAATTGCTGAAAGTTCGCCATACCATATATGTTTTAAACCACTTAACACTCTGTCCCTGTTTGGTTCTATTGGAGTCAGCAACTTATAAATTGATTCATGAGTGCATTAGTTAGCCTCCAGGGTGATTATAAGAGGCAATTCGAAACGTCTAAACGTAAACTACATATATGAGTGTCCATTCTTTGTGTCTCTATATTTTAAATATTCTTTATCCGTGTTTTTATGTGTATGCGTTTCCATATATCAATTTCTATGTGAATTAATATTTGTTCGCCGAATGGCGGGATTTCGTGTTTGAATGTGTATTTGGCCAATGTGGCTCGTCTCTTCTTCTGGCTATGCGTGCCACGAAACGCACTATCCTTTATGATGTTGTATGCTTGCTAACCTACTGTCCATTCTCCTCTTGTGTTTGTCTATTTCTCCTTTGGTGGGTGTAACAGCTTCCTAACGCCATCTCCTGGGCAATGAATCGGAGCACTTTGGCGCTTTATAAGATCGCAGATTTCAGTGTTAAGTACGTTTTCTCGATAGCTCAAGTGGTTAGAGCATCCGCCCGGCAGGTGGAGAGATCCGGCGTTCAAGTCCCGGTCGAGGAAAATATTTTTACATTTGTGATCTGCTCAAATCCGCCTTCCCCACCTCTCTTGTGTTCGTCCTTTATGTGTATTCCTTTCCCATTTCCTTATCTCTATTTCTATGTGAATGAATATATATATGCATACATATATACATGTGTGTATATATACATACATATATACATGTGTGTATATATATACATACATATATACATGTGTGTGTATATATATATACATGTATATATATGTACATAAATACATGTATATTATATACATACATTCGTGGGTGGTCTTAAAAGTTTTCGACCTAACAAAGATACAAGACATTTTTTCTGAAATTTTCTGAGGTCGGAAACTATTCAGACCACCCACGAATATATGTGCACATATATATATATATATATATATATATATATATATATATATATATAATCATACATATGTGTGTGTGTATGTGACTGTGTGTGTGGGTGTGTTTTTATTTTTGTAATAAGTGTGCTTGTAGTCCTAAAATATGGTAAGTTTTGTCGAGGTATATTTCTCGTTGGAAGCGTCTGGTCTCTCGGCTTGTTAAGTATAAAATCAGTAATTACCATTAGTGGGATGATGACGGGGCTTGACGTGGCGGTTGGCGACTGGCAGCAATTGAGTTGGTCGCAGTGGGGTGAGCTCTGACCTCCATGTGAAGGGTTCTCTCCGCAGCTCCTCGGGACACGACTGGTCTTTCCCTCTTGCCCCATCTCACGGCTTACAGCTAGGTGGAGAGTTCGTATGAAGGTTGTTTTGCAGTAGTAACAGAATGAGTGTTGTAATCTTTAATTAGGGTAAAGATATATTTGCTTTTTGGGCTTAAAATAAAACAAAGAATAATAATAAAAAAATATTAGTTCGTGAATATTTTCCGTATTTTTGTATTAGTTTGTTAGGATTGTGATTACCGCTGTACTTAATTTGGAACCCTGCGAAAAAGAGTCGATGTCAACTTTTCGTGTTTCTCTCCCGGATCCTGCACAAATTCTATGATTCTAGCGGTAAATGCATATTTAAAGTGATTATACATCCAGTGATTAGCCGAAGCCGTTATCTTCATACGTATGGTTGATGGATACCTCTTGGGATGTCCTCAAACTGACTTTAGCTGCGGTTGTTAAAATGCTAAGTACTACCAAATGATCGGTAGCAGTTGCTTTAACGGAGTCTTCTGCTGCTTCACTTACATGCTAGAACATAATTATTCGCCTTGATCGGGATTCAAACCCGGCCCTCTCGACGTCCGGCCGAGTTCTTTACCCAGTTAAGCCACCGGGACGTCCTCTTACACTGAATGTTAAATTAGAAATTCTCAGTGCAGTTAGTAGCCGAATAAGACACCGCTTTGTGAATTTCTAACTAGACATCAGTGAGAGATGACGCCTCAGTAGGTGAACTAGTTAATGCACTCGGCCGGACGTCGAGGAATCCAAGTTTGAAACTTTGTCAAGGCATTGGTTTTCACAATTGTCTTACTTCGATTGTTTTCCTCGGGCATCGAATTTTCTTGGTGGTCGATAGTAGTATAAGAAAATTGCGACTTAATTTTCCAGGTTGTAACATTGTAAGAAGTCCCAACTTTTCCATTCTTATTCAGTGAGTTTTGATAAACCAACTTCCAAACTCGGCTCTACATTTCTCCCAACAAGCAGTAGTGCCTTCAGTTTTCTACGCCTTAACATTCAGTTCACGTACGTGGCTTAGGTGAGGAAAGCTCTCGTCCTCGAGCCGCAATTGCTAGAAGCCAATTTGTTCTTCTCTCCGGCCGCCCTTTTGTCGTTGCCGCACGTGGAATTGCCGTGGGTAAGCGCGGCTTGGGTTGGCGTCCGTGGCCGCCCGACAGGACTCGCCTAAGAGTGTGGTAACGACTCCCCATCATTCCCTCAAACAGGGGAGAGTGCTGCTGATTTGCCGCGCGGGGAGCGAAGCACACTCACCACTGCGCTATCGATCCTCGGCGAGGGAGGCAGTATAGGGGTTTGGGCCCAGGCCGTTACGAGTGATCTCTCCCTTCCCAAAACCTCGACGACATTGGGCGCATTCAGGGAAGTAGCGGCCGGTCAAGAGATGCAGAAATTTTCCCCGATTGCGATTGCTCCTCAACTGTTGAGCCCAAGCGGACGGCAATGTTCGGAGGATGTGTTGATCCGCCACCTGCTTTGTTTATTGGTGCGACTTCATGTAGTCCCGAAACTCGTTGGCTTTCTCCGTAACGACTGTGGATTTTCTGATTCAGTAGAGAAACGAATTGGACTAATATGACGAAAGCAAGAGAATATTAAAAATAGCAAAAAGAAACATTTTACCAAATGTTAGAGATTACTGAAGAGAATGAAGAATTTTTTTAATTGAGTTGACTTCTTTTCTGTTCCATCTCTGCGCATTGAACGTTGGTCAACTAAAATATTTCAAAAGTAAAAATTGTGACGTTATATTATTCGAGGAATTGTGGAATTATTAGTGTCACTATCAGATATGACCTCAATCAGTTGTGTGTAATATGAATTTTTATATCCGATGAGTGAATTGGGACAAAAATATGAATTAGTAAAGATTTCCCTGACTTTTTGATCGTTAAAACAACTACAAATATTTTTCTGGAATCTGTAATGCGGGTTTAATAATTCAAATCAATAGTCCATTCGTTGGTAATGCATACAGTAAATGTGTAAATGTTGTGTAGTAATAGCGAAATAAGTTTATGAGAACGGATGAAAACCATATGCTAACGACCGAATCTTTTTTTCTGGGATTTAAAAAGTCATACACTAGGTTGTCAGCACTGGACAATATAATTCATATATTTTGGGAAATCATTACTCCATGTTTCAATATTTATTCACAGTTTCTGAGAGGTATTCGATAATTTGAGATGTGTAAAAATAATTTGAAATATTTTGGCTAATATTAAACTGTGACATAACGCTGTCACGCTTTTGAGTAGAAAAGAATATGGACTAACTGCTTAGAAATGAATGGGGAGTACTTTGAAGGGTACAAAATTGTTGTTCACTAAATTTTGTAAAATAAAGTTTTTATGGCATTAGTTTGCGTATTTATTGGACAATGTACCCTGTCCAATAATGACGCGCACTGATGCCATCTTCTTATCCACTGTTTAAAGCACCCTTGGAAGTCCTCGGTAGTTAGGCTTTTTAGGTTTTTCGTCGTATCTTGCTTTATTGTGTCCACCTCTTTCCAGTGATGTCCCCTCATCACATTTTTGCATTTTGGGAATAGAATAAGTCTCAGGGGGACGCATCTGGCGAATAAGGAGGATGATCAAAGATGGTGATTGAATTTCTTGCCAGAAACATGCGAACAATCAATGCTGAATGTGCAGGTGCATTGTCATGTTGAAGGATCCATCCATCATGTTCGATTAAAATGGTGTGCACTATTGATTTTCCTAAATTCAGTTCCTCAGCTAGCATTCGGACAGTTTTTTCGACAGAAATAATTCAACCAAGAAATTAGGTTGCATGACACAACTTGGAAAGCATTTAAAAATTCTCACTAATAATATCAATTTACAACCTACCACAAAGGCATTAAGAGTTTAGCCAGCTGAAAATTAGTTCTGTAAATAAAAATAACTGTTGTTCGCTATCTGAGTGCCGTTTTGAATGAGGGATTCGGGCCTATTATTGTTTCCTTTGTTTAACGAAATCTGTTCAGAAACTTTTCCATCCCACCCGTCAAAATTGCTGCGACTCTATCTGGTGCTTTTCCAATTATTGGTTTTCTGCCTCCAATTCCGAAATAGTGTTGATGTTATTCGCAGGGCACTGTCTAACTCCACTTCCTAACCTTCGAAGAGTAATTGGGGCGTGTTGATATTTCCTCTTTGAATTTTATTTATCCCATAGTTATACTCCACTGCTTCCAAGCACGTTGTGTTGATGAAGTAAACAATGGATGACGGAATTATGTGATCCCTAGAATGACGATCGTATGTATTTTGAAGAAGTCGAAGGACAAATAACGTTTCTTAACTAATAACACCGGAACGAAATATTATTTATATTGTTTAAATGCAACAACACAACGAAAAAAATGTCTCTTTACAGTTCATAGAATTTCTATTCAGATTCTTTCTATGCCTTTATATTGACTACTGCATCCACTGTATTGGACTACTTTACTCTCTTGTGTGCTTTGAAATCAGCTTAATTTACAATCTCTTGTAAATGCCGACCACCCCAGCAACCACTCCGTTTCTACTGGTAGCACGCTAGTCTAATTTGCTTTTTTGTGTCCCGGGTAGTTCGTTTGGTTTCCGAAATTAATCGCGGAAAACGTCGCTGCATAGGCATGTATAAATGGAAGAAATGTGGCTACAAAATCACCTACCTCAGTACATGCAGAATAGGGGTAGTGTTGCCCGGGAATATGGATTTTTAAGTGAAGCAACACTAGTTTTCTCGAAGGACCTCTGCTCCTACACTGTGTAGTATCGTTCCAGAATTACTGGCCGTGGTCGTAGCAGCATCCAGGCTATCAATTCACGTTGCGGTGCCCTTATCTCCACATATCCAGCGGTCGGATCGTTGGGGCAGTTCCGGACGGGCTGGCGAGATCGTATCCGTCTTCGAAAATTGGCGTTGCGATTGGCTGTGTGAAAAGTATGAAAATAATAGCCCCAATTCGTGTTTACATGTGTGCTTACTTGTTTTCTTTGGACGAGGAGATTGGGACTTGTAGTTTGGATGTCTGGACGCAGAAAAATGCGCGGCATCTCGTTTAATCAGCAATGACACGGAGTGCATTTCACTTCACGCTCTAAACACAATAAATCTTGTATTTACCAATTTAGAGACATTTACTACTTCATATGTATATGTACAGAGATGAAGAGGGACCTGATGTAGATGAGGTTGCTGGATTGGATTTTGTTTGGAGCTACAAAATGTTTATTTGATAGTTGTGTCCATCCAAAAACCTACCTTAACCGGTAGATTACCTAATAAATAAAGAAATGTATATGTAGTAATAAATGATATGTATACTATATTAATTAATGTATAATTTTAATAGTATACATATATATTATTCTGTCTCGATGTCTTTTCCTCTAGACGTCTCCGTAGGTGGGGATAAAAAAGAAACTTAATTACGCGCACAAGAACGTTCACGTATTTAATATCTGCGATTGTTCCATTTTTTAATAGACACGAGTATTATGGGGCCTTCACGTTCTGTTGATTCATCTCAGAGAATCGGGATATCAATTATTGCGTCGCGTGCGTAATGATCCTTTAGCATGTCACAGTTATTTGATAATCGCTCCATGATCTTAGTTAATTGATTTGCGAGTGCCAGGTACATCACCCTTATCCTGTCCATTCCTTTCATTAAACGTCCTCGCTTCAATCCCTTAATCCTTCACCTGCAGTCCGTCTATTTTTTTGGATATATGCATTTATTTAAATTATCTATATCGAGTGTTTTCGTAAAATGAAGTTCTAGAGTGTTAAATTTGCAACGGTTACGAATTCGACGGATATATATGAAAAATGAACTTATCTTCTAAATATTTATGAAAAGACGACCATTACATGAAATTATATTGAATTCATTTAAACGCAATTTAAACTAGACCCTGAAAATAATAGGAATATTTATATAATGCTTTATATCGATATGTTTGCATACCATTAATATGAAATGTCTTTTATTTTAATCTTAATTCGTTGTTTGAAGAAATGGCATGTCCTTCGGGTTCCGATTTTTTGTATTGCATTTATATAAGTGAATTTAAATTGTTTGTAATACGATTATTTGTTACCAGGTACCTTCATATTGTCGCCACGGAAGGCATTTCGCTTAGGCGCCTCTATCATCAAGTACGAAAATCTGTTCATGCTGTCTATTCGTGGACACGTTTGAAACCGTTGGTATCGCCGATAAAATTGTATCCAATTATATGCAGCGTTCCATATTCAGTTGAAATGTATTTTATTGGAATGAAGTACCTAAGCTAGAATGTCATTAGTCTATAAAAATAATGCTGCAAACCATGTCCTACGCCAATAGCATCAGTTTAAGTGGAAGCTATACGAACTCAGTCCCGAAAAAAATTAGAATCCAGGGAAACATTCGCAGCAACGGGGCAAAGTCGTAATTTTTAGGCATTGGCATCATTGAAAACTAGTGCGGTAAACCTATTGCAGCTCCGCTAACGTTCGTTTGCTCCTCTTCTCGTCCCGCCCTACCTTAACGCAGACCCCCGCGCCCCCCCAACCCCCCCAGCGGTCCTCTTCTTTCCCTTTCCTCCGTACCCCGTCTACCCTTTCCCTCTTCCCCCGGGCAAAGCCCCCACTCCCTCCGGCATGCCACGCCCCCTCTTTTCAACGTTTCCACCCGTCTCCCCGCCCTCCCCCGACTTGCACCACGGCGTAAAACTCTTGTTTGCCTAAACTCCGGCGATCCCATCTTTCAGAAATTACGTCCGCTTTGCTTTCCAGGTGAAACATTTTTCTGACAAACCAAGGCCAAAAGCTCGCGCCCAAATTGAGACGCATGAAGGCCTCTGCAAAACCTTTTAAGCTTGGAGGGTGAGGCCCTCTCCGGTTTCACCCTGGGGGGTCCGTGGGTCGAACCCATCCTCGGGCATGGATGATGCGCTATTACGTGGTGTAATGGATTTTCAATTTAGTGAGCGATGCTAAATATCGCAGCCGTCGGAGCATCGTGAAAACTCAATTACTGCCGTAATGAGTCTCATTAAGCCATCTCGATACCATCTGCAGAAGTTTCGATTTCGCGTAATCCCCTCCAGCATGCTCATATTACACAGGTTCACCTCGAATCTTCGTGCCGGTGGAATTTGATTATTTTTCTACCTCATGTCATGCCTACATACTTGTATTACATCTCTGAAAAATGCTGAATGCTATTACCTAATCATATTTTTTATTTAACTACTCCAATCTATTTTAGCCGTACAATTAGGCACTCTTTAACATTGAAATTCGTCAACCAGCTTCTTAATTAAAGTTGAAAATATTACGTGTTAGGACGCTGTAAATGTATTCGCTGGCTAATTTAAGCGATCGAGAGATGTTGGTTGGAATGGCACAGCTGTCAAGTATTCTGGAATTAGTAAATTAATGTAAACGAGAAATTTATTTAGGAGTTTAGTTTTCTTTGTTGAATATTTACATGAACATATGAAAAGTTACTCGGAAATTACAGCAATGTAAATTTGATCCATCTGGGCATTGGCTTAGAATAATATATTTTGTGAGATGCAGTTTCTCACTAGTTGAATTATCAGGTGAGATAATATTGTCAAAGTTAACTTCGTTTCTCTCAGAATATGCCTACTTTTGCGTGCCTGTAATCTGCCAATTATGTAATTGTACGCTTGCAAATTGATTATTTTATTAATATGATTTGTCTTGCTCTTCATTATTAAATTTGAACGGTGCTGGGTTAATGGTATAGAGAGATAGAGCCTTCGGTTTATTTTTCAATTTCCTTCTAAGGAAAATTCCAATATTCCTCCGAATCAAGCTGTGTTTACGTTTTTTGTCGTCGGGATTTTCGGTAAAATAGTGCTGCGATTCAATTTTAAGTAGCTACTGGATATTCCGCGCGTGAGTTTTGAAATGAGTTGAACGCATGATTCGGAAATCATGTTATCCAATTTTTTCCCCAACCACCCTAACCTGTTTCAGTTGGTCGTTATGTGGTATTTTTTTATTTTGAATTATTTTTTAATTCCTGTCTCCGTTCGCTTATTTGGCATAATCAGATCGGGTTATAGTTAATCGGGTCCTATCCTTATCTCAGTGTGTGGTCGTAGTTAATGCTTTTACCGCCCATCTCCGACCTATCTCCCCCTAACTTCCTACCCTCCCCACGTTCTCCTCCCCATCCCCTCTCCACTTGGCCTTCGTCACTCGTACCCTCTTCCTCCCCCCCTCTCCCTCCCTCCTTCCTCTTCTCTCCGACCTCCTCATTCCTTCTCTAGCCCTCCATCCCCCAAACCCTACTCTCCGTTGTACCATCCTTTCTCTTCTACTCATGCAAAACTCAATACAGTGACGTGATGCTCATTTTTGTTGTATAGGAACCCTGTCTTCTGTCAATCACCCCACCATACTATCCTCAGGGTCATGGGGTCAGTTGGGAGCACCCTTGGGCAGTCAGTGTCAAGTGTTGGCGAGAAACTGAATCCTCCACCTTTCAAATTCAAAATAAATCTTCACGGCACTCGTTGTGGCACGAGTACTCATGCTGTGCAAGTCTAAACTCATGCAATCTAACTCACGCCGGATTGCCAAAATAACTTCCGTTGATGCTTTCTAAAATGCCTGCCTGCACTCTCGTTCCCCACATCTTTATGATTTTCCGGAGAAGTTTGACTCTCAGGGATCTGCACATTTTAGTACCGTGGGCAGAGATTTAGTCTATTGAACGGAAACAGACGAGTTATACCCGGGGTAATGACTCCGCTTGCTCCCAAACTGTGAGTTTCCGGAAATCAGAAATTTGCGGAACATTGCAAGTGGCTCGGGGAAATGGGCTATTTCTCTCCTGCCCCGAATGTGTGAATTTTCCTAGGAATTGGTACGACGCGAGCCGTAAATCCTCCCCCCTCCATGCCACCCCGTCTTCTGTATGACGGCTATAGAATCGTATCAATTGAATCTGATCTTGCAGAATGTTAATTAATGCATAAATGTTCAAAACATTTTCGTTTACACGGTGATGCTCTTGCGGGCGGAGAAGTTTTTTGCCTGTTTTGTTATAGAGTAGTTAAACATTACTGGTAAGTTACATGCCCGAGAATTTCTTTTTCCGGGAAGTATTCTTTGGGGAGTATGCAACACGAGGACGTAAATTTTCGAGCCAGACCATTGCGTCGTTCCGTTTCGAGGATTAATGGCGGCGGCGTTAGCTCCTCGGCGCGCAGGACGAGATGATCTCTTGGGGTTCGTGGGAGAATAATCCCTCCCGACCACTCTCTCCTTCCCCTCCGACCCACCTTCCCCTCCACCCCCTCGGAACTCGACCCCGTGCAATCCTCCCCAAGTGTTCTTCGTCGCAGGGCACCAGTAGTCAGCTCCACTCAACAGTTCCTCGGGCTCAAGGGTTGCCTGCTTTCCACAAGTGCTCCACATCCCCTACCATCTCCTCCACTGCAACCTCTCCGTGACCGTATTGAGCCTTATAAGCGAATATTGTGATTTTCATATAAAACCTTTTACTTGTTTCATGGGTACTAATCTTGTCAGAGAATCTTCCAATCTGGTTTCCGTTCATACAGGGTTCGTCCGGAAAATAAGTGTACTGAGCTCAGGAAAAAAAAGTATTACACTTTTACATATCTTAAGCTAATATCCCTCAAAATAGGACCCTTGTGAGTCGACACACTCGTTTCAGCGGCGTTCCCATTCCTGGAACGCTCCCGCGAAGGCATCATCGGGAACCTCTCGAAGACACGTCGTCACGGCCTCTTTGACGGCGTCCAAAGTCCCGTATCGCGTTCCTTTCAAACTCCTCTTTATCTTCGGGAACAGAAAGAAGTCCGGAGGTGCCAAGTCCGGGCTGTAGGGCGGGTGCGGCAGCGTTGCCACGCCGTGCTTGGCCAAGAAGTCCGACACGACAAGCGCGGTGTGAGACGGCGCATTGTCGTGATGCAGCCGCCAGATGTTTTTGATCGCTGGCCGGACGCGGGCGACTCGTTTTCGAAGCCTGTCGAGCACTTGGACGTAAAATGCAGCATTTACAGTTTGTCGTTCAGGTACAAATTCGTAGTGGACGACTCCCCTTTTGTCAAAAAAGACAATGAGCATCATAAACTTATTTTCCGGACGAACCCTGTAGTTACTCATGCATCTGTAATCACATCGAAATATAAACGTGCCAAATGTCGAAGCTGTTACATGACTACTTTAGAACTCAAGGCAGACGAAGTACTTTTGCGTATGGAGAGGTGCCGAATCGTAGGATATTGTGTTAGGCGAGTAGGGGTTATCAATCACCAAGTCGATGTGACGGAAGTCTTTTGGTATTGAGTTTACACATATTTCATTGTCGTGTGCTTAAGCTGATTTTTTTTTCTAAATCCACACAATACCCCGCAAGCCACCGGATTGACTCCCAAGTCCAGTGGCCGGGAGTGTTACGGAACCAGCCGTACATGCAGAAATATTAGTCAATGTAGTCGCTTGGATAAATGTCAGGTCATATACTAATGCACTCGTAAACATGGGCCCATACATCCCCAAAAAATTCATGCAAGAATTGGTGTGTTTGACTAATTAATTCAATTTGAGTGTGTATTTAGTTAATTTATTTTTTCGTACGCATGATTTCGGTTTTGTTATGATTGCGTATCTTGTGAGGAAAAACGAGTAATTGAATCTGTTTTTGACAGTTTCCATCTCTTTTATTTCTTCCCCGCGTGGGCGGATCTACAAAATAATTTGGTGTCATTATAATACCCTCTGTGTCGCAAGTAAACTCAGGTGACCTTCACCTTTCTAAAAGTCTGTCTCTATGCCTTTGCGGCTAAATTTTTCCCTTGGCGGAGAGTAAGGTGTTTATGGCCACAACAACACCAAAAACGTATTAACTAAAATATTAGAGCAGTGGTGAAATAATTGGTGCACTTCAACTCGACTAACTAACATGCGACTAGCAGCCACAGTGGAGACGTTAAAGAGGACCTAGTGTTTGTTTTGGAAAACTATAGTGCGGTAAGATATCACTCAATTAACCAATATCTAACTTCATGGCCCATATAAGCACAATTTAATCATAAAACTAAATTTTAACGATGTCTAAGTACTGCTATATTGTTTTATGCTAGTAATTTCAAGTGTTCGGTCGGAGAAACGAAAGTGCAGCCAGTCGTTCTTTTTTTTCTTTAACATTTTTTTGTCTATGATTGGAGTTCTTTTCGAAACAAAAGGTCCTCAATGCAACGCGAATTAATTTTCCGGAATGAATTTCATAATTTTACCGAAATAAGGGCCGAGAAATTGGCGAGCGCAGATAATCCAGGATGTTACCAGATGTTTTTGCCCTATAACTGCCGATTTTAGCATCGAATACGTTAAATAAATCCTTTATTCAGCAAGAGCTCTACGTTTGTCAAAATTGAATGATGAGAAATAAAAATGTTTCGACTGGGGGGATAAATTTCAATTAAAATTTTAACTTCACCATGTGATCGCATCCCATGGACATGTTTAACGGGTGTATCCTGTGACTATGAGGCGTGGGTTCATAAAATGGGATTCGGAATTCATTGAGCGAGTAATTCTCTGGGAAATGGAGAAAAAATATACTTAAAAAATGTACTTATTTGATGGTTTCGTTTCAATGGCGTTACTTCTTACCCTCTCTTCCCGAAGTCTCCCCTTTGTGCCTCCATTTTGACCATCCTAATACTTTATGTGTTTCACGTGGTCCACAAAGATTTTTTAGTAGTTCTTCGACCTCAAACATTTCAGAAAAAAATGTCTTGTACCTTTGTTAGACCGGAAACTTTTCAGACCATCCACGTAGTAGTTTTGTTGGGGAGGCGACGGACAGCTATGGTCATTTGCGCCATTAAGGATGAATGGGAAAGGAAGGGTGGAGAGAAACCCGGCGTTAGCCTACTCTTGTCGAAAGGTGCCAAGGGGTCCGCAGCCTAACGTCCCGTCCGACGGACGTACTCACTCAAAGTGTCCACCAAGTCCCCACAAAGCACAAAATAGGGATCGGGAAATCACTGAAAATATTCGTTGGCACCAGTACTTGAACTGAAATATTTGGGTGGGAAGCCTGTACGTTAGCCACCGCACCATCCCGATCCCCAGATTATTCAGTCTTCACAGTTGTGTATCCTTGTAACGTCGTAACTTAATTTATTTCTTTTGGATTGTCGCTTCATCTTTAAGGTAAGGTAAAGATGCTTGAGGATTTAAGCTTAATTTAATCATTGATTTGATGTGATGGTTCCGTTGTGAGCGTGATGACTGACAATCCGGATGACCGACGCCAAAAGTATTCCAATTCTGATATATTACGCCTAATGCATGCCTACCTGAGGAAGCCGAATTTAACAGACTCAGAAAGCAAAATTTTAATCTAAATTGACTATAGAAAAAATATGCTGCCTGTGTCAATAAACGATTTTCATGATAAGAACCATTTACGAGGCATTCCCGGACGCGGTCCTCGGTTTGTTCTGCCAAGGTGGAGAGTAATTAAAAGGTCTTCTGGGTCAATTTCGACAAAGTTAAAGTGTGCACTCTATTAGAAGTGCGGTAATTTCTTAGTGTCTGAGCGTCATCTAAACACCGATAGTAAATTTTGAGTTACATATTTTTTTTGTGTTGCTACCAAAAAATACAAGTATTCAACCTGAATGTAGTTCTGCAAAAACGTAACAGAATTAAGTTGCAATTCACTTCGTCAATATCCTAAACCATTATCCCCATTCCTTTCAAAGAGATACAGTATTTTCTTTAATGAAGAACTGCGTGGAATGTTTTGTCGTTGGCTGTTATAATCTTGATGCCATATATCGTCGAATTTTACAAATATATCTGTTTTTTTTCCTGCGGTTTCAAAGTTGAGTGTTACGAAGATACTTACTTAGCAGATTTTAATCGATACTTCGATCACGGCGAAGCATCAGGAAGCAGACGTCACTCAAGTAATTCATAACTTTACGTCCTGAAAATATCCGAAACATTCTAATCTGGCAATTTATTGTGAAATTAAAACCGGTGGAGGCCGCTAATAACCGATCAGCCATCTCAAGAAGCATTCACGATATCCGCAGGAATGATTTTTAATCCGAACGGATGAAATGGGTTAGTTTCCTCTGCCAACCGCTGTTCAGTCGTGAGCATCAATTATCCAGAATATCCGGGCCCCGGCATGGCAAAGGTCCCAGCATCGCTGGATTCGGGAGGTCCCCCAATCCTCCCACCCTCCCCCCTCCCCCCATCCTCTCCCCATTCCAAGTTTGTTTCATAAAAGCAGCGTCATGCGGCGGTCCCCCCTTTCATTTCCTTCCAAGAACTCTCCTCCCCCGCCCACCTCCCCCGCACCCCGTCCCGCACCGCTCTCTATTTCCTGCATTCCTTCCCTCTCTCCTCGCTGACTCATTTCCTCCTCTTTCGCATCCCGCATCCGATTGACTTCCCCTCCTTATTCATTCAGCCGGTGGCCTGTGCACCCGCACGACCGGGGTTCGACACCCATCCTCGGCATATCACGCGTTTCTTCTCCATCCGCTCTCTTTGTGTGCGTCGACTGCGTGGGTTTTCGACGTCCCCGTGGGTGGAGGGGTGAATTGGGGGGGGGGGGGGTGAGTGGGGGAGTCGAGTCTCCGCTCCTCCCCTTGCGGTTATCCGCGCGAGCCACACGGCTGTTATATTGCCCCGAGGACCCGCGATCCATTTCTCAAAGCTCTGGGGAAATTTAGGAGACTACGAAAAACAGTCGTAGATGTAAAATAAAGCATTTGAAATCACGTATCATGAAATGTAAATTTGATAAGTTATTGAGTACATTATGGTCGTTAGCGAGGTGCTCTAGTATGACCAGAATACTTGTGCGAGGGCAAGACGTCAGAGGAATGCTACGTGCCCGAATATTTCCGGTGAATCTCAATTTTTTATTCCCATCCGTAGCTCACTTCTTTCATTTTTTAAGTGCACTTGACCTAAAAAATGAAGTTTTTCAATTTGTGGGAAATATGTAAGAGGAAACTAGTGTAGAGATTTTGATTAATAAGGGGGAAAACTCCAATGGCCGTGAAAAACAGTCGCAACTCTCGTCAGACCAAATGTTGTGTTGGTATTCGCGGGAACCACGTAAGGGACCAACCACAACCTCTCGACCAAGAATACCCTCTGTGGTGGTTTACGGGAGATTAATCCACGCCAGGGACCACACACAGCCACACACACACTATCCTGTCTGGAATCCTTCACGAAGCTGTGAGACCTCGTTAAGGATTCCAGGTGGAAATGTAATCCTTCACGAGGCTGTAAGGAAGACCCCGTTAAGGATACCAGGATGTATTACAAGCACACACTCTGTGACTATCCACGAAGGACGAGCACAGACCAATCACACACACTAGCACTCAAGAAGCACACACACACGCACTCAAAGGGCCCAACTTGTGGGAGAATCTGAAACGGTAGAGCGCAGACGAGGATTTCTTGCTCCGAGGGATTTTGATGTATTACTTAGAGAGAGAACCACATTGATTGGCTACTC
Source organism: Hetaerina titia (assembly GCA_037158775.1). NCBI lineage: Eukaryota > Metazoa > Arthropoda > Insecta > Odonata > Calopterygidae > Hetaerina > Hetaerina titia. The sequence continues at coordinate 54,967,337 of CM073779.1, read as the reverse complement.
AACTCACTTGACTCGTGAAAGGGGGGAAGAACATTAATGCCTTCAAATTGTAAAATATAAAAAGATGCTGGTTATACAGAACCTTTTACAGGTTATATACCTTTAATATTAAAATTATATAAAAACAAATATGAATATACATACATATATATATACACGCGCACACACGCATACATGTAAAATATATATATATAATATATATATGTGTGTGTGTGTGTGTGTGTGTGTGTGTGTGTGTGTGACTTTTGGACGGTACAATATAACACAGAATAAAACAGATAACACGTAAAAGGACGAAGGAAAAGAAATATATATGTGTGTATATGTGTGTGTGTGTGTCCCTTTTATGTGTTCCCATGTTGTGTGTTACTGTCTAAGTTTATTTTTTTATATTTTTATTTATATAAATTTATATAAAAACATATATATATATATATATAGATGTAGAAGCACTGACGAGAACAATATAACATTAGAACGGCACAATAGAACAAAAAAATAAAATAGTTAACACGTAAAAGGGCACTCACATTTTGGAAAGTCGAGCTTTCGACCCTCTCTGAGGCCTCCTTCAGTATATACATATACACACGTACAGGTACGTATGTTCCTGTGTACACAGGTTCCCTAGCTTAACATCTAAAAGAGTATCTTATCGTATATTCATTAGACTGGTTGGCAATTAATTATCTCCAAATCCAAAGACTGCATTTAAAATATCGTTTTATAAACCTGTGGTAGAAATTTAGAGAATTATGACAAAAAGCATTATATTTGATTTCTGTTCATCACTTCGTTTAAGATCGTGGTTTTTGTTCTGCGATATGGGAAGGAAGGGAAACGTGGCAGGTCGTAGAGTTGTTTCTCGCTGTGCGTGCGCGCGTACCGACGACATTATATCGTTACGGAAATTTAATGTAGCAATTGGATGCCATGGGGAGAGGTAGAGGCAGATAGGTGTGTTCAGGAGAAAAGAAGCTACACTTTTGTCTCTTTTCTCGTGCACAGTACCATAAGAACGAGAGCTTCGAAGGAGCCCAACGTCAACTCCTTGGACGCACGTGGGATCTCATCCGGGCACCGGATACCTTTTCGATCATCAGCTCTTTCCGCATGAGGAAACCGCTCAGTAGAATGTCGCTATCCGTCTTGCGAGGGAATTAACTGGAAGACGACGGCACCCTGGTGCACCTCCGTGAGTGAACGTGGACGTGTCTGCGAGGAGGCGCCTTCCGCGTGGGTGTGGCCCTAGCGCGATTCGATTGCCGGCCCCGAACGGCGACCCCCTCGCGGCCACGTCCTTCCACCACTCCCCTCCTCTCGCCCCCCCTCCCGCTGCGCTCGCCGATTCCCCGCCCCAACATCCACTCCACCCACTGCCCTCCGCACTACTCGAGGCCCAGCCAAAGGTCTTTCACATTTTTATCATAAGTTTACACATTTCCCCGGAATTACGCTAAGTGTGTTAATTAAAAAAATAAAAATGAGTTCGTCTCGATTGTCCACAATTAAGGACATAGTTTTCCAAGTGTGTAGGGTTGTGTAACACTCTTATTAAGGCCGCATCTATATTTTTTCTTACAATCCTTTGCTCCTTAGACATCTATTCAAAGGCTAATTAGTTTCTTCGTCTAACACGTGTGCATCATGCCTATAATGAATCATTTCGTCACATTCATTCATTCTTCAGTATTTCAATTCCAAGATTGGTTTACTGCAGCCCTTCATTCTCCTCTATTCAGTGTTAATTCCCTCACCTTCTGATAGGTTCTCTGTTTTACGTCATTCTCAAATTGTCCTCCGTACTCTTCCCTTTGTCTGCTTCGTGAGATCTTCCCTTCAACTTTCCTTGTATTATGGTTCTAGCCAATGGGTAGTGTCTTTCAGTGTGTCCAATACGTCTAGTTCTTCTTTGGCATAGTTATCACATTGCCCTCAACTCGTCTACCATTCTAAATATTATACTTCCTCATTCCTCACTTTGTCCATTTAATCTTCAGTATTCTCCTGCAGCACCATTTTTCAAAAGCTTCTATTCTTTGCTGGCCTGCCTTTCTGATGTTCCATATCTTGGATCTGTAGAGTACCATGCTCCATGAGAACCTTGGGGCAAACTGCTTACTTATGTAATGCCTCGGGTTCTTTGAACATAATATTTGCCCATCCTTCATTAATGACTTCTTAACTTGAGCTGTTCTTCACTTGAAGTCGGTCGAACGTCTTCCATCCTAAGTTATTCTACTCCATAGATTCCGCTTCTTTTAGTTTCACTACTCGAATTGTAATATGTCTAGAGGTCTCTTGCACATACAAGGATTTTAATTTCATATTTGTCGATAGTCATGTTATATTCCCGAAGCACTTTATCCATAACAATCCGAGTTGCTTACATGTTCTCTCGCGTTTCTACAACTACTGCGATATCATCTGCGAACTGGAGCTTTGCTGATTTCTTCGACATTCACCTTGATTCATTTGATGCCCTATTTTTGCACTTCTTTAATACAGTATTCTCTAATTGATATACTCGTGCGTTGAATAGTTCTGACGATAACCTAGATCCTTGTCTAACCCATTTGTTTATTTCGGCTTCAATTTATTCCGTTTTTCATTTACATGGTTGTTACTTGATTCTTGTAGATGTGGTGGATTATTCTTCTGTTTTTGTAGTCGATTCCAACCACTACTAGTGTCTTGAACCTCTTGTCGCATTGGACGTTGTCGAAGTCCTCCAAACCCACGAATGGTACGTAACATTAAACCTAGTGCATGTGTATTATTTTTATCGGTCAGTCCCTGCAAGCTGTGTATTCTCTATCTTTTCCTCCCCGCCTTTTCCTGAATCCAAAATGGTTTTGCGTGAGGTTTTCTCGTACAGTTCCTTCTATGACTCAGCTAATTGTCCGTGTTAGTATTTTCGATGCATGAGACATCAGGCTCAATGTTGTGTTCTTCGCATTCATCTGTTCTAGGATTATCGGTATTGCCATCACCACACCCTTCTCGAATTTCTCTGGTAGTTTTCCGCTACCATAGCTTTCTTTGATTGTTCATAGGGGGTATCCTTCGCTTTGACCCCGTATGTCTCGATTATTTCTTCACTTCTTTTGTTAACTCATGGTATTTTGTTGTTCTTCAAGTCTCGCACATCTGTCGAATTCGCGTCTTAGTATCTCCGGGCCCCATTCCTCTTCTTCTTTAAGTAAGTCACATTCAAGTGGATTCTTGATAAATTGATAAAAGAAGACACGTTCCTTTTTAACCTAGAATTTTTTATTACGACCTAGGTTTCGTTACAGCGTAACATCTCCATGTCCTGAAGATGTTAAGCCGTAACGAAATTAAGTAGGTCGTAATAGCATAGTTCTATGTGTTTTCTTTAATCATGAAGAATTTCCACCATGTTACGCCTAAAACTGTGTCATGTTGGGAGTTGTTTCATTGTATTCATCACATCTCTTCCCAGTGCCTACATCTTCTCTCTGTAGCTTTCCATTAGCACCTCGGACCTTGTGGTATTTTGTTATTCATTCTCCGCATTGTGTCTCCACCAGTTTATCAGCTGTTTTGCCGTTCCCATTCTTTCTATCAACTCTTCCTTTGTTTTTCTTGCGCTCTTGTAAGAATGACGTGGTTCCGCAATTCCTATCAATAAGTGATTATCTTAGTTCCTTCTGCGATATGTTAGTGACGTATCTTTATCGTTATTCTCACCCCTCCCCCCAGATTAGGTGTGCGAATGCGGTTTGAAGAGCCACATTGCCGTCGCAAATGTGAACTCGAGAGAACGGGCAAATAATGAGCCACGTCGATGGGTGCCTTTGCAGTCGCTAGGAGAGGGGTGAGGGAAATTGGAGGGGTAATGGGAGGAAAGATGACTTGCTCGTCCCCCTCCCCTCGCCAAACTTCGTTGATTCTAATGCTGAAAAGAAACTAGCCTTCACCGTAATCACGTGACGGCGAGCATCTTCTGGAAATAAGACCAGTGGAGTCGATTTCCACGCTACCCCCCTTTTTTTAAAAAAAAATTACCATTTTTTTTCGTTAATTAAATTTTCCGCGCCGATGGTTTCTTCCGGGGCTCGAGAGCCGCGAAAGTCCGCGAGTCCGCTCCCACGTGACCACATTCAAGCTCTCTCATGGCCTCTCTACCTCCCCTTCCCACCCGCTTCCCCAGTCAAGGGTTTTTTTTTAACTTTTGGAGTGATGTAATACTTAATGTACCTACCTATATTATTCACGCCCTTTCCTTACTCCACATGAAGCCTTACACGAGGAGTGTGCGCTTCCTTTCCCGAGCGGAAGCGGGTGCTGACATTCTGTACGCATACGTTACCTACAATGACGGTAATGGGGAGAGCTCTAAGTCTTCAACACCGGGCCCGTGTGTTTTCATCCGTGAAGGATGTGGGAAAGCTCTCGTGCTCCCGTCTTTCGGTATCGTTTATTTGAGGGCTACAGGGAATGCATTTAGGAAGTAAGTAATGTCGATGCGTGAGTAGTGTCCGGTCCAAAATGAGAGTGTTTTCGTAATTTTTCCCAGTTGACGAAGTAAGTTAGCGTAATGGGTATACCTGAGAGGTTCGTCTTCTTCAGTTCCATTTACAAATATTATTGAGTTGCATTGGGAGTATTTAAAGTGCAGTGCTTAGGCCACTGGATGGGAAATGCTCAAACGCTGGCCCTCTGGCTTATGTCATTACCACTGTATTACTGCTCATTGCACACTACACGGTGCACTAGTATTAATTGCTAGCACTGTCGATACCATAGTTCGCGCCTTAATATGACTTAATAACGGCAGTTTATCTACTTACTGTAAATTTTCAAGTAAAAACACGGTGTCATAGGTGTCGATGGGGATTCGAGCCTTCGATGTTTGCGAAAGCCATCCACGATATCACAAGCGAATACAGTCGGGACGATAACCGGCATTATTCACCAGCTAATGTCATATTCAAGATTTGTATTGAGGGACGTAGCTTTTGAGATTCAGCTCTTGAGAGCTAGAAATTACCCCTTGACGACTGCAACATCTTCTGTATCTTATTAAGCAGAGGGAATTAATCCACCCAAAGGGTTCTCTTTGATAGTTGAGAGCAGAGATCACTCCGAAGCCTGCCATTTTGCGTGTAAAATCCATACAGCCTGATTCGGAGACTTGAAGGAGGGTGGGGAAGAGAGTTCCTTTTTCTCTCCATTCAATTTTTCACTAAGCTTTGGTACTCCGAAAATCGCACCGCTTGGATTTTAGAAAGGGTTATCTAAAGTCATTACCTGCGACTCTCCAGTAGGTAGCTGAACGCACTTTCCTCTAGGCTACCACGCTATTTGTACCAGTAAGTCATATTGTTGAGGAAAACCGAAGTCCTTCTCGCAACGTGAACGGTAGTAGGAAGTGAAAAGTTTATTAACTAGTGAGTTAATTTATTCATTCTGCGTATACGATCTAGTTTAGTTTTATAAGCGTTGAATAATTGCTTGACAAATGCTTCGCTAACAGGAGATTAGTATTACGGTCATACCCCTGGTTTTGCGTATATTTCTGAATTTATGGGAAATAATAATAGTGGAATGGAAAAATACATTAATTCTACTTGTTTCGTTCCACCTGGAACTTAAGCTGCACGACCACCAAGATGGCTACGGTCATTTATTCTCGGAATAAGTAGCTCGTAGTAGCTAGGTATTTAAAATGAAGAAGAAATCCTAAAACATGTTGCAAAATGATGCTCAGGTAAAAAAATATTTGATTCGAATTTGTCCTTCTACGAATTATACTGTTTCCTCACAATTTTCAATTCAGCATTATGTCGAAATGAATTACGCCCAAATATATCAAATTAGCTCATTTTTTAATGTATGCCATTTTAATTTATAATTACCGTAAAACTTTGTTTTTAATGCCAAATCAGTTTCCATGACACGAAGCAGCTTGGGATTAAACGGTGTAAATTAGGATGATCCCTAACGTACTTTGACTAGTGTCAATCAGCTGTTCCTCGCGTGAGGCCATTTAAGGTAGTACATCAGAGATTGTATTCATTCTTCTGCGTTGTTTTTTCTACAAAATATATCGCATATAATGTACATATAAGCATATGGTCCATATAATCACGTGTCTCGGGAAAATGTAATCCGTAGGCAAGGTATTGAGGCGGAAAAACCGTGTACACATCTTGTTCGCGGCAACATATGTTCCGTTGTCACGCCTTGGGCATACGTCGTTTAAATGGCTCGTCCAGGCGCTGTCTGCCGGGCGGTGGTGTGCCACGCCCAGGGATTTTGGCGTCCGTAGCGGACGTGAAATTTGTCGTCCCGATCTAGTCTCCTCCGCATCGAGAGACTCTTCTCGCCTTCGGTCCTTTTCTTTTCATTATTGCCTTCCATAACTCCTTCGATAACTCTTAATGCTCGATTTCTGTACTCTAGATATTTTGTTTGCAAGTGTATCAGTCCCAGTCACTTTTGGTCTTAAATATTTAAAGGGTAAAGATTGCTTTTCTACCGTCATTATTCTACTCCGTATTGGTTTCAGAAGTAACCGGCTCTCAGGAACAAAATTGACGTGTACTTCGCGATCAGAATTTCGAAAGGATTAATTTGGGGCCCTCTGTATTTGAAGGGGATTTATTCGGAAACGGCAAGGAAAACTGACAACTGGCCATTTTAACTTAATCCACATTCCATTCGTATTGGTTATGCAGGCATTTACCGACTTCGAACAATTATGTATTTCAGTATCAAGTGCTGGATAGCTTTTTAGTAATTTTAAAGAGGAAGAGAGAATTTATTTATTTTCTGAAATACTGTGATTAATGCGCCAAGGTTTTTCCTTTGTTTTCTGGCGAAATTTTCATATTAATGACGATGTGTGCATTTCTAAAAGGATACTATTTTCTTAATATATTTCCGGCATCGGTGGTGAGTGGATAGATTGGTAGAGCTTTCGTCAATCATGGGCCCAATAAAGTTTCGAGTAATATTTAAGGAAAAAGGCTTTCCACATTCACGGGTAAACTGATGGGAAAAGGTAATCTTTGTGCAATCACTATTTTAAATAAAATTAGTAAGTTAGCCTTAACATATTTCAGAGCGAAACTTTGTTATGAGTATTTATTAGTCCTCAACATTCGAATATCCTTCTTTTTCCTCGATATTAGCTGGGTATTGATTAATTGTACTGGGCTTGAATTTGTAGCAAAGGTCAGAAATCAAATGATGCGCAGCAGCTTTAAAAGCATGGAAAATGAAGCCGGTAAGAAGTGGCACTGTCTGGAGTCTTTTATTACGTTACGTGACGTTTCATAACGCGAACAGGTTTGTTCGTCTACCGTACTTCTAGCACCCAAGAGATCTGTACATAGATGGATACACGCAGCTCTCTCGGAGACCGTTGAAATACTTAGTCTGCTCCGGAGTGTAGGTTGTTTTCATTAACGAATCTATTGAAAAAATGTTTCCGCTGCTGAGATTTACTCTTGAGTTAGAATTTTAGGCACAAATGGCACAGGTTTAGAATAGGTGCGTCAAGTATTCTCATTCCCAACTGCCGAGACGACCGTTGGAATATCCGTTAACTAACCGGCGAGACTAACTGCTACGAAGTACGACAATAAAATTAGATTGAGATAAAATAATGGCTACAACCTAGCTACACCTTCGTGGTATTTGCAATTCACCACAAGGATATACGGCAGGGTGAGTCCACATCCAAACATGTACCATCACAATTATATGGTACTAAAATATTAGTGATCTACGGATACGTTTGTTTTCTCCTCGAGAAATGTAAATGAATTAATTTATTTAATAATTTATTGTACGTGGACTGGAAAAACCGAGGCAATCTATCTAACTCTTGCCCACAGAGGGAAAATTAAAGTGAATTCAGCACCCTAGATGCACTTGGTGGGCAAGCATGATAAATAATATATGCAAAAAGGATTAAACTTAATTGAATACTCGAATTTCTCCTACTGACACTATTTTTCATATTTTATTTACTGAAAGCAAATTAGCGATGCCTCAAAACATTTGTCGGTACTAATAATTTTACTGATTTCTGTCCGACTTGCTTTCATTGGGAACCTATGTACTCTGTCAAGTGTTAATTGTTGAAATAAGTGAGTGATGACTGACGATATTTAAAATCGCCGAAGGCTATTTGATAACGGAATTCTTTTTCCAAAAGTATATCGATTTTTTCTACTCATGCAGCGCTGGGGCTTATTTCTGAAACCTCCAGTGTATATTTTTTCATCTCTCCTCTGTTAACCCCATAAACAAGATTCTGAAAACCAATTTTATTTGAGCACGAACCGTATTGGCGTTGAAATTAATAGCACCACCAATTTTTTGGTCTTTCTGTCTGCGAAATTTCACACTATGTAAATCATAATCAGTGAAGCAGCCGTCTCGAAAAGTTAGTGTGAAAAGAATAGTGTTTTTTCAGTGACCCTGTGTCATTGAGATTTTATCGGAGATATACTGCTGTTTTACTGAATGGCGGGCGATTCATATTTGGCTTAGATCGACGGTTTGCTCAGCGGGGGAAAATGAAGGGGCGCCGTATTTGGAATGAGGTCGTTGCTGTGCGATGAGGACTCTTGTTTAGTTATTTATGTGGGTTGTTGTTATCATTAGGGAAACGAAAAAGTTGGCGATGAGTCTGTCGTTGGGGACTGCGTTTGGTCAACGCCTCCCCAAGCTTTGCTCGGCCGCCATCGCTTCATGGAATGCTTACCCTGCCGTCCGTTCATTGACCATCGCCCATTTTCCCCCTCTCCCGTCCCCTCTGTCGTGGTCTGCTTACATGTCGACGGGTGGTGTCCGCGTCAAAAGTCTCCTTTCACTTCTTTTTATGAGCGTCCCACCCAAGAGCATTCTCTAAGAAGAGGACACCACGTTTAAATGTACCTAAATCCACAATGGATCTATAAAATAGTCGTTAAAATGGCTGCATTATAAAGTATATGGCGGACATTTGTGGTCTCCTCCGAATTTCTCACCGTCAGGTTTCAGCCCTTACGATCTCCATCTCGCGAAGGGCTCATCTTGCGGTGGCAGGTCGTTGGCGCGTGCGAATTGACTCGGAAAGTTTAATGTAATGAATAGAACTGTAAAATAAGGTCCGACTTTGAGAAGTCTGCTGGAAATCATTCCCGTTTTGAACCGAATGAGGGAGGAATCAGGGCGTTCTCACGGATTTGTCTCGTAAAAGAGATTTCAAAGTAAAACGTTATGAAAGGAAATGCGATCTCTGTTATGGAATTAAGCACCACCTGACTTCCAGCGTGCACCTTCAGTTTCAACCAGGACGCGTAGCTTCTTTGGATGGCATATCTTTCTGAGAAACCACAGGTAGCACTGGGCAAGGACCTGACCCTCCTACACAGTTAATGTGAATTTTACATGTGGTTGTCTTGGTATTAGGTAACCTCTACCTTTAACTTTCAAACCAATCTTCGTGCAGATATCTGTGCTTTATGTCCAACTCTGTGAAATATAAATATTTTCAGTTTTCAGCAAATCACCTGGCCAAGATAGTCTGTAAAATATAGTCAAAATCAACTTAAAAGTTAAAACTCAATTAAAAACGACCGTTGAACTCGTTCGAATTTTTTACTCCTACTTTCTTTTTATGACGAACAAAATTCTTCGACGAATCCACAGGAAACGTTATTCTTTAAAATTTAGTTTAAGTTTTCATAAAAGTTTTTAAAATATTAATCACAGAAACATTGCATTCGTTACAATTTCTCAACCACCATTTTCTAAATATGATAAGCAAAGATCTATATCAAAGATAATGATTGGCCATAGTGTATAAAAAATTTATAAATACGAAAGGGAAAGATGTTGAAATATGTACTTATGCTTGAACTATATTAACTCGGTGAGATTTTTGTCATACGATTTTATCGTACTTCTAGGCTGATGGCGTTGAGGCACCAGTCATTCGGATAAAAATAACAATAAAATTGTTTCGCTGAGTATTTTTTTAGAATGCATGAATTTATGTATGAAGAGTATAAATTGGATTTCACAAGAATAAGGTCCCTAAAGTTATGCATAAACCAGCACCTCGTGATTAGTGTTTAAAATATAAATGCACGAAATTACCCCAATTGGGCGACATTCACGTAATTTCACCGTTTTTGTAGAAGATAGCGGTTCCATTCTAGGCATACGATCTATAAGTATTGTCATTTTAATGTTTAACTTGTACAAATGGTTAAAATACAAGATCTTCAAAATAGTGGAGTGGATCAGTTGTTCTTTTCCGGTAACTACAGTTTAAGATTAAATCTATAATTTTTATTATCCTTCCTAATAATGCTTTTAGTGGGTGGTAAATATTTTCTTTATTTTGCTTTCGAATTGCGAGAGTCAAAGCGAACCTTGTATTATTTCATTAAACTGCTGATTTATTCAACTTCCCTTAATTTTTTAGAGGGTCCTACCCGCGGGGTCGATACTCCCAAATTTTTCGAAAGCCTCCAGTGGAATTGGTGTTTTCTACGGCATGGGCTGTCGTATTTCACCTCTCACGACTTCGTCGAGAATGCTGGCCCATGGAAGACAGCCGATGGTAGTCAGGCACCGCTTTTCACTCCCAAAGCAGCGCTATGGGTGAACTCTGATTAACGAAGTGATCTCTGCGATGTTGAAATGTCGAACTGTCAATCGAAAGGATAAATCACATGGCGAACTAAATATGATACTGCGATGCAGATTACGACTTCGTTTTCTCATTTCTAATGCCGGCGTAATATATCCTAAGATATGGAGGTGACGAGTTAAGAGCGTATGCATACACATCGCCTACCGTAATAATCTCATATGGATATAATCAGAATGGAGGCTAGGGATCGGGTATGGAAATGTCCATAGCGTGAAAATGTCACGTTACAATTATATTATGATTGTGATGTCGCTCATTTACATCTACAAGCATGTAGTTATATTTGAACTTTAGCGATGCTCACTCCATTTACATTGCACATACATATCCAAGCTTCGAACTCTGTGCATGTGACTCAACATGGACTGCGGATCGCGGAAATCCATCCGCAGGAGCACCGTTCTTATCATTTTGGGAAAAGTGCTATTTGCAGTGTTGTTTTATGTACAGATTTAGGCACCAGTGAAAGAGAGGCCGAGACGAAGTACTGTGATAGCGGTCTTCAGGGTAGACCTGTTTTGAAATGAGGCTTCACGAAGTTCCTAGTTTTACATTGCATTTGACGGACGGTTTATGGCGTTAGAAGCTCCCCACAGCGCGATGAATTAAGCACAGCTCAAAAATTCTGCCAACGCCTGGAATCGAGCCCGGAACGTCGTTTTTTTTTTAAGGCCAGGGCGATTAACTCCGCAGACTTCCGGCCCTTCGTTGGGTGGTGGATGGTTATTGGCTCGGTCTTGTGCGAGTCCGTTTGATTTTATTTAGAATGGCATCTATTTTTTAACGTTCTAGCTAAAGACCATTTTCTATTCGATTCTGCGCGTGACCTGCGGAAAAACTATTCTCATCCCATGAACACATTCACTTGCAATGATCCCAATGCATCTATTACTACGGTCGTAACAAAACCGCCTGGATAGCTTTCATGGGAGCGGTAGGAGGTTTATGCGCTCTGGAAGAGTAACCCGGACGGCTGAAGATAAAGTTGTTAATTCTTTTGGGCTACATAGATTCGGATGAGAAAACCTCTTAAATGAGGGCATTTGAACAGCAAACCGCGGAGAATAGAGTATGTTGGGAGAACTGGCTTTATTACTGTCGTTTCGGTGGCCGCCAGTCCTTGCATGCATCGGCTGTTTTGATGTGTAGGGTAACGCTAACTCTTTGGAAGCTCAAATAGAAACAACCTTAATTGTGTTCGAGAATCCTTTCCAGAAAAAGGTTTCTTGCATCGATGAATTGCAGGTTCTGTATATGACGTTATGGTATTATTAGGAGTCCTTAGCGCTTCCCGCTGGCGAGGTATTATTTGCCAAAGGTTTCAATTCCGAAGATTCACAAATGTCCAACCCTCTTAAGTTTCTTTGAGGCATATAAAGGCTCCGCCTCGGCGTACTTGTGCGACATTTCGTTGTAAAATATTGTGTCAGTTGCCCGCTTATCGGTATTTATCAATCTCTGTCCAAGTATATTTCTTTGGTATAAAAATTTTGAATGTCAGCAAAACATTTGTAGATGAGAGGACGCCAGGGAGGGAGGATATCAGTGACGTCCACCAACATTCACTTATTAATTCCTTAAATATTATCATTTCATGTTACTTAAAGTTACGTGATGACACTTAACAGTTGAGGTCGTACGGAAAGCGGTAATGGATTTCTGCTGCCGAGTGAGCTCTATTACATGGTAATCACACAATAATACCAGTAATAACCGTAAGTAAATTAATGAAAAACTAACCTTCCTCTTTAGAAGCAATTCCTTTACGTTTTTTTCAATTACGTCCCCTTTAATGCAGAGGAAGGTACGGAATAGGACTATATGATGCAAGTGATAAACATTTAAGATGCTTTGAATTCATATAAATAAGACTCCTTTACAGACGTTCAAGAATTAAATTAATGAAAAAACCGGATAATCGTTATATACATATATATATGCATATATATATAATATATATATATATACATATATATATATATATATATATATATATATATAAACCATAAACACAGTAATCAACCCGAAGGTCGGTTTAGTAGGTGATGGTAGAGCTCACCCGTGTACCAAGCCCGACGGCGTGTGAATATTCACACATCAGGGTAGGGGGGCCAGTTCCTTTCCCTGTACCGGTTATGGTTTCCCAGGAAGACCTGGTACCCGAAAAATCAACTAGCTTGGGTGGAGCTGCAGGTGCCCAAAGTGCCTTGCCCGGGAATCGAACCCGGGACCCTCCGGTCAGTAGTCCAACGCTCTACCCACTAGACCACTGCGACCCGCATATATATATATATATATATATATATATATATATATATATATATATATATATATATATATATATATATATATATATATATATATAAGCACAATAGTATACCATAAGCACAATAATCAGTTCGGTAGGTGATGAGCTCACCCATGTACTAAACCCGACGGTGTATGAATATTCACACATCAGAGTAGGGGGGCCAGTTCCTTTCCTTGTGCCGGCTATGGTTTTCCCAGGAAGATCTGGTACCCGAAAAATCAACTAGCTTGGGTGGAGCTGCAGGTGCCCAGAGTGCCTTGTCCGCGAACCCGGGACCCTCCGGTCAGTAGTCCAACGCTCTACCCCCTGGACTACCACGACCCCATATATATATTCCAAGCACAAGGCAATACTATTTCATGTGATGAAAATAAATTTTGGTGGTAATTTGACGATGAGTAGTTACCTTGCGTATAGTTCAAACGGGCCAAACGCTTTATTATGAGCGCTTCTCAACGCAAGCATAATCAACGACAACCGTATGTCATTTATAGTATTTTGATATGTCGGGAATGTCGTAAAACTTTCTCTGCTGGGCAAATGAAAATGAGGTAATCCTGAAGTTAAAATTATTTTTGTGCATAAGATTTTTATAATATTCATGGCCGCAAAAATAAATGTAGGCCGTTTACCGCTACATGGAGATGTAAATTGGATATTAGTGCACAAGACCCAAGCTCTGTTGCGGAATTTCACGTGGTAGAGCCACTCATCAGATAATATTTTCTCAACTTTGATGGGGCGATTTGAGAATGTTGAAAGGGAAATTCCTTCCCTAGATTATAACTCTTAATCTTTAATTATCAAGGTGGTGGAGCCTAAATCCTCAAATGTACATAGCGTGTACGTTCATGAAACGAAGATTTCTTCGACTTCTTGTAAAATTTGGTCATGTATTTCCTTGGATAAGGTGATCTAGAGAAATAGTGTCTCGAGTTCGGTGGCAAAGGCATCGTGAAAATAAGAATAATTTTTCCTCTAATGTACAGTAAATATTATGGAATTGTGTGGTCTGTAGTAATAACGTGGAGCATGAATGAATGCACTTGGGGTATTGACTTTTAATTTTGCCGATAATATTTCGTATCACAGTAGCCGACTGAACGCCTATCGAGAATTTTCTCCTCAATACACGACGGAGTAGCGGGTCACGTAACCGTTAGGAACCGCAGTTCGAACTGCCGTGAGTCGTGGAACCGTTGCGTCGAATTTATCTTAGATAAGTCGTTACAATTGCGTTGCTTCTGTTAAACTATCTCAACTACACGAGAACAATCTTTATCAAAGTGTAAACACAGAAATCTCAGTACTTAGTGTTAATATATCCGCTTAGTTGAAAAATACGGTGTCCACGAAATACCGAGGTGTTGTGAGCGTTAAGATAGGGTCAGCAGAGCAGTACATTAACGTGAACATGAATGAATCAGTAAGTCCATTTAAATCTGATGAAATTGACAAGCTCGAATTTCCTTTTTCTGGTGTGGATCGTTCCTTCACGGTGGCCTCGTTTTTAATGGATACAGACAGCAATTAAATGTGCCGAAAACATAAATGGGATTACAAATTGCACGGTGGAAAGAGTTTTGCACAATTTGAGTGAAGTTTTCAAAAAAATAATCTTGGAGCACATAAGAAAGTGGACAATATTTTGCCGTTTTAATTTTTCGATTTTTATCATTACCTTACACGTACACATTTTCAGGACTAGGACATGAATTCTGAAGTGCTTGCTCCTAAACCGTGACCGCGAAATACAGTATAAATCGATGTTTTTTGCAAAGAACATTCCTGTTGGAATAAGAGAATAATAGACCTAAAATTAAATAGTATTTTTATGTTACTGTGGTGGAGGATGGTAGTTTGGTGTACTTGGTGACTTAAGACTAGAAAAAAAAATTTGGTGGGGGAACAAGAAAGCAGTTGTCTCTAGGAGAGTATATGCCAATTGGAAAAATGATCGAATGATACTGAAATTCAAGAGAGTTTCTAGACAGAATAAGAAATGTGCTCTTAGGGTGTAATAAACGGGTTTTCTGGAGTTGGGTTCGCGGTTAAAGACTATTCCAGTCATTGCTGCGTCTTAAAAACCAATTATAAATTCTAAAGCTTAATAATAATCAATAATAGGTAAAGATATTCATCACCAATGTAGAAAAAATGTTCTATTCCCCCTCTTACGAAAACTTTGTCTTCACTTTGGCCTTATTAAGAGGAATAGCTTTGTAGAAAATAAGGCAAATGTTCCCTCCTGCTCTTTGGTATCGTGAAAAGCTGTCCATAAGTATGTACGCAGCATTTGTTTTAATGTGGCACGTGGAGTATTGAAAAAGTATCGAATTCCGTCGTCCGGCTTAAACACCTCTCGCAGTGAAGGTTTTTTTTTACGAATGAATTGAAAGTTGTCGAATTATATGAGGTGAGTATTGGAAAATTCAGCCATTTATCTCCGGAATATAGGACCACGGCATGCTCACGCTGAAAAAAATCGTTCCCTGCGGTATCGCTCGTGGCACGCTAGAAAGAGAGAGAGAGAGATTGAAGGTTGCCGACCCCTGCGCTAATGTATGCGCTGAACCGAGCCGATTTGCTAATGCCTATCCTACATCATGTTTCTTGGGATTTCGATCTAATGTTTTGGAAACGAAGTGGAGTTATTTTGGAAGACGGGTAATTTTAACGGCTCGGAAATATTTTCTTTTCCTGCGTCTTTCTGATTGTAAGGTATTGCTTGTTACGGTAAACGCTCCTTTTCACGCTGCAGCCTAGCAGAGTGAAAAATGTCGTTCAAGTTTCCATTAACGAAGTTAGATAATTGTTGATGGCTCATTAATGAGCAGAATCTAATTAATCCATACGAATTGAATGGGATATGGTTAACGACTGAGTGATATTCATATATGAGTTGGTACAGAATATTTAGAGAGCATGTTTAATCTTACTGTGTTTATATCCTGTATGGTTTCAATGATGTGTGTTTAGTTGACTGCCGTCTGCGGCGGAGGGCTCGTATTTTTAGTCTTGACTAGAAAAATTGATAGTCAGAAGCTTCATATTAGTGTTTGCCTTGAGAAGCTTTACTGTGTCTGCATTAAACCGTACGACGAAGCTGAACGTTCACTTTGTAGTGCAGTGTAAATAAGCGTTTCTATGCTAGACTTTAAAAGTATGTATTTGGAGGAAGGTTGACGCAATTCCTTACTTTGTATTAGCATTCGAAGTCCCCATTGTGTCCGTGGCATCAAGTGTTTGTCTTTCCGTAACAGCGAGGCTTTTCAACATTTAAATTATTTTTGGAGAAGAGGGTTGATTCTTATAGTTCATAAGTTATTGCATGCATCAATTTTTGTTTTCTTTTTAACTGAATAGACTAGACAAAATAGGCATCGACTCATATCAAATCTTATTTCTCTTTTCCGTTATTTTTTCTGCTTATAACGTAACTCTCCTCGTCGTACACGTGTGCCTATTTTTCGTGTTTATGTTCATATTAAGAAATTTTGTGTGCTTAATGAAAATATTTTTCACTGACCGTAAGGTTTGAAATGTTTCCGTTGGTTCACTTTTAATACAGTATCGCAAGCGATTATGTCTTACCTCTTAATTCATGGTAACTACTAAGAATTTATGCTGTAAATTTATTCATCAGAACTGGTAAGTGAAGTACAGAGGAGAAGAATGATGAAAACGGATTTATTTTAAATGCATGATTTTGATATTCTCCTCACGTGGTGAGTATAGTATGTGTAACGGTAAAATATGGAAATAAGGCAAATTTACTAATTCAAAAGAAAAGTCAGAATGAATGCCCGAAATTTATCTTGGACCATGTCATGTTAATGGAAAACTTAAAATAAAAAATCAAAATTTTTTTACAGGTGTATTTTTTAATACTGTCTAGGCCTCCTCTGACTTAATTTTCTTCCTCCTTTGCTCCGTGACGTGCACATTACAAAGAGCGCCGTATAAACGAGAAAAAGATTGTCGCTAATCCGTTGCCACGTTCATTCCGTTTTCGGTCCAAACGTTCATAGCCGAGTAAAATTAATTGCGTGAAGTCCTTTCGACGCTTATAGCCTGAGGAAAGATTTAGAATCCGGAAAAATTTCAGCCTGTCTCTACCAATCGCAACTTCGTCGAACGAATTATTTTTTTACCCTAAAGAAATGAGGACTCGTAAAAACTTTTGGGGCTGAATGTGGTATCACTATGAATACTTTGACATTTAATCCATATGTCCATTTTTTTAGTCTTTTCATTGCACTACGGGGATAATTGTCTTCGCAAAATTGAACTTCTTTAGTTTTATATTTAAAATTTTCTTGATTTCAATTTTTGCAAATATTAGGGGTCATAATAAATTGCTGAATATACTCTGGAATGGTACGTTCCACTGAAAAATACCCTTGGGAGAACTAGCGATGCAATGAAGCAATTAATGGGAGAAAGTAACGCATGAAAAGATCAACTGGGGGGGGGGGTTAGTAGCAGCTTGAGAGAACTAACGACGTTGAAAACGTTAACAGAATTTTTTATGGGAATAAAATGATGGGGTAATTGATTTCCTCAACAAAATCTGGCCGAGCTTAAAAAAATATTGACAGTTCAGTCAGTAATTAACTTGTTAAATGAGCGGAGTAAGTCAAATGAACTGAGGCCATTACAGGGATCTTTAGTAAGCATTGCTGACTGTTTATTTTTACCTTTCGCTGCTAAGTGCACACTTGATCGCGCTGATGTTCAGTCTCCGCGAAAGAGATTGCTCGTCTCAAGGAACCCTCTCAATTTCTCCCCCCTCCCTCCGAACGAACCCGAAGGACGAATCGCAACTTCGCGAAATCACCAAAGGGAGAGGGACGGACGCGCGCGCGCCGCGTGCGGTTGGGGAAGAGAAGGAAAGGAGGATGGAGAGACGATTTGGAAGCCACTCCTCGCTCCCAGTGGAGCTAGAAACCGAAATACTACGACGCGTATATTGATACCCGCGTTGGAAAAAAAAGTTGTGGTCTCGGAGCAAACAGGGGAAGGCGACCCGAATAAGGGAAAGCTCATCAAATGTCGCCGTCTCTCGCCTCCTCTTCCCATCCTCCCCGTTCCCATACACCCCGCCTCACCGATCCCATTCCGGCCGGCCCTTTCGTCCTCCACCCCCACGCACCATCTCCTGCTCCACCACCAACTCTCCCCTCCCCCCGCTCCAACTCCCCCGCCCACTTTGTGATCGTTCCGTGCGTCGCGCTCGCCATCTCAGCCTTCCCCCCGCGGCGGAGGAAGAAGGTGCGCTCGTCTGGTACTCTTATCCCTCAGATCCGGCCCACCCGCCGAGTCGAAGCCCCCTTCCCTCACTCCTCCCCCCTCTCCAACCGCCCGCATCACCATCGGGCGTCCCCCTCCCGTCCGTCACTCGCCCTCGATGTCATTTCCCGCCGCTGCTCAGTTCTCGTGGTCAGGGCTCGCCCACCTCCACCACGCCCCCTAGTCGGTGTAGGATGGAGGGAGGTGTGCGGGTGAAGGGGATCTGCTCCGTCGAAATTTCCGGTTATCCGAGCGCACCAAGTTCCGGTGTCTGGAGTCATAAAATCGCGGCACGGTGGCTGTCATTTGAAGCCAAGGGCACGTCAAAGTGCGAGTGTGATTTGATGACGGGAGCATGTGCTTCCGATTGTTTTGTAGTGAAGAGGAAGTCAAAATTGGATTTGGGTCAGAGCTTGGGTAGCGGAATGGTAGAGTTGGATAAAAGTTTGGTTTTATTCCGACTGATGGACAGCGATTTGTGAGCGTTCCAATTATTCGAAGTTAATGTCATAAATTAAAAAAAAATGGATTATCTGCGACGGAAGGAACTTAAATATTTTTCTGTTTCACAAAAGCGTTTTATTCATATGGCCAAGGTTTTAATCTGTCCCTTTTCACGTAGCATGAAGTAAATATTGCATAAATAACTTCTTCTAGTAATTGTTTGGAAATTGATGATTTATTATAACGATCTGAAACATATAACTATTAAACTTTGGGCCTGTTGACGTCTTTGCGGATATCTTTTGTTATTGTGAATTTATCTGTTCTCTTGGTAGTCAACATCTGGATTTACATACTTGAACACTATTGTTGGGCGCTACTTTTTTCATTGCATACATGGCCTGTTCTATTTTAAGATTTTTTTGTGTTTTTGAGGCATTATATGCAATTGATTTTTGTTTGACCCATGATGCTCTACCTTCAAAAATATAACGTTATTCTGGTGTTATTCGGCAATACCTTGAGAGCACATTTGTTAGCAAGTTCTATGTTTTTCAAACTTAACTGTACTCTAAACAAGGTTAGTGTTGACATTTTGGTGGATTTTTTAGTATTAACTCAATGTTCGGGAGTATTGTTTCAATTCCTTGTCTACAGCGTTCCGCAAAGGGTAGTACGACCTATTTATCAGTTGGTACCAGTTCAGATCTCCCTTTGATAATGTGAGCAAAACTCATGATTTATTAGTATTCGGTCTCAGAAAGTTCCCGGAAACATCAGGTGGTTCCGGATAAGGAATCTCTCACCCCTATACGACCCATCAAAGCGAACTTATGCTTTATTTATTTTTTTTTAACTTTTTTATCATTGTCGTGCATTACTGAATGATTTATATTTGCCTATTGCAGTGCCCAAGGTACCCAAGGTTGTTCTCGCACTTACCGAATCGCCTAATACTCGTAATACCTGATTCGAATGTCGCTCAAGAGTTGTGGTGCCCCGTGAATTCTTTCTATGCGTCAGTGTCAAAACTGGCGGTTGATCTCTTTTTCTGTTGGCCGCGAAATTAGTTCTACTTGTGTCGGTAAGCTTGTTTCCAAATTGTCAATACTCTGCGGCGTTACGCGAAAGCCCTTTTGCTTCCCCTGTCCGTGTTTTAGAGTCGGTCACGATGACCCAAAAAAGTAATAGACGCGAGACTTGGTTCATATCACATAGTTTAAAGGGAAGGTTTGGACGGACGTATATGCGGAATCGATACCAAACCCGCGACGCCACAGAGCACAATCACGCAACCTAAATTTTGAAACAGAAACCTTCGGGTTAAAATTTGACTGCCTTGATTTATGCTTCGTGGATTGGACGTATTTCAAGAAGACAATGTTTTAATGGACGGTCACCTATTATTTTCATTATTTTGTCACGCACTGTCATGGCTCATATTCTGAAGATCACTGTGTTGCATACGTAGATATTTTGGTGCCCCGCTCGAAGCCATAATCCATCACCATTCAAAATTGGTTTGGTACAAAATCCACTCGGATTTTCTTCCCGCCGTAAGAATCACGGAATTTGCTCTCCTTGGAATATTTGGTAGATGGGTAATCAACCCGAAAATCTTGACCATCTCTCTTACACTCATTAGTGTTAAATCCTACGATGGTACTAAAATTACCTTGCGCATCATCCTCTGTTATTGATTCTCCTTAGAAAGTGTTGTATTCTCTAAGTATACCGCTATCGGTGGCAAAAAATTAGCAAGTGTCTTCCCAATAAGAACACTAGTGGCAAGGATTTCGGGTACAGTTCACGTTTTTTACCCTGTGACAGCGGTATCACACGAGCAAATTTTTTTTCATATATTTGAATGATTAGATATAATGTCTCCGTTTTAAATGATGAAATTTATTGTACAATATACATGTAATTGGTAAGCTGAAAAAGTTTGCCTGCGCCAATTACCATTCGCATTTATTGGCTACTAGTAATTAAAATTTTAACCGCATAACTTTTTTCACTTCTTTTCACTCATATCATAAAACCACAATCAACCCGAAGATTGATTTGTTAGGGTAGAGATCAGTCACTACGAGGTCTGTTTTGAAACTCATGAACTTTTTTATCACAAAAAATTCGTAACAAATTATTTGTCAGGGTCCCTTTCAAAGTGGTCTCCTTCCCAACGTATGCAGTTACCCCAACGGTGTTTCCACTTTCAAAAAGTTGGAACGCTTTTTTCGAAATAGTCATAAGCTCCTTCGTCGAAATTTTCTCTACCTCTGAAATGGTGGCAATTTTTTTTTCCTTTGATAGGGGTTTTTAGTTTGGGAGACGGGAAAAATTCGCATAGGGCCAGGTCGGGTGAGTAGGGTGGCTGGGAAGCACAGCGGTTTGGTTTTTGGCTAAAAAATCAGTTCTGAGAGACGAATGGGCGGGCGCGTTGTCATGGCGAAAAAAACCACTCGCCGCTCCTCCAAAGTTCGGGCCGTTTGCGCCCAATTCTCTCTCTCTTAGGCGTTTCATAAGCCCCAGACAGTACTCTGCGTTGAATGTTTGGCCTTAAGGGTTGAGGTATTCACGACCCCGTTCGCATAAAAAAAGCAGTCAACAGCACCTTGACATTTGAACGAGGATTTGCTAGTTTCACGCATAATTTCACCGAACGCTGCTCCATCAAAGGGCTTATTTCCGCGGATCCGATTTTTCTTTGCAATCCTTCACATAAACGGTTTTGTAATTAAAAATTATTTTAACAAACAAGCTATTTAACAAAGTGGTGGTAGGCAATTATTCGGCAAGTTTCCGCGGACACAACGCCTCAAAGCGGAATGAAAAACAAACCGGGGGCGCGCCATAAAAAAGTTCGGGAACCTTCGGAACTCAATGCCGCGCAAGGGCGTGTGGCCGGGGGCTGTTAGGTCACCGCCCGTAAACTAGAATAAAATCAAATGTAAAACCAAATCAAGTTTCATCTACGTAAATATTAGTTTATTCATGTACTCGACAAACCTTAATCACACAAGAGAAGGTATTTACATGCCACAAAATTTAATAACAGGATACTTACATTCAAATCATGCTGTAAAACTGTTAAAAAGATGTATCTATTAAATAAAAAGAATAACATGCAGGAAGAAACGTGCAGGATATCGAAAAATATATACACTACCAATTCTAATTATCTCCTACGCGATTGCTCTGCTAATATACCGTACTTCGTGTAAGCCTAACGTCAAGGGAAATTCATACATCAGGGTAGGGGACCAGTTTCTTTCACCATGCCTCCTGTGGTTTCCCTGGTAGATTTGGCACCCGGAAAGTCACACTTCTTGGATGAAACTAAGGGTGTCCAGAAACATCAAATTCGAAATCTAACCCGGGCCCTTTACTCAACCCATCGCTTTACTCACCAGACCACCATGTCCCACCCTAAATCATATCCAATCGAAATTAATTTAAGTAATATGATCATAATTGCGTTCCATAGTCTAGATATATCGTTTTGTTTCACTCTTAATATCTTTCATCGAATTCTCAACCCGGTGATGTCCTCCTTCTGTCTCTTTTCTCTTTTCTTAATTCTCCTGATATCACCTTTTCAATCTCTTCATTACCTTCGTGGTTTTATTCTGAAAATCATTTATATTACGTGTTAATTTCCTTGTTTCTCTTGCCAGTCATCTGCACTGTTAAATGTTGTCTTCCACTGTACCCAGAGAATTTAATTTTTTTCAATTTCACGTGTTTTTCTTCACAAGCGTTCATGTAAGTTGCTTTAATATGAACCCTGGCTATCTCGAAGCTGTTGTTCTCTTTCTGGCCCACTCTCATGCGTCCCCTTTCAAGCTTTCAATGCTGTTTACTTATAACCACAGTCAATCATATGAATTGTCTCGCATTCGCGTTCTACTAAGCTGAAGAATTAGAGCAGGAGATTTTGATTGTTTGTCTCTTCGTTTGGTGTGGATATCGTTCCCTTGTGCCTGAAGGGAGAGTAATGACCGTGCGAATCCAAAGATGAATGTGAGTTTATAAAAAGGTATGGTATACACATAGTGTGGTACTATCGGCGCGTTTCTTTATACCACGTATATATTTACCGAATTTGATGAAAATTTTAAGGCATGCATTTTGATTTTGAGTTAACTTGTTATTCCTTTCAAATTTTTTTTCATCTCTCGAAGTGTCTAGGATTTCATAAACTTGAGCAAATGTATAAAAAGAGACGTTTCAGGCGTGATACGGTGGAATAACATGATTAAATAAAATTAGCAATTTTCCACAAAATTTTTTTTATTTTTGTGGAAAGTTGCTAATTTTATTTAATAATTGAGCAAATGTGTTTAAATCCTTTTGTTATTTCATAAGGGCATGAGTAACTTTAAAAAATATATAGTGACTTGTTATTGCAGGGGTAGAGCGTTGGACTATTGACCGGAGGGCACGGGTTCGATTCCCGGCACGCCTCTATGGGCACCTGAGCTGTTTGATTTTCCGGGTACCAGAACTTCCTGGGAAACCAGAGACGGCACGGGGAAAGGAACTGGCCCCCCTACCCTGATGTGTGAATATTCACACGCCGTTGGGCGAAATGAAGATAAAATAAGATATATCTTATGCATACGGTCGAATTTTTTTACTTTATTGATATGCAACAATTTTATATGAGTGATGCGTATCTCCGTTATGCGAATATTGAAGGATTAAAACTAGATTTCGTTTATTTGTCTCTACGTTTGGTGTTGATATCGTTCTCTAGTGCCAGAAGAAAGGCACATGACCGTGCGAATCCAAAGATGAATGTAAGTTTGTCAAAAATGTATGGTATTCACGGAGTGCACACCCCTCGCCACCCCTTCATCCCGCCGCTCTCCCCCCTTACAATTAGGGGCAGATGTTTCGGGGGTGGGGGGAGGGAGACACCGGATGGCCTCAATTTCGCCCGGACCGAGTTTCTTTCCTCTCCTCCGAAGTCACACCGGCATTCTTGCCACCGTTCCAACCTCGTCGTCTCCCTTCCCCCGATCGCATTCCCACCATCTCCCCCCCCCCGTCCAAACCCCCCTCATCCCCCCTTTGCGCTTTTTCGATCCCCGCCCCCGTCTCACACACCGACCGTCCCTGCCCCCCCCTCTCCCTCGTGACGCACGTAGACGCCATCCCCTCTCTCCCTCCCCCGTCCGGTGGCGGCGGCGGCGCCATTGTGGGGCGGCCGGGAGGTGCGCGCGCGTGCGGGGGGCGGGATGAATGGGGCGTTGGGGAGGGAGAAAGCGGAGAGGGAAGGGGCGGGGTAGCGGCGCTGCGGTCGCCACCGTGGACTCGAGTCAGTTGACGGAGTGCCCCGAGGATCAGTGTGCCGCGTAGACGCGCGACCGGAGAGAGTGCGAGGGTGGGAGAAAGAGAGCGAGAGAGGGTGAGAGAGAGGGAGTGGGAGAGAGAGAGGTGTGTTTTGGCGCGGGAGGGATTCGGCACGAGTGGTTTTTTGAGTGAGCAAGTCCATGTGAGTGAGTGATACTCCGCCGTGTGTTATCTGCCGTCGCCTCTCTTGATCCTCGGCAGTCATCGCCTCTCTGTCCGCCGCCCGTGTCGTGTGTGCCTCCTACTCTCCCCGTCTCCGGAGCCACCGCTTCCCTCCGCATCCGTCCCTCTCGTCCTCGCCAAACTAAAACTTCACGTAACTCCGTCCGCGCGGCTCGCCCCGCACTTTTCGCGCCAGCAGACGCCACCGACGCCGCCGCCGACTCGGCCGCCTCTTCGCATCCCGTCGCATCTTCCTCTCCGCGTCTCGGCCGACGTCTCCGCCTCCTCCGCGCGGCCCTCCGTCAACCGACCAACCCCCTCATTACTCCCTCGTCGTTCCGAGGTAGGTGTCTCTCCCTCTCCCGTGGTGCCCCCGCCGATGGTGTGTGCACCCCCAGGGTCGTCGACCTCTTTTACATACCCGCCCCCCCCCCCCCCCAATTTGCATCATCCTCTTGCATCCCTCATTAGCTTGTCCTTGCCTCACCATCTTTCTCTTGCACTTTCCCCCGTTCGTCACGAGATAGGTTCCCCCCCTCCCCGATACATCGATCCCCTCACCCTCCCACCCCCGTACCCTCACGCCCCCGCCCCCCGGCCCCCTCCGCCCCCCCCGATCGATTGCCCGTGCGGCCGCCCTCGAGTAGCTCTTCCGACGAATACGTCGTCTACTGCTCTACCTCTTCCCTCACCTCCTTCGCCGATGTCGTCTGCTTCTCTCCCCATCTCCTCCTCACACTCGGCTCATCTCATTTTCACCAAATTTCCCTCTCCGCCTCCCGCCCTCTCTCCCTTTCTCCCTCTCTGCCTCCCGTGTCCCGTGGCTGCCTCCTCCGGTCGATATTTCGCCTCGCCCCCTTCGGCCCACATCCATCCTTTTCGCCGCACTGCCTCCTCTCTCTCCCTCTCTTTCTCCTTCTCCCTCGCCCACTCCGTCCTTTCTCCTCCTCCCTTTTTTACCTCTCCATCATCCCTTCCTTCCCATCGCGCCCACCCCACCCTCCGGCCGCCTTCGACCAGCGCTCAAGGGAAGCCTCAATCAAATTTCGAATAAAGTCATGCTGGATCAAAATTTGGTTGTGTGGCCGTTTCCCCCGGTGGCCCCGTGGCGCGGTGCCAGTGCCTCGCGACGCGTCTCTTCGCCCTCCCTCCTCTCGATCGTCCTCCGCTCTCACTCGCGTGTGGTCTCCGCGTGTCTCTTCGTCTTCTTGTCTTCGCTCTCCCCCTCCCACCGCCCGCCCGTCGTTTTTTCATCTCTTTCTCTCATTCTCCTTCTCCACCCACCTTCTCCTTTTCTTCCTCCACCTCCTCCCTCCCTCCTACCCCAATCACTCCCTCCCTTTCACTTTTTCGCACGTTGTGTACGACGGGGGTGCCGTTATTTTCATTCCACCGCCAGATCCCGAAAAGGCAAGATGTTGGTTCGGGATCTGGCCGCTTGGCTAGCTCGCGCGCTCTTCCCCGCGCGCGCGCGCTTCTGTATGTGTGTGTCTTTCGCTCTCTATCTCGTGTGGCCGTTTTTTTCGCCCTCCTCGTGGTGCGCGCGTGTGGGTCCCAACTCCTCTCTCTTGCCGCTTTTCCATCCGCTCTCTCTTTGCGAGCTTTCAAAACGAGCCGTGGCCGACACTATCGATCGGCCGGCCTCATCGCCCCCCCTTTCAACCACGCCCCCCCTCCCACGGACCCCTTCAACCCTCACCCCATTTCCTCTAGTACCCTGTACCCTCGCCCACTCCTCCACGAAACCCTCTCTCTCCTCTTGCCGGAGCTTCCGAATGCTGCATTCGCCCTTACGAATCGTTTCCCTGTCTCCGTGCCCGCTCCGGCTACCGGTGCGTCCTTTTCTCTCTCTCTCATCACTACTATCCCCTCCTCACCCTCTCCCCCTTCCTCACGTGCCCTGAAACTTTGCCAAAGAGAAAAGTACAACCTTCCCGCAGAATCCACTGAGAGAAAAAAAGGCCGCAATGTTTCGTTGTGACGCGTGTCTCAGCCTTCTTCCTCCTCGAGTGATGAAATAATGTTGTCTCCCGCCGCTCTTTCTCAAAAAAACGACGGAAAAAAATTTTAAAAATTAGTTTTTCGATTCCCTGCGGTAGAAACCCTCGGGGCAACTGTGGTCGTCGGGCTATAATAGACTTTGGAAGCGAAGGCTCACAATGGTGGTCTTAAACTATTCGTTTAAGTCTGAATTCGGATGTTGGCGGCCACCTCGGTCGTTTCCGTCTTTCTGGAGTTCATCTCGTAAGGGAATGAGAGTACAGAAATAATTCGATGTTGGGAAGTTGAAACTTAGTTTTTGATTTACCAGCGGGGCTGCCAAAGTGGAAATTACTCGGAGTCTGTTCCGTTAGCTGAGAAAATAAGTCGTAAACGACCCTGCCTATTTTTTTGGCTCAGTTATGACGTTAAATTGGAATTGGATTCGACCTCGTTGTTCCCAGTCAAAATAATTGTATTTCCAAGGTTTTTTGTGTCGTTAGTGCGGATTCATGATAAGGCTTGCCGAAAAATTTCGCTATTGTCTCCTAACAAAACCTTTGTCATTTGAGCCGTAAATTTATATTAAAAAAAACATTTTTCCTTGTTATGATGTAAAGATTTTTCACTCATTATTCGGGAAATGTTTTTAAAATAATCCTCTGCAGATATCGATTTGTTGACTGTATAAGTTGTGTTTACGTTCATGTAGTTTTCAATATTTCCATAATCACCCCCTGATATACGGGAAGAGACTTCATGCTAATACAATGAATACGAATGGATGTCTATATATCTGCTTTGATGTTATAATTTAATGATGATATATTGCCCTTGTGGGTCGCGGTGGTCCAGTGGGTAGAGCGTTGGACTACTGACCGGAGGGTCCCGGGTTCGATTCCCGGGCAAGGCACTCGGGGCACCTGCAGCTCCACCCAAGCTAGTTGATTTTTCGGGTACCAGATCTTCCTGGGAAACCATAATCACACGCCGTTGGGTCGGGTCACACGCCGTCGGGTTTACTGTGTTTATGGTTTATATTACTCTTATATTTTAATGAATTTTCGTACTAAACTTGCATCAATTGTCGTTTGTCGTTCCAGTCAAGTATCCGTTAATCCTAGTGTATTACAATGCAATTTTCTTGTGCATTTGAGGTTATATCTCTTTGTCTTTTGATATTTATAAGTAATTTTTAAACCATTAAAAAAGATATTTTATACTTTACCATGTGACGCAAAAAATTGTTTTTTTTTTTGCGGGCTGTAAATTGTGTAAATATATCGTTTCGACTGGGAACTGTACTGAAAATAGGATTTGAGATTGTAGGAAAAACAGTGGCACGTGATCACGTATAACTGGAATACGAATGCGATTGGGAGAAGAGCGCTTCCATGTTAATTCGCCCTGGCGCAGCGTTGAAAGGCGAGTTTGAATCATGCCGGTGGTTTTACATACGTTTGATTACACTCCTCAAGTTTCGTTTCACGATCTGGTCTGACTCTTTAATTGTTATTACGTAGAGAACAGACACACCAACCTGCTCCCTCTCCCGTCGTCTCATGTGTTGTGTCCGGCGAGGCATTCAGTATCGATCAGCTTTTTTGTGAGTGGAAACAGCTCTTTTTCATTCCTCTGTTCTATGCATCTGAAAAGTGATATTCAGTGAAGGATATCAAGTGTTCTATTTGCCATGTTCGACACGAGTGGAAAACACACCTGGGCATCGGCGGATTGTTCCTGCGGTAGTGTGCTTGATTTACAACATGCGAAGGCAGGACAAATTTTCGCTAAGACTACTTTGCACCTCAAAATGCTACATCATGCACGGCGGAGCGTCAATGCCCCCTGCGGAACGCTAACCCCCGACCTTCGAATTTACCGGCCACGGCAAGGCTGACACAACTATTTTGTTTTTTTAAGCAAGCCTTTATTTCTGTTTCCATGGAGTTATATTTTTCATTATCTTAGAAATGTAAATTCCTTTGGCATACATTTTCTCGGTAACTGCATCAAAGTAAAGCAACTGCATCATTGTAATTATTTACATACTATTTTCTCCCATTTAGCATGGTTAAAACACAAATGCCAAGAATACACCGTGATAAGAGTATCATTGGGGTCAGTAGTGATCGACACTTTGCGAAATTATGCAGAATATAACCGGAGAGGAATTATTTTTACTTCTGTTCCCTTGATTACTTTGCGTGATTTCGTGATTTTTCTGCTCTTTTTGTCTTCTGTATAGCAGGAAAATTCTTTTCGTGTTTATGCGTATCGTAAATGTAACATATATATATATAATCTTGAAAATGACGCTCTCCGACGACGCACAAACACACAAACACTAGGTTAATAAATATTAAGAACACAGAAACATAAAAGAAGGACACTTACAGTTGATATTTACGTTTCGACGGCACGGCCGTCGTAACGTAAATATCAACTGTAAGTGTCCTTCTTTTATGTTTCTCTGTGTTTAATATTTATTAACCTAGTGCTTATATATATATATATATATCGTTTGTAATTATTGATTTTGCGGGTGATTAATTATCGCGCAGAATCATACTGTCATCATAAAAGGGGAATTTACCAATTGAAGATAACGGTGACTCAAAGATATAAATTCTCACCTTCGTTAATGGTTGAATCTTGTAATCGTTTGGTAGTTCCTCATACATGTATGATAGAATATGTACATAAACGATAAAAATGCTAAGAACTCATGTTTGTACTGAATGAGAATAAGATAGTAAAAATGAAATGTAATGGATTATTAATGATGCAGGGAGAATTGCTCGATTTTGCGTAGTTCTTTCTTCTCGCGTGGGTTTGATTTGGCCCTTCCACACACAGGAATCTTTAAGTGAAGAGGATCTTTTAGTGAAAACCTTGAGGAAAATGGCTTTTTATGCGGCGGCTTGTGAAATTGCGGGTGCTCCGCTTTCCGTATGAGGCTGCTATTGTTACTTTGAGAGTTATGTGTAAGCACCGATGTGTTTCAACGTTTCTTTAGAGCGCGTAGGGTTCCTGTTTCTCACAGTTTATGAGAAACGCCTCCGAATTTTTATATCCTATGCCATTGTAACTGACCTTGATAGAGGAAAGAATGTTGGCTGAGAGAGATGGAGGGAGTCAAAGAAGACGAAATTTGCTCGTTGTGAAGGGAGGTAGAGATTGTGTGTGGAGCAGAAAGATAGGTTATCGTTACGTAATCTGATAGGATATTTTGTTTAATGTTATGTTGGGCTTAGGAGTGCATCGGTGGTAATTTCCTAAGAAAAATAAATACCGGACACTACGTAAGAATTTTTCTGGGTCCGTCAACAAACTTCTTCTGAACGATGAACTTACTAATAGTGATGTCATTGCATTTACGGATTTAGTGTGCTGTTTCCGCCTACAATACTTCTTAGTGAAGTGTTACCTTTCATCTTAACTTGACGAAGTGGGCAATTTCTATATTTGTCCAAGTTTGAATATTTAATAGGGGCATTCGTTTGATTACCACGACGGGTCACCGTTAAAATGGCCATTAACTTCAAGCTATGCAATTCGCAAGGTAGAGGAGGGGTATTTATTTCTGGTTTTATGTGCTAATCGTTTGGAATTTATAATGCATTTGTGACTTTAGTTATTCATAACTGAATTCCTTGGATTTTACAAGAAAATATGCTTTTGTTTTCCTTCTGTGCGCCTAATTTTTGACAGTAGACTTCTTAGTAATACCCCGACGCACTCCCTTGTGACATCTTCCCAGGTTTTCTGTGTGTTAGCTAATTTTGTTAATTTCTCAGAGGGAATGAAGATAGATCGGCATTTTTTTTAATTGACTGAATGTGGTTAACTAGAATCACCGCGCGTGTGTTTGATCATAGAAAATTCTATTATTAAAAGGTATTAATTGTGGTGTTGTTAGTTTCGAGATTTTAGAATCTTCCCCTAATATTTTTAGTCCGCTTCTTTAATATCCGCAAATGTTCAAATTCATGTTCATTGAAATTAATTTCACATGGAGCAAACACGCTTCAAAATCATGACGAGAGCTACTGGACTAGCAAGGTTTACCGATAATGAGCACTTGTTATCATCGAATATCTCGATAGTATTGTTATTCCGCTCCGTCTGATCTAATGAACAATGGTTTCAAGGGCCTAGCGTTTTTGGAATCGCATACCACATTGAGTATGCGTATCGATAGGGATATAAATTATTATCTAGGGTAAATGTATTTGCTATCCACGGCAAAAAATGGGATTTTGCAATTTCGACTATAGTTTGTTAGTAATGCATGAAATAATGGTGTGCATATATTTAGTTGCGAATTGCTTGAGAATAAGTTTAGAAGTCGTAAGAGAATAAGTCCTGAAGCCTTCGGTCAATTTTCACCTTTCTTTCAGTTTGGGGGACATATGAAAGTTGGAATAATAGTGTGTGTTCCTGCGGTCACTTTTTCGAAACTCGTGACTTACTTCATCTCGTGTATATTCCTTTGGATAATTTCATCTGAAATACCATAGTTAGTGAAATATTGTTTAATAAACATATTTACGTAGGTTTACTTCTGTACTTCATGCGTAGAATCCATGCAACACGCGTTCCTACCATCGTTGCGTCATATCATAGCGCGGTAACAGCCATGTGGATTGCTGGAGAAAATACACTTCGAAGCTATTGACAACGATTTCCCCTCTGTCGCTCATCTATCGCGATTTGCAGAGTTCCCCTTACTTCACTAATGACTGATGATAATCTATTCCTTAAGCTCTCTGAGCGGAGTTCGCCACGATAATATCAGAGCATAAACGGAAACGCGAATTGTGTGGACAACTCCAATCTCAATTTGGGACAGCAGAATGAGTAATATTGTCGTAATTGTATTTATTGTATTGTCATATTGTATTGGAGCTATTAATGAGGTTGCATGCGCATGACCCTCCAAAATTTCCCACTTTGAAACATGATTGAAATTTATGCATGCAAGTTTGGAAATCGGACATTTTAATTTCATAATTGTTTTCTAAGACCGAAGCATATGAACTTATTCGTATCTTCGTTGGTTTTAGGGAATAATATCATTTATAGGGAATTCAATCAGTGTTCTCATAGCATAAATCTGTTTCTACCTATCTCGGGGATTAAATTTAACACCCTGTGTGGGAGGACGGAGATTTAATCTCTCGATGACTTCCCGGTAAAGCGTTGGTCCAAGACCAATCAAGCTGTTCTCTAAGTGATGAAATACTGAATGACCGCATAAACACAAAGGTAATACCCAGAAGTAAAGTGAGAACTTTTGTTCGTTTCCTGCATTCGCACGTGCACTTCTTAGTGGTTCGTTGTATTTGCCGGAGATTTACGTGTATCTTTAATTCTGCATGAGCTGGGAAACTTGCCTTCTGTCAGTTTTCATCGATAAAATAACACATTTGTGGAATAATGTGAGGTAGTTTTGCGGGCGTCGAAAAGTTGCGACCATTGGGACATGGTGGAGAAAATGGTCCGCCCTTGGCCCAGCGAGAAGGGTATCAAAAGAATCGATTCGTTCTCGTCGGATTTTTACGGTTGCGCAACTATATACTTTATAGGTGACGGCCAGCGTAAGGTAGATCAAGGAAGATCGCTTACTGTGTCAGCCGACAGAATCGTTGCCGATGTTTTTTGAGAGTAGATGTAACATTCTGGAGCAAGGCATAATATTGGAAATAGTGGTAGATGATTAAGAGAGCGTCGTGAGATCGTACCCACCCTTCATAATGAGTTGGTGAAGATTCAAAGAGCGATTCAAGAGAGTGTTGCAGCCGGTATACTCTCCACAGGGTACCTAAGTGAACATCTAAAACCTCCCGCATCGGACTTGAAAGCCATTAACAAGGAATCTAGGTCCGACATGCAGTAACGACGTAATAGGACTCTAAGGAATATCTTAAACAAGACAGTGAAAAGAACTGAGGGAAATTCGGGGAATAGATTGCCGAGGATTTTCGAGGAAAGTTCTTTAGCAAGACATGGTAAAAATTTGCGATAGTATTTCAGCGAAAGCACTGCAAACTGTAGAGTTCCTTGTGCTTGGAACCGGAGTTTAAACTATGTGTACCCTTAGAAAAGATTCCAATGCAGGAGCAGTGGGAGAGGACGTCAAAGAGGATTTTAAAGGTTTGATGGCGGTAATAGCTAGAAAGACTATCTATACTATAAAGAATAGAGCTAGTGTAGAAAGACAATCTGGATTGCATTCATTCTTGAGATGAGGTTGAAAAATTGCCAATTTGAGTTGGATCTGTTCGGAACAATGTCATAGAAATAAAGTAAGTGTTATAGCAGCCTAACCGGTAGATGAAATGGGTACTTGTTAAGTTCATAACCGGATGATACCACTGAACGTACTCATCTAAAATCCAATTGTCATTTCCTGGGTACCCAGTCGTTCTTCCAGCATCGGGTAAGGTACCTGCTGAAATCCTTTTCTGATTAGTGAATCGCGCATTCTTCAGTGAGTATTAGGAGGTAATTATTTCCTCACGTATCAAATTTGCTTTGGGGTGGCGGTGGTAAGGTTTAGATGCTGAAGTGAAATTAACGTAAAACTTGAGTGAAGACTGCAGAAGTTATGATGGAAGATTGCTAATTACCTATCATTTCCTATGGAAGGAATAAAATTGATCGATGCAGCAACCGTAAGAAAAGGTTTACTTGCAGGAGAAACATCGGCAAAAATCACTGACAGCGAGCAGGAAATATTCGCATTGGGCAAGAAAAAGTTGAACCTTTTTCAATGTATCTTCGAAAAGTAATTATAAATTATTTTCAAGTAGGATAAAGCAGCTGATTAGAGCGTTGTAATTGAAAATGTTGAAGAGGATCTTTTTATCTGAAGTGTGTGTGTGATTTTGCGTGTGTGGTTTTTCAAACGCAAGGCTGTGGTAACAACCACAAATTCGTCCATTACCACATCCTTCAGGTACTGGTCTGGTACGAAAATGCTTTACTTTCTTCCAGAGCCCCTCAGGCGGGAAGGTTGCGCAGTAAGTATCTGAAATAATTTTTTTCTGCGGCGCACATTTGGAATTATCCGTTGCACTTAAATTTTCGTAGGAGTTACGGAAGCAGCTCACGTATTCGGTGTGGTCGGATGATGCCTCATAAAGCGCGTACTGAAATACCAATAGCAATTTTAGAGTTATTCTCTACATACCTGCCTCATCAAATTGGCTTAATTAATGAAGGTCCCCGTCGTATTTATAGTACTATGACTAGGATAGGCTGGGTGAGTGGTCTGGACGTCGGCGTGACTGTTACTTGGAATCCCGTTGATTCATGAATATCATGCCATTACTTGGCGATTTCCTAAATAAAAATTTCTCCTCTAGGCTAACTCAGTAATGGAATTAGAAACACATAAACTTTACTGTTGGCACATTTTGCTACCAATGATCTCTCTATATTTTAATGGCATACACGTAAGGTCATTAAATTTTCTTTTTAGTGTGACATTGGAATCCGCATGTTGACGTATCGAATATTTAATGGCTACTTCGACAATATTGCCTTTACACTGAAGCTATTATATAGAGAATTTTTATAGGAAGTAGAGGAAGAATTCCATAATAGGAAGGCTTATTTCAATATGCAAGCGTTTCCCTCTTTTTGCGTTGTGGTCATGATGCCAGTATGTGCAAGAAGGAAAAATGGATTCTCGTGCCGTGTTCTCGATTCGGCACCCTACCCCGGCAATTCGACTTCTGTTTTTGACAGGCCGATGTAGTGCGGTAATTGGATTATTTCTTCGCATGATGCCGGAATTTTTCAGGATCGATAACTTTGTGAAAAACTTAATGAAGCCTTCTAGTCTCCTTGGGGGGGGGGGTTATCCCCGATTTTTTAGTATTTTTTCTACACATCAAATGTCCATTTTTTTAGCAGTTTTCTCTAACTGAGGCATTTCTCTCTTTTGATCGAATGTTGACTCAGTAATTTTTTAACTCGGCGATCCCCAAGTGCTCGCCGAATGCTCGTTGCCAGGCTCAACAAACGATCAATATCATTTCCCTTCCCACAATCTTCGCTATAACTTCCAGTTATGCGTTCCCCACAATCTAGGATATTCAGGTCAGTACCGAATGTACTGCGGTATGCTTTTTCCACCATTTTTCCATCATTCGCGAATTCCCTGAAAACCGCTCGAAATTATATCGCGATCATAATGGCTTGTTATTTTGTAAGGGTGTCACGGTACTGGCGGATTTATGTTGCTTTTTTAATTATTCTTTTTTTTTGTTCAGAAGCAAATATCCTATTGTGTGTCCTTGAGGGACATCATGACTCATACGTAAACTTACACGTGACTGAAACTCCAGTCGTATGTATTTGTAGTTATAGCTACATGCTAATGCTCTTCGAAAAATTTACATTGTCGGAGATCTTGTGCCACAGTTGCGAAGGTAAAATATGACCTTTGAGTTTTTTTCCCTGTAGGGATTTCATGTTCATTTCATAAATTTGAGCCCCCGGATAAACATAGAGTTAGTGATTCTTGCGAAGGAGTCAGTTTAATTTAGATAGGATTCGTTGGGATTCCATGATGTGGAATATCCAGACTTGTGTCATTAAAACGTTTGTCTTTACCAATAATCATTATATTTTCCTTCTTTGATAGTGGGAGTTTTCCTTTGTTGGCAGTGGCGAATGTTGCGGGAGAGAACAAGGGTGGAATGGTGGGGTCTGATTTTTCAAGGGTTTCACTTCGGAAGAAGACCCTCGGAGGGTGCGTGTGAAACCCCTTCCCTTCCTCCTCAGCCGCTCCCTCCGCCATTCCCTTCTTTCACTTTCTTACATTGCTTCGTCCTTGACCTTGAGTGTACTTAAGGTGGGAGCCGCCTTAAGGTGGAAAAATTTTCTGGAGAAATCTCGAATATTTAAGAACCATTCCAATGACATTGACTTTAATTTAGAAGGTGAACTCCGAAAAACAAATCCGAAATAGGCCTTCGTATATAACTACCGACCAGCAATTACTGTACGCGTGTCTTGACATTAGTGGTGTGGGGAGTTCATTGAGTTGAAGAGTGTTGAGCCTCAAGAGTATTGCCTCAGCGATATGCGACGTGAAGTTTGGGCGACGGATGATGGTAACTTCGAGAGAAATTTAATATAGGTCGCTCATTTTTTTCCCCAATGCTTCCTTTCCTGACATCTCTGGGGGTACGGTGTACCCATGGGATGCCGACGAGCCACTTAAGACTTGTCATAAGGTTTCATGGTGTGATATGACCAAGGCACCGGAGTTGGCACACCACTCCTACCCAAGGTGGTATTCGAACCCGCGACCTTTGGGTTTGCAGGCTGCCGCGTTGCCCTACTGGCTAACCAGGCCAGAATTATGGATACCATTTGGCCATAGTACGTCAAGACCTTGACTGAATAAATAAATATTCCTTCATCGCCTCGTTCCGTAATGCGGACCTGCGAGAAAAGGCGTATTCGTATAGCGTAAAATTGGTTAGTCTTTAGCTTTTACGCGAAGTAGTCACCAGCATGCATATGTGCGTGTAAATTTATATATATATATATATATATATATATATATATATATATATATATATATATATATATATATATATATATAACTTTTGGACGGCACAATAGAACACAGAATAAAACAGATAACACGTAAAAGGACACTCACACTGTAGATGATTTAAGCTTTCGGCCTACTCCGAGGCCTTCTTCAGGTCAGACCTGAAGGTCTTCAGGTCAGGGTCTGACCTGAAGAAGGCCTCGGAGTAGGCCGAAAGCTTAAATCATCTACAGTGTGAGTGTCCTTTTACGTGTTATCTGTTGTATTCTGTGTTCTATTGTGCCGTCCAAAAGTTATATTGCTCTCGTGAGTACTTCCGCATCATCGATATATATATATATATATATATATATATATATATAAACATAAAATGTATGTGTATACATTCAAACACGAAATCCCGCCATATGGCGAACACATATTCATGCATGTAGATATATTTATATATATTATACGAAATCCCGCCATACGGCGAACAAATATTATTTCACACATAGAAATAGACATAAGGAAAGGGAATAGGAAACATATATTTGTGTGTGTGTATTTATATGTATAAATACATGTATCAAAATATGTATAAATATAAATATTCGTACACACACACGATGCTCATTAGGGAAATATTCGTGAAATTAAAACAGAACTTCAAAAAGGAACTCATAAATGTCGAAAATCTTTCTGTCCCATCCGCTATTTTCATCTGCAAGCGAGAAAATGGAACATTGCCTTTGGAGTGGTCTATGGTTCATACTCATATACGTTCCTACTCTTCGTACTTAAGTTTGCGCTGGCGCGTCTAAGGACTTCGCCTTTTGATGCAGATGAGGGAGCTAACCCAGAGAGCTGCACGTTCATTTCAATCGGGCTTAATGGACTCGCTTCAAAGTAGTGCAGATGTGGTGGCGCGGATCTGGGGAATATATTCAAAAGGGACAAGTTTCGACGTGCACTTATTTTTACTGGGCCACAATCTCCGTAGTGATTAGTGTGTTGTTCTCAGTATTCTCGTTGACATAGTTGCTGTTAATGCGGCCAAAACTATATATTCCATTTTAACATTTTCGCACTACTTGGATCGTCATGCTCACAGTTTTGCAGAACTATACAAAGTCTTATTTACGATCATTTTTTCCGTGAGCATTATAATTTAAGATTTTTATGGTTGAAGAATAGGGAGAAGTTTTTCGGTAACAAGCTTTTTCAGATTGCCACTCCAGATGTTTTCCCTGAATATTGGCGCGCGGGTAATATAGTTGGGCCTGCACTTTATAATTTCAGTCTCATGGTAAATGTTTATTTAGAATCTGTAATAGAATCACAAGGGTAAGATTAATAAATAATTATTATTATTAATCATTATCATCATTTAAATTATTATCATAGGATTGAATTCGTAAAAAAATAATTAGATCGAAAAATCTTGTGAGATTGTAACATTTTCTTTTCTCGGAGAGCCAAGCAGATTCTATTTGGATGCTCGGTTTCTGTTTGCATGGTGAATTTTAGAATGGGTATTTGTTGAAGAAGTAGCAAGTTTTTGTAATCGATGATAATATTTTAATTAATATATTTGAAATTGAATAGGATGACACTCCTTACTTTTTAATTATGAATATGTTGAAATGGTATATTAAAAGCAGTTATGCGTTAAGTTTTGCTTCTGGGAAATAACTAAGATTTCCAAAATTAGAAATGGTACCTTTCAAAAATGTATATCTTGTGTTTTTTTGTGCTATTTTAATGAGAATATCTACACTTTACTTCATTTTCTAAATAGAACCCACCCGGTTTTCTACCTTTAAATCGCCTCTCAGTCAATTGTTGTACTATATACAACAATAACGTTTATCTTGAGAAACTATTATCATTCGTTTGAAGTAGATTTTAGTGTATATTTGAAGGGAGATAACTTTTCAATTGCAATTAAGATGAATTTCTGAGTTGAGATGTAGTATGTGTATAAAAATAATGTTATAAACATTAGACTTATTTTATGTTCTAAAGGTCAAAATAATTTTGAAGGTGAAACATTGGTTTTTTTTGTCAACAAATTCTGAATTTTATTTAGAAATGTTGTCGCAGTTCTAAATGGTGCATGATCAAAGGCAATTAATTTTTCAGTCGTTGTATCCTCCTTATATTTTAAGGGAAAACGTTTTAAAAAGTATAGGTTTGATCTTTTATGCTCATTAAATGCGCCTTTCTTTCGTGATGAAGTTTGTTCGAGTGATCTGTTGTCTGAAATACAACGTAGGTGTACACTGTAGGGGAACATTAATTCAATGATTGACTAAATAAAGATCAATTTTAATACATAGCCACCGGCATTTTAATCCGGTTCATTGGCATATTTGTTCGAGTCCGCAATGATCTCATGCACCGCCATTTTATTTTTCCAGAGTAATTTTTGTAGATGGGCTATGTAAACTAATTCTGAATTTCTCTGATTTTAATTTATTTATGTTTTCATCAAAGGAATTGCTTTTTGTTTAAACTTATTAATTCCTTCAATCCTTTACAGGAGGTAGAGAATTTAAAAAAATCTGGAGTCTGGGTTCTCATCCATTAGGAGTCTTGCCGTAATATAATGATTGTGATGGTAATTTATGCTCAATCAAAAGAGTATGTGGAACATTGTCAGATGGATTTTCAAGCTGTATGCGGGCGCAATGTCAAGAGAAGTCTTGGATAGATGGCGATTTATAATCTATTTCATTAGTTCTTTCAGAAATACGTTTTCCGGACGAAATGTCGTAAGACCTTTGTCGAAGTTTTTGTGTTAATTTAATCACACTACGTAATTTACAGATCCAGGTTTCCAGAATCAATACTCGTCTCTAGGAATAAATTGTTTAAACGTAAATGTAATGAATGCAACGTGTTCTTGATCGAAGCGGTTGTTTGCAGAAGAACGTTGTGAATTCAAAGAGAGGCCTATTTTTTTTAGACTGTCGAGTGTCATGAAAAACTGGAGAAGATTTTCTATCCTTGCAATTATTACCGTTTTCAAGAAAAAATCATTGTTTGCCGCGAAACACGCATCAGCCATGTCGAAAATTTAATAGTAGTATCGTAAATGTAAGCTGGTTCGCTCTGTTGAAATAATGATTTTTTCATCCTATTCTCTAAAACTCCAAGTGTGTACCATTATACTCATAAATGTTAACGAGTCTATGCTGTTTGTGCCATCGACAACATGATGTTAGTTTGGACAAAGGACTGGAAGAATGTTTGGGGAGAATCCGTCATCGGTAGATGATTGGAGCGGAAAGGCATCATTCGATGGGACGCTTCTTTCAGTTTAGGAGCGTAAAACAAAATCTGGGTCTTCGTGTTGTCCTATTATACTAGTAAATTCAGTGCTGAGACGCACGCATAAAAGCTATTCGGCCGCTCTACCAATGAACCCGATCTGAACACCATCTGGGCGAAATATATATTATATTTTTTTAGAATAACGATGTGATATGAGACACTGCAGGACGTGTTTATTTCATTTTCTTTTACGTGGTTCTTCTGGTGATTCTTAGGCAGAAGCTCAGACATATTGAAATTCGTGTTGAAATACTGAAGAAATAACAGAGGTAAAAATCAAATCTCTCCCGAATAATAGGTTACTAAAACTAGACAAGGAGAATACAATTGTGTTCCAATTTTCTTCGGATGCTTAAAAACCACTGATGATCTGTGGTTTTGCTTCAATTCTATGTAATCAAGTTCAGGTTCACTTGTATATTGAAACTAATTACGTTTTTGAGTCTCTAGTCATTACCTTTCTCTAGAGTGCATTTTATTTTAACCTCTTTCCTCTTTAATAGGTTTATTTGGCTGTTAATTAATTTTGAGTTCCTGGACGAGTTTTCAACAGTTTCATGTTTATCGAGGTATGCAGTCTCTTTTCGAGAACGGTGGGTTCTCCAAAATCTTTCATTTTATGTTCGTGGGCAGGTGGTTCGTGTTCAACAAGGAAAATTGATGTTATAAGAGTGGTAGAAAAGATTGGTGTTACTTAGAAGGTTTAACGATCCAGTGTGTCGTACCTAAAGTTTCTGAATATTAAGTCTGAAGTTTATCTTTAATTACGAGTAATATGCTGTCGAAGGAATCCAGTTATATCGGCGTTATTTATTATCTTGCGGTGGAGTAAATTTAATTTTACTTTTGATGTGTTGGAATTCCCTTGATGATATGAGACTGGGTATGAAACTTTGAAGCGACAGCAATCTATTGTATGAGCGTCTCTTGAAATGCTTCCTCATCAAAATGCGGATCTACGTCCCCAACCTTTTCAACTCGGTGAAGAAGCATGGGAATGCCGCCATCGGGTCGATCGTCGTTTTGATCATAGAGCCCTATCGATCTAAGATTTCAAAATATCGTGCTTGCACGCGGGCGCTCTCTCAATAGCCCGTATGCGACCCCATCTCCAACGGCATTCCTTCGGGCGGAGGGTTTCCTGAAATATCCTCCCAATGCGGTTCCTCCGGAGTCGAGCAGTCTGCTCCAACTAAGTGTCAAAAGTCCCCGTTTCAGTGAAGAGTAAACGGGCACCACCCCGTGGGGTAATTTGGCAAAAGATCGACCTCTGGGTGGTGACCTTGAGTCGTGTCCATGTTCCATAGCAAGCAAGTTCACGTACACTCGAGCAGGTAGAAGACAATCTATAAAACGTCTACTTCATCTGTGAGTTGTGAGTTCTGTGTCAAGTTGAGAGTTGAAATTGTCGGCCATTTATGTTCGCGAAACGTTTTGCATTGACGTCATCCGGCTTTTCGAATCCCCCGACGTGATTCTACGTTTTAGGGTACACTCGAAGGATTTGAATGTACGGAATATGCACAGAGCTCTCATTCTCAGTCTTCTTGCCTTAATTTAAGCGGTAAATCATCCGTAGGTGTACTGTAAGCATGGCTTCGGAAAGAGAGACATTTTGTCGGAGAGAGGTGGGTTCTGTGATTTTTAGCTTCAAGGAGTGATCCGCACGTATACCCGTGTTATAAGGAATCCGCTGATTTTGAAAGCAGAATGATATAGTATACGAATGACAGTGGATCCACGTGAGCATTAATTTGTACAAACGTCATAATGTTACAAAAATGTTAAAAATATCTGTTCAGTTCCACTGAAAAAAAAATGCCTTTGGCGTGAGTACTCCCTTTTGTATTAATTTTAAGCGTATATTTTTAAATTGTTGTTGCTCTTGATTTCCGGATAGTGAATTTCATTATCACAAGTTGCAAGCGGATTGTTTTCAATAAAAAGTGCTTAGTAAAATGTTGACAAGGAAATGAGTTAATGGCACATTAAAGTTATTCATTGCCCTCTACTTCCATTTTATGCATCTATTGCCCCCTCTTTAATGCATGTAAATATCACGCGACAGGCAAACGAGTGTGTATATATTTCTTCACCTCTCTTATAACTTGCCTGCTACGTGTAAATTGCGTGGTTGTGTATTGTGTAAATCTACTCCTTAGTTATACTCGTAATTATTTCCTCAGTGGTTCGTGTAAACCGGTATTTTTTCCTGATAGATTATTATCTAATTTTTCTATTTATAGGCAAATATATTTGACCTCACACATCACTCTATCACTTTTGCGTTTGGTCTCAACTCCAAAATTTCCTACGTTAACCATTTGTAATTATATTCACGTCATCAATGCCTCTTCAATACTTATTGGACACCCATACTCGAGAGAGAATCATCATTTTACATTCGGCTGACGGGCCTAGCTAGTTAAAGATATTGTGATGGGCATGTGGCTTCCATCTATCTGGAAAATCAGTAAAACATGGTGAAGTAAGATATTTTCATTGCTCTCATTTTCATTTTTTTTTCATTCAGACATGTTTATTGTCTGATATTTTGGGTGTGAAAGACTGGGAAAAGTCGGTGAGTTTAGGAACAAATAAGTGGAAACATTTTGTTCTAGCTCCTTCGCCTTTATTCTCCGCGGAAGGATACAGTGCGACACTTGAGCAGTGTTTTATCACGGAAAGTTAAGTCGGTAAGTCATCGTCTCCCTACATTCCAAGGAAATAACAAAAAAGACTTTCTTGTATCAATGTCTAATTAGGAAATGGCAAATGAAGGCGCTCGAAAGTAGTATTATACCATTCTGAAAAAAGCCGTTTTTTTTCTGTAATACTTTTGGATAATTTGGTGATTGATTGACTTTCATGCCATTTACTCCTTTTCCTTCGTTAAAAGTATCACCGAGATATCTCGTTGCGAACAAGTCTGTAGAAATTGAGCAGATGAACTGTTTTCCTGTACGTTAATAACACAACAATATCTGCTCAGTTAGTTATTCCTTAATTGATGTGCTGCTTGCCAAAAGTTGGAAGGTTTAAAACTCTAGCATGGAGTTTATTAACATCTCGGAAATTCCACGAATGGCATGATTAACAGTGCCAAGTTACCGTAACTGTTGAGCCGAGTGCAAATGACCAAAAATGGTAAATATTCATACTTAAAACTGAAAAAGGAGTATATTACTTCTTTCCTGAAGTGTTGTTTATTAATATTTAAAATTTAATGTTTGTTGTAGAAGTTATTTCAACACGTTTGGTCAGATTAACCTTTTGATTTTCATGCAATGTCATGAGTGTATACTCGTACTATATAGATTTAAATAAATCAATAGGAATGAAGAGTAAAATAATACTGAAGAATGAAAAATATTTCACTTTTCCACCGAATAAAGGATGTATTAAGGCGTGCGTTTCCACTCTCGGAGCCGTCAATGGTCTTCCCGTCTTTTACCTGATAATGGCTCAGTGAGCCGAAGTGCGCGTCGTAATAAATATTTTATTTATTGGAAAAGTGAGAAATGTTTTATTCATTATGGATTCCTTCTGTCTTATACAGTCTGAAACCGTCAAACTTGAGTCAGCCTGAGTAGTACCTGAATGCAGTGAATTGGCGCTTAGAAGTAAATATTATGGAAGATATGGAATGACATGAGTTTTTGTCCTAAAAACTGGGAAAGTGTAGGGATATTGAATACACTAATGAGTTGCAACCCTAGCAGTGAATTTTTACATATTATTCCAATTTTAATACATATCATTATGTTCTAGCGACAGACATTATTAATTAATAAAATATTTGTTTTGAATTCTCCATCGATAGGATACCATGTAACATTGTCTATTTTTACTAGCGAATGGTCAAAAAAACAAAAGCAGGAAGGTTTACGTTTGAAATTCCATGGAATAGACAATGGTTACACCTACTAAAATAGTAAACCTGACAAAACGAACACATACTTGCGATTATGGACGAGGCTACATAGGATATCCAGTGCATAGTTGGCTTGTATGAATTGTATTGCCATGTATGTTGTCCTCCTAATGTAGTATCGATCGCATCAGGAGTCTATTTTCAGTCTGCAATGGTAAAAAATAATCGTAATACATGTAATATAAGTCAATAAGGTTTTTTACTGCATCTCTCATTTAAGAGAGAGAGAGAGAGAGATCTAAAAATGGTAGTTGCGAACACTCATTATTCGGCGTCGGTAGTTGCGAAAACTCATGACGGCATGTCTGGGTAAGGGGGCTTAACTAGTCACACTATTCCATCCCTGCATTGCAACAGAGCGTTAATTTATGATTTTGCGGCGTAATATAACTAAAAATTAAGAATTTGCCTGATGGTTACATTACTATATCCCTCTCTTGAATTACAATCGTAACTTTTGTAAGTTGAAACCGAATTGTCGGATTCAAATGTAATATTTGTCGTAGCTTCAATGCTTTATCATTGCCTGTGACTTACTCCTAAAAGAAGTGACACGTTCTCGAGGAGAAGAAAAGACTGCGGTTCACTGTGCTCGGCTCTGAATGAGAGGACCAAAACGAGGGCATTTCCAAGGGACA